>JAWWEW010000012.1:7157903-7187865 GCA_035583185.1 Anabacerthia variegaticeps | reverse complement strand
TGTCCCCTCCTGTACTAGCTCGGTTGACGACTCATCCTCCCGATCTAAGAGGGGAAAAAAGCCAATTTGAACAAACCAAAAAACAAACCAAACCAACAAACAAAACCCCCCCACAAACAGACAAACAAAACCCACCAAAATTCCTGTTGGAAATCCCATGAGACAAAAGCAACAACTAGAAACTCAGAGAAGCAACTACAAGTAATCTCTAAAAAGAACTGTCATAGGGCAAAGCACAGTGAAGCCAGTCCCTGGGGCTAAGTTGTTGGAAAGTTTGTAAATGAGAAGTAGGAAAGGACTCCATGCTCAAGGAGGATTTCTCTTCCTCATAATTCTATTTTCAGTTTTTCAGTCAAGAAGCTCACCTTGTCCTTTGCTAGAACTCCTGTATTATTTTCACAATTTGGTTTGCATAATGTCAATAATAAATTTAGATGAAACTGGCAATCATGGAAAAAAATGTTGCGTCTCTAGAAGAAAACCCTCTAAAACTTAGTCAGAAATGAGCTTGATGGCCCCTGTGGAATTCTGACAGGAGGCAGTTTCATGGCTCTCATTTATAGATATGGTCTTCAATGGAAGTCTGATACAGTGAATATAAGCCAATGATCTAGTAAAAATAATGCAGCCAACACATGGACCACAATTAAGTCTCTTAAGTATCATCAGAGACGGTAAAGTTAGGAAAAAATGCCCTAATAAATCACTGAGGATGAAGAGAATTTTTCAGGTAGTGGGAACTCTGATATTGCTCAAATGAGTATTTTATCAAAGTACAGTCTACATTATAAATTAGTTTGTAGCCATTTTACAAGTCCTCCAGGATGATATATTTGGAGCATCCTTCATGACTAGTCCACCAGAAAGTGCCAAGAATGTAAGAATTGCCATCCTGGCCTAGATCAAAGGTGTTTTCTGTAGTTCTGTCTCCTGACTGTGGCCAACAGCAAAGGTTCAGGGAATAGTAATGACAGGACAAAGGCAAATTCCATTTAGAATGGCATTGGTGATCTCTAAAAGATAATTGGGGAACTGGAAGAGAAAGGAAACACATCAAATAACATTCTCTGCACTTCTCATTCCCCTCTGGCCTCTCCAGCTACTACTGCCCTCCCACCAACATGTTTCATTGGAGGTCTGTGACAGACACTTGGCCATGCTGGTGTCAGTCTCAGGGGGAAACTGCAATGGAAGTTCATGGAACAGGTAACATCCAAACTCTTGTTTTCCAGAGAATCCCAAAGGAGAAGAATCAGGGGACAACACCAGTACTCTGGGCCTCATATTCATCCAGTTTGTGGCCCTTTACACCTCCTTCCTTCTCAAAATAGGAACCTAAGAAGAGGAGAAATAGCATCACATTTCATTGGAGCATCTCTTTACGTGAAACAAGAACTGTTGATCTTAGGAATATAATATATCCTAAAGTCAATGAGTTACTAGGCCATGTAGAATTAGCTGCCAGTTCCAAGAGTCTGCTGAGAATTATTGCTACAATAACAATAAGCAAGACATATTTTTTTTTTAAATCTAGGAAATTACTGTGTTATTTCAATCACTCACCACTTGATGCCCCTATTTACCTCCTTCTTCTCATGCCTAAAGAAAAACTACCTCCAAAAACCTCCACAATTAAAGGAATTTTATGTGGAGGTGTTTAGTTTCCAGACCTACCTTCCTTTCCTTCAATAATCTTTCAAACATTTCTACATTCATGTAGCAAAAACGTATACACATATCATGGGCATTATATTTATATATGTGTGTGCATATACAGGCACACAAATTCATAGCTTTGTAAATATATGTGCATCTAAATGTACAGAGATTGCTTGAGATGTTGCTTGGGCCATGCACAGTAGCTTGTGTTGATGTATAATGAAGCACCACTAGACAGAACAGTCACTTGTGGCAGGTAGCTAAGAAATTTCAATAAAGTAAACTCTCAGTATTATCAAAATTATACATTTGGGGCTGTTAGCATGGCCTAGAAAAAGATGAGGACAGGCTCATCTCATTAAATGAGAAGAAATAGTGGAATTAGCTTGAATCTAATTACAAGCCACACTATCTAATGTAAAAACATGACTGTTTTTTCACTCCCATTCATTTTGGCTAGTAATTAGTTTTGGCCTCTAAAATGCCACCCTTTAATCATCCAAACACAGATGTGATTTGCCGTGCAATTTAATCTTGCTTTAATGAAGAACTAATGGACGCATCGCAAATTACTTTCCCTGTTGGAGAAAAATTCTATTTCCTGCTTTTCAAAAGATCAAGAGTATCTTGTGATAATAGCCCAAGCGGCCCTGGCAGCCTCGTCGCACAGAGCAAACAAGCTCTTTTACTCAACTCCCAATTCAATGGAGAAAAAGAGGCTACAATTAGCAACAAAGCAGGGGAAACGCGGCATTACAGCCGAATCACTTTCTGCAGCTCAACCCCCAGCAACCACCGCCTTGTTAGAGCCAGGTCTAAAGTGTCAGGAGCGAACAATGTGCTGTGATAAATTACTCTCTTCAAACAGCTGCACTGCTAATTTTCAATTATACACACAAATGGCTCTCAGATTGGAAGAAAATGGAGTGCATGGGGAGAACAGTAGTAGATTTCTATGTTTGTTTGGTGGTGAGTGTGGAGGCGGGAGAGTGACATCCTGAAAAGAAAGCTGTAGCATGTGGAGTCGGTATTTCAACACCGGATGATGAGCACTCCCAAATCTTACAGAACCTGGTGGCTTCCTTTTCACATCTCTGCTAGGCTGATGGAGAAAAAGAAACAGATACAGTTAGATCCATTTTTAGAGTAAAATCTATGACCATTGGCCTCATCAGTAGCCTTGGCAGCAGATAAAAAGGCGGCTGAAAAACTCGGAAATACAGGTTCAGATCCCAGAAGAGCCCCTTCCTTTTCTTTGCCTTTCAACAGAAAGGCAGTAGATTCCATGAGGTTCTTTAAATAGATGCACTGAAGTATGTCAGGCCATGATTCTTGTGGACTCTGATCATCTGGCATGTTTGGTGGCCGTACCAATTTCCCTATGATGAAGGTAAAACTCATCGCCATATGATCCACTACTGTACCACATCCTGACGCTGTTAGAGTCAGATGACAAACTCTATGGAATATACTTGGAAAAAGGTGCTAGTGAAAATGATTAGGAGTTTTGTTTAAATCACGATACCTATTTTTAATCATTTGGCATGAAAAAGGCAATATGGAAGTACAGTTAGGATAACTGAAAACAAGATGTGGCTCAGCTTCAAGAAATTACAAAGCATTGATAATGATTTTTAAATTGTCTTAAAAAACTTCATAGTCCCATTGAAATCAAGAACTATACCTGAATTTGACCCAATAGAATAATCATTGATGCTTCATCATTATTTGTTTCTTAGTAGATGGGAAACAAGTAACAGAGCTGTACAAAATCAAAGAGGTTGCACCAAGGTAGAAAAATCAGTTCAGTATAAGTCACACGAAAAAAGAGAATATGTTACTGTTTTTCCTTGCATTGTTTTGCTTGACCTTAATTTTGATGAATGACAGCACTGGGGATGGAGTGGGGGGAGGGAAGGCAGTGATGGTTTGTGATTTTTTTACCTGCCCAAACTGAGAGAACCTAAACCCAGCCTTCTTTAAGATTTGATACTCAGAAACCATGATTTGTTGCTATCAAATTCGATGTCCACAATGTAAACATTTCAAATCCTTTCAAAATCTCAGGCAATTTGCACAATTTCATAAGGCTAGAGAGAGAAAAAGCAATGGGGAATCTCAAATTTGGAAATGGCAGTATGTTGCCTAAACCAAGGCTCCTAAAGTTCTGTATTTGTAGTGGTGTCAGCCATTTGCCAGGACTGGCTCCTGAGCACAGCCCTCACAAAGGCACGGGCAGAGGAGCCCAGTGTGCACAGAGAACAAGCAAAGGTAGAATCTCAACAGCTCTATGTTACTGTAGGTCCTTTGATTTGATTTCAGAGCAACAGAACTACAATTTACACCCTTTAAAATTCTGGGTCATGATGTTTTCGCTTTGCACACCTCCCTATTAACCCTCTGTTCACACTGAGTTTGGAAACAGATTTTATGATACTTGCAGTCATGGTACCCCCGAGACAGTCAGAAATGACATATGTTATTAAAATGTTTATGGAAAGTGTTGGCAAAGTCATCAGATTTGTTTTATAAATAGCTATCATTTCAAATGAAATGGGCAAAAAGAATCTAGTTGATTTTAATACTTTTCAGCCTAGCTTTTTTTCTACTTCCAATAAATGCTAGCATTGTGTCTCCTAATTATAAAGCGCATTACCATACAAAAAGGATTATTTTTAAATTTAAAAATGCCAGTCACAATTTAAAATTACTTTTCTCAAATATGGCTCCTCAGAGAAGCTAAAGAGAGAAGAGAAAGTAAGGGGGGTTGGAATAAGAGGGGGAGAGAGAGAGGATGCAATATTGAATTGTAACAAGACACTTTTATTTTTTTGCTGAAGTGGGATTTCACTCCCTCTAGTTTATAATCGTTACAGAAATTTAAACCTCAAACCATTTC
This sequence comes from Anabacerthia variegaticeps, assembly GCA_035583185.1. Classification (NCBI taxonomy): domain Eukaryota; kingdom Metazoa; phylum Chordata; class Aves; order Passeriformes; family Furnariidae; genus Anabacerthia; species Anabacerthia variegaticeps. The sequence continues at coordinate 7,183,307 of JAWWEW010000012.1, read as the reverse complement.
AGTCCAAGCTTATACTAAGCTTGTTAGTGGTTTCTGATGCTGCATATGATAGTGCTACAGCATTACCATAAATCAGCAGAATTAACTATGATCTTCAGAAGCATGCCTGAAAGTGGGTGACAGAAGTCTGCAATTTGGTGCTCTGAATATTATGATAACATTCTATATTAAATGTTTATAATCTACTTAGAGCTGAGCTTCAAGTATATTTTATATTTGTGCTTTACCCAATATTAGAAATCATGGGCTATTACAGCTTTCCATGCCTATGTTGTTTGTAATATCCAAAATTAAAGAAAATATAAAAACACAAGGTGAGCAAGTTTGTTTTCTTACCAATGCAATGTTATTAATATTAAGAAGTTAAAGTTTACCTACAGGTTTGAAAATTTAAATGCACCTTCCAATAAATATACTTTACCTCTTTCCATTCATACATAAAATAATCTACAGCACTGACCGGATTTCAGAAAGTCCATCCTAATACAATTTACAAACTCTCTGCTGGTGTTGGAGATACAGACTCAATTTTCCTTCCAGTCTTCGTAAAAGTAACATATCTAAATTGTTCATCTAAGAGTAAATAACGATGATGATTTGCAGAGAATAAAATCACAAACTCAACACTTTTGATAGCCAGTACAAAAATCCAGGTTGCCACATTACACAAAGAAATGTTCTGATCCTAAGCAAGCACGATCCAGAATTTAAAAAAAAAAGCACTACCTGTAGTTGGTGGGAGATCCTATTTCTTCCCTATTCCAGTTGCTACTGTCCCAACCTAAAAAACAAAAATAAAATAAAAAAATTGGAGCAGCTAGTGCTTTCCTACATACATATATAATTACTACTGGCTACAGAAGAGCAGGAGTAGATGTGTTTTTATCAGAATTCCTACTGAGGAATAAAATGGCCTGCTGCATAGATGGTCTTGAGAGACAATGAACTATATGCTCACTAAGATAAATCAATATATCTCTGTGCACCCCAACAAATGCAGGCAGAATTTACACCAGTCAATAATCCAGCTTCATGAATTTTCAAGTAATTCTGAGCATAAACTATAAAACAATGCTTGTTTTAATTTTGAAAATTACGGTTAAGACCAGATTACCTCAGATTTAGACTTCCAGAAATATGAACTAAGAGGTGAACCTGCTTTTTTTCCTTTTCTGAAAGGACCACATCCATACACACATCCACAGGCTGAACTCACTGTGCCAGTGACCAGACATGGAAAGTGACACAAAAATACCTGACAAATTTGATTGTGTAACAAAATGATTTCATTGTGATTTCAGAAAAGTTTCATAATTAACAGACAAGAAAAGCAGAAGCCAACAAGACCTTCACTGTTTGTGCACCATCTTTAGGCCCCCACATTTCCAACCATCTACAGGGAAAAATGGCCAACAGGACCAAAATGCCACTCCATTGTCACAAGGCAGGTGACTAGACCAGAGGACACATGAGGAGCATGTCATGTTTGGGGATGGTCTAAGGATTGCTCGTCAAGGCAGCAGCCAGGAGTCTCAGTGACTCGGTCTTCCTTTAAGGAAGCACATTCACTTTGCCTATGCTGGGCTGTTCAGCATGGACAGGGCTTTTCATGATCTCACACCTTTGGTTGCTGCTGGAAAGATACAGAGAACACTAAATATTACAATATATTTGTTAAAATATAGGGGGGGAAAGGATGCAAATATGTCAGAAAATGGAAAAGTAGCATTCAGCGTGTCGGGTTGGTAACTGCTGGAAAGGAAATCATCTCCTGCAAAGATCACCTCGCAAAGTCTAACAGGGCTCCAAGACCCATTGACTGGCTGTGTAAGCGCTAGCCACGCAGGGCCAGACCCAGCCTCGCCAGCTCTTCTGCCACCTCAGTCCTCTTGTTCTCTCACATGGGCACACCCCACACTCACCTCTAGCAGCTGGAAAGTTTTGGCTAAACTTTTTCTGCTACTTATGGTGCTACATATAAGCTGAAATAAATCTATGGATCTGCCCAGTCCACAAATCCTCAAAATTAATTATACTCGACAAGAGGGACAAATGAATTGAGCAACATCTCTAGAAGCAGTTTTCACACACACAGCCTAAAGGGAAAAAGGACTGAGTGCCTCCTTCATCCCTAACCTGAGTAGCATTTGTAAGCAGTGTATTTCATTTTTTTTTCATCCAATATACTCTTTTCTCCCAGCCCAGATTTTCTGCCTCTGCTCTCCACTCCCCACAAGGAAATGCACACAGAAACCTATGGCTTCTGTCCAAAGGGACCAGCTTTTCTCTTTCTAGAGCAGCACATGGGATAATCAAGCTGATTTTGCTGTGGTTCAGTACTGTTACAATTAGCAAATGACCTGGAAGGTGCAGTTCTACCACTAGATCAATGAGAAAACAGCTGCACCCCATAATATATGGCAGGTAAAAGAGAAGAAAGTGCAACCTGTTCTTTCATTACTTTAGTTCACCTCAGATGATTTTGAAGGCTCTTTAATTTTTATTTTTTTTTAACTCAGAATACACTGAAGTGTAGATGACCACTCCAGCAAGTTGGTTTGCTCTAAGTTTTATTAGAGCTTTTAAGTTTCTTTAAGCTGCAGCATTTTCCAAGTGAAGGACGAAAGCAGGGATTTACCCTCACGACATCCACTGAAATATACTTTTTGTGCTAGTATGAAGACTACGAATTAGCATTTTGTGATGTTCCTGAAATTAGAAGCCCCATGAACTAACCATTTTATGATATTTATGCTTTGCTTCATAATGCATTCTCCACAGATGAATCAAAGGGCCAAATGCAATTGCTGTTGTGAGATAATAAAGCATGAAGTGGTGTGTTTGGAATTAAATTTACATAAGACGAAGGCTGGTGGGAAGTTTCTGATGACAACAACAATCGGTGAGCACACCGTGGTGCTGCCTTCTCAGAAACCGCCGAACAAAACAGCACAGCAGCAGCATGAATAATTAAAGCAGTATCTGGGGAGTCAATCAATTTAAAAAGGAAGAAGAAAACTTTCCCAATATTTTTCCAGAGCTATGTCTAGGACCTATATCAGAGTTATTTCCCCGAAATAGTCTCATAATTCTGGGTGGCTTGCCAGTTTTGTGTTTGCCTGTCTCTTAGAGATGTGTTTTATAGTTAGCGGAAGGTCTGTTGGATTAATCTAGGCACAGAGCTCCTGGATTTAACTGAACCTACAGTTCCAGTTCTTCATCTTCGACCTTTCTACTTCATGAGGGAAGCAGCTTTTTGTCCCTGAACCTGCTCTGCTGCTCCAGAAAGTCACTGGATGGAGGCAGCCCCCACCTTGCAGAATGTAGTCATTGCAGTCGTGTCATAGTGTGGCGCAGGGACTGCTGCCTGTCCCATTGCCCAACACTTCGGGAGCCCTCAGACTGGGAAAGCACACGGCAATATTCATTATCATTCATATATTCAAGGTCTCTCACAGATATTAAGAAATTAGTATCCCTCTCATCCTCATGTCACAGGTTCTGTCTCATCCTGCTAGTACCTGGGAGAAACTGAGGCAGGGAGAAAAGAAAATGCTTTAAAGTCAACTTTTGCTTTCTGGAACACGTGAGGCATCTTGTTTTGAAGACTATACATGTTTGCAGTTTTTAGATTAAATTATTTTCAAGCTGTGTGAATACTTAGGCCTTTTAAAGGCATGACTGCTTAGGCACAAAAAATTAAGACATTCCTTCAAAAAACAGATGATATGACCCTCCCTGCCTACCCTGCCTGGGGCCACGTGCTGCTTTGGTGGAGGAGGCAAGATACAAATACAAGACTTCTCAATTCTTAAATATATTCAGCCATCAAACCTACTTAAAGTAGTAATTTTATCTAGAAATTATACTTTTTGGTTCCATTCCTGATCATGCTACATCCAACTGTCAGAGGGAAACCACAAACACCACAGTGGGATGTCCCCACAAAGGGGATGGCCCTTCTAGAGAGTGGGCAGTGCAAGGTCTTACCATCCCACGTTGCGTGGTCGGTGACAGCTGTAGGAATTATGGCAAAATTCAGACATTTATTTAAAATCAGTTTCCACACACTGGTGTTTTTCTGAAGCCAGCAGCACATTTCTGTGGGGCATGGAAGCGGATGTAGGTAACAGCAGGCACTGAGTATCGGTACTGAACCACTGCTGACTGGGGGCCAAGGCAAATACCAAGGAGAGAAGGGGAGGAGAGGAACTCACAGTTCCAAGGGGTTTGAAAAAACACTATGTCCAAGTCACGCAGAAGCTCAGTGAGGGTTTTCTGGCCTGCATGTTGTTATCAGCTATTATCTTGTGCATAGTCTCACTGTGGGGGGACACCATGAGAGCTCATCACAGCACATCTGAGATTCAGCTAAAAAAGAAAAGGGTTTGGCTGATGAAAACAAAGGCAAAGGCAGACTTTTTTACCCCATATCCTGGTTACACAACCTTTAAGACAATGATAAAACTTCACATCTTATTCATTAAGGTCTCACTGAGTTCCAGAACACTCTGAAGTTGGAAAATATCTTCAAATGTATGTTTCTTAAAAAGATTAGAGAGCAGAACTCTAGTTAGCTTTTGTCTGTCTGTTTTGCTGAGGGTGTTATTCTAAGAGCATGCAGGAGATGAATGATCTACACTGAAAACCTTGACGCTTCTTTAAATGCCTTATTTTCATTTTTTAAGAAATATGACAGCAAGAATTAGTACTGGCTCTTCTATTTCAATAATGGTAGTCATGTTGAAATGACAACAAACATCATTACATTTACATGCACATTTATCTAGACAAAAATTGTCATTACTTATTTCAGTGGAACATTTTATAATTTGCCCTATAAACAAATAAAATCTGTATAAGCTGTTTTTCGCCTTCAGCAGTATGTCAACACAAGCAACTTAGAGCTAGACTTACTGACACTTACTGGTAAGCATCTCCTTCCATTTTTAAAACGCTTAAGATTAAAAATATAGTACTTATTTTTCAGTTTTTAATAACACAGAGAAAATACTTTTTGATTGCTGGCTACAAATAAAAAGCAGATGGTTGAATGCCCTCAAATGTTGTATATTTAAATGAAAATGGGGGGAAATAAAGACATATCCATGTGCCTGTTTTGACTTCTATGTTCTGAGTAAGTAATAGAATATGAAGACAAAAAAGAAGATGCAAACTGAGAAAAATGTATACCTTGTATTAGTCCATTTGCAACGAAAAATTATTGTATGTTCTTCCACCTTATTATCTGCTTCCTCTGTTCTCACTTCTGTCTTTTGTCTATGCTCTGATGGCTGTTACAATCAATTTAAATACTTTGCACTACCCTGCAAAAGTCCTACAGTTGAGGATGTAAATGCTGGAGCTGTTAAGCATCAAAGGTAAATCATAGAATCATGGAATGGTTTGTTTTGGAAGGGACCTTAAAGATCATCCAGTTCTAACCCCCTGCCATGGCAGGGACATCTTCCACTATCCCAGGCTGCTCCAAGCCCTGTCCAACCTGGCCTTGGACACTTCCAGGGATGGGGCAGCCACAGCTTCTCTGGGCAACCTGTGCCAGGGCCTGCCCACCCTCACAGGGAAGAATATCTAATTTAGACCTGCCCTCTGTCAGTTTAAAGCCATTCCCCCTTGTCCTATCACTCCATGCCCTTGTCAAAAGTCCCTCTCCATTTCTCTTGTAGGCCCCATTAGGTATTGGAAGGCTGTTATAAAATGGGAATATTGCATAGGAAAAAGCATCGCTGAACTTTTCTAAGAGGTGCTTGTTTGGATAATGCCAGAAGACTCAGGAAGTATCTGGGCGATCTGTGGAATAGCAGAGCAGAGCTCCAGATCTACTGTACAGGTCTTCTATAAATAATGTTGGACTTAGAACAAAGATAACAAAGGATAATCAGTTAATTAACCTACAGAAGACAGCACTGGAACAAACTTGCTCTTACATTTGGTTTGTCACGAAAATTTTTCATGGAAGAATGTCTTGGGTCAGCTTTCCAGTAGAGAATGTGGGGGCAGAGAACCTAACTTGCTTTAAGATGGAATTTCAGGTATTTATGATCAGAATTATATTAAACATCTTGAACTTTCTGCAAGAACAGATTTAGTGGTCTAAGATGCTCTATATAGTTTTGTCCTGTGTTTCTATGTTAAGTGTTAGCATTTTATAAAATTAGCATTGGTCTGCTCATTTGTAGATCTGATAGATACAAAATGGCAGAGAATGCAGAAGGACTGATCTGGAACGAGGACAAACACCTGTCCCTGTATTTCAGCTCTCCCATGATAAAGGAGCCAGATCTCAGCATGTGTTGCCAAAATGTCTGTGCACCTTGGTACAGAAGTTTCAGATTTTTTTATATTTCTTCTGCTGATTATTTTCTTCCCTTTACTCATTTGCTAATGGTGCCAAGTGCAACAGGCAGGGACTGTATGAACCAGAGTGTGTAAAGAGCCTTGCAATTTGTCCATTTGAATGTTACCTCTAGAATTGTAATCTTTATTTTTTAATACCCTCTCTGAGTCCATGTCACAGCAGAGCCAAACTCTGTCCCTGTTTGTGCTGAGCAATGTCTGAAGGAAATCTATTGATTTCAGCAGAACTATTTTGCATCAGTATGGCCCAAACCAGCATTTTCCCCTGAGAAAAGGACTTACAGTCCCCTTTAATATCGTCTGTTTTCACTATTGCTTACACTGGGTCAAACTCTGCTTTTTTAGCAGAGCATTATATACCTGGATTAGCTCCACTGAGGTAAACATAGTCATTCTACACTTACATCCATGCAGTTTGCCTGAGGATTTGATTTTCCTATTTCTTAGGGCCTTTAGTAGTCAAGATAGCTCTGTAAAAGTACTGACTATGGAGGACAATATAAACTTTGCTATCAGAGTAAACCAATAAAAAAGTCATGTAATATAAGAAAGTCATGTAAGTGTGACATACATGAGTGCTGATATAAGAAACTGAATAAGCAGCTGATGAACAGCTGGACACAGTCACCTCACATGGGTCAGGGTTACAAAGGACTATCTCTGTCATATGACTTGGGTCAGTGTTATTGGTTCCAATAACACAGTCATATCTTCCCTCTTTTTTGAAATTCAAATGTGAACAAAATATATTGCGAACTACAAAGTTGGCCATACAAACCAATACAACTCATTAAAGGAGGAGTTACTGCTAACCCCTGGAGCTGTTACTATTGCTTCTTGAATTAAAAAAAAAAAAAAAAAGAAAATTGTAAGTTTCACTTTGAGACCAACTACCTGTTTCATCCTCTTTGTAAAAGATGATATAATATTATATGGGATATGAATTTAGCATGGTCTCTTACTCCTTCTTTCCTCAGAGAAAAATACTGCTTGGCAAGTGCCATTCATTGTTAAACAAGATGAACGAGTGGGAAAAGTCTTAAGCAGAATGCACCTTTGGGTATCCTAATTAAAATAAAAAACTCTGGAAAGACTCTCATGAGTTAGAAAAAGAAAGCTGCATTTCGTTAGTTCAAATGATTGCAGCATTTTTGTTGCTGTTTTAAAATACTTCGAACAATATATGGATTCCAAATGTATTTCTGGTAATGAATAGTGAAAATAAAGCGAGGGGAGAATATGTGGGTTTGCCTCTCCTTATTTAGATTACAATAACACTGACAATGCATTTATTTAGTTTTAGTACTGTTTTCTTCATAAAAATCTAGCCCCTCTCAAGGTGATGCAGGTGATAAGGCAGGCATATACAAGAGATTTAATATCAGGGGGTGAAATAATATGAGCAATAATTCAGGTAGAAGCATTTTTTTCACTCTTGGGGATGGGTGAGGGAAACCTAAAACTAAACCATATTCTCATCAGGAGAAAAAAAAAATCATTTAAAAGCTTGTCATAAATGAAAACAATTTACTTGTGCCCATGTCCTTAAGTGCCACAAACTCTTCTGCTTCTGCTGCTACATTCTCTAATGATATTACTGCATATAGCACATCTCATCTAATCTGTTAGTAAAATCCTAAAGTCACTTATGTCAGTCTCTAATGCAAGCCAAATGAGTCTTCCCAGTAATAAGAAGCTTCGCAGAATTAGTTTTCGTTTTGCAGAAAATTGCCATTGGGGCTGGCACTTTTATCTAAAAATTTCACTCGTGCATAAGCAAAAAACTCATATATTATTTGGTTACATTCCATCAGTATGAGAAATAACATTGTGAGAATTCTATGCATGCTAATGATATATAGAAATCCACCTGCTTTCAGATAAAATGAGTTTAATTTTCTGTTGCCCACTGCCTGGTTGGCCTTTCATAAATTACTTATGCACAGCTATTATTAAAATAGAGGGAAAGCAAATTAGAAAGTCCTCATATCTCTCCACTGGATTTAACCAAGGCAGGGCTGTGACAGCTAGAGTCAGCGTTTTTGAAAAAATTCTGCTCTCTTGAAAAATTTTGCATCTCTATACAATTCTATGCCACTGTTGTAAACGTTCTGACCTGCCTTCTTACCAAATTAACCTAAATCCTTTCTATTTTTCAACATTAATGGAATCCTCTAGAGTCCTGCTGATATATATTAAAATATATTTATTGGTTAATTTGAATTCCAGCATTTTGTACCTCATTTCCCAGTACTTCTGTTATATCTGAACAGCTTGGAGCTTTAGCATTAGAAACTTACAAATTAAGATAAATACATCTGACAATTATCAGATCAAAACAACTTAACTTTCATTGGAATATATGATTGCAAATTTCCCTTCCTGATGAAAGAGAAAATGAGGACTGTCTGCTTGAAACAGTTAATTGGATTTGAAAGCACTGTACGTTTCAGCAATTGGTGCAGCTTTTGGTTGGTCAATGACTACTTGACCTCCTGGTTTTCCAACAGACAATTGGTTTTCATTTCTTGAGGGTCTTTTAAGTCCATAGTTCATGGTGACTTTAAGTTTAATTTTCTGTTAATGATATTATTTTGCTCTTTTAAGATAAAACTTTCTTGTGATGTGCTGAGCAACAGTGGCAATCCCATTACTGTTTGAGGAAGGACACCTTCTCAAATTGCATTCTTTTAATATTGTCCCTGTATGGTTACGCTATTTCTAAATGTCATTTTAACACTTTGGGTTTGTATTTCAGGTGCATTTAAATGGTTAGCTGCTCTGCTCCTTGAAAAAAATACAAATATTAAAAAAAAAAGCCATTGTGGTCACCTGGCCAGTGAAAGCTCCCTTTTAAGTAACTGGGTCCCCATTCTAATCAGCTACTGGTTTAATACCTTCCACTTCAGTGGACTGGCTCTGATTAGAAGTGGTGTGGGTTGGTTTGGGCCAAGGACGTGCCCTACAGGTTTCAGGTTCAATTTCTCTATTTTCAAGCCCATTAAATTTGCATCCACACCGTATAATAGTGCACTAAGCCCATCCACACAGCAGGCAGTTTCCTAATGCCAACAACAACTCAGTCCAAGGCTGATACCCCCAGCTCTCTGCTAAACCCAGCCAGTCGATGCTGCTCCTGCTATGAAGAAGGCTGTAGTTCTTACACCAAAGCAGCTTTCCTAATGACTTGAAGCAATAGTTTCTAAGGCATTTTCCCCTAAATTTCCCCTGAATAATTTGTGTATTTCTTTGTTATGCGCCATAAGTATTATTTTACTTCACATTGCCTTCTCAGGAGGGACTAGAGGCACACCATGCTGGCAGCTCTCAGGCTGCAGTTTCACAGTACAGCCCTGAGGGTTACCTGCCATCAAGGGGGGCTGTCCTGCTCCTCCTCCACCTCCAACTTCAGTTCACAGGAACAAACCACCCACTTCTTTGGTAAGGCTAGTTTTTTGGGGTTAAGGTTCCTGAAGTGATTTAGAAGGAGACTGAATAAATACTAAGGTATGATAATAGAAGCAGAGAGAGCATGTGACTGGCAGTGAAGAACAAATGCGTTCAAAATGAGGTATTCCAAATTTCGACCCATGACAATGCCTAAAATGTTTCTAGAATTGGCTGATATATAAATCCAAACATATAAATCCAAACATTATCATATACTATACAAATTTAGAAATCTCAGAATGAATCACATAAAAGTTGAAATTCTTTCTGATATGAAACATCCTCAAATTCCTTTCCCTATTAATTTTAGAATATACACATTTTCTCTCCTTTCTTGCAGGTCTGTTATCTAATCAAGAGGACAGGTGGATAATGATTAAACATCAGTTTTTACCAATATAAAAAATATTTAAAAACTCATTAATCAGCTTCTCCATTGCAAAATTTGTGATAAAATGGTAAAAAATATGAGATAGAGTGCAATACTGAGTTTCACACACATATGGTTGCATGCTTGAATGAATTGAAATGAAATGCAATGTACTAAACATTACAGAATACTATTGCTGTCCACAATATGTGACTATTCCCTGTGATTTCCTCTCCCTCCTGACCATTCAGTATCTGTAAATCACACCATGCACTTTGATATAACTCCTGCCCTGCACAGGTAAGGCCCAAGCAGTTCATTTTGAGGTTTTAATGGAACACACATAATGCAAAGACTTTAAACACAGTGATGAAAAATCACTTGGGATGAATTACTGTAATTTATGGCTCATATTACAGGTACATATAGGAATTCTGGGCATGACCCCACTATAGTAGATGTTAGACAAACAGAGAGAAAAAGAGGTCATCCTTCCTGTCAGAAAAGGGCAATTTAAATAATATAAATTGTAGATATATCTGTGAGCATAATGCACTGTGCCACATAAATAGCTTGTCAGAAATCCATAGACTGAAATACATTTCCCTAAAACAATGACAGATGATTTTGAACAATAATGAGCAATTGGATTAAAAAAAAATAAGAAAATCTGTTTCCAAACTGTTCTTGAACACAACAATTAAAGTATTCATTTCATATAACTTACCCAGATGCAGCAGACAACACTGAGTAAAAGCCTGTCATGAATTAAAAAATGTTTGAACATAAAGAACACCAAAACTATGACTTCTTTCTATACCCTCTCAAGTACAGAATGTCCTGTGCACTAGTAGAGGACATCCTATACTCTAAGACTCTTGAAATGCTATAATTAAAGGTCTGTCAGAGTTTCCATTAAATCCCTGATTTTCAGGGTTTAATTAATAATAACAGTGAAAATTAATGTGAGTAGAATTAAAGCTACTGTCATAGTCCTACTGCATATTAATTCCTGATTTAAAGTCGCTACAACATGTGGGACTGATCCAGCTTCCTCACTTCAGTCAAAACTCCTACCACAGTGTAAAATTCCTCATTGGAGACAGTGGGTATTTATCTGAACATGGAAAGTGTGATCAGGCTCTGAAATACCTATAGCACTATGTAAGTGGGAAGTTAAAACAACATTTCAGAAAGTCAAGAATTACTGAATTGCATGAAGTTTTGGAATAAACATCCTAAGTGCAGTTCAAACTCATACACCTGAAAACCAATGAACATTCACAATTCCTCAGTCAATTCCTTCCCATTAATTGACTCTATAATTTTATTCATTTATCTTTGAAATATTATAATTCTTAATTATTTATAATTTTTCTAAGTAAGAATTAAGGGGTTGGCTCCATAACGGAAGATGGACATCATATGTAAATGTTGGGAAATGGGCTTTCCCTGGAACTACAGGAGCAAATCAGACGTTCTGTTACTGAAACAAAGGCTACTGGCATTTTGGATTTGAGTGAAAATAATTTGGAACACAGAACATTCCATTAGATTATTCCCTGAAAATAAGCACTGGTATCTAACCATACAACAAGAGGAAATTTAATCTTTCACATAAAAGGATCAAATAAAACTACCTCAGTGTGGAAGTCTAGAGAGGGACCTGGCAGAATACTAGAGGATATTCAGTTCTCTTCAAAGTAAATAGTATTACAGCTGAAAAATGTGAAAGCATGAAATTTTCTCAACACTGCTATGAGAAACAGACCCAGAAATACCAGACATGCAAAACACTACAGTGAAGGGTGGAGACAGTATGTTCAGGAATTGTTAAAAATGTTAAGAATATTTTGTTTCACAAAAAAGCACCTATTATAAAATACATATCTTGTGGCCAGATGCCAGACTAATAAGTGGCATTATTTTATTTTACATTAAAACCTATGTTGTAAGCCTGTATCATACACTGCAGAGGCTCATAAAGAAAAACAATCAATACTATTTGCTGTTAGGGCTGCTAAATAGGTCAAAGAAGCCCACATGTAAAAAAACTTGATGTTATAAAAGAATATACATTAATATATTAATATATTAATGAAACCTGTAATGTTGCACTACTGAAAAATGAAGTCCACTTAATAAAAAAAGAATCATATTATAGAATATATAATGATAAATAATAAACTGAAAGCAAATGGCAGAGAATATAATCTGGTTTCAGTAAAGCTGGATACATTTGCAGCATAACACAATCAGAGTGATAGAAGATCAGCAATCCAAAAGACTCTGTGTTGCTCTTATATTTGTCCTGTCTTGATATCTAAATGTGGGGATCTACTGTTGTTGTCACCATGCAAGTCAATAAAAGACACAGTCTTTGATCTGCAGAACTTAAAATCTAAGCAGATAATATGGACAAAATGTTGGAAAAGAAAGAATTACCATACCTTTATGAATCTAGAATTGAGGCTATAATTCCAGAGCAACCTAAACCAGAAAAGTAACTGCCAGGCCCTGCCTCTGTCCTCTCTGTGTGCTTCCTACACCACTTGCTGAGCTGGCCTAGTTCACCATTCCAGCATAAAAATATCCCTTGAAAACTAAGCTCACTTTTGTTATACTGAGGTACTGACATAGATCAGTAAAGGAACTGACAAATACCTAGGGCAGCAAGGGGCACAAATGTGTGGCCAGGTGGGAGAGGATGCCAGGGGAGGACTCCTGCTTTGGGATGAGTCAAACATAAAGATTAAGTCATTTATCAGAATTCAATCAGAAATTCTATGGCATGCATCATATAGGTTTTCAATTATGAGAATGAGTGCTATAAATAGATCCTGGATGAGTTTAGGATGGACATTTCAAGAGACTTTTTAATCCCTAGAGCACCAAAAGTTTGCATCAGCCATCCTATGAGGTTAATAAGAGCAAAAATCATAAGGAGATTTTAGATGGAGCTTTGCATTATATGAGATGGTTGACAGAGATGATAAAAGGTTATGACTTGAAAACTCTAAAATGTCCTTTCAATTCTATGCATTTTGAAATGGCTCAAATAATTTTTAACTATGAGAAGCTGAAAAAACTCCTTCAAGTACACTGTATTGAAGGAAGTTAAATCAAAATGAATGCCAATGCTAAAACTAGGAAAAAGATACAAATCTAAATGTGCAACCCTTAGGAGCCAAGAATAGTGCTCTTTATGTTTTGCTACCATCACTAACCAGTACACAACAGTTTGGCTCTTGGTAGAGACAAATTACCAACCAAACCAGAGTAAACTAGACTAGCAATCTGGAGTGTATCTTGTTATGCTTCAGAATTGAAAGAATTGAGAAACCAACTCAAAACTTTACATGAAGATATAGTTTGCTGTAATCCACACAATGATAAAACAAGGAATATTTCAACCAAAATGGAAAAAGCCAGTAACTGTTTGTGTATATCTGTTGCTGAGCTATGAGCTCTTGTGTTAGATTTAAGCTAAGCACTACACCATCACTTTCTCCTCTCTTGTCTTCTCTAATGCTGAAGTCACATGACAAACATCTGGTGATCAAAGTGAAATCACGAACTGGATAATTTCTATTTGGATATTACTTTTTGGCTCCGCTTATCCCTGCAGCTGGAGCATTTTCTTCCAGCAGCTCTATGATGTTTTGTGAGCAATGCTGGCAAAATGCCACAAATTTATGAAAAACTTTGAAGAGGCTTAGTGTTAAAGGCCTCTACTTTCCAATCAGTACAGCTTGAATCAATAGCGCTGCTGCTAAACGTAAACAGGCATAATGGAAATTTTACAAAGCAAGACCATTTGTATGTAACATCAAAACCAGCACATAGTCCTCTTTCCATAAGAGTGCAAATCACATTTAGAGTAAAACCAGAGAGAAAAGCAAGATTACTTTGTGATGATTTGCTGCAAAGTTCACTTGCTTGCTTGATAATGAATTTCAGTCATATTGTCATGTACTTCAGGCTTCATCAACAGACTGCGACACTGCCAAACACACCAGAACAAAGGTTATAAAGAGCATACATTAGTATTTGTTTTTATGCAAGTAATAATTTACAGAAGTAATATTTTACTAAAAACCCTGCCTAACCACAAATTTGGGAAAAAAGAGAAGGAAGGGAGAAAAGATGGAGTATGCTGCTGGAAGAATGAACATGGACTCAGGTATACAAAATACTGGCTAATTATGTGGTAAGATTTTGATTCCGTCAGAAATAATAAATAGGAAGAGGTTGCTAAATACATTTCCACTACAAAGGGAAGAAAGCAGTTTCTGGTATATTGCACATATAAAGATCTGAATATTTTTTAGCAATAAATAAAAGACAAACAGCACCTTCTGCTGTCTCACAAGTCACACTTCAATGTGCTCTCAGAGCAGACATGCTGCTCATGTAAGTATGACTTAAGGTACTCCCAGAGAAAGCCTTATGCTCAGTACATGCCATGCTATAATGTGCTGGAAGGCCTTGCAAACACAACACACACATGTTATCCATAGGCACTCCAGATGGCAGGCAGCATGGACGGGAGGTGAAAAGCCCAGGAAGCACACCATGCTCATGGCAGCTCCACGTGTGCTTTTTAACAGCTTTACACACTAAAAGCAACTGGCTGAGTAGGGACAAGCAGCCTTCTGGCTTTTGTACACATATAAAAGTATGGCCCAGATGTAAGGAATTAGGGGATTTGCTGGTCAGGTCAGGTTACAGAAGCCGTAGCACACAACAGGGATAGCCAGGTTTGGTGCCTCAAATTCCCATGTGATACAAGTTAAAGTACTACACAGCTCTCTGTCCTTCACCTCTCCTCTTACATTTAGACTCTGGCTGCTTCTGCTCATAGAGCTGCTCTTCCCAAGCCCATGGCTATGCTTTTGATTTAGTAGGAGTAACTGGATATGGAGGCAGAGAAAGTTGCTTTTACGGGTGCTCCTGTAAAGAATTTGCTGGGAATTCTTCAAGAAAACTGACCTTCTCAGGCTTGAAAACTTTCGTGGGAGTTTACCAATTTTAGTGAAACTTTCAGAGTGACAAGTATCTCAAGTCTAAGACAGGATTTTTGACAAGGTAAAAAAGAGAGGTGTGGCCAGTATCCCAAAATATAGGTACTAGCCTGGAATATCAAAGACAAAACATTCTAGTGAGGCAGCATTTGTAAAGTTGTAAATACAGCACTGTATTTATTAGAGTATCTGTATTTTCCACACTGTTGTCAACACAGGAGCTGCTTGGGTGCATGACACTGCCGGCTGCTGACTCAGGTTATGTCCTGTACAACAGTGACACCATCCATAGAAACCATCTTTTCTGGGAACATCAGATACACAGTGCTGGGTGAGTGCCCAGCATGCCTCGAAACCTCAGCCTCAGGGAAGATGTAAATAGGAGCTTATCACGAGCATAGAGAAGCAACGACTGGAAAGTTGCCTAAGGACTGTGAAAGTGCTCTCGCAACATCCATTTGATAATGTAGTTACTCCAATGACTCTAGTGAAATTATCCGTACTTTACACAGGAGTCAGAGAAAAATGAAGCTGCTTAAACTGTAAAAACCTACCCTGTACATCTTATCATGCAAATTAAATTAAAAAAACCCCATGGAAATAGTCCAAAGAACTTTCTCTGCATGTGGTTGTGAGTCATTTAAGTCATTCAGTGAGACAGGATAATGGCCATTACTTTTCACTTGGCCAGTTCATATTGTGACACTGGGAGAAAGACAGTCTGTCAAGTTTTTGTCTGCAGTGCCTAATTTTTCACCACACTGCTCCTGCCCTCCCTCCATTGTGTCAGGAGTGCATTAGGTGTTGGAAGGGCAACAAGAGGCTCAACCAGTGGGTGGAGAGTCTGGAGGAGGGGGATTGAATTGTAGGCAGCCTGCGGAGTCATCAGGAAAGGCTGTGCTGTCTCTCCTCATGGCTGATATGTATCGATGTCCCCGTGCCATATTACATGGAGGGGATTAGAAATAGGATTTCTGATATTTCAGCTGACATGACAGAAGTGATAATTTCATGCAACTGTCTATGTTGCAACCTAAAATCAAATATTCTACATTTTAACAGGATTGTATTTATTTCACCTGTACTTCTAGGCTCAGAACCTTTACCTGCAATGACACAGCAATGAAAAGCACTTCAAAGTGGCTAATTCATACATAATGTTTTCTATCTCTAGGTGTACCTTAATCACTCCCTAATGAGTTAAATGAGCACATGATATGGCATTAAGTGTTAAAATACCTCTGAAATCTATGTGTATCACAGTTTGGACAATCTTCAAAGTTTGGAAGATATTTTGAAAACCAAAAATCTAACAATATTTGGTGGGGGGTTTATTATTATTTTTTTAACCAAGGCCAAGAAAATAAAGAAGCAAATTAACAGAAAAATAACTCTAAGTACAAGGTATCAAGGTCACTGACTATAAATATAAATAATGCTGCTCCACATAAATCTTAAACAGCTTACTGCAACTACTAATATAAATTTACAGTATCTACAAGATTAATCTTTTTAAAGAAAATTATAGGATCACAATATCAAACAAGATTATGCTATGTCCTATATAGCATTTTACTGTACACACAGCAGTAACATGACAGCAAATATGTACTTTGGAGGTACGGAGTAACTACTGCATGAAGATGGTGACACTCCATGCCAAATACTAAGCACAGCAACAAGTCTTGGTGGCGTCTGATCTCTCCATCTCTCTGTTTGTTAAACCCTTGACAGCCTCATTGTATGTCTAATGGGAAATGTATAATTTGTCGTGTCTCCACAGAAATGTACAGTGAGTATGCCAACTATAATATACAGAGGTAAGATGTTGTAACTGTTGGCTGTTGAAGCAGTAGAAATTCCAGAAATACTACAATGCAGATAGAATCCTTGGATCCTGCCATTGGGACAGAATGAAGGTACTTTTGCTAGGTTATATGCATTTTCTCGCACTCTTACAGTAGCATTTTCCATATTGAATTCATGCAGTCCACAGTCTGCACCAGGTAAATTCTAGCAAAGGTCTGTTGGTTCAGGTGAGCTCTGTGCTTTATTCTAGCTAAGGATCTGGTTCACTGTTTGTAAACTTTGGTATGAGAAACAAATCTCCCAGCAAAGACAAGCAAGGTCACCATAAGAATCCAGTTAGTAGTTTAGACCAACAGACACCCTTCCTCTGGAACACTGAATACTGTGAAAAATATCAAGTAGAAACTTCTGCTTGCTAAAATTTCTAGATAGTAAAGAAAACCAAGCTCACTTTCCCTTTCAAAAGTCCAAAAGCACATGATTTATGCCACTATTTTAACACGGCCTTGTACAACAGAACATATACACTGAAGAGAAGCCCAGTTTGGGCCCACAATTATATACCTGAGCATACTAGGATGCTGTTCTCAGAAGCATAAGCTCCATCTCATCTTGCTTCACTGTGTAACTTCTACTTCCACTAACCCATGGATAGATACTGTTTGCAGCAAAGGGACCACGCACATGTCCCTCTGACAGACAACAAAAGACCTTGGTTCTCATGAGGATGTTCCTGTCCCTTTCTCTTCTGCAGCTCCCCAGGCAAAAGCTGTTGCCTTGACAACTCTGGGGGATTCTCTGGCTCCACCTGTGCCAGTAGGAGAAAGGCCAATTTCCTTCCACAAAACACAGAACCACTAAGAAATAAACAATTAAGTGTTGTGATTTCTTCAGTACTGCCAAAACGGAGAAGAAAATGAAGAAACTTACTACAGACACAGGATTTTATAAGCCAGAAGCAGCAGGATTCAAGCACTGAAGATTCACAGACACAAGTGGGGAACAGAAGAAATTGCAATTGCTCAAGACTTTAGCAAAGAGCTGGAATGGTCAAGGTCCTTCTCTTTGATCAGCTTCTGGCTTTCCATGGCAGTGCCCTTGCTGCACCATTACACTCTTTATAAAGAAAGTGATAAAAAAAAACCAAACGAAAGGAACACAACATTAAAAGAAAATTAAAAAGGATCCATTTGCAGTTTTCACTGCTTTTGCATATAATTTTTTACAATATTAAGGAGGACTAACTTTATTTCAAATTTTGTGCCCCATTTTTTTTTTTTTTTTGAGTTTAAACTCTGGTTTAATAAATGTATTTCTGAAATAAAAAAGAAGACAAGAAAACTGATGGTCAGGAAAGAGCTCACAGAACAATAGACAAGAGGCTGTTCATATGTAACACAGAGAAAACTATAAGCATGCTGCCTTGATTTTTCTGTGTCCTGTAACTGAGCTGAGGGCTACTCAGCTATGGAATATGCAGCTGTGTAGCAATCCTGTCACATCTCACCACATCCATGAGGAATATCACATCCATTGAAAGTCACAGCTCATATATTGATACAGATATGCTGTTGTAAGATTTAAATTCTTCTGTACCTTAAGCACATATAATGGTTTTTGGCTTTACTCTCAAACTCTTTTATCATTTAAGGGTTAGTCAAAGCACAGGCTATGTGTAGTGCCAGCAGTTATGTAAAAATAACAGGTTATGCGCATCCTTTACCAGAAGGAAATTGTTTTAGAAAGTATCCCTTAGTAAGTATAGCTGGATGTTTAGAGTCAATAGAAGCCAAAAGTACAGGAGAAGCTACTTGCAACTTCGTGATGCCAACAGAATCTGTAACAAAAAGCAGTGCGCTCTGTATTCCAAAAAGACTGCAGCGTACCAATAGACACTTCTGATAAAAGCACCTAACCTCACTGCAGCTCTAACATGCATTTATTAGTGTATTGTATTTTATTCAAGGAAAGCAGAGACAAAGGCTACTGTAGTAACCCTTCTGCTGGCAGATAAATTTAACATGCAACCAGGTATGACCAGGCTTCATGATACACCAACCTGCAAGTCAAACTAATAGCATTTCTATTTTAAGCTAAATGGAAGGGGATTAGGGTAAGAAAACTCCCCCTATTGACCACTGACATTGTTTATTACATAAAAGGTAATTGCTTAGAGAAGATTCCATCTCCTTTTGCTGCAGAAAATGTCCTAGTTTGCTGTTAACCCTTCTCCCATTACAGTGCAGCCACACTGGTACCACTGCTCATAGAAGCGTAGAGAGCCTTCTGCATGATTGAGGGCAAGAACTTTGTAATGCACTACCTTTATCTGTCATATTTTGGTCTACAGCAGTAAATTTTGTATGCCTCTACTGACTACTCCCTGGAAATATGGTAAAGATGTGCCCTTTTATACAAAGATAAGGTACACAGAAATGATATCCAGAGAAAATATGGTAATAGAAAAGAACAGGCTCAAACAACAATGAACAGCTCACAGTCAAATCCAAAAGCATTAGAAGATTTCAGGCTGTGTTGGTAGAGTACAAATCCATCTTGGATCAAATTATTCACCCATTTACTGTGGTCTCTTGCTTGGCCTGGCAATTAGTTCAACTGTGGAATGCTACTTATAAGTACATTTACAATCCCCACATATTCTCTACAGCACAAATCGACTTTGGAAATGAATAACTTACAGGCTACCCACATAAACAAAGCAGCAATTACTTTCATAGAAGTACTAAAGTTGTGCCTGAGATTAAAAGGCAAATAAAAAATGCTAATTTCCTAACTTGTATTCTGGGCAATGTAAGGGAATTCACTTCACCTCTTTGTGCCTCTGTTTTGTCATCTCCAAAACAAGGCTCCTGCTACTGCCTTCACATGACTCTGCCTAGTTTTTGGCTCTAACGAGGTTCTAAATTTTTCTGATATGTGCAACATACACGTGGAGCTTGGTAATTCCAAGCATTCTTGTAAGACAATGGTCTCTCGTTAGGCCATCTTAACATGGACAAAGCTGATCTGCCAAGCAAAAAGTTATGTTAGCAAAATTCACTTGGGCAAGACAACATCCACAAACAGAGAAAAAACAAATCTGATCTTTAACACATTCCTGAGGAACTCACCTGAGCAGACTAAAGGTCAACATTAACGTCAGTCGATGGGCCTCATCTGCAGAAAAGGATTTTTCCATTCTGTTTAAGAAACAAAGAGAAGGCAAAAGATATTTTTAGAATTACAATTTGAAATGCCTGTTGGAAAAATTAAGAAAAGCAGACGGGTATTTTGCACTCTTTTTTCCTACCAGTCCTGATTCATCATTGCATGACACAATTTTTACAACTTACAGTAAAATATTGCAATTAGTTTAATCTCTTAGGGATCTAAGCTACTTTGTACAGGCGTAAATAAACTGCTTTATGCTAAGCAGTTTCACTCTCTTCCCAAAACTGTTAAAAGTAATTTTGGATATAATTAGTAACCCCTGAGAATGCAATTATTTTATAACTGGCAAATTTGCAGCAAATAATCCCCTTCTATCGTACGAGTTTTAAACCAAAAGGTCATTTTGGCTAATAGTTTCTATGATTTTACCTCTCTCTCCTCCCTAAAGGTGAAAGCTTGAGTTAAAATGTGATGCCTTAGAGGAAAGGAACATGTTTTCTTACAGTGTTTTAGAAAAGTACTATGACTGTGACTTATATGAAAAACTTCTGACGGCAAAAGTGCTGTTTCGTTTCTCAAAGCAAATCCTTGGCTTGACTCCCAAATTCCTCAGAAGGCCAATACTTACACCATTAAACAAAGGCTGATTTTTAACAAGTTTTGTGCTTGAGTCTGTAGGCACAGTACTGCATTTTCTTTTGCATTTGCCTGCTTCCAGTCAGTGTAAGCAGGCCCTTAGTTGCCTTTCAGCTGACTAGTGTCAATGATAATAACAATACATTTTTATTTTTAGACCACTCAAAGCTAAAGGCAAGTTAGCTCTGCATACGTATGCATGCACACACAAATGTAAGTAATATCTGAACATTTCCAAAGGACAACAAGTCCTTTCAGAATAGTAATGAATAGAGAAATCATCTTGTGCCCTGCATGAGATAGGTGCATTTTAAAATTTTTCTGTATAGCTTCCATGAAAATTGGCCCCTAAGCAAGGGTGTGAGTCATTGATGAATACAGCTCTAAGGCTTCACGCTGTGCAGCAAGAGCTGTAAAAGGCATTAGAGGAACAGAGGGGAGGAGGAGGAGAGAGAGAGAGGGTTAGGAGGTTATTAAATAAAACCTGGTAATGGTTTTACATGAACATTTTCGGAGCAGTGTTTGGCAAACGCACATCCCGGCCCGCCGGGCAGTGCCCTTTGCTGGGCAGTGCACAGAGGGGCTGCACAGACCCCCACACACATCACTTCTGCCTGCACAGAAGTCACCACTGGCACAGCCCCTTGCAGGGCTGGGTGGAAACTCAGGTCCTGCAGGTGAATTAAATTACCCTATTCCGCAATGTTTTATAGGAACTTTTCAAATTAGTATTGCAGTGAAAGGATGGGCTTTTCCTCCTCTGCACCCACCTCCACCACTGATGTCTACCAGCAAAACCATAGCCTTTGCCAGCAAAACTGTGCAAAAGGTAGAGAACAGGCCAAAGAGTACCTACTACTGACCAATTTAAACTTCCTCAAACTTCAGAGGTATTTCCTTTTGGCTCATAATTGTTAGTTCGTTTGTTTTGGTTTCTTTTTCCTAAGACCAAGGTATTAAATTGCAGTCATTCATCGGTTAGGAATAGGGTATACAAAACTGATAACCTGGATTATGAGCTATTCTCCTTTTTATGCAACTGCGTTTCTCCTATCTGAGTCAGGAAGTCCAGATCTCAATACAGACATGAGATTTTTTAGTCAATACATAAGTCATTATCATGCCAAATCTTCCCCTCAGACCTCCTGCATGTGCTGATCTCACCCTGACTTGTGCAGTCCCCTCAATCTCTTCCCATTTTTGCTTCTTCCATTGTGTCTGCAGCCTTAGTGCACCCATCTGAAAAAAAAGATACAGTGTGGGCCATTACATCGCATTATCAAACACCCTGTGACTTGCAGGTTCACATGGGAAATTTACAATAAATAGTGATTAAATGCCACTAACTGGGTACACTGGGCTAGTTATAAATAATCCAGTAACCCTTTAAATGAGTCTTTTTTTCAGTAGATAGCTCAGATGTACAGTCAAGAAAAAATGTTTTCCTGTATTTTAGATAACAAAAGTATCACTTGTTAGAAAGCAAATCGTAATTGAAATCTTTATTTTCACAGAAATAACCATTTAAGGAGCTCGGGCATAAATAAAAAAGAGATTTTTTTTTTTTTTTTAACTGGCACAAGAGGAGCTTTAAGTCTTTTTAATTACAGAAACAGTGGTTTTACATTTAGGCAATTTGAACAAATGGGCACAGTGGTCTATATAAGTGAAAATTCAATCCATAAGGAATGTTATCAGGAAAACAGTATGTCATGTTACAAGTAATTTTGTTTCTCTAACACCTTTTAAAAAAAGAGCTAGAATTAAAAACAAAAACCCCAAAATATCTGCCAAAAAACCACAACCACAACAACAAACCAAACAAAAGTGACAAAAAACCAAACAAAACCCCCCCACAAAACCCCAAACCAACATTTCGTGTATGTGTATATATATATATATATATATTTAGGAATAGAAATTCTATATACCCTCTTAACTGAGGAGTCGATAACTGCTGCTGTTTTAAAAAAGAGAGCAACAAAACCCCCCTGAAATCCACAGACACGCAGCACCATCTGGTGGATTAGCATGTCTGGCAAACAGCTCTACATTTACAGAACACATTACCACAGGCAGGAGAAGGGAAAAGTCATACAAACAAAAGCGTATCATGGAGATTTGTTTAGTCAGGGTCAGGCAAGAGAAACTGAAGGCTGTGGAATTTCCATGAAAATTGTGAATTAATACTCTTCACCCATATACCACTTTACGCTTTTCAGTCACTATATATAAACTTGCACTCACAAAAACACGTGAACAGACCATTTATGACTACAAAAATTCTAAAGTTTGGTATGCTTTTTAAATAACTGGTTCATAATTGTTTTAATTAGGTTTCTTGCATGTATACATTATGGCACATGATCATAAATTGCCATTTTTCACTAGAAGCCTTGCTTAGTGAACAGGACTGACTGCTCACCTAATAACAAATAGCTATCCAATAATTTGCTCTCTTCTTCTCAGACTCTGTATGTGTCATTTCACACAGAAGCTCTGCTTGGATAAGACAAGATTATTAGGTGCTCATCACTGCAATACCACACTGAATTACAGGTGCTAATTTAAAATCTCTGCAAGGCAAGTTGCATTTATTTTTTGCATACATGAAGTAAAAGTTGGTTCTCATTTTGGGTAGGAAAGGAAGGGGGCCCTAATATATACATAGTGATGTGCCATTGTCTCTGCCATCTTTCCAGTAGCTTGTAGTGTCTTTGGAGTTCCACCTTTTCATTCAGCTCACTGCACTCTGCAATGCCTGGCTCTTGGCATGGACCCTCCAGCAGGTCAAAAAGCACAGTCCTTACAGGCCCCTCCTTCACCCAACACCTTCCAAACAGCTGAGGCTCTGCCTTGCTATCACACCAACGCAGCACCTCTGCACTGATCCCCTTGGTGACCATCCCCATTTCTGATGCAGTGCTGTGAGCTGCTGGTCCTAAGAATTCATTTTGAAAGGACACCGGTTTACCCATGTCGATCTCCTAGAAGTCTCCCTCCCTATATACTGGAATTAGGAATACATATATCTGAAGTCTGTTTTTTCTGCATATAGAAATTTTCCTCATTAATGGCCATATATCTCAAACTTTTATCTGCCTGCAGGTCATGTGCATCTTTGTCTTGTCCACACCAGTAAAGTAGGTCAAATCATCCTGCGTTCCTCTGGAAGGCACAAACTGTACACAGCACATTGTTCTCACAGTCAGACATATCATCCCTGAGCTGCAGACTGTAAAAGTGTACAGCAAGGTCCCAACAGAGGCCTTTGGCCATCACAGCTTCATACATCCCAAAGGGCAAACAAGAAGGTGATAGGAGGCTGCTTGCAGCCAATTACCATCTGGAGTCACTACATTTTCCTTGCTTCTTCAGCACCTCCTATAAGCATACACAGCCCATCATGCCAGGTAAGACAGCACAGGCAAAAACAATCTTCCTCACAATGTCTGTATTTGTTTTGCAGGTAGTGTGGGGCACTGAACCCCATACCATTCCTCTGTTTTTAAGAAACTGTAGCCTCCACACGTTGCTCTTCCGTCTTCTTTCAATATTTCAATAATAATAATGTGGGACTTTTCTCAGGGGATGATCAGTGAAGTGACTTCCCAAGGGATGATCAGTGAAGTGACCAGCAACGATCTGCCCAATGCTGGAAGTTGCCATTTTGGTGCCTCCTTATCAGGCCTGACTTTCACTGTTCTTCAGCAATCTTTTCTTCTCTGAAAATACCCTGTAACACATGCAGATATCTAGCAAGGTCACATCTGCTATGGTCAGTGTTGCTGGTCTGCCATGGGCCCATATTTTGTAAAAAACCTCTCTGCAAACTCCTTTCTCCTCCAAACCACCTCCCAACCATTTGTCAGTGCTTACTGCTGTTTTGCTCAGGCGCTTTTTAATCACACTTCGATTAATTCCTTTAATGTCTTTTCAGATGCTTCAGCCAGACAATAGCCACCAACAGAGGGTTTCTCCAGCGAGATTATGCTTCTTCTTTTTAGGGATTTTTTTACAAGAGCATGTAGTGACAGGACAAGGGGGAATGGATTCAAACTGCAAAAGAGTAGGTTTAGATGAGATATAAGGAAGAAATTCTTCTCTGGGAGGGTGGTGAGACACTGGCACAGTGAAGTGTTCATGGCCAGGCTGGATGGGGCTCGTGGAAGTTGTCCCTGCCCACAGCAGGGGGGTTGGAGCTGGATGATCTTTAAGGTCCCTTCCAACCCAACCATTCTGTGATTCCTGCCAGGACCGGTGTGCCTGTCTCCAGCTACGAATGGTGGGGTCCAGTGAGACAGGGTTATTTGCAGCCCAGCAGTACAGATGGGTACAAAAGGTAACATCCAAGTTCATAATGACATAGCATTAGTGTTTATGGTCACCTGGGCACAACCTGGCTCAGGAACCTGCCTATTAATTGTGGAGATAGTTCAGAAACAGGACACGTACTGTGTACCCTCCCAGACCCCAGCTGTTCAATGCCACCAGCAGAAGGTGGGCTGTCCTGCTGTGTGACCCCAGACCTATTTGGTGTCCCCATCACAGGTGGGCTGTCCTGCT
>JAWWEW010000012.1:7128018-7157803 GCA_035583185.1 Anabacerthia variegaticeps | reverse complement strand
GTGACCCCAGACCCCTGAGGTGTCCCCATCACAGGTGAGCTGTCCTGCTGTGACCCCAGACCCCTGAGGTGTCCCCATCACAGGTGAGCTGTCCTGCTGTGACCCCAGACCCCTGAGGTGTCCCCACATGTCCTGCCCCACCGTGTGCCCAGACCCAACACCCCTGTGGCTCGGGCAGGCTCTCTGAGGGCGGCAGCTGATCCGGGGGGCGCTCTGAGGCGCTGCCGGTGGCTCTGGGGGTGACACCGTGACACTGACACCGTGACACTGACACCGTGACACTGACACGGTGTCACCCTGCTCCTTAGCGCGGACACTGACCAGGCCCGGGCCCCGCACACCGGGCCCAGACCCCTCCCCGCAGCGCTGCCCCGGCTGGCCCCATTCCCACTCTCTGTCCCTGTTGCCACACACCGTCCCCGCTGTCCCCGTTCCTACACACTGTCCCCGTTGCCACACACTGTCCCCGTCCCCCCCGCTGTCCCCGTTGCCAAGCGCCCGGCGCCGCCCCAGCCCGGGCCCTGCGCGGAGCCGGCACGGCCATGGCGAGCCCGGACGGCGCCGCGGCCGCCTCGGTGCTGGCCGAGCTGGGCTGGGACAGCGGGCACGCCGTGCCCGTGGCCAACGCCGAGAACAAGGCGCTGGAGGATGAGGTGAGAGCGGGGCCGGGGGGGAGCGGAGTGCGGCCGGGGCCGGGGGTGGGATGGGGGGTAAGGGGATAGAGGGCTGGAGGGATGTGGGGATAGAGGGATGGAGGGATGCAGGGATAGAGGGATGGAGGGATAGAGGGCTGGAGGGATGCGGGGATAGAGGGATGGAGGGATGCAGGGCTGCAGGGATAGAGGGATGCAGGGATGCAGGAATAGAGGGATGCAGGGATAGAGGGGTACAGGGAAAACCCCCGAGTTCCGTGGAGCTGCGGAGGGGATCTGGGAGGGACATCCCCCATCCCCGAGCTGTGCTTGCCCTCAGCAAAGCACCGGGTTTTCTTATGAAATCTCCCCCTTCGCTGCTTTGGGGGAAGGTGGTGTGCACTTCTTACTTTTGATTCTTATTTTCGATTAATAATCGCAATGACTGCCACCCTTGAGTAGCTGCAGGTAATAAGCACTCAGCTGCAAATGGTTACTTGGCGATTGTAACTCCCCAACAGCTGCAGAGGATGCAGAAGGAGAAAGCGAACCTGAAGAATGAGTTGGCCAACTTTGAGGAGCGCATAGAAGCGATGACATCCCATCTGAAAAACGTGAGGCAAGACTTAAGCTTCTCTCAGGTAAATCACCACCTCCAGCAGTTCTGTTTTATCAGACAGACTTGTAACCTGAGTATCTCTTTGTGGCTGGTATTGGCTCCAGCATTGGTGGAGATTTGTTAGGCCTTTATTCCAGGGTTTCCACAAGAAACAAGAGTTAAACTCTCTTTCTCAGTGAATTTATTTGATGGTCATGAAAAAGTCCACCCTAGTTCAAATGATTGCACCTGGAAGAAGGCCAAGGAACATGCATTTTAGAATACTTAATGAATGGGGAGTTTTGAAATTATTAAGAAAAAATTGGTTAGTATATGGGAAAAACAAATCTAGAATCTTTATAGTGGCTAAGAGTTAGTTGTGAAATGCTCGTGAAGAATTAATTCACAGGCATGAAAAATGAAGTGACATGGTTAAGGTCTAATTCTTCACTTACAATCTGAGTTAATTGGCCAGAATTGGTAGTTTAGGTTTCTAAAGAGTCTCAAGTCAAACCTTTACCCTTTTCAGGTAAAATATCCTAGGTGAAAAACTTGTAAAAAAAAGAAACTTCCCTGCAGTGGAATAACTTTTTAATTTTTTTTTTTCTTGTGCCAGATTCAAGTTTTAATTTGAATTAAAAGAAAGATCAGACAATACAGAGGGACTGCTATAGCCTGATGGAGAGCTGTCTCAGCTCAAAACAGTAACTTTTTTTTTTTCTGCATTTCCTGAATCTGATATAAAGGCACTGGTGAGCAAGGGACTAAGATTCTAAGATTTTGGTGTTGAAAGGTTAAGATTTTTGAACCTTGTGTGAAGAATCTTTTGAGTTTTTAGGGCTATAAATGGTTGATCTGTGGATACTTGATACAGTGTGTATATGTATATATATTTATCAATATATAAAAATATAAGAATACATGTATTTGAGATACTAAAATCCAAACAATAGTTTCTGTGAAAATTCCTACATTTACATGATGAAATCACACCATCTCTGACTTGGGGTTTGATTACAAGTAGGAAAAAGTTTGTTTGTTGACATATGCCTTTTGTATATTGTAAAATGCTGAACTTTATTATTCTGCAGTCTCTTTACAGTGCCAGAGAGAATGAAATTGAAAGTGAACACCACTTTAAAGCCCTTGCTGAGAGAGAATGTGGACGTCTCAAAAGAGACCTTAAACGACTGCAAGATGAGTTGGTTTCCTTGGGAGAAAAGAAAAACCGTCAAGAGGTAAGGTTTGAAATTTTTGGAAAAGAATACCTCTATTGCAAAATTTTATGGCTTGTCCTCACTAGCACTTACTGAAACAGTGATATAAGTCAATAATAGCTAACTAGAATTAAAATTTATAAACAGTGGTAGATGATCTGGATGTGAAGGAAAATAGAGCAACACTGACAATCTCCCTGCATAGACTAGTCAAGACAGCAAATATTAAATATATATTGAAAGACTTCTGTTCCTAGTGCCATACACACATCCATATCACTGTCTTGTTAATTCTCACAGGTATTTTCTTTATGGTTTAAAAATTAAATTCTTGGTGGCAAATCTTCTTCACATAAAATAGACTTGGGCCGTGATTTCAAGACCAAAATTTTGTTTCATGTTAAAAAGTAATTTAATGATATCCAAGTGATTTTATGGGTTTGGAACTGTCTCTTTTGCTTTCTATTAATTATTTAAATTATTCTTTTTATTTGTTCTGTTTCTTCTGATTAAGGCTGTTTGTAATCTCCAGTCTCTCAGAATGGGTAGCAGGATGAAGATATTCTCACTATTTAGCTGGATGCAGGTTCTTCCATTTCTGTGTCAGGAAGTCTCTTCTCAGTCATGTGGGGCCATTGATTGACGTGTAGGATAAGGTCCTAAGAGCTTGATCTTAGCATGTGAGGGAGGGACTTTACCTTTTGATGCCTCAGATCAATTTATTATATGGAATAAATATCTTGCATATATATATAGCTTACCAGAGGTTGACTTTTCTCTTTAAAATTATTTGCATTTTAAATTTGTGGCAACTTACTGTCTTGTTTCTTCTTTAAGACCAGGACACCCAGTAGCATTCCTCAGTATAACACACAATTAATAAAAAAGAAAACTAACAAGTCTGTGAACAAGATGTGTGTAACTTTGTTACAGTAGCTTGAACTGGTTGCCTCAGTTACTGTTCAATGAATATTAGACATTTGATATTGACCCTTTAATTTTCTCTTATTTTATTAGAATACTATAAATAAAACAATTAAGAAGCTGGAAAACTTGAAACAACAGATGAACTGTGATGAGGAACTTCTGGAGAGCTGGATAAAGGAATTAAATCGTACAGATAATGATGCTCTCGCAATCCAGAAGTATGCACAACAAGATGAAGGGAAACTAGGAGTAAGTAGAAATTACAGCAATTTTCAGAAATTAAATGGAGAACGATTTTAGCATTTGAAGACCTCATTAGGTTGTTGAGTCAGGTAAGATGGAGACAAGATTTTGTACAACAGTGCTTTTAAACTTGTTTCCATTTAGCAAAACAGTGCAATTCCATATGAGGTTCATTTTAAAGATCAGAGAGAACAGGCTTTACAGCAATGAAAGGCATAATTGAAGACATTAATTTGGATGTTCATCTGGGTAAAATTTAAGTTTAAAGTTTTCTGAGAGGGTACACAAAGAGAAAATAAAGTCTGGAAAACAATGCCACTGGATTAAGAGGAGTTTGTTCAAAAATCCACACCAAGTGTGGAGGAATAATGTAAGTTTTCCCTTTAGAACCAAATTTGTTAATATGGCTGAGAACAAAGCACAGGTGCTTCAGTGAAGTTACCTGAAATAATGAAAGATATAAACATATATATCTATATAAACAGAGACTCCAGTCTCAAGTTCAGACTTTCTAAGGGCTACTTCTCAAGTATAATATTAATATTATTAATATATAAGTAACCCTGGTTATTATCCTTTTTAGCCTTTAAATGCAGTGAGGAGAAATTTGATTTTTACTGATTCAGTACTTAACCCAAAAGCTTTAGTTCTTTAGTTTCCACAGTCTCACTGCTATAATTTAATTTGCAGTCACACAGCATAGTAGGAAGAGTGAAGTGGACACCGCATATGCATTTATACACAATAGAAGGATACTTTGGCCTTGCTGCAGTCTCGTCCCAAGGGCTGACAAGATTATGGCCTCTTGTATGGCTGAAAATTTGGGGAGACCAGACTGTCACATTTTTGTTCTCTAAAGCACAATTGATGCCTCAATATTTCAACCACTAATTGTAGCAGAGCTTTAAGAATTTATAAGATGTGATCTATTTGTTTTCAAATACATGATATTTTCATATCCTTTCCTTTTAGACACTAACCCTTCAAGTAGAAAAGTTGACCACGCAAGCAAATCAGAAGCGCAGAGCTCTTGATAATGAGCTTACAGAAACCTTAACAGCTCAGGTGTGTGCTGAGGGTTCTTGAAGATGCCTCATTATTGGTGACATTTTTAACATCACAGATCATGGGGGTGCTTTTTTTTTTACACAGATGGAGCTTGACAGGGCAGCTGAAGATTTTCGCAGAGTTCATCAAGAAAGGCAGGAAGTCATCAGGCAGTGGGAGAATGCAATACAACAGATGCAAAAGAGAGATCAACAGATTGACCATTGTGCTTTGGTAAAACTGCTGTAACTGATCAATATCAGCTTTTCTTCTGGTTGGTTGGGTTTTTTTAAACATCAGAACTACAGTATAATTTTCCCAGTAGCTAATCTTTTAGTTAACCTTTCAAAAAAACACAATTTTCACTGAATAGCTATAAATATGCCAGGTAAAGAAAGCATTATTACTGTTGGTAATTTTCTTTTGCATTTCGTCTGTTTCAAGTCTATCTGAAGATTTGTTTAGCTTTTTTTCCCCCCTATTCAATCAAAAACTATTTTCATATGAGTTTATAGTGTCTTTTTTTTTAATAATTGGAACATTTTGGAAATTCCCAGTCCAAAGTAATTGTCATATTTGGTGTTGCGAAGTATCTGTGGAATAAAATAATGGTAACTGGGCATCCTCATGCAAATAATAGTCATAACAGCAATTGGTCTCCTGGTTGTACCTTTAATTAATCTAAAACATATTAACTAATGCAAGCAAATATAAAATATTTTTTTTATCCTGATAGCTAATTGCAGAGCTAAAACAGGAGATCAGAAAGAAAGAAATTTTGATGAAGGAGAAGGCTTCCTTTTTGGTAAATGAAACTCTTAATAATATGGAATATGAAAAGAAAATCTCTTCTGCTGAACGGAAAGCCAACAGCCTCCAAACTGAGTATCAAGCTCAGGAAGTTTGCAGGATTCATCTGCAGGGTGAGGTAAGGATGACCAACAGCTCAGAGAAACAGCCTGAAACTGTAACTGTGGAGCAAATGGAGGAAATACAGGAATAGCATTTCCTTTTCTCTGGTTTTACACTAGACTCCTAATAATTCAACAAAATGTTGCTCTTCTCAGCCTACTCCTGATTGCTGGGATCTGAACCCTCAAGCCTTTTGTTGAGGGTGGTGAAAAGATTACCTTGTATTCTCTGTTGGGTTGTTGTAAAATGGATGAATTTTCTCTTAAATGGTCCAACACTCTTGGATGCCTCAGGAGGTGTGTCCTGCCTTTAGCATACACAGACTGCAGTACTGTATAAAGGTGAGAGAAATCTCTTCCACATTCCAAACAATTCCTGTCCTGGGTTCTCAGAAGCATGTGTTGATGGGCCTTCTAGTCAGGTCAAAATTCCTGGGGAAAACACTAAATGCTTTCACATGGCTTTCTAATCAAGAGGCAGTAGGACAGGGCTGCCCTGTGAACTAGCCATCCTTGATGCTGTCCATGCTTACTCTGCACTTAAGCTGGGAATGAGCTGCACTGCTTAGTTACTGAAATGCCTCTAGAAGTATTTCTAAGAGGTAATTCATATGTCATGGCTCTGTTTTAGAAGTGATACATTTGTATTACCTGAGTAAGTTTTCTCTTCACTGGTAACACTGGGCTACTCAGCAAGCTTGGTGATTTTTAAAAACTCTGCATTGGTGGTTGCCTTAACTGTGGACAGCTTTTCTGTAGCAGGTGGTTCCTAGACTGATCTCCTAATTAAATTATAGGTAGCTCAAACAAGGTGTAGCTATTAGATTACCCTGTAATTCATGCTAACCTGTGGGTCTGTAGAATTGCTAAGTTTTCATCTCAAGCTGTGAGAGGCTTGCTTGAAGTTTTCACAATTAATACTCCATAATGGGATAATAGAACAGTGTCCCATTATTAGAACATCTGTGCCATGCATGTAAGAAACAAGGAAAGAAACAGTTCAGCCAACAACTTGTGACCTCTGGGAAACCTGCTATACATGCCCTTGATCAGGTTTCTTCATCTGCCAAAGTGAAAACAATTACACTTATGCTGTTAAGTGATACTGTGAAGATGAATAAGCTACTGATTGTAAAGTATTCCTATCGTGTTTAATGAGTATATGCTGTCATGTATTTTTTACCAAATTAAATATGTATTTTTGTCACAGTGATCCTTTATCTTAATCATAATAATTTTATGTACCCAACAACGTTTGACCTAGAAATATTTATTAGATATATAAGGGTATCCATGTCTCACAAAGAACCTCATCAGAGTCAGCTGTGCACTCTAAAACCATGGCTCCACTTATATAAAGGGTGTTGGACAACATTTGCAGCCCACAGCATCTTCATGATTCATTCTGCAGTCTTAATTATTAAGTATTTTCTCCCAGTATTCAGACTATGGAAATTAGTCTATTGAGTTTACTAGCTTTGCCAATTTACCATGCCTTACGTCCCACTTGGAAAGCACTGCTAAAAAGTATTGGAATGTTTTCCAATAAATAGGTCCCTTACAGTTTTAAATATGCTAACATGTACCAAAGTGAATAAGAGCTCAATTGCTCTATTTTGTAATTTATTAGCTGGAAGCTTTGAAATCCACTGTGAGCAGAACTGCTTCTGATCTAGAGTCTTTGAGAATACAAGTAACCAATCTGAAGAAAGAAATTCAAACAAAACAAGCCAGGTAAGAAACAGACCTTTAAAAATATAATTTGTAAGGATGAGTAATACAATCAAATCTTTGAGATAGCAAAGAAATTTAGATAATGTTGATGATTAAAGCCTTCAGCTTTCTGGTTACTTCATGTCCTGGGTAGTTTCTGGCACTAAGCAGTTTAGGAAATACTCAAAGTAATCCATGTTTTTAAATGGTGTGAAAAAATCAGGGCTTCGGTTATCATAGGTTTAAGTTTAGCCCACTTCATAAGGCAACTGCTCAGTCAGGTTTGCTGCTTGCTTTTGGCAGGGTTGAATAGGCAACCGGAATTTAACTTGTTAAATCATGTCATTTTGTTTAGATTAAGCTTTCTTACTGAAGAAAATGTAAATCTTTCCAATAAATTGAAGCTTGTGACTGAGGAGACACTCAGTGCAGAAGAGAAAGCTTTGAGGATGGAAGAAATACTGAAAGAAGAAGAAAAAGCTCTTGAGGTAAAATGTTGTTCATTGTTTCTATAAATCAGGATTCCTTTTAATTTGCAACTCTGTATTTTAAAATGATCTCTTAAATTTTAAAATTATCTCTATTAATAATTTAATTTCATTTTAATATGACATGTAGTTATTTCATCAAATGCTGATGTAACCTGCATGTAGATATGCCAATATCTGTGCTGAGGAGGAAAACAAGAGATCCTAGTAATCCAGAATATATTAACGTAGAATACTGACACTCATCAATAAGGTTGTTCATGAGAATCTTGTCAGGATGACTTTTAAGTGGCTTTGTCACTGAAAACCTCTTGGCTCTAGTAAAACACTACCAAAACTTATAAACCTGCAAAGAGCTGTGATTTTGGCAAATGGATTGAAAGATTTAGAAATCTTTTAATCACATTTGGCTGGCCTAGTCTGCTCTGCATTATTTTAATTCTACTACATGATACTCTGTAACACCTGACTGCTTGTGGTCTATTAAATAATTACTGACTCACTTTAGATTTCGTGGTGTATAAAGATTCTGATCTGGGAAGTGGCATGTGCAAGCTGTAATAAGGTGACTATTTTTTTTAACATGTCAAATAATGCCTTGCAGTAGATTGAATGTTATTTTTCAAACTTTATAACTCCCCAGGCATTAACTGTACATTTTAAATATACTTGCAGAAACCAGAGACCAGATGTCTTTCCATTATAGAGTTTCTCAATTTACAGGCCTTACTGTTTTGGCTTTTCAGATAATTTGAAAACAAGTTGTAATGGTGTAACATTTCATTAAAACAAAACCCTTATTTTCTTCCCCTTAAGACTGTTTCCAGGGTGGCTAAACCCTTAGCAGGGCTTCTTTACTTGTGTCTGTGGCGGATAACCTAAGATGACATTGAGCCTTGCAGCTCCACAGCTTCAGGGGAATATTTTAGCTAGGATGAACTGTTCTTGAACAATGTCTGTAATGTGTTAGTCAGAACCATGCCTTCCATCACCATTAGACACACAGGGCTATTTGCTGCATCTCTTAATTTACTGTGAAGAGATCTTTACAGGAACAATGTGGATGAAACGTCACATTTTGTGCTCTAGTTTTGGAATACTTCTCCCTCTTCGGTTTGTGGCAAAACACTGTTGCACCATGCAGCTTACTGAATATCTTATCTTTATTAGCAACCTCACTTAAAGGGAAAGAAACAATTTCTGTTAAATAATTTAGATATGCACAAAAGATTACAAAGTGAAGGTCAAATCATGATCCAATGAGAGTGGATGAATTCATCATTGTCATTAGCTTCAGAAATACAGCTCAGCATTGGGCACATGCTTAGAAACCAGTTTACTTCCAAAATTAAATTCCTTTGTTCAGCCATGATCCAAAGCCCACTGACATGTGCTACAATCCATAACACTTTCATATTAAACTTACACTTGCCTTTTAGGTCCTGAGTTTTGGATTTGGAATTGCACTTACAGCAAGTTCAACTACAAAAAAATTCCATTTGGTAGAATGTGGAACGTGATTATTTAAGGCAGCAAGAGGGTTGTACACATATTAAGTCAAGAATAAACACATTGTTAATCAACATAGAAAAGTGAGCTCTCAGGTGTTTTGCTTATTAATTTAAATGTACATCTTCAGATTCTGTACCAGACTTGAGCTGAATGTAAATGAGTCCTTTGGAACAGGAATGAGAAGTCACATCACTCATTTTAGGATGTACCTTACAGGAGACTGGCCTGAGCTTTGGAAGGTCCTTGGTTATTTGAGTTGGGGAGGTGGAAGGAGAGAGGGAAACAGTCAAGTTGTCTTCCTTGTTAGGGTTATAAAAAGAAAATAATCTCATTTTTGTTGTCTTTCAGTACATTTCAGGTTACCTGAAATGCTCAGCATTGTCTTCCTGTAACAGACCCTAGTAAAACCTCATTTCCTGCACTGATTTAGTGGCAACTTACCTCTGAGAATAAGGAAGCAATTTTCAAATGTGTAATTTTTCAAACAGAATTATTCCAGTTTATATAAACACATATGTACATACATGTGCACACACAGAATTACAAGTTTTAATAAACCATTGAAAAGCTTTGTATTGTATTTCTCAAAATATTCACACATGCAATATGTGAGGTAGGAAGGAGGCTTTTTAAAAAAGATGACAGGAATTTACTTTTCTGAAAGGCTGAAAAGCGTAGCATTCCCATAACTGGGAAAAAATAGTAGGGTAGGATTAGATTTTAAAAAATAAATAAAAATCACTTTCTCTTTAAGTCAAATACTTTTCTTGCCAACCATTTTTAAGATCTATGAAATTCCATGTTCATATTACCTGGATATAGTATTAAAATTTTAAATTTTCTTATAGATGATTAATAAAAGCAAGTAATTCCTCAGAAGTTACTTTTGATGTGATTAATTACTCCTTTCTACTTAATGATCAATTTGTCACCAGGAAAAAGAAAATGAAATTATACATTTAAAGGACCTACTTTTCAAGAAGAGTCAGGAGTTAAAAGTGGAGAAGGATAAGGAGAAGGTTGCTCTATCAGAAATTGAGGGAGGTCAAAAATCACTTAAAAATCTCCAGTGTCGACTGCGCAGACTTGATGCAGAAGTGTTTAAACAACAGGAATTAATATATAACCAGGTAAAATGTTAAATGTACTTTCATATTGTGATTGTTTCTTGAGTCTACTGATAGCAAGTTGCTTGAGTTCTGCAATCTTTAACATCTTTCTGGTTCAGAAATGCCACTCAGTATAATTTCAACTCTGCATTTATTTCTGTCGCTAAATGTAGAGAAAAAAAATGAAATTACTGAAACTTGCTAAAGTATCACCTACGTTTTTTACTTTTGTATTTCATTATTTTTTTGGATCTGCTGCTTTTCCCACTAATTTCTAAAATCCATTCTTTGATCCCTCTGAACCACAGACACCTCAGGGTATATTTTTAAAGCCATACAAGAGGTACATGCCAAAATCCTGTTATTGACTAATTGGATTATGTGCATATTTCCTATGCACCACTTTGAAAATTTGCTCTTTTATACCAGCATCCACTGGTAACAGCAAGATGGCAACTCCACTGTAAGCCTCCCTACAGCAGCCTGTGCTGAGTGTGCTTTGTTACTCTCCTAGAAGATTACCCCTGAACCATCACTGCTCATCAGTCATCTAAGATACTTTGCTAATGAGGTCTATAAGCCAGAAATTATTATAAAAACAATAGCTTAATTGGGTGACTGTCCTAAAGCCAACGTTTTGATCCAAGTTTATTGCTTATCTCATAATATTAATTCACTTAAAATTTATTTTAACAGGATTTTTATATTCAGCAAATACAGAGACGGCTGTCACGGTTAGAAGGGGAGGTTAATGCAAGTGAAAAAGTAGTTTTGGAAGCAAAAGTTGCTGAACTTAAGAAAACCCTAGAAGAAAAGAAAAATGCCTGTGATGTTCTACAGGCACAGTACAAGAAACTTCAGGTAACTTCTTTAGAACATCAGGCTGACTGTGTAATATCTAGAAACCTCAGTGAATGAAGCAGATTATTAATGATCAATAACATGGTATTAGATTAAAAGGGATCTGAACTTTATGTAACCCATGTGGAAAACTGCATATATTCCCAGAAAAATAGGTTATTACTGCCCAACTGAGACACCTTAGCATGAAGACAAGCATTTCAATGTTGGAAAGACATGCTTAGCTTATATCAAGATGTGACTGCTTGCAAATGTCTGAGTTTATTGTTACGACCATGAAGAAGTAGGAGAAATTACTTTTATATTTTTCATAAATTCATAGGTGCAGTTGCATTTAGAGTTGTCCAAAGTCACATTAATGAATTGAAGGGACAGTATTTGAGTCAGCTGACCTCATCCTGATCCATAATTCAGAAATAACTCTTTTGCTGGTTTTATTCCCATGTGAGAATTTTGCGTATATGTGCTTGTTCTCTGGTTTTTCTATGCAATCACTAACTCTTTAAAAATGCACTTATCTTTCTTGTAGAGGAAAAACCGGTCAGTTATTCTGTAGCAAATTTATACTTTCTTCTTATAAGTAGTGTCTTTGTGTATTAATCAGTTGTATTTCAAAAAATTTAGAAAACTCTTCTCGAAGAGAAGCTATAGAAAGATAAAAGTCAGGTTTTTTAATAAAACATCACAACTGGTTTCTCAAAGTGATAGTTAAGAAAAAATCTGACTCAGTGAGGGGAAGAAACTACTTATCAGAGAGCCCTTTAAATCCTGCCATTGCAGTTAATGTTGGGTAACTAGTGCCCACACTTCAGTTTTGAAGAGATGGGTAATTGAGCAGTGAGTATAGTCAAACATTGAAACGCACCTCCAGGAATTTATTCATATTGTAGAGTATGATCAAAGACAGATGGTTTAATGAAAATAAACTACAGATAGCAAAGTCATGGTTGGACATGCCAGATTTTTTTTATCTAGACTAAAATACAAGATTCTTTTAGAATTGCCTTATTGGCTGAACAATTTATATGGTATGAATAACAATTACTACACAGCAAGTAAAACAACCAATGACATTAGTGTTGTAACAGCACTCGGCATGAGCACAGTGCAGTTTGCAGAGCAGCCTATGGACACATGATGATGATGGTGCCTGGTTCCAGGACTTAAAAATACCTCATTTAAAATTAACCATTAGCTTTTGCTGCAATTTACATTCACTGAAATAAATTCAATAGAACTCATTTTGAAACAGAATGATGTCCAGCTTGTGAAGAGAACAATTGATAAGACAGGAGAAGAAACAAGTGGTTTGATGCTGAAGATAGATGAACTAAATCTTTACAATGAGCGATCGATTCAGGACTTAAAAAAAGCTAAGGCCCTTAAGCAGGTACAGTATTATTTCACAACTTTACTAATACAGGACATGTCTGTTTGTTTGGGCTG
Organism: Anabacerthia variegaticeps; assembly: GCA_035583185.1. Classification (NCBI taxonomy): domain Eukaryota; kingdom Metazoa; phylum Chordata; class Aves; order Passeriformes; family Furnariidae; genus Anabacerthia; species Anabacerthia variegaticeps. The sequence goes on along the minus strand of JAWWEW010000012.1, from coordinate 7,145,099 downwards.
TTGTCTGCCTCCAACAGTGCTACATCATTATATCCACAAGAATCCCTTTTATAGTTTTCTAACTTACACCTTCCTTCCCAAACTATGAAGTTAGCGTCATCACTATTATCTTACTAGGCAAAGTGTTGCTTCTCTCTCTACAGCATAAAGTTTGATGGGGTATCAATTTAATCCCACACTAGTTATACCACAGTATTAGTGAACAGTTGTTTTTTGGTTTTATTTTCCTGAGAAGCAATTACTTTTAAAATAGAAAATGTATTTAATGTGCAAGGATGTGTTTACTCTCAATCTGTGATGCCCACTAGCAAGTTTGACACAGTTTTGTTATTAAATTGCAAGGGCTTTCTTTCTGGCAGATGGTTTATATAAATCCATATTCCAGTTTAAGGAGTTAGATACAAAATGGAAGTCCTTTTCCTCACATGTTGGTAAATGAAAAACACCGTTCCCACTGCTCTAATTATTGCATGTTTGTTTTTTTTTTCTTAGCAATAAGCTTTAGTTCCTAATGAAGCACTAACACAGTAGAACAAAACAGGGTCTGAGTAGAAGGGGAAAGAGTTTTGCCATCAATTGGTGCACTTCCTTAGTGAAAACTCTTTCCCTAACATGGAACTGTTCTTTGGGGATAAAATTTAGGGGAACAAAAGAAAGAAGCTGATGGCCTCAAACAGCTTGGATAAAAATTGGTACAGAGTTTGGGATCCAAGTGTTTGCATGCTAACGAAGTTCACTTGCTGCTTTTTGTATGTTTTGGTATATAAAAAGTTTGCTCATGTAACAACATGACCTGCAGACCTCCAGAATCTGGAACGTATTCTAAGACAGTTGTAATGGTTCAAGAAAGATATTTACTGCTTCAGAAAATTCCTTGTAAGGTCTCCTAATTTATTTGACACCACCTGAACTGAAAAAGTTGTAGATGGAAAAGTCTAACAACCCAAAACTCAGACTGAATTAGCAAGTCTGATGAATTTGTATAAAACCATTCGGGAAACAATCTACCCCTGTCACACTTACCATGTAAACAGTTGGCAAATAAGAAAATGACAATATTTTAAAATGCAGAGCAAAATATGCCTTACAGTTGTATACATAATAAAGGTAAAATAATGGATAAATATTGACTTCTTAAATTATAAATAATCTGAATTTTGGTGTCTTTTTGGTATTTATTAGGACATGATGGTTGAAAATAATCTCTTAAAACTAGAACTGAAGCGCCTTAAAGATACTCTGTCTAATAAGACAGAGAAAGTGCTATCAATGGAAAAACAAAGATTGGAGTTAAATAAAGCCATAGCAGAAAGAACTGAGGAAATTAAGATCCATAAGACGATGATGGACTCCCAGATAAGACTCATGGATCAGGAACGGCAACGCAGAAGGTAACTGTTCTTACATAAATTAAACTTGTAGCTTTGATTGAGTAGGTTTTATATGGGGACTTACTGAAAACATTTTACCCGGTTTCACGGGTAGAGAAATTGAAGAAGAAATCAATCTTGCTCGAAGTTATAGACTAAGACAGGGGAGGCCAGCAAGATATCCCTTCTCTGACATCCAGGCTGCAGCTTTTAGCCCCCTGGTGAACAGAGATTTCTGGTTATGCTGTTTGTGAGGATCCTGTTCAGTACCAAGGGCAGACCTCAGTCACAGACATCTTTTTACAGAAAATGCTCTGTGTGTGACCCTGCATTTTTCAAGATTATATGGAAATGTGAAGTCATGTGTCTGGAGGTATGGCAAAGTATATAAAACAGAAAAATTGCTTTTAAAGAGAGTTTACTCTCAACTGCTTGATAAAAGTGTAATTTCTTTGATTCAAACAGTATTTGGTTTGTGATGTTTTGTTTGGTCTTTTTTTCTCTTTTTTTTAACTAATGAGATTTCCATTATATGGAAACATCATCATGGCTAGGCTTCGCGAATGAAGATTTGCAGGAGCTCTACCCACGCTTGCTACAAGCACGCTGGTGGTTAAAAAATGGAAACATAATATATAACATATTAAATCTTCTGAATTACATATGCACCCTCTTAAAAAATAACTTTTCTCTCCTGTAATAATGAGTAAAGTATCTGGGATGGCTTTAGCCCTGAAATCCCAGAGGAATATCCAGCCAAAAATGAATGCTCCAGCAGCTGAACTGTCCTGCTAACCACACCCCACACAATGGGAAATTAGAGTGTTTTAGTGTGACTGAGGCTTATCTGCTCACCAAGAGCACAGACTGCGCCTTTCTTCCTTGGATAATTACCCAGCTAATTGATACTTCCATGTAATTTGATTTGGGGTCCTTCCCTGCTGTTGCTTGCACTCATCCAGCAGTGGCAACGTTAAGATACCATCAGCAGGGCAGCTGTAGGACTGAAATGCCAAACCCGTAAGTTTTAGGAAGGACTGTTGCACAGCCTCCCAGGATGCAGTGATCTGGAATGTCAAAACAGATTTGACTCATTTAGAACTGCAGAGGAAGTGCAGGTAACCAGAACAATTGATGTCTGGGGCTGGGAGAACACAGAAACCAACCAAGACCAGTAGCAGCACAATTGCTGCCCTGCCTGCCTCCTGCTACAGGCTGCTGGAACAACACCAGGAATTTAAACTGCTACAGCAAGCACTGCCCGTGAAACACTACCAGACCATTTCTCAGTCCATTTCTTTTCTCCCAATTCAGTGCTGAATTTCAAGAATGCCTATGTAAAATTGATAAACTGAGATGCAGATATGAAATTCTTACTCTTTCCATGATGCCACCTGAAGGAGAGGAGCAGAAAAGTCAAGCCTACTATGTAATTAAGGTATTAACATATTTCATTATAATTCAACTATTTAAGCTATAGATTTCCCTGGGCTCTATTCAAGTAACTAAGGCAACCTCTTTGCCTACTGCTTACTTTGAGTCTAATTGTTTTATGTTACCTGACACTGCTGGTTATTTAAATGATATGGCAATTGCACATGAATCTCTCTGGAGCCTTAATTTTGAGCAGTTTGAAAACTTTGCTTTAGTGCTTGTTAATTTACAAAGACACAAGAATTACTGGTCAAGTGGCAATCCACTATGAACTGAAAACAAGTTTATCACAGTCACACATGATCTTAAATTCTTCTACTTGTAAGAGTTATTTCTAGGTATTTATCATATGCTGTTTACATATTGAAAAATGTCAGCTCTCCCCTTTCCCTTGCCAATCACTTGTGCATACTTCCGTTTTTTACTGGAAAAAAAAATTAGTCTTTACCCATAATGCAATACCCTGGTTCTGGAATAGAATGCTATTATTTTTTATTTCCACAAATTCTCTGATTTCTTGTTAAAACAAAATTCTCCTAGCTGAGAACCTGGCTCTGAAGTTCATCTTTTTCTTATTCGTGTTAAATTTCCTAATGATGGTATTTCTGCTACTGTGAGATCCAGCACGACAGAAGGCCCTTAGCAGAACCCATGTGGTCATGTGTATAAAATACCCTCCACACCTACGGAGATCTTCCACTGTATCAGATTTTCCAAGGGCCTATAGAAAATATTTCACCTGTTGGTTGTTTCTTAAATCTCACTAGTCAGGTAAATGAAGAGTTACAAGTAATTCTCAAACTGCATGACTTTGTCTAACAGTCTCAGTGGTTTTATATAATGCACAATCACAACTCTTACTTGGATTTTGTGGGTGAAGGGAGCAGATGTGACCCATGTGCTGCAGTTCAAGTCAGCAGTGCAGGGCACGGAGGCTGCTCTGTACATGTGTGGATGCTGCTGGTCAGGACTTAAGAGGGCGTAGGTGGAGAGGCAGATACCCATCATGAAATGCACATGGATGACACACCTCAAAGAACTTAACTACAGTAAACAACTAGTCCTTCCAGTCCCTAGTCACTCAAATCTCAGTTCAAGTGATTTTTACCCCTGGATGGTATTTTTTTCTGTATAATGATCCTAATATTTTCAGTAACTGTGCAGTCATGTGAAATACTGGTTTTGCTTTCAGGCTGCACAAGAAAAGCAAACACTTCGACAAGAAGGAGATGATTTGGAAGCAAAGATCTGTAAAGCTGAAAAAGAAATTGTAGCTTTGGAAAACACTTTGTCTGTGCTCAACAACTGCAACAGCAACTACCGAAACTCTTTCAAGGAAATCACTGAGACAAGTATGTAAAATCGGAATTGCTGTAAACACTACTATTTTACACTACTTTAGTGTAGTGTGAGCACATTTTAAAATACAGACTACCTAACTACAAGTTTTTGGATTACAGGGAATTTCTTGAAATTTTGAAAAATATCTTTGTTTCTTAGACTTCACAAGCTTGCTCTCTCTCACAGTGGAAGTTTTTAGACACTAAACAAAAACTATTCCTGTGAGAAATTACATAAATAATTAATCCTAGATAATACTTATGATTTAACTTTTGTGCCCTCTGCTGGCTTGGAATTAGTAGCTTTTAAATCATTCTCCCAGTTACTTTTCCACAGTAATTTGAAATTAGTAGGAGCGTATTAAAAAAATTCTCAAACCTTGAGATTGCTGAAATACTGCCAATATCAGTATAGTAATACTCTGTGATGCAGCTACTTTAAAGTCCTACTTATTTTCAAGTGAAAATTGAGTTGTATACACAGCAAAAATGCTGCCTCATTGTTTGGGATCACAGGTGAGGAACGTGAGGAAAGATTGAAACTAGAGGAGGAGAAGAGGGTTGCTGATGAAACATGCAGATACAAAAGAAGAGAGATCAAGGAACTTCAGGAAGATCTCCAGGTAAAACACAAGTTCCTGTCAGACACAAGACTGCAGCACGTAGCTAAATCCACGCAAGCCATCCTAGAGGAAGAATAGGAAATTGTGGTACAAATTTTTTTCTGCTCTTATATAGATATGATTTTTAGAAGGATCTACCACTCCTTAAAAAACAGCGCTTGTTTGAATTTTCTTGAATCTCAGCAAAACTTCAGGTTTTTAGTCACACCTATAGGTAGAAGCTTCAGAATCCAGAATGCACTGAGATCTGTCCTGGCAGCCATTAAAGCAGCTGTACTGCAGTGCAGCACACACCACTATTGCATCAACCTGTCCAGCAGTGCAGATTAAAATCACACATCTTGTGTCCTCTGGCATCGATGTCCCAGGATTTTTCTGGAACAGATTCAGTTTTATTAGCACTGAGGGTGCTTCATTTTAAACTGTATTAATTTAGCAGACTGAGCACTAACTGCAGGGAAAGGAGAGCTTGTGTTCAGGCTCCACAGCAAGGACTCACTCCTGGTTTCTCTGGTTATCAAAAAGCCACTTGGATCTTAAGAAAGAGCAACACTTAATTCTGATGTGTGACATTTCAGTCAGAACTTTATTAGACAGAAGAAATAAAAGGAAAACTGTCATACGCCATGATTGTTCTAAGCCCTGGCTACAGTCAACCAACATTCCTATTGCTTCTTCTACCAAAGCAGGATGTATCTCTTATTTCAGGGATGTTCTCTCTTAAGTAAAGAAAAGGGACACAGATCTTCATCAGCAACTAACCCTGGGATATAATGAGATTTTACAGCATAGCCTTTCCTGCCTTTTTATTTATTTATTTAAAAAGCCCCCACAAAAACAGAGCTGCCCTTATGGAGCTGATTTCATTCACTGCAGTCCAAGGTATCCGTCTCTTCCCACAGGAAACAATGTTGGGATTTTTTAGGATAGTTTGCACTAGTAAATTGGTAGTGTGCCAAGCAAACAATATGTAGATACTGCTCAAGGCACATATGAAAAACACATACCTGTAACTTCATTAATAGTACCTTTAAAGTAATTTTAAAAAAGAAATTACCTGGTAGTCACTTTATCCAGGTCTGTGTCCACTAAACCGTTGGACTGGCAGGAAGTTTTGACTTACCAGTAGCACCAGTTGCTTGAGCTACATTTAGAAACAAGTAGTAATGACAACAGACCCTTCCACAAAAAAATGCAAAAAGTGAAAGAATACCAAAATTGCTTTATAAACTAACACTAATGTTCAAATGAATTTGCAGAGCATAGAACAAGACCTTGACATAGTAGAGAAGCAGAAGGCCCTCTTCCAAGAGCAAAAGGAGGAAAAACAAGATCTCGTTCTGCAGCTGAACAAGGACATTGAAGAACAGAAGCGAAAACTAGAAAGGGTTATAAAACAGGTTTGTATATTTATTAATGACAACTTCTAATTTTATAGCGAGACAGTAGTGTAGGCTAAACTCCATGGTTTTAACTTAGCAGGTTTCTGGAAAAGTGTTGTATTTTTGTAAGAGCGATGCTTTAAAAATATTTGTGTTCAAGTGTTCCAGACTATCCAGAGAAATTCAATCTCTGAGGCAAAGTGGAACAGAAACAGAGGAAGAGAGGGACATTGATCTTCGTGAATTGAAAAGCCTCAATAGAACCGTCAACCAAGTGATAGCTGATGTTCTTGAAACAAATCCTGGTTTAACTGCAACCTTTCAAATGTACTTTGACCAGGTGAGCTTTCCAGTTATCTGCCACCAAAATCTTGAGTGATAGCCCCAGCCTACTGCTGAGTGTCTTTCAAGGGCAACTCCTAAATTCAACAATATACTTACAGTAAAACAGGAAAGTGTTCATCTGCTTTCCACAGCATTTCAGATATAAAGCACTATAAATGCTCCTGATATCCCAGTCCTATTATACAACCACCAGGTCAACTTGTTTTTTTCTTTCCAAATTTTCTAGTCCAATTTAAAGCTTCCTACAACTGCTGATGGTAGTCAAAGTTCTCAATCCACACAGATCCCACGACCTGCTAAGTAAGTACTAGAGCATTGTTGTGTTGATTTGAGGTTTTCAGATGAAGTTTAAACCAGCAAGATCAGTCCCTGACAGAATTCCTCACTCCTAAAGGTCTTCTCAATTATCTCTACATTCTGAGGACTCTAAAAACTTTCTTCTTACACTGTCCTTTAAATTTGCCAGATTTTTCTAGCACGATTTTTACTTCATCATCCATCAGTTTAAAATAAAACCATAATTACGGATTAAAATTGTGATTGACAAAAAAAGCAGTTTCATGATATAAAAGCACAACTTTGAGCCATGTTTTACACTTGGTAAAGGGATGTGAATATCCCTTCTTGATTAATATTAGAGATGTTTTTACTGATACCTTCTTTCCCTGTCCAAGGCATGCTCACACAGGGCCTGTGCCATGCTGGCCAGTTACCATCTAACATTCCCAGAGGTTACTGAAGCCATTAGTGAGATCTTTTCAGGGGATTTAAGCTGCAATGAACACGGCTGCTGGGTGCCTGCTTTGTGAGCCTCCCCAGGCAGCTGTTTTAGACAGAGGGATTTCTGTATCCTGACCAATAAGTTTTTGTCTTTCAGATCCTTCAGAAGAACAAGTTCAGTCTCTAGTCAGGCTTCATCACTCAATGTCCTGGAGCTGACCTTGCCTCTACCCACTTCTGAGGAGGCAGCAGCTGTTGGCTCAGAGCCACCCAGCAGAGGCAGCACCTCTGGTACTTTTAAAGGCAAAAAGAAGTTTTAAGTCATCTTTTGAAGGCCACACTAGGCGAGATTTCTTAATTTTTGCAACTGATCTATATCCATGGAGTTACCTGGAAAGCTTGCAGTGGAAGTACAATTGTTATTGTGTGGTCTGCCAGGTATTTTCTCCTTAGTGTGGTTCTGCCACTCCACCTTTGCAGATCTCACTGTGAACAGCATTACCTTCTTCTTCAGTAACGCAACCAACTGCCTTCAAGCTGCTTTTAAAGCAAATACTCAACAACAGAGTTCAAAACCAAAGGTTCATACTTAAAACTTACCTGGACAATAAACACTGTTATAAAACCTCTTCTACTTCTGTGGGTTTTTTTTACATTACTCTTAGAGAACATTTGATATATTTAAAGAATGTAATCCACTTGCCTTCATTAGCATGGGAGGGTTCCATTGAGTTAGACAGGACATAGGACCAGTCACCGGTATGAAACATCCCATCAACATTAACAAAAATCCAGACACGAAAGAAAAATTGAGAAAATTTAATGATCAAGTGAGCTATATACATTGATGGCACATGACTTCAGCCAGTTATCCCTTTTCTATAGCTGAAAGTTTGAAAGAAAAATATCAACAGCCAGTAGTACCCCAGGGACAAGAAAAACCAAACCACACCCATATGTTGGTAAAGTGCTTATTTGATGCAAATCACAGCTAACTCTGTCCAGGGGTATCAAAGGATTTCAGCCCATGAGACAGAATATTGTACAGGAACACCTCAAATTAAGAGCACAGAAAACTTAAATAATAACTGATATTTTATGTAAGATATCCTTCCATCTCTTTCCACCACACGATCTTTTAGAATTCTTTGACATCCTGCAATACAGAAAAAATTCTGCCTTTCTATCACTCTTTATGTGCATTTCCTCATAAGATACTCAGTTAAAGGTTGATTTAACTATACTCATCCAAATAGTGTATTCTCAGGTACTTCACTATTTTTTCTGCTTACTTCCTTTTTCCCTCTCAAACTCAGCTATTTGATTGAATATGTTAACTAAGTTCTGGGGCAGGTTTCTTTTAATGCCACTTTCTGCTTGTTCTGTACCATTTAAAGACATTTCCTCATCTGGTTCTTTTGTTTTTTCAGTCTCTTCAGAACTTTTTTTCCTACTCTTAGACTCACTTTCGTTTTTATGCTGACCTGACATATGCCTGTCACTATCATAACCTCTGTCACCTTCACGTGTATAGGTGCTAGAATATGACCTGTACTTCCCCCATGACTTGCCAGAATAATCATACCCTGATGGAGACATGTAATACCTGTCTTGACCTGAGCCATGTCTTTTAAACTGCTCTCTTCTCCCCTCTGTGTCCCTTTCTACTCTCCTGTAATAATGCATCCTGGGTTTATCATATGACTTATGATATGAACCTGAAGAACCCCTCCAACTGGAGAAAAATCTGTCTGGTTTACCGTATTTGTCAGTTTTGCTATGACTTGGCTGAATTCTGGAGCTACTGTAAGAATCTCTTGAATCTTCAGACCTACCTCCAAAAGTGTCTTCATCATCACCTGAAGTCCTCGAAAAAGAACAGTGTCTGTCTTTCTCTTTTACCTCCATTTTTGAACATGCTAAGCTGTCCTGCCTTTCCAGCAGCTTTTCCACTTCAAAATTTTGATTAAGAAAGGAAGCAGAGGTATCAGCTGGAGGGGAATACCACTCCTCTTTCCTATTCTGATCTTTGTAATGGGAAGAAGCTCTAGATGAGCTTTTTTTGGAGCTGCGAGCAGACTCAGATCTATGCCGACGCTTTTTCCTACGTTTCTTGTGATCAGAGGAAGAGGAGGAAGAAATTGATTCATCTGATGATGAATCACTTGATGAGGAGGAGGAGGATGAAGAAGAGGAGGAGGAGGAGGAGGAAGTTGATACTTTCCTTTTCTTCTTCAACCTAAAAAAAATTTAATTAATCTGTGAGATAATCTTCAGTATCAGGCAAAAATTACATGCAGAAAGCAAACCTGTATACCCCAGTTTGGACTGTAAGGTGGGAATGGAAACAGCCTGACCTGGCAAGACAATTTCAAATGTCATTTCTTGATCAGGAAATTCAGATTAAATACGCTGAACAGTTTGTTATAAAAGGCATCTTTCCCAATTTCACATGGCATTACACTTTGGGAATACATCATATAGCAAAGGATTCCTTAAACAACTTCTCTTCCACGTGCCTCTCCATTAAAGGTTATATGCACTAAAGGACACTCCTCACAAAAACATTCTGGAGGAAAGGCAGCTTACCCAGGGAGAAGTTCTCCCTAGCTTACTGTTGGACAATCTGTCTGGAATGGAATGTTCACAGTCTTGTCTGTACTTATTGCCACATAAACAGTACACTGAAGAGTACAGTTACCTTTTCTCTTCTTTTAAGAGCTTACGCAATTTTTCTGCACTTGTTTCTACTTTCTTTGCTTTCTGTTTCTCTTCTTTGGCAGCTTGTTTCTCCCTCATTTCCAAAGATTTCTTTTTTGAACCCAAGCATCACAAAAAAGATTACATTAGTAGTGTTAACATGGGTATTTTCCCCCCAGTCAACCCCATTCAAATGTATAATTACAACCAGGGATGTTTTACCAGGATTCCCAGACCAAAAATTAATATTGTTCAGGAGTTTGGTATTGGCCATTGTGATAGATTTATATTTAAGGACCATATTGCAGTTGTTATTCCATTAGAAAATGTGTTTGACCAGTCATTGCAGTGGTACCCGTGGTCCAGCACACCGTGAACCACGAAGCCCAAAAGTTAAACGTAAAATATGCAAAAAATCCCCAATATTACCAATATACAGAAAATAAGGAAAAAAACCCAAAGAACCAAAACAAAAATAGAGAGAAAAATTTGAGGGCAAGTATCATCATTATTGTAGTTTTCGAGCAAAACATGGCAGAACCCAGTGTAAGATGGATTCGAGTTGGCCGTGTTTGAATACAAACCGTTTGGTAACCATTTCACAGAGCGGTTTGACGCATAGTTTACGTAAGGAATCATGTTCCAGAGGGTTGGTGGTGATGAGCAGCACCAGACGTCAGACACAGCAACAACGGTCCCATTCAGAGGAAAATGCATTGGAGAAAAACACATCATCAGTATTACAGGAAAACACACCTCTGTCATTTTAGCCGTTCTAGCACAGCAGGGACAGTCATCAGACGTATTAAAATACAGGTAAATGCACAAGAGCATCTCACCAGGTAAACAATCCTTAAACTACTTAAGTCTATAAGAGACCAGACTTCTGCCACTTACAGCCCTACAAAGTAGCTCTATTCAGATTCATAGTGTGCAGAAAGGCTGATTATAGGTTTCAAAACTTAGCAACTGTCTTAAAAGCTATAATAAAGGGAACCCTTTGTTGCAGCCAAGGCCATGCACACCAACAAACAATGTTCTCTGCTGCATCAATGACCACAGGAATGTGTTAAAGGAGAAAAAAATGTCTCCATCATTTTAACTGACACCTCTTTCTAAAGCAGCCAAATGTAGATACTGCTCAAGCACCCTACACCTGTTTATCTATGGTGTAGTTCAGTTTTATTAAGATTGTCCTATCTCCTCTTCCCCCTTGTTTCCACACAACCTGTCCACCAACTGAGGAACTGCTGACTAAGGCCATCTATCCCAGCCTATGTACATCCTCACATGCAGAAGCACAGAACAAAACAAGCCTGCTCCTCAATGCTCTGTTTTACTCTTTGACCTGCTCTGGAAGACAACACAAGCAAAGGAGGTGAATGAAAGGAAAAAGAAGACAACTTGGATTAGCACAGAGGCTCACCTGGGAAACATGCTGCGTGCAAGGGAAGAGAGGAAAAAAACCACCAGACAGCAGAGGAGAAAGCTGAGATATTCAAACTGTCTGCCCGCCCACCCTCCACCTCCTGCTGTTTTCCTTTAAATTACCTCTTAATTTCCCCTCTCCTGTGATCTCCCTATGCTTTAAGTGATCTCCCTTAGCTTTGCCTGGTGTTACTCTATCTCTCTGTAATTGCCCCGAAGGCCAAGGATCTGGCCAGTACTATGGTGACAATGTTAATTCAGCTCACAGAGGTGTTTTACACTTTGCATCTTTGTATTCATTAACATCATTCATCACGCTTGTGTGATGGAATATTCTTAGCCCTGCTTTGCTCTTTCCCTTTCTCCAGTGTCTGGCATTTACTATCCTTTTCAAAACAGTGGCATCACCAACAGGTACCTTTCTTCTGGTAGGTACAGCCATAATGCTCAGTAGAAAAGATTTACTGTGGAGTAGGGAAGCAGAGAGCAAAACAAACCATCAAATTAAACCCTCTGTGTTTAAAAGATTTAATATGATTTTTGATGTTCATGTACTGTCACTGAGAGCACCATATGAAAAGAAAGTAAAGAATCACCTGCATGTGCTTACGGAGTTTTGTTAAGGCCTCTTCTGCTTCCTGAAAAGTCTCATCCAAACTTAAAGCTTTTTTATAATAACTCTCAGCATTTAGTAGTTTCTCTTCCTCTTCCAACCTAAAATTCAAGTGGTAATTCATATACAGTTAAGACACACATTTTGACAGCTTTTTCTTTTTTTTAGGACTTTCTTATTTGCACTATGACAGTACCACTACATCCCTCCAAGACCCTCTCTATCATCTCAACCCACCCAAACAGTGTTTCTGACAAAAACATCTCCTCATCCTGAGCAGTAACACTACTCTTTGAAATGTCAATTCCAGTTTCAAAAACACTGTCTCTTTCATCTTAACAGAGGGCTTAAACAAAACCTATTCCCTGAATATTCAAAATCAAAATTAGAGGGGGTTCACCAATATATCAGAAGAGTACATAATTTTATTACAGACTTTATTTAAAAAAGAAAAAACAGCACTCCACAACATTTTGGAACATAATCAAACATTTCACAGGACTTTATGCAAGCCTGCTATCCTAGCAGTGAAAGGGTATCAAGGATTAAAAAGGATATCAAGGATTAAACCTCAAATGTTTTGCCAGCACTGGGACAGTGACAAAACGTAAACCCACTGCACAAGCAGGGACATTTTCAAAGACTTTTTTTTTAAACACATAACCAGACAAGAAAGATGCCTTTCTGTGTCCTAATTAGTATAGTATTGCAAAAAAAAATATTAAGAGAAAAATTGTTAACAACCAACCAAACCCCCAACCCCAACACTTACTGCCCGCCTCTTTCCACAAGAGTCTGACACAGATATTTTCTTGCATTTCTGTGAGTAGGACAGTTTTCTAAAGCAATTTCAAAATCCCCTATGGCTTTGTTCAGACTTCCTTTTGTTGCATACCTAGAACAGAAAGTTGCACAGATTGCAGTCATGCTTCTCTTTCACAAAGCAGAAAAACCAATGAAACAGACTTACAGAGCTCCACGTGCTACCAAAGCTTCAACATTTTCTGGATCAATTTCCAAAGCTTTGTTGTACTCATTCATGGCTTCCACATGGCGCCCAACCTTAAAATAATCCACCCCAGCCTTCACACTGGAGAAAAACATTTAGAAAAGATTGTGTACAGTTAGTCCGTGCAGATTTTGCACTATTACTCACAAAATATGATTCCAAACAAGTGATAGGTAATAAAATCTGACCTTGTTATTACGTACTTTACACTGGCATTTCTAATTAATGTGATACTGATGTAATTCCACAACAATATATTGTCTTTAATCCAAAATCTTAAGGCACTTGAGACATTTTCTGCAGATGGTGGTACTAATCTGCAGGGGTTTTCACTTATGGAATGATTATTTAAACAATTTTCTGTACAAAACTGTGTATGACCTACCACCATTAACCTGGAACAGGTTTAATTATATCCAAAGCTAAAAATCCCCAACAATACTAGGTGACAGGGGCAGATGGCACACACTGAAACCAGCTCATCTCAAACAAGTATTTTGAGGTTTTTTGTTTCATATTACCTGACCATTTCTTCCATATTTGCTAAGATATTAACTTACTGGAAAAGAATTGATAAAATTTGATTTTCAGAACTTTTCATTACAGACCTTTTTAAAAAATTGAAATTTAATTTAACATTATGAGCAACTTTTTGTGCAATTAATCAAAGTTGCAAATACACTGCATAGTGTAAAAGCAATAGAAGCTCTCCAGGGCTGCTGTTCCAAGTGCAGCAAGGGAAATACATTTAACTTTCCAAAGACAGCAAGTGCACTTGTTACATTTACAGTCTGAGGCTTAAGTGACTTGACAAGTAGGAGGTCATTCAACACTCAACTAAAACAGAAAACTGTGTACTTGGTGTTACCAAATCTTGCTCTCATCTCACATAGGCCACTACATTATAAATATTCTAGGAAGTTCTCTCTTAAACCTGAGATGCATTTTGGAATGGAATCTCAGGACTTTATCTATCACATACCCACTTGGCACATTGCTACATATGTGAAGAAACTGGTTTAATGTGTATTTTCTTTGAAGAAATAGAACCTGTCACCTAATCTAACTAACAACAAGCTCTGACAAGAAGTACCACGTACCATTTCAAGGCCCAAGATGCAGACTGCTTTTTCCTCAAAGCAGGGGCAAAATCTTCTTCATTGAAATTTTTACTTCAAGGAAAAAACACACAAAAACATCAAGTTGGCCTCCTGAGTCTACAAAGTTAAACTTACAATATGTAGTGCAGTTGAAATAAGTTAAAATGTTATTCATACATGCCCTACTACTCTCCCTCAGTCTGGAATGTTATTAACTTCTGAAACCAATTTTTCCCAAACCATTCAAAAAGTGATGAACTGAACAAGTACAACTGCACTACATTTAACAAAAACATACCCACTTCACATCCGCTTTGGGCTTAATATTTGTGGGGCTCACATCAGTTATTGTATATATTTGACCCTATTTTACTAAAAAGATCAGATCTATTACTAAAATAAACACTGTGAATAAACCTCTGTCAGAAAACATTAGAAGTTAAATATCCTGTATTGCAATACAAATGTTAATGGGAGTTAAGTGATCAATTCCTAAAGTATCTGGCATCAAACCCTCTGTGTGATAAGGTGTCTTGCTTATTCAGAGCAATAGAATTTCAAATGAACATTTCTCATTGTAGAGGAGTTTGCTTTTAAATATTTAAGGACACATAAGCTGCAGTCATGCAAGTCAAAATGAAAAAGGTTTAAGTATAAGTGGTCTAGGACTTCCACTCACAAGTCTATTTCAATGGATTAGAATAATCTCCACAGAGCTATAGGATAGGAACAATGTAAAAATCACTTACATTTGAAGACTTCTCAGCAAAGACGGTGGATTTGACTCACTTAGTCCTAGTTTTTCTGCTAAATATTCAACTAATGATGGATTAGCAAATCCTGGGGAACGATGCAAAACCTCTTCAAATGTCTCTCCTGTATTAGCAACTTCTAAGCTTCGCCTTAAAAAAGCACAAATGTACACAAATGAAACCTCACAGACTCTATACTCAATGTTACCATCCTTATGTTTAAAATAAAAATGCCTAGATTTATACATATATATATATTACTGTTCACAAGCTGTTTTCTTCTACTGACATTTATTTTCCTACTACTTAGCAACCCTTATACCCTAAAACAGCTTCTGAAACCTACTCTGGCACCCATCTAGCTATCTCCAGGACATACAAAAACATTAAAAATATTGCAGATAGTTTTGTCCTCTTGTCTTCTAATGGAAATTTTAAAATGCTAAGAATTCCATATTCCAGCCTCCCAAGATTTTTGTTTCTTTTGTTTTTTTGTTTGTTAACACAGTCCCAAAGCAACAGATACCTCACTCTGCTTTCTGCTCTGCTTACATTTTGGCAAAGTAGCTAAAATAACCAACCACACCCACATATCCAGACACAGGTATATTAAAGAGACGAACAACAAGAAGTATGTAATTATCTAAATAAATCAGAAAACCCACTGACAAGTTTAAGGGAGAGACAGCCCAACAGAGATGCTCTTCAGACACACTGACTACACCCAAGAAGTGCAGACAAACAGCACTTCCTTACTTATAATGCAGTGGGAAGTCATCAGAGGTGATTACGCCCAGTTTTGTACTGGAAAGGTTGGGTGGAAGAGCTGAGCTGTAAAGTGACACCGTGAGCTTCTCATGGTAACGGTCCACGTCCTTGACCGCAGCTAAAGAATACATAAAGGTTAAGATAAATGACAGAAATGTTTCAAACCCCAAACAGAACAAATTCCTGACAATTCCGCAGCTACTCACCTCGAATAAGGTCTCCAGTTTGATAATAAGACAGAGGATCTCCATGGTTGCTTTGGGGAGGCACGTCCCTCACAGGACACAGAGTCTGAAACCGAAGAAAACATGAATGTCATAAATGAAGACAAAAAGTTGGGGTTTTTTCCTTCCCAGTATTAAGCCAGAGAAAGATTTGTTTAAGATTAGTGTACATCAGAACTGTGATGCTTAAAATATGGCTCGGTTCAAATAAAAATTCATGAATCCACAAATGATGAGCTCTTTAACCCAAAAATAATGGTGTGGGTCATAACAAGATGTGTTCGCTGGCTCTGCAAAGCATCATAAGCTGCCCATGAAGTCAGATACCACCTGCCATCCCAAAGCTCAATTTCACCTTCACACATACCACTCCGTTAAGAGATACAAGAGGCAACTAATACGTCAAAAATGCACTGACCAAAGCTGTATCTTACAGTGATTTCCAAATCTGCAATTTCCCGTATGACACCACTTCCCAGACAAATCAACACCATGAAAAAGCCAAATTCCCGGATAGAGGTAATCCTCCCGATGATGATATCGCCACGCTCGATGTCGCGGAAGAACAATTCTCTCCTCTCCTCCCTGGGCACATCCATGAACCTCTCCAGGGGCGGCATGACAGCGTAACACTCTGCAACACAGGCCACAGACATGGTTACAAACAACCAAATAAGAGCCTGAGAACACAGAATACACCACGGCATCAAAACACATTAAAATCTGCCTTATTTCTGCTAACGAGAAGCTTGTGCACAGCCCATACAAAGCCATAACAAAAGTTTTAGGCCTGTTTTTAAAGATACAGCTAATTCAGTGCAGTCTCCTTACACTTACACTGTGTCCCACAATTACAGTGTGCCCTACACTTAAACACGGCGTGTCCCACACTGACACAGCGTCCTTACACTTACACATGGTGCCCCAGGCTCACACACAAACGGGGTGTCCCATGCTCAGACATACACACAGGGTGTCCCACACTCACACAGTGTCCCACACTCATACACACATGGGGTGTCCCACGCTCCCACACTCACACAGAGTGTCCCATGCTCACACACACAGATGGTGTCCCACGCTCACACACACAGCGTGTCCCACGCTCACACACACACAGTGTGTCCCACGCTCACACACAGTGTGTCCCACGCTCACACACACAGCGTGTCCCACGCTCACACACACACAGTGTGTCCCACGCTCACACACACACAGTGTGTCCCACGCTCACACACACAGTGTGTCCCACGCTCACACACAGTGTGTCCCA
>JAWWEW010000012.1:7031434-7127918 GCA_035583185.1 Anabacerthia variegaticeps | reverse complement strand
CTCACACACGGTGTGTCCCACACTCACACACACACAGTGTCCCACACTCACACACACACTGTGTCCCACACTCACACACACTATCCCACACTCACACAAGGTGTCCCACACTCCCACACTCCCACAAGGTGTCCCACACTCCCACACTCCCACACACACACAGTGTCCCACACTCACACACACATGGGGTGTCCCACACTCACACACGGTGTGTCCCACACTCACACACACTATCCCACACTCACACACACACGGTGTATCCTCCCCTCCCCACCGGCATTACCGCCCCCCCACCCACCCTCATTCTCCTCGATCGTGTCCTCGATGGGCCCGTTGGGTTTCCACGAGTGCGCGAAGAGCAGATCGGCCTTCTTGGCGATGAAGCGCTTTATCTCGGTGTCGAGGCTGGCCCTCTCTTTCCTGGGGGAAGGAGAAGGCGGTGAGCGGCGCCCCGCGGCCCCTCCCGGCCCGCCCGGCCGTGCCCCCTCACCAGGCGGCCGGCGGGGCCCCTCGGGGCGGCTCCGGGGCGGCGCCGGGCGGCGGCAGCAGCCCGCGGAACTCGGGGTTGTCGTGCTGCTCTGCGCGGAGCAGCGCCAGCAGCGCGGGGCCGTGGTGGCTCAGCGCCTGCCGCAGCAGCTCCCGCTCCATCCCGCACGCCGACCCGCACCCGGACCCGGCTCCGCCGCCTCGCCCGGAACGGGAACCGCGGCGCGGGCGGGGCCGGGCGGGGCCGCAGCGCCCCCCGGCGGGCGGGAGGACCGCGCCGAGCGCCGCGGGACAGGCGGGCCCGCCTTGGCAGTGGAGAGCGATGAGAGGGACAGCAATTAATTAAACACAGAGGGCAATGAGAGGGACAGCAATTAAACCCAGAGAGCGATGAGAAGGACAGCAATTAAATCCAGAGAGCGATGAGAGGGACAGCAATTAAATCCAGAGAGCGATGAGAGGGACAGCAGTTAAACCCAGGGCCGAGTCCCTCCCAGCGCTGCCGGCAGGGGGCGCTGCGGCCCCGCCGGCCCGGCCAGAGCGGGCCCAGAGGGGAGCGAGGTGGCTCCTGTGAGGAGGGCAGGCCGGGGCAGTCCCCGTTCTGCTGTCCGTGGGCTCCTGCTGTCCGTGAGCTCCTCCTGGGCACGGCCTGCAGCGCCTTCGTGTCCGAGGAGTGAGCCCTGGCGGGCCCGGCCGGCGCTGAGTTCCAGGGGCAGGGCCTGGGGCAGGGAGTCCCCTCGGGAGCGGCCGAGGGAGCCGGGCGTGTTCAGCCGGGAGAAGAGAAAGCTCCGAGGAGACCTCGTCACTGCCTACAACTGTCTGAAAGGGGGCTGTGGCCGGGTGGGGTCGGTCTCCCCTCCCAGCGGCAGGACGGCAGGAGCACACAGGCTCCAGATGTGCCAGGGCAGGGGCGGGCCGGGCATCGGGAAGGGTTTCTCCAGGGAATGGTGATCAGACATGGGAAGGGGCTGCCCAGGATGCTGGTGGGGTCACTGTCCCTGGGAGTGTTTAAGGCTGGACGTGGCACGCAGTGCTCCGTCTAGTTGACAAGGTGGTGTTCGGTCCTAGGTCGGACTGGGTGATCTCAGAGGCCTTTTCCAACCTGTTTGATTCTGTGAATAAACGAGAGAGTTTGAATCAGCACGGCTGTGCTCACCCTGCAGGTGAGAGACTCACCCTGGCAGGGATGGCTGCAGTATTTGTAATCCTGATTCCTTGAGCTGTCACTTTCAGAGGCCATTCATGCAGGAGAACGGGCTCCCATCACCAGTTCATGCAGGAGAGCAGGCTCCCATCACCAGTTCACTCAGGAGAACAGGCTCCCATCACCAGTTCATTCAGGAGAACGGACTCCCATCACCAGTTAGTTCATCCAGGTGCACAGTCTCCCACTGCCACTTTATACAGGTGACACAGAGCAGTGTCCTGGCCCTGTCTGTGAGAATGGCTGTACCAAAACAGATGAAAAACAGGCAATTCCTTCAGGAGACGGCAACGGGCTGAGGGAGCAGCTGAGCCACTATCAAGGGCCTGATGCTGGGCTTGGCATTCCTGTTCGCCAGCGCTAACTTTAAATGCTAAAAAGACACTTCACTCAGGAGGCTCTTCATGCTAATCACCTCTCTAGCTAATGGAGAAAGGTGCTTAAAACCAGCTGGAAATAATCCAAGCCTATTAGAAAGATCACAGTTCTTCAGCCCCAAAGAATAATTTGTCCCTGGCATCACATTTAATAATTAATTTTAAAAGGAGGGTGGGGGGAGAAGAGCCACTGCAAACAGCATAATGCCACTTTTCACCTCAGTACAATGCTGAAGAAAAAATAGCAATCTGGCTGTCAGCAGATCGGGGACACAGACTGCTCTAGGAAGCAGCATGACTGAGGGGGCAAGGATCATATCAAAGACACTGGTCTCAGAAGCTCAGTTCAAAGACAGCAGGGATATCGCTGGTATAGCAGACTTGAGGAAGACACTGGAAGGGCAAATTTATATTTCATTTTCATTTTATGTTCTCCTGTTTAAATATAACAGAAGATAAAGGAGGCATAACACTTACTATGTGCTAAGCAGCGGTCAGAAATTTGATTTAAAGTCTTCCTGATTTGTATGAGACCAGGTGTGTACTTAGATTTCTGGTTACCATGGTGGGAAGACACCATTAACACCAGATGGAAATTTCTAGACATTAAGACTGATTAGACACAGGTTGACATGGGGAGGTTAATGCACCTGCACAGATCTGGTGCCTTTCCTGGATGAATCACAGGGAAGTGCAATGTCCCGAGCCGTGTGGCACAACTGCAAATAGCAGCAGTTTATTTGAGGGAGCGATATTTTGAGGAAGAGTTAATTGGTGTTGCTTAGCAAATACAAGAGCTAGCAATAAAACAAGTTGTTTGAAGCACAAACTCTGCTTGTGTAAGCATTTCTCCAGTCTGATATGCAGATACATACACAATGTACAAGGAATTAGACTTTATGAATAAATACTTTAAATGTGTTACAGCCTCTGGACTTAACACACCAGCAAAAACTCATGGGCAAAGAAGAACCACCTGTAATATCAGACTCTTCTTACATACATTCTCTTTTGTGAGTAAAAATCAATTGCATTTTGGGAAATTTAGTTATTTATACCACATTAATGCACAGGATGTAGATTAGTTGCCCCTGAACATGAGGGCTAACTTCATATTTAAAGCAATCCATTCTTTAACTGGGCCAAACACATTCTGAAATTATCTTAATCCAACAACTAAAATATCTCAAATAATTCCATCTTCAGAAATAGCTTTGCCAGAGCAAAGCTCTTTGAACATGAACTTGTAATCTTCTTTCCTGTTTTTCAGGTTCCAATAATGAACTCAGAAGCAAAGCAAGCCTATGACATATTGTGTGCTGTTCCACCTCAGGGCACACACAAACCTTTGCATCCTTTTCTCTTGCAGGCTGCTGCCAGGATATTCACTGTGCTTTTAGAAGTGTTTCTGCATCTTTTCAGTGGTGGATTTTCTGTTTTAATTTGTTGCTTGCCTTACTTCAGTTACCCAGTAGGAAATAGTTTTGATAAAAGGATATAGCCAGCACAGTTCAAGCAGGGATAATGATAAATGGAACAGTATGGAGTAGAAGCTGGGGGTATATATATACTGCTTAAGAGACTCCAGGCCTGAGGAGGAGGCATGCTCCATATGCTATTAATCTTCTATTCCGTGATTTAGGAACTGCCTGGATGAGTAGTGCCTGATCCCATATGCTAAATAGACCAGGAGGGTGGGTAGGAGTGTCCTGGTTCTGCAGGAAAAAATTATACAAGTCAACACATTGCCCTGCTCAAGGAGGAACATTCCAGATACTCTGAAACCAGACGTGTCTGAACAGTTTTGATGTAGATTTTCTGACAGTTTAGGTCAATGCATGATAAAAGGCAGCTCCCAAAATTCATCGTGCAGCCTGTAACTCCCACAATACAGAGCTGATGAATTTACACCAAGGCAGCTTTGAACCCAGGGTCAAACTCCCAGTGATGTGGTCGCTGAACAACCCAAACACTGATAGGCTTGATAGAACTTCAAAGTGGCTATGTGAAATACTAAGCAGATTTTCATCCAAATCCAGTAAGCACAGCTTGAATGCAACAAGGTCAAGCTGCTTCTCAAATGTTCCCAAGTATCCCATATCAGTGGTGAAGCTTACAAGAAAATCTCATGGAGGAAAAGAATTTGTGGCAAGAGCGACGTTTTATCACTGACAAAAAGATCTTCCAAGATCACACAGGTCTGAATATTATTTTCTGCAAAGTCTAGGCAGACTTGAGGATAAATTTTAGCCTGTTAAAATGGGAGTGAAATATTTAACTAAGTATGTTCTTTGGACTAAGAGGAAACTGATAGTATTAATGAGAATGAACATGAAAAGCTGTATTTCCAGCTGTGTTAGACTTTTGGCAAATTTTGCCAAAAGCACTCCTACTGCCCAGACTTGCTAATTTATGAAGCAGCAAAGGGACTTTCCAAAGATGGCATGGTATCCAAGACATTATTTTAGATCAAGAATGATGAAGGGAGGTTCAGCACTAAGTAAATTCTAGCCAATTAGTAGCCCTACTTTGAGGAAAACATCATGTCTGCAGGCATAATCACCAAATATGATGAAGGAAATGTGAAAACAACCCCAAACTCAGAGTGATGGAACAACCCAAGCTATGCCCATTCAAGAATTTCCCTTTCTAATGAGTCCAGCTTTGGCATGTTCTGTGAGAGAGTACGGTTTCAGTGACATGTAGACTTACCTGGAGTGTGCTCAGCACCTGTTTCTGGTGTCACGGACCTTTGTGCTTCTCAGATTTCTATAAATGCACAGACAAAGAATAGTTGGTCTCATGTAATAAATATGCAAAGACAGACTGTGGAAACTGCCTGGGCTCTGAATGGACAATTAGACCCTGCTGGAATACAACAGAAATAATAGCTAGGAAATGTCAAGGGAGAACCCCCTCTGTGTCCCGTCGATTTCTGCCAAGCTGCAGGCAGTGGCACTGCTGAGCCTTTGTGAGCAGTACTGCTTGTACACTTAGAGCAGCGCTTTGTGCCTGCAGAGTAGTGACAAGTGCTTAAAGGTTTCAGGTAAGATTGAAAATACTGCGGGAGAAAACATTGGCATTGGCATTTTTTACCCTAAATATGAAAAACAAGCTGTTCTGAATGAAGGTTTGCTTATTTGACAGGAGCACCAGTCAAGTGACTTAGTGGCAATCATGACACAGACAATATGTATATACACCCACCTGTACAGCCTGCAATACATCTAGAAATACTGCCTACAGAGCAAATTCCCATGATTCATGAGGGCTCAGCAGAAGAGATGCCAAGTAAACAGGTTTTTGTGAGGTTTTCATGGATTTTCCAGCTTCTAACACACTGCAGACTGACACTATCTCCTGCTTTATAGCAAAGGAGAGTCATCCTGGTTTCTAAGTTTTAAGTAATTGCAAATTACAGCCAGCATCACAACTTTCCAGTTGGCAGAGTAGATCACTCCTTACAACCCAAAATTATATTTCGAAGGTGTAAAAAAATACAGTATGAATATTTGACCTCAACGCTGCAAAGAGATCATTAAGCTTGCAACTACTCTTGGTTATTTGGTCTCTTATGCTCTCTTACAGTTTTCATTGCAAATTTTCAGTATAAAATTCTTTTCCCAGCAATTTTCATCTTTCTAAACTGTCATAGCACATGTGTGAACTTTCCAAAGATGTTTAAAGAAGTCTCTAAAAATACTTAAGGATCTAAATCAGCTGGAGTTCTTCTATTCCTGGTAAATCAACCTGCTTATTTATGAATCTCATGGTCAGTTGCTCTAACATTCTATTTGTGCAGCATGTGCAATAAATACTGCCTAAAGAACAGTTAACCAATATCAGAAGTTGTTTTCTTAATTGCTTGCAATGAACCAGGCATGTAACCATTGTCACAAACTAGTTAGCAGCCTCCTAATTTCTTTAAAAATTGTCACTATTTAAACTACAATAAAATTAAAAACTTGAGACTGTTTTAATTAACTTTTGAAGAGGTAAACAGTTGGCAGCTTCACAATATAGATTAATTATGTCTGTATTTTCTCCCATTTAATTCATGAGCATACCTTTAAAACAAATAAAATGTATTGAAAAATTAGTTTTGTCTTTAGCAGGTGAAACTCATTAAAGATGATAAGCTGAACTGGTGTGATATGATTCCAATTAATTTTTATCTCAGTTAAAATTGTCTGGAAATACAGTGATTAAGCTATACTTTTAGAAATAGAAAGAGAAGTTAATTCCAGTATTATCTGGCTGGTATAATTCCAGTAAGTAACAGCCATTCATTAGTCTCTCAATAGATCAGGTTTGTTTTTCCAATCAACCAAAAGCAGAGGCCAGATGGAACAGTGAAATGCCAAACTGATGCATGTATATGATATTTGTTTGCTTAAACATTTAGTGAATTCCTCACAGTGTTAAATCCAGAAAGCTGGACTAATTTGCAAGGAAATTAATAAGCAAAGAAAAAAATAATATATATCTGCTTTGAATTTCATAATTATCTTTAGGTTTATAATTTATTACTAGAGGTTTCTAATTTGAATCATAAACCTTTCAAAATCTGTCAGTAACACCTGTTGCCTGATGTCCCATTCTGCCTTTTGGCTCAATGAAGAAGTTTCAAAGGCTGAGGCACAAACAACTGTCACTGGTTTTAATGGGCAATTTAGTGCCTCCCAGGGATTTTGGCTGGAGACTTTGTGGGCTCCTGTTGACTTCAGCAGGTTGCAGCTCAAGCATGAAAGACAGAAATTAGTCACTAAACTTTCTGTGCTTGCCCTACTGTCTATACGTACTAATTAATCAAAACACATCAGTACAATCAAGTGTCAAAGTCCAGACAGTGCTTGGCTGGGACTGCTGAAATGTAAGTAACATACAGCTGTTGATTTCCTCTCAGTTCTTGTCTTATTAAGGCAATTGAGCCAAATACATAATCACAGGGAACAGAAGCTCTGAAACAGATTAAAATCTAAAGCAGAAAGAGGAGGAGGTGGCTTGAAATGTGAAAAAACAATATCTCTGAGAAAGAAAAGCATGTTTGTGCACAGGTAACAGCCATGATGTAGAGTAGGAGTAAGGGACCCCTGCCAAAGAAACAGCAAGGCCAGAATGTCTCTTTAAAAAACCCCAAACCAAACCAACTCTGACCTCTAATATTGTGACCAAAATCAAAGACAGAGACAAACTGAAATGCAAATTATGCATTTCATTCTTCTCTCTTTTGTAGCACATTCTATGACACTGATACCAATTTCTGTTTTTCAAGGTATTGGCAGCTAAAGTCACAGAATGGTACCTAAGAAGGTTTTAAAAAAAAAGTAGTAGGTTAGGCATGTAAGTACCTTTACAATTCTGGGCTAAGCAAGGATGATAATTAGTACCACAATTTAAGTTCTTACATATGCAAATGGAACTGTTTGCTGTCACAACTAATTACAGAGGTAGCTCTGTGCTGAGTTGATTGAGAGTGAGGAATAAACATACAAATCTAAACCACCGGTGTTTAAAACTCCCCTGTTCTGATGATCTGATCCTCCTAGAACTGGCAAATATATACATTGGGGACTGTGTGTACATGTGTAGGAGAACGGTAAGTGGGAGAAACAAATCCAGATTTTTCCATCTGTACAAAATGTCAACATGCTAGCTATAAAAAGATGTCAACAAAACCCTTGTAAGCACAATTCACGCTAATCGAGTTCTAATCTGTATCTTTACTAACAGCGGGGGGTAATCAAAGCTTCAATACAGTGTTTCCTTGGTTGAGAAGTTGGAAGGAAATGATGTAGCATTTTCAAAATTCTGTATGGCTTGGGTAATGCCAAACAGCATGGGTGCAAAGGTTTAAACAGAAGGTTGACAGTCCAGGGGAAGGTTGGTACTGAAAAGTAAGCCTAAGCAGATGTGGTTAAACTGTCCCTACTGCCAGAATGTGCCTCTGAGAAAATTCAGTGGCAGCCAGGAAAGCACATTATTGTCAGGTCTTCAAATGCAGCATTCTATTATTTTTTATCTTTCACCTCTCTAACTTGGTTTGTAATCTCATAATGCAAAGTTAGTGCTTCACTTCTCTGAAACTGAAAAAGTCTGCCTTCAGTTAGGAGGGATCACAAAGCACATCTGAAAAATATGAGGAACAGTTTTTCTTCAAAATTGGTGAATTTCAATAACATTGGACATCCAAAAGGTGTTCTGGCTCCTGCAATTCAGAAGAGCTTTGGAAATTTCAAAATGTGAGAAGGGTTTTCCCTAGACTGAGAGGCTTATTTTGGCATTGAGTGCCAAGATAGAAGGAAAAACCTTCACTACCCAGAGTAAGCAGTGCCTGCTTGTAAGGAGTGGGCAGCAGAGAAACCATTTACAATGTCAGGTGATCAGAAACTATAGAGAGTCTTTGACAAATTGCTTGCCGCAAAATGCTGTCAAAAAACCCCCACTCAGCAACAAGTAAAGGGAGGGTAGGGAAAAAATAGGTTAAGATCCATAGTATTTTCAGTAAGACCTAATGAAGGTATCAAAATAAAGCAATGGCTATCATGGAACTCTAAGATGTGATGGCAGACTGAGCAATAGTTCCTGCTGGTACCTAAAATGGGCTGTAATCCTGTGTACTCAACTTCAGAAATTGCACGTTGCACAGCTGGGAGATGAAACAGTCATTTGGTCTCCAAGAGCTGTGTTGGCAGACAGAAAAACCAGGAGAAAGCAGCAGCTTGGTTAGTCTGATATACATTTTTTTTTCCCTGAGGAAACATATTTTTGGCTTTGTTTTTTACAATAATGACCACGGAGAAGAAAAAATATAGCAAAGTAAAATAAAAGTACAAGAGGTTTTAGCTTCACTGATACCAGACTGGAAACAAAGACACTTTTTTTAAATTGGAAAAGCTGCAAAGACTGTTTTGTAACAGGAAAGAAAGGAAAGCCATTACTAGCAAAATTCTTTAGATTCCTTAGGTAGAAAAATGTACAGCATAAATTGTTTGCGTTTTCAGTGGGGAGCATCCCTTGGTGCATCAAGCTGTCATGCAGCTTAGCAGCATGACACATCTTAGTGATTTAATGCTGGCTCCATGGCAAACCCATGGCAAAAAACAAAACAAATGGATTTTTCAGTGGAGGAAGCCACTGTTCTTTTATCTTGTGCCATGGTTCTCACAGCTGAAAAGAGGCAGCCACAGGATGGTAGAAATTAAAGTGTCTCAGCAGGTGAGCTGTAGTTTGAACCTACCACTTCACAGGGTGCCTCTGCCTTCAGTCTCACTCCTCGGGGTAAAATACAGCATTACTTTAAGGTTTGTCTTCAGTTGTGAAGTATGCAACATGCTGGACCTTGGAAAGGAATTATTATGGCCATTCACTTATTTGATTTGGAATCCCCAAACCAAGCAGAGATAACCCAGTTACTCAGGTGCATGAGATAAGTAAAGAAATAATCTATCCAGGAGCAGCAAAGGCCATGTCTATGCGGAAGGGAAGGTGAGCTGGGTGCAGAGCACAACAGGACAGGGGAGCAGTGACCCCACTGAGGGACCAGGATGGAGGTCAGCAAATCAGCACCAGCATCAGGGCTGGGGACAGGGATGAGGGTCAGACAGAGCCCAGGGATCACCCAGTGAGCCCTCAGTAATGAGGCAGCTCCAGCTGGAAGATCAGCCAGTAGGTTTGGGTCTAGGTTCAGGTATGGGGGTTAGAGCTTGGGGCAAATACAGCTATAACAGGGCTGCAAAATAACATGGGGAAAACAATAATAAAACCTCAACCTACCAGCAACTTCCAAGCCCTCACAGCTAATTTTCTTCTCCGTAGTTTTTATCAGTGAAGAGGCTGATCCTGATCTGAGCCCCTGAACCCTCTAACTCATCCAGCTAAACTCCATAAGGGCGCATGTTGAAGGCCCTGGCAAAAACTCAGGCAAAAGCACTTGTAGCAGATGGTACAGGTCCACTTTATCATGCAGGTGCCTGTATGTGACTCATCAGCCACACTGAAAAGAAGAGTTATCTGTATTTCTTGCAAAGTTCACACTTTGTTATGCCCCAGCTGTTCACTGTTACTGATCCCACCAGAATGTTGCCACGTGAGAAGTCAGCTTAGGCTCACTTCAAATGGTGCAAAAACAGTATTATTTTTTTGTGTGACAGTAATGTTTATCCACCTTTGTTTTCTTTATGCTGCTTGCAGTTCCAAAGGGGTCACATTCAGCAGCTGACTGTGAAAAATACTCACCTTAGATCAAAGAAAGTGGTGGGCAGTTCAGCACAGTCACATGGGGCTGATGAAACACACACACTGACACTTGACAGGACAGCGATTATCCTGTAGTTTAATAACATGTTAATCATCTTAAGAGTCATTATTTGCTCCCAGGCACACACTGTGCTCCTACAGTGACATTAAAAACAACCAAACAAAACACACCAGAGGACATTTCTACAGGGCAAAACATACTTGAAAAGTAAAAAATCCTGTCTCTGAAAACCATATCTTCATCTGTCCTAGAACACAAAGCCCACAGAAAAGTGGTGTGCTTTTGTGCTACTTTATGCTACTCACTCCAAATGATTTGGAATATAACTGCATAGGCTTTCATTTACTAAATTTAATAATAATATGAATGTAAAGGTATAACATATTCCTGGTATCATATGACACAAACAGCAAAAGCTTTCCCCCCAGCAGTGTCTTGTTGGGTTACAAGGATTCCTGTGGGAAATGTGTCTTTTATTCCTCTTTAGGTGACACACTTAACTGTGACTTCCAACAGAATTGTCAGTGCCAGGTTCAGCAGTAGCTTTTAGTATTTTTTATCTGGATTATCTGTGATTTGAGGTCACAACTCCTTTCACATATGTTAGCAAACAGTTTTCAGGCTTTTAATTTTGTCTGAACCTGCCCAAACTAGAGGTGGGATATGAGTACTATGGAAGGTTGCAATGGACAATAAATGTTTGATTTGGGCATTTTCAGTCTGAGAATATTCCTTAAAACTGTGTCTGAGTTGGATGGACCAATCTAGCCCACAGGGAGACTGCTCCTTCCCATGGAAGCATCTGAGCCTGTTTGGTGAAAATGGTCCCACTGGCACAGTATGGCAAAAGAGGAAATGACAGGAGTTTTGCCTGCAGCCCAAGCAAAGACGGTGAGACACTTGGTGCTCCCATGAGGAAAATTCCTAAGGACCAGAACACAAAGTCATTGGGTTGTCTAAAAGTAAATCCAGGAGGAAAGCCACAGTCTGCAAACTTACAAACAGCAAAGACAGACATTATGTTTTAAATCTGAGCTCACTTTGGAATTATTTATAGATAAAGAAGTTAATTACTGTAGTTTCTATTGTAATACAAATGACCTATGAGTTCCAAAGACTTTTGGGGCTACTCACTCAATGTAGATCTGTATGGACACACCCTGGAGGGTCCTGTCATGGGTCTGAACTGCATTTGTTTGGAGTTTTGCCCAGGCAAGCACTAACAGCCAGCCCAGTCCCTGCTGCCACTTCATAAGGCACATACACAATGCACTGAGGTTAATGGGAGTTGGTGAGAAGGTCATGTCCGGATGCTAATGGAAATTAATTATTCCCAGAAACATATTTCATCAAGACTTTGTCCAAATTTTCAAGCAATGAGGTTCAAATAGTTCCCCTGGGAGAGTTACAAATTCGTTTCTGTACCAGAGATTTTAATCTTAGTATTCAGCCTAAGTTTTTTTTTCTTCTTGCTGCTTATCCCATTTGTAGACTGTTGGCAAGTTCTTTGTTCTCAACCACTTAACCTTCTTTTCATCAGCCTATAAATATTGATCCATTCCCACCTTCCCTTTTTGTCTATACAAAAGTCCATCTGTAGTTGTTTCTGCCCTACACTGAATGACCTTCAATTTGTTTGTTGTAATGAACTACCTAGACACATATGTGTTCTTCTGCCAGTTGTCTGGAGAAGAACAAGACCTCTTTATTCATGTTGCCCAAGCAGAGGCATTCCAACAATTTCTCAGTCCTTCATGTTACTCCTTTCCAGATTCGTCTATCACAGTAAGTATGTACAACTTGAATTCTTTGTCTTGAGATAGATTAACTGCCATTCTTCCAGGCTGAGTCCAATTTTTGTTGCATTTCATCAAGTTTTTAAGATCTCCAAGAAACAGGTTGTTTCTTTCCTTTTTTTTTTTTTTTTTTTTTTGCATCCAAAGCAGCACGGATGGGAGATTTACTTCTTTATCTTGGACTGTGTTTTTCCCAGGAGCTACAAGTGATCTCAACTGTACAATTAGTCATCTTATTCTAACCCATTTATCAAACTGAATCTTGATGTTACTCTTGATTCACCATTAGCTTTAGGAAACAAACAACTGTTGGGTTACATTAAAAGGTATGATAGCAGTTGAATCATATTTCAGGAATGGAAACATCTGCAATTTCAGTATATATATATATGCACAGATATATTTATGAAAATGAGTATGATTCACTGCACAGATGACAATTTTATATTTCATACTCAAAATAATTTCAATCAGTTTCTAGTAATACAGTGGATGCTGCAGCAACTGCTGCCTGCAGCAATCGCTCAGGCAAGCTTGCAGCTGTAGTCTTTACTATAATACATTATAAACTGCCCTGGATGACGAAATTAAATCATCAAGAACTTAAAATTCAAAATGGGAATTAAAATTAGAGAGAAATAAATTAGAGGGAACTTTTTCCCAATTCAATTCAACTCAAAATGCAAATTCCCAATAATGAAATCTGTTTCATTAGTCATAGAATTGCTTTTGTTGAATATCTACATACAAAGAAGCCTGAAAATTGGTTTGAGGGAGTTATTCTTAGATCAGTTGTCTGTTTAGAAGAAATTTTCCTTCTGCATCCCCGCCAGAGTAAATGAGATGCCACAGAGCCTTTGGAAGCAGAGTCCGTAGCCACCTGCATCTTTCTGTCCTTATGCAAGTCCTTTTTTGGATTTCAACACGTAAGACATCATGTAGCAAAATCCCACTGTTCAGGGCTTAGAGCACCTGCTGAAAACATCTGGTTACTGCTACTTAGCTAGAGCTCAGAATCTTCTCATTCTCGTGCGTTTCCTCAAGCTTGTCATTGTAAAAGGTCAGAGAATAGAAGAAAGTCCTCCCTTTTTGTGAACCTTGTATAATCCTATTGATTTACCCTGTGTTCAACCCAGTTAATTTCAATTTACCCTTTTATGATTTGTTTCCCTCAAAGTTAATAAACCTATGCTAACCGTTTTAGTTCCAGCTCTTATTTGTTTGTGCCAAACACCAGGGGAGAATAATGAAGGGTGATCTCCTGCTCTGTGCCTCTGAGCCATGCAGCACAGAAATGCCAGCCTGCAGCTCGCCCAGGGCTGGAGGGATCCTGCTCGATTGTGCAGCTGCTCCTGGAACGGGACCACGCTGGGTCATACCTGTGATCACTCCTGTCATGCAGCACCCTGGGAATACCTGCCTTGTGGTTTCATAGGGCATTCAGCTTCACTGTGATGAGCTCTGTGGGCTGTGACATAAGTCAGGATCCACCCATCAATACACAGCCTGATCTGTGATATATCTTTCAACTTTGATGTGCCTTTTACATAGAAATCCCACAGGCAGCTCTCTGTGGCAGTTGTGCCCCGTGAGGAGAACCCGTCACTGCCAACCAGCACTGGGGCACTCAGACAGTGCACAGAGCACTGAGGGCTTGACAGCAACATAACTGCCTTGGTGTGGTGCCAAATCTGAGGTAATAACCCCAGCTTTGCAGCAGAGCCATTAGCTCAGGAACATTGTGTTAGAGAAGTTACACTGCTCTCCATTTCATTGTGTGGGGTAGATGTGCCCTTCATGACCTCTGAGCATGGGAAGTTCTTTCCCGGCTGTCGCTTTCCTCTGCTGTCAGGCTTCTTTCAGTCAGATGTAAGAACAGATCCCACAGATTTAATCACATAAAAGACAAAGGAAATCAGGAGAGATCAGGATGCATGATAGTGTAATCTGTAAGCCTCCAGATCAAGCTTATATTGAAGTGATGTGTACAGGGATGTGTTGTTAAGGAATGGCCTCTGCATTCTCTAGTGACCTTCTCCTGAATGTTTTGCAGTGTTCTGGGACCTTCTCAAAACATATTGAATTGCCCATGAATTTCAAAAGCTACATCACTCTCCACAAGTTTTTTGAAAATATAGGAAGGTCAGAAATCAGCAATATCAAACACTTTGGAAGTCACAGCACTTGGGGCAGCAGAGAATTCAGCCCAAACGCATTAGCCCACAATTACATTTCTCAAAGCATTTACTGTACCCATGACTAATGACAGACAATCTGGCGTTCCTTTCTGTATAACCTGAATGTTCTCTCTAAAATCCAGTTCCAGTGGATATCTGTATCAGCTCTAACTTTTTCAGCCAGCGGCTATTTCAGCTCATTGCTGAATTCGAGGCCTGTGGCTTAGAGCAAAAGAATCATTTGAGAGAAGCTAATCCCAGAAAGATGGCATTAGGTGGCAAAGTAGGGCTCCACTGCATCACACTGTGGCCTCCACATTATCCCTACTGCAGCTCAGGCAAACATTTTTCCAAGAAAAAAAATAAACATAACTAGGTCCTGTACCAGTATTATTTTAATTAGATTTATGACAAATGGAAAGCACAATATGTAATTGCTGCCTGACTCGAAAATAGCTTCGACTACAAATAATAAGGAACAGGTTAGAGCAGGGCGTAGTGCCTGGAGATTTGACCAGGCAGCAGAACAAACAGCTGAACTCTCGACAGACTCTGCAGGTTTCCTTTGCCTGCTGTTTCCTGGAACAGCAAATTCAGGAGCCATTTGTGAGTCACTGGCCACTTCATCCCCACAAACCATTAATGTCACATCAGAACTTTTGAAAGTCACAATAGAAAGAGCTACCATTAAAAAAAAAAAAAAAAATCCAACTCATAAGTTTCCTGTTTTTTGAAGAGTAGTTTCATTTTATTTCTTGGAAAAATTTTTGTGATGCACGTTTCAGGTGGTTGACAGACCTATATCTGACGTAAGTTTGGGTGGAAAAACTCTGTATGAAAGCTCTTAAAAATGTTCTCTTACGGTTATTTTTCTACTGAATAAATATTTTTATTGTGATCAAGCAACAAATGCAAAGTGCCATTTCCTGAGTGCTTGCTGAAGGCTTTTAAAATTTCTTTTCTTGAGAAAATTAGTGTGATTTCCACAGTTCCCAGGGAACTAATGCATTTTACTCCAGCAAGAAGCACAAGGACCTAAAGCTCACAGACAGGTATTTTTTAAACAATTTTACTCATTGATTTTGTGCCTTAAGGAGTCCAGAGTTCAGAATAGCCTTTTGTGTGCCACGACAAAAGATACCAGCCGGTGACATTTATAAATCTACTATTAATTGCCCTGCTTGTATGCCTGGGCTCTAACACATAATGCTTTGAGTCACATATCTAACAAGCTCCAAACTAAAACATGCCAAAGATGAGGCAGAGGGGAAATCATCCTATGGGGATAAAGAGCCAAACTCTCCTGGCTGTCGGCTCTCCAGGGCACTGCTGATTGATCAGCGCAGCCTGAGGATGGGGAGGGTTACCTGCAACACCACTGCTGCTATTCCTGTTCCCTCCAGTGTCACCAGGGCACTATTTATCTCCAGAACATCTCATTAATGCCACATCCCCATCTGGGAAAAGCAGACAAAGATGCAAACAACAAGAGCTCACCTCTCTCTTGCTCATGAGCAAACTCTTAACAGGAGCCCAGCTCCTCACGTCTCATTATACTCAAAAATTCCCTCTCCACTGACTGTGAAGAGGGATGGAGTAAATCTTACCTGACTCAGAGCTAGAATTTGACTGAGATTGTTCTCTGCTGGAGACAGAGAATATACTTTTTCTTTAGGAAATTTAATATCTGTTTTTTTGATAGTCTGCATCTTTAAAAATATTAAAATTATCATCAATGTTCTGAAATTATTAAAACAGGCTTCTAAGAACGCCATTAGGTACACACAGTCCAATCTGTTGCACAGAGCATTAATTTACAGTTAAGGGAGGTGAAAATTCTGAGCTTTTCAGGGAGATTTTGTATATAGGAAAACCTCAAAGAGATCTGTGCATTCATGTGGAAAAGAATTATGCAACAAAAATATGAATCTTGTATATCCACAAACTGCCCCATTCCATTTATATCTCTTCTTATCACTTTTAATTATAACCAAACCGTTCTGATTATCAAGATGGAGATATTGCAGAAAAATAAAAATAGTACTTATAAAAATAGTGCTGTCTTTATACAGCCCTTGCAATCAGTATGCCTCAAAGTAATATACAGAAATTAGATGATCCTCAGTTTCTGTATGAGGAAATTGAAATACACAGAGGTAAAGTCATTTGAATAAAATCCTCCAGTGGGTCAGAAATCTCAGTGAAAAGAGCAGATATCAAAACCTTTGCAACAGCTTCGTGTGTCAAAGGGCTCAAAAAAGAAATTATTGATATTCAGGTCCATTCATAACTTGAAAATGAAATTCAGGTTCTCAAAGTACCCAGATACTCAAAACCAGCATCTGGCATTGCCACTGAAATTTATCTTCAGATGCAGAGGAATATAATATGCCAAGTATGTTATACAAAATTAGTAAATAATAGTGTTTGCCTTGAAGAGATAAAATTATAGGGTTTTTTATCAAAAATTCTTTCTTACATCTTAAGAGTTTCCCAGTTTTGTCTCCCTTGCTCTTAATTACATATCTATCTCTTAAACTTTCCAAGTAACAGCTGCCTGAGAGATCAAAGTCGGTCAAAATAACAGGGGGTGCTTGGAAGGAGTTGTATGCTTCTTAGTGGTTTCCTGTGGTTTTGATCAAAGTATACAAAGAATCCCATTAAAGAGAGACTGAATTTAGTGGGATGCAGCTATATCCAGCTGAAAAATAGAAAAATAATCCCCTCTAACTTATTTGATACATAAGTCTGTGTTTATCCTCTTTCTGTCTCTCATCTCCAATTTTTCCTATGAAGTGTTCATTATATATGTGCAGACTGAATGGGTTCAGCGGTGTTCCTAAACCAATTAGGGTCACAACTGCTTCCACTTTACCTTCTCCATTGTGTTGTCATTTGCCAAACTCTGTAACCACCTCAGCACGGCTGTACCAGCACAATGAGGAGCTACATCAAAGGTCCTTAGCAAACACTGGAGGGGAATTGTTCACGTAGATGGCACCAGGCTTTGCTTTTGTGAACAGAAGTGTTACTTCTATACATAAACTCACACTTTGAAGGTGGAATATAATGCTTAGATATGCCTCGTATTGCTTAGGAAAGGATGCAGAAGGCCACTGTCATATATATTTGAAATGGAAAAAACCATCCTTTACATGACTACTCAGAATCACCTAAACAGAATATTGACTACCAAGAAGATAAAACAGACTTTTTACATCTGTATTATATTCTAGTGCCAAGTGTTCTCAAACAGATCCTTCATCAGAGGCAAAAAAATCTATAGGTTTCTTTAATTTTTTTTTGTGTTCAAAGGATGATTATATGAGAAAGCAGCATTCATATAAGATAAACCAGATTCCCTATCAGTATAATTACAGCAAGCAAAAGACTTAATACCCTATTATTTACTGAGGAGAACAGCTTGTTGCCAACCAGATTAAAATATTTCTAACAATTTCATGTAAAATGAAAAAAAGAAGCCATTCAAATTGAACTAAAAGAAACATGAGTTTTTCTGCAATGGTTTAACCATATTAGATCAATTTCACATATTAAATTATACCAATGCAGGTCTGCGATAAAGATAAGATCATAAAAAATATGTTCGTTAAAACCATGGAAAAATGAACGGAATACCAAAGAAATGAAACAAGAGCTCAACAGCCAAGTATTTCCATCCATCAGGCTTCATAGAACCTGTAATCTACTCCTAAAATTAAATAAAACACACACACAGTCAAGTTCTCTGACATTTCTGTAACGACTTCACTGTTAGAAAAACAGAAGCTCAGTTTTGTGATATTAGACCTAAGAAATAATTCTTGCAGAAAATAATATTTTATTTTTTTGGAAACAAAATGAAAGTTCCTTAATGGAAATATAAATGTCAACATTTCCTGTGAAGACTAAATTATTATTATTATTATCATCATCATTATTAAATTGGGAGAAAAGTCCCTATAACTTTTTATTAACCGAGAAGCAGCTTTCTGATCCATCTCTACAAGACTCTCCAGGCCAGCACCTCTTCAGTGGCAGGCCAGTTCAATTTGTTCTGGCAAGGTGGGAAATCACGTGGATGTGGCACAGGATAAGAACCCCCTGCTTTGGGACTCAGACAGGCACACCCAATCCACTGGGATGTGGTGATGATGGAGATGGGGGACAGAGTCCTGTCCCAGGGCTGCAAACACCTCAACATTTTTTTTAGCAGTGCTTTGGAAAAGGGAGGCATGGGCAATTCTGTTTGCTGGCATGCACAATGGATATTTGTTCTGTGCCTAAAATTCAGGCAGAAAACACAGCTGGGCAAAGGGTGAGCTCTGGCCTGGGCAATGCAGGATGTGGCAGAATTCCCTTCCTTGCCTGATTTCTGGGGAGGGCACTGCCATAGCACACAGTCCAGCCAAATGGTTAGATTTTGACTTTGTCAGCATTTTCCAAAGGAAACATATTGCTCCCAAAAATTTCCAATGAGCTCTTGTTACATGGTGTTATTGAAATGCCAGCACAGCCAAACTGCATTTTTCTAATTTCATTTTATCTATGCACCTAAATTGTTGCTTTTCCATTTGGGATCTCCTCCTCTTGTCCTGAACTCAGCTGTGGCAGTCATTATACAACACTGCAGTGCTCTTTTGCCCTCCTGAAGGCTTTTTTTCCAAGTGGTAGATTATTACTCATTTATAGTTAGATTGCTACTCACTTAGAAAGGGCCTAATTCTGCTTTTGCAGTCTCCTTAACTGTGAGATGCTGCATAGAAAATATGTAAGTAGTGAACAAAATAGGCAGAAAGATAAGGTCAAGCCCAAACTGATGAGGTTCTCTAGAATAAAAAGGAGTTATATAAATAGAAGATTATATTTTCTCATTAACAAGAAAGCATTTTCATTTTCTTTCTGGGGCTGGAATCTGCTGTTTGAGTCAGCGGGAACTTTTGTTTTCAGTGCCTAACTTTGGTTATTCCCAAAAACTTCTAATAAACAGTTCAGCTTGTTGACTTATCTGTGCTATCAGATGGAGAGCTCTGGGATTATGTTGGTGGGCAAGGGATGAAAACATTCCTTAGGCTGAAGAGCTGTCTAAAGATGAGCACTTCAGTCTCAATGCTGAGTGGCCAAATTTGGCTTGCAGATTCCCCAGCATAAGTCAAAAGCAACATTATCACAATCACAGGTATTACAAAGGTAAAATCCTAATAAACGACAAGAAAACAAAACCTCAGGGGGTTTTAAGGAAGAGGATTAGTTTAGGTAATTTTGAGCAACTATTCTCAAGAAAGCACTTGGGGACAGTTAAGTTTAATTAGGCTACAGCTCTTCACTGCAGGTGGTTTTGTTTCTGCCACGAACCTCTTTTCTCCTCCTCTCAGGTGCACCAGTGGGCACTGACAAACCCCTGCAACTGCTCTGGTTCGATAAGGAGGGAAGGGAGAGGTGGCAGGCCTTGTTCATAAAAGAGGTGTGAGTGGAATCACGCTTGTCAATTCTGAATTAACAAGAGCTAAATCTTACTGCAAGAGGCCAGGCTGGGTGGGGAGAGGTCCTGATGTGTCTGAGCTGAGCTGTAAAACACCTTGTGTGCCACAAGTGGCACTGACAGTGGGAGAGGAGCTGGGATGGGACTGCTCTTTTCATCCCATTGTTATTCATTCCTGGGGATCCCCCTGAGTGTTTTGTGCTCTACCAGGATAAGACTCTATTCTCCATGTTTCCCTACTGGGACCTTGGTAAAAATGCCGTATTTATCTGCTGGAACCTTCCCAGCTCTGATCCATTTGAAGACAACACAACTGCAGGAAGAAAACTGCAAGTGCACAAAGCTTAGGGAGAGGTTTCAGGTTTGAGTCAGAATGAATTATATTTTGTGTTTTCTATATTCACCCACAATTTTTTTTTAATGTGGTGTCTTTGACATGTTGTATTTGCGATAACACGGCAGAATGGTTCAATTTTATGCATAATTTATTGAAAATTTTTAAACTGTATGTTTCTTGAGTAATTTTCATGTATAATTGAGCTTAAATTGCATTTGGCTTATTTTGAATTAGGAAATCTTATACTGCATCAGGTCACATTAATACATGAAGCCACTTCTAGGTCCACAGTGATTTTTAAAATATCCTTGAATCTTATTAAAATGAAATTGAATCGCTGTGATTTTAAAAACTAAACTTGGTGTTTGAATATAAGAAAACAGGGATTTTTAAACTTTCTGAATATTTTCTTACTTTCTCTTGAATTAAAGAGTTATCCCAAATTTTTTTTCTGATTATATTGTCTGGTTTGAAAACACTGATCCTAGCTTTTAAAAAGAAAAATCAGAAAACTAGTAAACTTCTAAAAAAAAAAATATATTCCAGGCCTAACTGTAACCGCAATACTATTAGACACTCTGAAACTCTTGCTGAGGAGCCATTTGGATCCTACAACACACTGAGCACATATGGGTAACACCTTCCTTTATACCCTCACAAGGGCAGCTGGTCCTGCACAAAATGGGACAAAGAGCAGAAAAATGGGACCATGGAGGCTGCTAATTTGGGAAGATGTGAATTTGCCTTCCCAGTCTTACTTATCACACAAACTCTCACAGTAGTCGCTGAAGTGTCCAAAAATAGGAGCTTGCAGCCCTAACTATAGCCTTGTGAAACAACGAGAAACCCGTAACTTCTCTCCTATTAGGAAGACTTGTGCTTTGGGAAGCAGATGGATGGAATGGCACAGTGCATTCCATCCACCTTCAGTAACTTGGCAAAATGTTTCAAAGCACAGCAGAGCTCAGCAATACAGTGCTATCATTTTCATTATAACTCACCTCAGGTTTTATCGCCAAAATAGTTGTGGCCTAATTTTGATCCATACTGGCACGTTAACAGGAAGCAGGGACGATGGGGAAAGGGAGAAGGAACTCTACAAGGTATGTCAGCAAAAAATTCCCAGAGTCATGCATGACCTTGTACCGCCAAAGAGTAAATAAGAACATTAATAACAAGGGCAGCACTTGGGAACGTAACTGGGTTTATACTGGTGTCAGCATTTCTGTAGGACATAATTTGCTTTCTTTTTTCATTATAATTGGATCTTAAAACACTTCCCTAGTTCTGCAACTTGGAATTTCAGCACCAACTCAGCAGAAACATCCCTTAGAAAAATATTTGGAAATTCAAATCTCTTCTGAATATTGAATGAAACAGAGTTATTTAAACCCTTTAAAGTAGTCTCGTTCTGATGAGCAGTCATGGCACCTCCTTGTTCAACAAGGCTGCTGTCTGACATGGCTCCTCGTTTAGATGCTAAAAGTAAACCTTTGCTCTCCCGTTCCTCCTGGAACTGATGCATCTAAGAGGTTGAAAATTTGTTTCTATTACTGCCTTGTAGAACAGCAGAACTGCTACATTTTCATTACCTTCCTCTGAGGGCCTCCCTGAAGGCACAAGGGTTGTATCAGAAAGATATTTTAAAATGTAAAGTGAGTGTATTTGATACAGAAAATCGGTAGGCTAAGCAAACCAAGCACCAGCAATATTTATTTAGAGCAGAATTGTACTTTAAAGGGTTTTTTGTTTTCCTGCATCTCTGTAACTGTAAAAAAAATGCCCATTCAATTGCAAATACTAGTGTTAAAATTTTTCTGTTCTCAGATTGCACATTTCTATTCAATGTGGCATATTTTTTTTTTTCAGACTAGAAGTTCAAAATTCCTGAAAAAGTACATATCAAATAATGACACCAAATGTACAGAATTTGCAAGAGTTAAGGGTGTGCTAAGAAAAGAGCATTTTTGAAATCTGGCCATTGATGTCACATGAGATCTGAGATTTTGAAAATCAGGGCTTGAATTTTTTGTTTCAAAGCATTTTCAAAGCATTTACATGCCTAAAGAGGAAGAGAAACAGCCAGGGAGATTTATAGAAACACCTAAACATTGGTTGTTAGTAAATGAAAATTAAGCATATAAGCTGGTCAGATGCTTCTGTAAATCATCCTAGATGTCCAGCTGCATATTTAAAAATAGAAAACATTTATAAATCAATTCCTTTGAATCTATAACCT
Organism: Anabacerthia variegaticeps; assembly: GCA_035583185.1. Lineage (NCBI taxonomy): Eukaryota > Metazoa > Chordata > Aves > Passeriformes > Furnariidae > Anabacerthia > Anabacerthia variegaticeps. The sequence continues at coordinate 7,105,560 of JAWWEW010000012.1, read as the reverse complement.
CTCATAAACCTTATCAGCTATCTGGCATCTCAGTATTCAGGGATAGATTGCTCTCAGCCTGGATCCTTATTTTAAAGATGTCCTTTACCTGTATGATGGAGCAATGAAACACAGATGGACAAATCACAGATGAAGCATCAAAATGTGTCCTTTGAGCGACAGTACTTGAGCTGCAACATCCCTTCATAAGCCACAGAAATATTGCAAAGTATTTTGAGATATTTTCTGCAGTGAGATTTTATATTCATGTAAAGTCAGGTAAGAATTGCAGTGATTTGTGATTAATTTCCCCATAACATAGAAAGGGATTTTTCCTGTTTCGTTTTACTCTTGTGTTGTCTAATATAGATTTGCTAGGAATATACAGGAATATGGCACATGTTTTGCTTGGAGCAGATGCAAACTTGGATCTAAAATGAGAGGTGTGTTTTGTAAGTAGTTACTGATGACATATGGGCATGATAAATTCAGAACAGATTGTCATTTAGCACCACCAAGAACCTTACCCTTCAAACGAGGCTGGATATGATCCTAACTGATTACATCACTGCCTGCATTCCTGTCTTTGTGTCCAGGAGGAATTGTTTCAGCTCCCTTGGCGCTGTGGCAAATTCACAAGATCACATATGTCATTTAAAAGGGCAAATTTTATGACCTCTGTAGTGCTGCAAGTGCCCATGCTCTCACTGGTGCCATGTATCCCTTCCTGCTCCGTGGCATCCCCACATCACAGCATGGAGCTGCACACGGGGACAGAGGACAGGAGCAGGGGAGCACAAGATCCTCAGTCACCTGTGACACTGAGGCTTCCATGAGCAATTCTAATGTGGAACAGCCTGATGTGGCATCTGATTCCCCAGGATCTCATTTCCAGTTTTATGTGGTATAAAGCAATGAGAGCCACTTTGCCCTGACACCACCAGCTGATGGAGGGAAGCCTCACACAGGCAGCGACCACACCTACTGGTAGCTTAGAAATGCCAATTAGAAGAAAGGCTTTAGGCTCTAGCTGTAAATCTAAAACTTTTTGCTTGATAGACAGTCACCTGTAGGTGACTATGGATTAATGACGGGAGAGATGGCTGCTTTCCACAGAGCTACTTTCTGGCTTGTAATCAGCTCCTTATTACCTTACCAGCCTAAGCGAATTTCCAGAGAACTGTGCTGGCCTTTACCCCAGAGTGACACGAGGAAGAGCTAACAAAAGAAAGAGGGGGAAAAAAAAAAAAAGATCAGCAATAAGTCAATTACTATTCTGCTTCTCAGACAGAAGCTCAGAGATGAGCAAAGAGCTGCGTGAGCTGTCCAGCTGCCAGAGGAGACCAAGCATCCTCTGAGTGCCTGAGTGTGCACAGGATACCTGGCTCTGTGTGGCTGCACATTGGGCTTGCATGTGAGACTAGTCCTAAGTGATGTTCTCCATTTCCATATTAATTCAGAACTGCAGCCAAAGGTAGAAACCCGGAGTCTCCAGGGAAGGAAAACAAATTGCTTTGACTTCTGAAGGAAATCAATATTAGACGGTGCATTGGTTAAAGTGTGGAAACCCATGGATCAGTTCCAGATTCGGTGTAAAGAGATCCCTTAGGAATTCTTAGAATAGATCTTCATTATATTCAGCTTAGAAACACTTCAAGAAGGAGACAAAGTAAAGCTGGACAATTCTGCAAATAGCTTGTCTTTTGGCTTGGAAACCAAAATATATTTTGGTGTAATTTAAAACAGTCTTCAAACCTGTGAACTCTGGAAGCAGAAACACCGTTCTGCCTACACAGTCACCTGCCTGGGACAGTAATGAGTAAAAGAACAAACATCAAAAGTTAAAAAGTCCCCTTTCCCAATGGAAGATTATAAGACACTGGGATACTAGATTATAGAGAATTTACATAAAATGAGATACAAGACCACCTTCAATTACATTCCAACTTAAAAATTTGGATCCTAGTAGACCAGTCTGTGGTCTTAAGAAATAATGTGAAATCAGAAGAAAACTCACATGTGAGTTACAGGAATATGAACTTTAAGGAGACACTATATTGGTTTAACCACTCTTAGGCAGTAAAAGGACATGCTCCTCTGGTTCCAGCTGTGCCAGTTCAATATGCTGCCACTCTCAATCTAATCCTCATCGCAAATGCTCAGACTTCCAGTGGTAGAAATTATGCAGCCTCAGATCTGCTGATCCTCAGGCTTCTCAGTTGACTTTTCCTTAACCTTTGTCAGTCTAAATGAGCCATAACAGCTGAAATGGTTGACCAGTCCATTTTTTTCAACAATCTATCTAATTTGGAATAAAATGGGTTAGGGAGCACACGCACAAGCAGTCCTGCTGGCAGGTTTGAGGGGGCTGTTGCCTCAGCACAGGAATGGTAAGTAGGTTCTGGGGACTGTTGAACTTTTGACAGCCTGACAACTGTTTGCAGAGTGAACCTCACACCTCACCCTGCTTCAGGTGTCTCTTTCAGTTTCATTGAAAGGCTCTGGGCAGTGAGGAAAGTAAAACCAAATGGTGGAGAAAAAAAACAGAGAGGAGAAGAAAATTTAAAGGCTGTAATAAAATCTTGCTTTGTCCAATCCCACAGTCAAGGGTCATGGCTGCTCTGATTTAATTAAAAATCAACACCAAAATACCCCTTTGAAAAAGACAGTGTTGGTTTCAGAAATCAGTGAACAAACTAAATTTTCAAGAACTTTCAAAATCTTTAAAAAGACAGGAAAATCCGTACCATCATCATGATATGTGGTTTCATAACTAAGCGCTTATTAAAACCCAGAAGCACAAATACACAGTCTCAAAGTCAAAAAGCATACAGAGATCCATGCCACACTCCATTTGCACAAGAGCCTGGTTAAAAAAGGAGCAAGTCACCATCTGCTGAACCATCTGCTTCATCCAAGTCCTGTTCTTCATTTACGGTCACTGGGATAGGAGCTTCCACAGGCAAAAAATGCTCAGCATCATCAGAATCCCCAAATAAATATTTAGTACCTTCTAATACCGACCTCAGCTTAGTCACAATAGTGGTTTCAGGACAAAATTTTGGCTCGGGACGCAGATTTGACTTAGCTCACTACATACTTCAGGATTGAGGACATGTTTTTAAACAGCAGTTCAAGAGTGCTGAGTGAGTTATCTGAGTGGTTCTGCTATTTCTGCTTCACTGCTTGCCATGGCAGTAGCCCCATCACCTTGGCAGGGAGCTTCTCTGGGAAAAGGCTGTGGGATTGTAGCCATGTACAAAAATAGTGAGTTTTGCCTGTTCATCCTGGTGTGCTTTCAGTTTAAAAAGGAAAAGCAGTAAGACTTATAAGTGGTGTATTTCTTTCCATATAACCTGGCAGCTACGTAATTTTTTGCTACATGATAACTATTTTAATCTAGGCCTAATTTAATGTTTAGCCTACCAAAGTATGTGGGCACTCAGAAAGAAATTACTTTCCTCCTCTTCTCCAAAAACAAGTGTTCTGTGGAAGATCTGTCTCTCTGAATGTGACATGAGCACAGAATGGTAGAAGTTTTCTTTGACATCTAAATATTTCCTCAGCAGTTCACTCTTTTCTGTGTCTTAGAAGCCCACCCAGGCAGGCAGAAAACGAGGTTTTATACTTTCCTGCATGGAGAGCACCTGCATATGTAGGGGACAGATTTATGCCTGGGTTATTTACTGTGCAAACAGCAGGAGATGGAGCAGACAGCTATTCCAGTCCTTTTGTCTGCAAACAGTTTGGTAAATATTTAATCCAAATAAGGTCTGGTTAATGCTGACCAAAATGGTGCATTCCCTAATTCCCAGATGTAACTACAGAGGTCAGAATTTAGTGGAAATGGCACAGACATTATAAAGGGCAGGTAACTATGGTGGCAGAGAGATGTGTTTTTGATAGTGTCTGTGAAGCAGCGATCACTGCTGACTCTGAGCTTCATCCTCCACAGTGAAGCAACCTCTGGGATTCACTGCTGCTTTACACTGGAGTAAGGTCACCCACTGTTGGAGTTTACTACAGTGAAATAACAAAGTGGATAGAATGAGCATTGTGTATCTGCTCCAATGCAAAGCAGATGATTTTGTTTAAAAATCCCAGTCCAAACCTTGCTGCTCTGACACCCCATGTTCCCTGAGCTGTCATAGGGCACCTAGGCACAGCTTCCTACTGCTCATAGTCTCGATGTTCAATCTCTCTTTTCCCTTCCAAATCATGTTTTGTTTACTTTACAGTGTTTCAATTATCTTGCCTTCAGTGAAGAAGAGAAAACATGCTTTTAAAAAAAACAACTTAAAAAAAAATATCCCCTTCCCCCTTCAACTCTCATTCTCCCTATTGACCCTTCCTTTTCTGAATCCATTTCAGGGCATTCTCCCAGCAGGGATTAACTGCAACAGCCCATCAGCCCAGTTGCCATTTCCCATGTAAATGAGCGTGTTTGTTACAGGACTGAAAATGGCACTTGAACACAAGGGGACCTTGGGTGATGTCACCAGGTTCCTGTAGCGACTCTGTGCTCCAAACTGCACTCAGGCAGGTACAGTTTAGGGTGGAGTAAAATGGCCCATAAATCTTCGCTCTCTTTCATCTTCAGCTGGAGATTGGCTTGGTTTCATGGCACAAAGCCATCTAATAGAGGTTGCTCTGGTACATCATGGGCTGGCACAGACCCAAAGGGATATTCTTGTAGAATGGCTGTCGGGCATTTCCCTGATCCTATTTCAAGGACAGGAGGTAGAAGGCAGCCAATGACTTGCCGCCACTTTCTCACTCTCCCAATATTTGAAGCCCCACTAACTAAAAAATATTTACAGAAACACCAGGATTTTAGTAAGTTTAGTCTCCAGCATGGCAGGGTGGACCTGGAAAGGGTCATTATTTGTCTCAGAGGGCATTATTTTCCAGCATTTCATAAGCTAATCCCTAGAGGTGCACAAGGCAAAGGCAATGTTGCTGGAAGCCTTCTACTGTCATATTTCATAAACATAAACCATAACGCAATGTGTCAAGCATAATCTAAGTGATTTTAAGTTCATGCTAATAATCTATTCTTTAGTACAAAAGGAAATAATTTGCACAACTGTGTTAGCCATTGTTTATAAAATATTGTACAAATTCCTCCTAAAATCCCAGTCTTGAGGAATGATGAACTATGATAGTGACTACCACTGAGCAATTCTCAAGGTACCTATTTACTAGAAAGACAAGCAAGACCTAAAATGAGCAAAATATTGTCTTTAGAGGAGGATCCCAGAGCGGCGTGCTCATTTAAAACAGGAAGGGTGAACATTAATTGCAGCTAAAAGGCAAAGCAGACTCAATTTCCATAGTAAAATGATTTAGTGCTTCCATTAGAATTCCCACAAAGCTTGAAAGTAAGACTGAGAAAACTGTCATGGAGTTGTGCACTGGTGTAGGAAAAAAACCACAGGTCTGCCTTGAATGTCAAAACCTGCAGAGGTAATGATAAGTGGATAATGGACAGGATTAGCATAAAGCCTCACTGCCCTATTGATACAGTTCAGAGCCAGTGTTTATTCCTCTCCTTAAGAAGAGGGAAGTCATCCAGGGCAGTATATCTGAGTTGGAGAAGCTAGAGCCAAAAAGAGATTATGGGTTTTATTTTGACTCTTCTTTCTTAAAGGTGAAACTCTGCAGCAACAAAACTGTGGTAACCCACTGTTCACCCCTGGAGTGACTGGCCCATTTGGGATCCTTCCGTGCTGAAGCATGAATTTGACTGGAAATGGAATATTTATCTTTCCATCCTCAAACAGTATTCATTTATTTTTTGCTTCACAGTGCATAGGCTTGTGTGATTCAGCACCATTTTAGTGAAAAAGAGGTAGGACTCTCTCATAATGAGGAATATTCAGGCCATAAAAATGGAATACACTTCTGTCTAGTTCTTTCAATCCCTGACAGAAAAGGAAACCAAGATCCATATTACCTATCATTTGATAACTGTCTCAGCCTTGACTTCTTGTGGCAGCACATTACAGTGCCCAGCTGAGAGGGCTTCACATATTCTTGTTTCTGCACTTCATTTAAATGGAGGATAAGGATAATAAGGATATTTAGAGACAGTCATTTAGGGGAGTAACTCTTCAGAAAGCTATGCATTTGGCAGCATTTTCAGAAGAGTATGACTCTGCCTATTTTATCCTCCCTTGTATTTATTTCCAGACACAGCAATATACACCCCCCAGGTAACCAGCCTTTTCACAAGCTCATCATTGCTTGCTCAATATAACACTAAGGACCCTCATATTCAAAAGCCACCAAAATAAATTAATGCCTTTTTACTTTACAATTAGATATTTGAGAATATTAACTTTGTACACCAAGGATTTGTTACTGCTGGTTTTCCAGACCACAGCTTGTTTCTGCTACTCACAGAACCAAAGTTTTACTGCAAATCCGCAGCTGAAGGATGGGGAAAAGGATTGCTGTTCCAGTTTTTGCTTTTCCACTAGATTTGCTTCCTGGATTTAAGCCATTTGTTTTGCATTGGCAATAAAGAAGTCACAAAGGTATCAGAAGTGGCACTGTCTGGCCTGTAGCATTGTTGTTACCTACAAAATGATGAAGAAATCTGAGTCAGGTTCACTGGCAATACCTAAACACTGCAGTGTAGCCACATTGGGCTGGGAAAAACATTTAGAGGAAGTTCAAATTGTATTCCTTCTGCAAAGTAAGAGAAGGTTAAACCTGTACCTCTAAAACTTCATGATTCTGTTAGAAATGTAACTTATAATTTCTTATGTTTTAATCAATCCCATTTCAGAGCCAGTTTCTCCATGAGGAATCTTAATTTTTAAAAGCAACGTCCCTCATGAATATTGAAATAAACATTTTAACTAAGTCATTAGGAATCTTATACCTGTATCCTTACAGAAAGTTTCTTGATGTCTCTGCTGATGATAAACTGTTCAGATAGTCTGAGGGAGAAAACTTCTTCCTGCATTGACTCAGGGTGTATATTTTTATTAGTCAACTCCAAAGCTGCAATTCACTCTGAGCCCAGGATTAGTGGTCTGTAAAAGCTGAAATGTAGTGAGTAATTGAGCATTTTTGCATCCTGCTGCCTTGCCTCTTTCATATTGCAATCAGCTACATGACGGCAGTGTTTAAAGAAATTCTTGCAGAGGCTACAGATAAAATATCTCAGTCATGTCAAATGTCACCCTTGTTACAGCCTCAAACTCTGTCCTTACCACGGGCTGCACAATTGCTGCCAAGGGCTGAGTATTATGGTATGAAGGTCATAAGTCTCATCCAGGCTCTAGTAAAACTTACTCAAGTGTTCTTGGAGTTCTCAATCCCAATACTATTTGTGCATGCCTGTCTCAATTTGAGTTGACACAGGGATTTCAGGAATGACAGCAGCATGATTCAGACTACTTTCATAAAATCTTTCAGCATATTGACATTACATTAAATGCCAAATGTCAGAGGAACTGCCTTTTTCAATCCTGACTTATTGCTACTGTTATCTATCACTCTTACTGAACCACAGCAGTGCCTGGAACCCAAATTTAGATCAGGGTTTGAAAGCACAAAGCAAAATACCCAGAAAGACAGAGAGAAAGTCTCTACCCTGATGAATACTTTAAGTGGACAAACCAAAAATGGGATAGAAATCAAATATAGATACCCAGAAATTTGGAGCAATTTGCCAAGGATTTTAAAGAAAGAGTGGCAATGCAGGAAAGAGAGCCAGTGCTTCTGACAGCTCCATCATGCTTCAATAATAAATTTATTACTTTCTTGGTACGTTATTTAAATTCCCTGTTTAACAGACACCCAATGGAGACTGTAAAATCGAGACTTCACTATAATCAAGGAGTATTTAGTAAAACTTGTCTTTAACTGGCAAAAAGTTTTTAATGTCCTAGTCATTAAATGCACAGAGAAATCTTTTATATAGGAGGTAAAATAGAAAGAAAAAGGGAAGGGAAAGCACAAATCTGTTTTGCAGAGTTACAGCATATTACAAAGACCATATATGAACTACCCACACATAAAAATAATAAATCATACAGCATCTGCCTTCAAGTCCTGCATGCTGCTGAACTGAAGTGATGGAAAGAGTTTATCTTATATTTTTCATTTCCAGTGCAGCTGATCTCTTCCTCCCTGGTGATTCTTTCAATTAATAGGTTTAAAATGTTCCCTGCCAGCAGAGAATTTATCTTTCCTTGAATTTTCCTATAGTATTTACCTTGTATGTGATTCTAGCAGAGATTACAAGCGAAGCCTGTAGTACAAAGTACTGAACTCTCCTGATGTTAATGACTCTTAATAGTACTTGGGTGAAAAAGGGCCATAGAGTAGGGGAGATTAATTTGATGAAGAGCCAGCGCAGGGACTCTTCTGTGTGCAGAGCCCTGGAACAGCCTGTTTTCAGGGACACGGGCTGTGGCCAGACTCCCCCGTGCTGCGTGTTTGCTCCACCTCCTGAGAGCCACAAGGGCCCTGGGGTAAAGAACTAAACTGCTGCACCTCCACATCAGATAAATACATGCCAGAGACTGAGCAGGTGCCCCATTCTTTTCAGGGCAAGGGCATGTAAAGGATGCCTCGAGTCCAGGCTTTCCTTCTGCCCTTTGCTTGAGTAAGGTCTCAGGGGTGAGATCAATTTTGCAACTGTGTAGCTCCACTGACTTCTATGGACTCATTTCTGCTTTCAAAGGAAAATTGGGTCTAAGAACTCAGTCTTGATAGAAAAGTGTCCTAAAATACTCTAGCAGGCCGACCCTGCAGTCCCTGGCACAGCTTTTGATGGGAATTTGCATGTGCATGCAAAAATGGATTGAGAAGTTAGTAGTTAGATTTGAGCCTAAATGTAAAACATTTGATTTAACATTACACATTCCCATGAGTTTTGTTTGTTTATGTACATAAGCAAAATTCAATGATTGCCTGTTAACATATTCTTCAAAATATAAAAATCAATTAAAATAATTTTCTACAATTCACTCGTAGCCAAACGCTGACACAGTTTAAACTCACTAATGCCCTCAAAAGCAAAGGGAAAACCAAGCTAAACATGAATATGGATTTAGCTACTTTAAGAAAGAAACTCCGAGTGTTTTTCCACCCACATTACAAAGTAACTGAAGAACAATGAATAATTAAAAAGATCGGTCAGCTTTTAAATAAGCTTTGCTCATACAAGCTCTAGATTAAATAAAGCTATTCTGATAATTTAAATAAATTTAATTCTATTTTTAGAGGATTAAGTCCAACTGAATGCAGCTGGTAATTAAGGAAATGGCAGTTCTAGCACTTGCTTGCTCTTGCATTTTCTTGCAGACAAAGAACACGTAATTTCCTACAGCCCAGGCCCTGCAGACCTTCCCAGTAGGAAAAAATGTCTGTGGCTTGTAAAACCCTGTCACTGTAGCCACAAAGGAACCTGCTGGCAGGATAAACCACAGGGGATATCAGAGTCCACACAGGCTTCAACTTTACATGGAGATAGCTCTGCATTTCCTAAGGATTCCCATTATTTTTGTAGAATGTGACACTGCCTAGAGTTTCCCTCAGTCTTCTTCATGGATTATGAGCATTCCCTCTAATTCACCTCTTCCCTGATGGAAAAGAGATCCATCTACTCCAATCACAGCAGAATTTAGGCCTGAGAAGTAGGTGTGATGTAAGGACTGAGCCAAGACTTGGATTTCAAGATTAAGACTTATTTGTTGTTGTTCTCATACAACATGCTTTGTTCCTCTTTTTGTTCCCAGGGTGTATCTTAAAAAGTGCTGAACTCTTCACTGATCCTACATTCAAACACCAGTGAGAGCCTATAATTAAACAGGAATTAAAATTCAGCAAGGAAATAATTTTCCTTTTCATGGCTTCACTAGTTATTTTAAGTAGGGAGTAACATATTTCAAGTTATAATCAGAGAAATTAAATGGTTAGAACACAATAGCTCATTTTTAAAGGCATTTTGTTAACAACAGGAGTTAAGCACTTCTGTATCTTTATAAATATGCTCCACAGCTTTCTTCCTAGCAATAAATGAACTAAAGTAACATTAATCTGTGTTGGACAGGGGGACCAGTGCTGCGATTCCACGATTAGCAGATCCCGGCTGGGGAGTCAGGCAGCAACTGAGGCAACCTGTTTCTACAGAGCAGAGTTGCTTCTGCACCCACCTTCAGCTCTGTACGCCCACCCTTGTCCCAGGGCCACTCCACTGCTTTCCCTCTACTTCAAACAGTCATTAATTTCAAGGTTTTTTCTGGCTCTGGCTAATATTTGAGAGGAGGTTTTTCTTCAGACAGCTGTTTATAATTGCCCTGTCCACCTACAGTAAGTCTGTTCTGAACTTTCCTGCTTATTTTTTGGGGGGTGGGTTTTTGTTTGTTTGTTTGTGGGGTTTTGGTTTTGGGGTTTGTGTTGGTTTGGTTTTGTTGGTTTGGGGTTTTTTGTTGTTTTTTTTTTTTGTGTGTGCCCTGATTTTTGATGTAATTTTATAGATTGCCAGAGATCCTTGGCAGGTTTTTGATTCGGGCTAAAACCATCATGGTTTTCACTATGATAACTATTTATCCAGATCCCTACTTGCTATAAATCCTTGTTGCTCACTGCAGATCGATGAAGTAATCACAGTGTGCAACAGGTTAATAACTGCCCCCCTTATTGTCAAAGGCAAGGAGAGACTTAAGCAGCAGAGTATCTTTAGTTTTATGTTTATTCAGGAAAGGGCTGAGGAAGATGTGTAGGTGTTCTGCTGCACCAGGGCTCGATGGAGGGTCAGAGCTGATCCTCCTCTGTCAGAACTATCTCAAGTAAGTTACACAGATTAAAATGCAGTACAAGAGCTTAGGCAGAACCTGTATGAAAAGCAAGCAGCTAAATACAATGTTATGGTTCTCATCTTTCTCACAGAGTGGAATTAGCTGAACCAATTTCTGCGCTTTTGGTAGAATACTCACTGAACAATCCCATTAGAGAAACAGAAATTGAATGGGCAGCCAATCGTAAAAATAATTGCTCAACCTTTATCCTTTCCAGCTGATTTTTGAGAATCTAAACTCAACAGCCCTCCATAGGCTAAGCATGAATTGATTCATCTAAAATTGAATTAATTTAATTTGGGAACAGTCATGTTTGAAGACAAAATGTTGCTTGACCAAAATTTATTATTTTGATCTCTGATTTCTGTGCAAGCACAATCAAAAAATGAAATACCTGTGTTTGGAGAATGATTATATCTACACGAGGCTGCTATTTTCTTTAATATCACCAGCAGCAGGAGCAGTCTGTTTGTACAAAGACTTTTAGACTTGCAGCTCTAATATGAAAGCAACGTGAAGAAGTCCCAATGCTCCATTTTCTCCTTAGATCCTGAGTAAGATTCACAACCTTTCTATATTTGATTTTGACATAATAGGAAGAAATATACTACCAGCCCAGTTGACAGCCATAATTTCAGATACATTCTACCTTTAGAAATTTGTAAAGAAGAATTTTGCAAAGAACAAAAGCTGTAATTCGAAAGGTTCTGAAATATAAAACACATGCAGATACATTAATAGTAGAGAGACTATCTGACCCTACACATCAGAAAAAAATCACAAGATTATCTAGGTCTTTTTTAAGGTGTCCCATTACAGAAAACAGCAATACAAGAGCTAAAAGGAGGAAGTGCATTACAGTTGCTGATATGAATTTATCTACAGGACCACAGATGTGCCAGATAATGTGTTTGTATCAGGTAAGATTGCTAAACTCTGCAAGATAACAGTGAAATGATGTGATTTTAAACCCACCATTCAGGCCACATTTATAGTCAGGCTAATAGACCCAAATTTGTAGAATGGCTGAGAACTTGCTGTTCCTACCACTTGCCCTAGAAAACTAGGGATGCTTAGCAACTTGGGATTCATGTCTGAGTCTGGCCAGAGGACTGCAGAATTACACTGTATATTACCATGTCTTTTCTTTTTCAACCATAGGCAAGCAGTAGTATGCAAGGACTAGATTTCTTCTGTCTTATTACCTGTTAGGTAACTGCAATAATTTCCACTGATTTGCACTACAGTAACACTCAGGATCCCAATATTGAAGCCCACTGTACACACACACACTGATTTCTGTCCTGCCTGCACATTCTGTGCTTGTTCATGTGCACAGTGAGTGCACGTGTCTGCCTTATATGTTAGCATTGTGAACCCACCTTCCACATGAAAATAGCACTTTTCTTACTGGAGATCACAAACTCTTTGAGTGTCCAGAAAAACATCAAGGTATTGACTCTACTCAAAAACAACTAAGTCTCTCTAATTGCTGGGAGCACAGTCTAGCTCACTGTTGGTCCAGTTGCTTGGTGCTAAAGGCAATTAAAGGTACTCAGTGGATAGTACAAAAAAGACACTTGTCAGAGACACAGGAAGGGACAGTTACATAAAGATTCATGAGCTAAACATTCTTGCAAACCTTTGAGCCATCCTTGGGTGAGCTTTCTCAGCAGCCAGACAGAATGAAGCTTCCAAAGGGAGAGCTTCTCATGAGGGGATTCACAAAATGCCTGTTGTATCCACCTTGTGTTGATAAATCTTTCCTCTGAAATAGACATTTAAACTCCCTGGGCCAATTCTGTCTTTTAATTCATGGTTGCATTTTGCAAAAGGTTTTTCTATCATTAACTGATATGTCCATTCACCTTTTTTTTTGTTTTGTTTTGGTTTGGTTTGGTTTGGTTTGGGTTTTTTTGATACAAAATGAAAGGTATTAGAGAATGTCCAAAGGCAGAAGGTGAGGATGGTTCTGTGCAGGGCCAGGAGCTGGACTTCAATGATCCATGTAAGTCCCTTCTAACTCAGGATACTATATGATTCTATGATTCTAGTACTTGTCTCAGTTGTTCAGAATTAGATACAGAAGATTTTACAGCCAGAAAACATAGAAGATACAAGAACATTTCTCTTTTCAACTCTAGTTAAAATATATGTGTGGTTCAAGCTCTTTCTATCTCCTGCTAGCTTTTAGTCTTTTTTTAATGAACTCTTTACTAATTGGAAAAGGTCCTTTTCAATTTGTGACATGTTTTTGGATTGCTCAACATATGTAATTAGCATTAGGTCACTTTATCTCTAAATCAAGCATTTTTCTGCTCCTGCTATCTTTCTGCATTTAATGCATTAGTGCTTCTTAATGCCTCTAGGCCGTGATTAAAATGTGTCCTTTAATCTGGAAGTTTACATTGCTGGTCCCCTCGCTCTAAAAAACCCACTGTCTGTGAACTCGGGGGAGTGAATGGGAGAGAAGGAAGGCCCTGGAAAGGCAGTAAAAAAGCACAGACAGGAAGGAAATGACTGAGCAGCAATCCCAGCACTAAGGTGAACTGGAGGCTGATGTTGTAGTTGAGGGGAATGTGACTTTCATGTGTCCCATTCAGGACTGCAGTGGGTATCTCAGACTAGAACAGAAGTCCCGACCTTCCAAGCATCATTGGCAGACCCTGGTCAAAACCACAGACCATCCAGTGCTGTGTGATCCTGGAAGGACAGTCTGAATCAAAATTTAAGAATACACATAAGAAGCCACTGTAAAGAAATCTGTAGTGAAGAACAAGTTACAAACATTCAGGAACTACCATCTATATGTGCAAGCTGATAATTGACTTATTAGTTTACTGGCTCACTTACAGCTCACTGTTCACAAACAACTGGCACGCACGGGAGGCAGTCTGGTATGGCAGGGAAGACAAATAGGTGCCTAGATAAATATTATGTAGAACATCTTGTGCCTGAAGACATGTTCAGTGAACGCTCCTTGGCTGGCCAAGTATGAATGAACAACAAGGAATTCAACCCAATGACTCTCACCAAACATGTGGTGGTTTTTATTTGCAAAACCTGAAAACCATCCTACTCCATCCTCAACTCACTGGATCTAGTATTCCTTATTCCCTTATAGAGCATGGAAACATTCTGTATTTGTTTGAAAAAAGGCTGTAAAGAGAAACTGGAAAAAGAAAGCAATAGAAAATGAGGTGTTTCTTAGAGACCCTTTCTTTCACCACTTCAGCTTTTGCTTTTAGTCACAATCTGTGTCTCAGTGGACAATAACACCAAGAGCTGGATGGCACCCACACAGAGCATACGTAGTCTGAAATACCAAAGATAATTCCCTTCTGAGCTCTGAACAGCACATCTGCCTCAGTCCTTTGGACTCTTTCCTTCTCACTCAGCATTTATTTCCTCTCTTTCTATCCATCAGTTTGCATGAGCACAGAGCCCCCTGCTCTTCCAGACAACTGCTCAGACAGCTGCCTGGCTGCACATGAAAGGAACCTGCATAGAGGGACTGGAGCAATGCCAGAGCTTGCAGCAAGGGAAAAATGTGCTGCCACAGCCACTGGCCTGGGCCAGCATTGGCCAGAGTACTGTGGCCTCTTTGAATCTCAAGTGTATGTGTCAAAATTAAGCTGGCCAATATCTTACCTCACCACATACATCAGCAGCTGAATTAGTCTGTTGAAACTGGGAATTTTACCATCCACTTCAGTTCAAAGACAGTGCCCATGCTGTCTCAAGGGGCAACCAGAGTACCTGCCAATCTGTCTAATTCAAAGCAGATATATTTAAAGGTAAAATCTTGCTGACTGAAAAATTACTTGCCGTGTCTTTAATTGTATATCAGCTACTTCCTAACTTCTGCTTTTATTCAAATTTGGCTGAAGTTCCATCCACAAAGAAGGTTTGAAAATGTATGTGGAAAAATCCCTTCCTTCTTTCTCAGCACCATGCCCACTACTGCCAGTTTTTATGATTTGGCTGAACAACAGTCCAAAGCTCAAAAAAGAGAAGGCCAATCCCTCGAAGCTGTTATTTTTACACTTTGCAATCCTCCCTCCATTTTGGGGGTTCCCAACCGGCTGGCAGACATTTCCAGCATCTGATGTTGGCAGCGCCGTGTGTTGCTGCAGCTCAGCTCACACGAGCTGGATCCTGCCCCGTTTAAAGGAACTCATTTCAAAACATATCCAGTATTCATCCAGAGAGGGACCTGCATGACTTCCCTGATAAAAACCAGTGTTCACAATCTGGCCAAAGCTAAACACTTTATTTCACTTGGCTTTGAAAGCAACTTACCAAGGCTTACTATTCAGGAGGAAAGGTAATCCAATGGGAGAGAAGATGGGAACATGTGCCAGTGGATGAATAAGTAGTTTTGTTTGACTCTTTCTTCTTGTGGCAAAGAAGTATTAAGCAACAGAATAGATCATTTAGACACATTACAAAGTATAAAAAATGGGTAGTTAAAAATTAATAATCTCTTCAGTAATTCCTATTATTGATTCTAAACTTTTCTGTCTAAACAGGAATATTTTTATGAGCTCCCAAGATCAGAAATTTGTCCAATCCTTACAGGCTGATGTCTTTCCCTTTATTGCAAGATACTTGAATTTAAAATGCTGTACTACTTAGCACTTAAAATCTTGGCTGTATATTCATTCTAATTACTTTCAAGCCCAGCTTTGGGCTGTGCAGCAAATCAGGTAGCTGGCATGTCAGAATAACACTGCAATCTCCCATTGCTGCCTCTTTGTGCTAAAAGAGGACTCAGCCACAGCATGTGCAATATTCCCACTATTTTTCAAATGAGCAAAAATATATTTTTGCTGCTTTTATAATAGGCTGAGAGACCCTTTTCAGCTCTGTTCAATATGATTTTTAATAATTCCTCCAGCTCTGACCAGAATCTTTTATGAGGAGACAACAGATAATTCACAGCATTTCTCCATCTGTGCTATTGCTTGTCTTGCTTGAGACATGGGGCAAAATGCAAGTTTTAGACATATTGCAATGTCATAATTTCACACCATCAGATACTGGTTAGGCAGTGTCAGGGAGCTGTAGGGCTGAAACCAGCACAACAAGAATAAAACCAGTCACCTCTCATGTGGGGGGAACCCAGAGCAATTCAATAGCCAACAGAAATTTTTGCAGCTGGTCAAAAGACCTAAAAAAAAATAAAAAAGAAAAGAAAAAGAAAGAAAAAAAGGTGGGCTTCAGGGAATTCACCATGGTTTTCATGTCTCTGTGTTTCATGTGTCTCCAGTGTATTCTACAGTCCCTTACATTGTTGAGTGGCTGCAGCCATGCCACAACTATAATTTGTCTCTAAGCTCGCTTCCCCGTGGGTAAGCACACAAGTGACTATTTTCAACTAACTTTTGCAAATGTGCATACGCATTTTCCCTGAATTATAATGATTTTCCCAGAAATGGCCTCATGGATAGAGTTTGCAACTGAAATAGAACTATAATTCTTGACCTGCAACTGCACTTTCTTGTGAGATGCTTAATATTCAAAGTCTGATGTGAATTGATTGGAAATTCCAGTCATACAGAATAGGTCGTTGTATTCTAATTAATGAAATTCTAAACTAGTGTTTTGATGCCATATTTCATCAATTTAAAATTTGCATTCTTCAGAGTACCTTTCAGTATTTGTTTTATACTTGCTTTTACTAGGAAAATAACTTATTGGAATATCTATGAAAATGGAGCATAAGAAATACAAGCATTATTGAAAAAAGTGGATTAACAATCCAAGTTTGTATTTGTTGTTGCAGTTTCACAACATTCATTTAATTTATAACAAATTTTACTAATAAGGCACAAATATGAAAGCACTCCCAAGTTATTACTTTATGCAGAACTTAGAATATTATCAGTGTGCATATTGACTGTACAGCAGCATTCAGAATTTCTCAGAAAGCACAGACTTTAAGGAGAGAAGATACAAGAGGACATACAGACAGCATCAGATAAAAGTCAGTGTTTGAGGTGCTGGGAGGCAGAGATGGATGGCCCTGCCCTTGGAGGGAGTCGTCTTTTTGTATAGACACTGCCAGACTCGACTTTTGTCATGGCTCAGAAATCAAACTGGTTTGCCTGAAAGGGCATCACATGGCATTTGCAGAATTTCCCCAGGGCAGAGCACAGCAAGGGCTTACCTTTCAGGGCTCTTTGAAGAGCCAAAAATTCATTGATTTCTCAGTGCTGTGAAGACAGTGTGTTATGTTAGTGCTTAATGTTTCTCACAATTTTGATAATGATTGTTTGTGCTACCTTCACCTCTGCAGTGCCACAGGTCTAGCAGAGGAATCCATGTTTTGGAGATGCTCCAGGGCTCAAATTCATTCAGGGCTGAACACTGCATTCAGCCCTCAGGACATGTGATGTCACTGCCATTTGCAGCCACATTTGAATATTCCCCTCTCATTGTTTATTTGTTCTTGGTGCAACTTGACAGTGTGTAGGCCTTTTGAATGTTGTTTTTTTTTTTTTTTCTAATATAATTTATTTGTGCTCATATAAACCAAACACAGTAGTCCAGAGAGAATATGCACCTGACTGTGAAGTCCTTTCAGAGCAAACCCCTTTTTGAAGTAAAAGAGACAGCTGGAACCTTTCCTAATTTCCAGAAAAGTCCTGGCATTGCCCTAGTGGATGTCTGTTGAAGGACAAGGCTCAGTAAATGGACCCGCCTTATCTCCCATGGTGATCCTGGGGATAGGATGTGTACAAATCAAATCCCAGGAGAAAAATCTGGTTTTTCATGGATTCACCTTCTCAATCCATCACACAGTCCACAAGCACAACTGTGTCTTGCACCTACATAAAAAGGTTTTACCACCTAATGAAAAAAGGTCAAACTATCCCTGTCATCTCCCCACTGATGTCTTCTGCCCTGGCTCTGAAAAGGTGTATCCCAGGAGCATATCTGCCCTGGGCACATAATGCCCAGAATGCCAGTAAAGGACAGATAACCTAGAACTGCATTCTTTTTCCAGTGTGTACCCTTGGCATAATTTAAACACAGTGCCTTCTTACCTGCTTCTGCTCCCAAAGTTCTTCATTCGACTTCTGGCCAATCTTAAATATTCAAACTGAGACATGTAAACTGCATTAAATTTAAACCCTGGGCTCTTCTGTGCTGACCAGGTGTTCTGCTCCTCACAACTCTCTTGGCAGACAGGCTCTGGATGTGAATCCTAGAAAAGGCTTGCAGGGATTCAAGATTTTGAGTGCTGGGAACTCTTCCATATTCTGCACAGTGCAAGGGAGGCCTGGTGTGGCAAGTCAGCTCTGCACCTGGAGACCTGGGAACAGAAAGGCATCCAAAAAAAAAGAAAAAAAAAAAAATGGCTTAGCTAAGGATTTTAGCCATTAGCTTTCATGAAGCAACTGAATAAGCTTTGTGACGGGGTGTTTTAATCATTGTGAAAAGGCAAGTGTTTTGAAACCACTAATAAATGCACTAGCTGGATTTCCATACAGCTTCCATTATTCACTGTCAGTGCATCCTAAATTGGCAAAGCCTTGTATATTTGGTGGCTTCTTTGCATTTAGTGCATTTATTAGTTATTTTGAGTTTCAATATGATTAGCTGGTATCTGAACAAATTACTCAGGCAATCTTTCAACTAGGTTATATGATGATTAAAAAAATTATGGGATAACTGAAAAGGACAATCTTCAAGATAGATCAATAATATCCATCAGAAGTATAAATGGAGGAGTCACAGTGACAGTGGAGATGAAGTCCAGATGCAGTCCAAGGCCATTATTCTGAGCAATTTCAACATAAGCATCACAGCAGAGAGACTTGAGAGAAAGAAAATGAGATCACAGGGTGGAGATGAGATAAATCATTCTGGTTTAGGAAGCATCAGTGAGGCAGTGCTAATGGAGGGCCTGTGCAAGCCCCTACCAGTTCCCACCGTAACTCAAAGCAGGTTTCACTGGGTGGTGAACTGAGAGGGCTCCAGCACCCTCAGCCTTTTAGGTATTTCTGTGACTTGGGCTGAGCAGACAGAAATGCTGCTCTAAGGAGGCGGAGCTGTGCAACTTCTGATTCATCCTCGGTCTGTGCAAGTAGCAGGTGTTTCCATCCATTGCCTTGCTCTTTCAGAGAGCATTTTCAGGTCCTTGTCCTTTCCTCACTTCTCTACTTCCTGTGTCCAAATAGGATTTCTGCTTCCTCCACCTCCCTCCAGCTTCTTCAAAATGTTAAAGTGCTTGCTTGTGCTTCAATTGTTTTAGACCACATTTTTGAGCATCAAAGCCTATCAATCACAGAATTTCAAGCTCCTGAATATATATGTCCTAAGGATTGTACAAATACAGGCAGAAATGTCCTGTGTCTTTCCCAGTTATATGCACTCATGGGCAGGACATCACTGGGTGAGTGTGTTCTGGCAGTTTGACCAGGAGCTGTCTTGCAAAAAAAACCTTTCCAGAGCACAGATTCATATGGAGCCTCCATGCAGACCACCTGCTTTTTCATGCTTAAATTATCAGAAATATCATACAGCCAATTTAACTCCCAGACCACTGGACTATCACAGAGGGTGAAGATACGAGAGAAGGCTGATTTCTTCTTTTTGCAAATTCCAAATCACAATACCATGCTATTCTAGGAACTTGATACAAGAAAAGCACACTGTTCTATGGTAGACTGACACTGTTTTAATTTAGGAATGCTTTACGGTGATTAGCAATGACTTTGAGACCAATTTCTGCTTCATCCCCTCTGGCATTCCTTGACAAAGGCCTCTGGCAATCTCAGAGAGTTTTGCAAACACAGCACTAGAGCTTTTGTCTCGCCTGTCACTAGTTCTCCCAGCTCTGTGGCGTTACTTTTTTGCAAATGGAAAGTAAGCAGCTGGATTGTGTTTACCTGGTCAGTGCTGTAATAACACAAATTCAAACTGGCCTCAGCCTCGAGCATGGCCAGAGGCAGCTCATTGGAGAGCTCAGCTTTACTGCTTTTGCATGAAAAAAAATTAACCACAATATTGCATAAAGAATAGAGAACGCTGACAAGTTTGTTTGTTTGGGGTTTTTTTTTAAAGGGGTAAGGACGGCAGATAGTGATGAAACAAGAAGATTTAGTAAATGGTAACAGAGAGAAGGGAAACAGAAAGGAAAGAAGACACAGAGTTTGGGGAAGGCAGCTCCTGCTATGCTGTACAGCACAGAACAAGTGTTTCATGCATCTTACAGGAGAGATGAAGGCAACACAGACAGTAGGGAGCAGGGAGATCAAAGAGGCAGACTTGGCAGGAAGGTGTCTGTACATGGAGCTGTGGCAGTGGCTGAGAAGAGCTGAGCCTGGGCTCCCTTGGGCTCGGGGCCATCACTCCCTGCTCTCCCTTGGACACTGTTATCACATGGCTGAGTGCACGAAGGGTTAAGACAGGGCTGAATCATTTTAGAGCCCATGCACATTGAATGTCTCCTGTGCTCTGTAAGCAGCCTCTCCTGGAAAAGGAAAGCAAGCTGAGCTTCCCGTCAAAAGACTTGAAAGAAGCTGACATCTTCTGTGTTGAAAATAGCAGAAAAAACTCCCATTTCAATTGTTCTCCAGAGCATAATCCCCTTCTTCTGTTATCAGAAATTATATTAAATCATAACTTTAATTAAGCTAAAAATTTATTTTTTGGTGAGCAAACTATTTGCTTAATGTCATCCAACTTCATCTGGTACCTGCCAGTGAAGTGCTCATGGATTGAGACAGTATAAACCAGCAAATACTCAACAGAGGAGATTCATTAGATGGGGCTCAAAGATTTCTAACGCAGTTTCTCAGGTTTGTAGGGATAAAAAGCAAAACAAACCAAACAAACTATATAGTTAATTTTTTGCCATGCACAGGAACATCAGCTGAAAGAGATTCCCTACTACTTTCTGCACTGGACCTCCAAGAAGAGCCTGAGAAAACACACACAGTGACACCAAAGTGAGGGTTAAGCATCCTCCTGATTACAGAGGCTTATTAATGGGCTGAGACAGGAGGACAACACAGAGAGACAAGGAAGATAATCTAATAGTGAATGGAGAGCCTTATTAGCAGCTCCAAGTGAGGTTTTCCAAAGCTTTATGGAGGAGAGACAAAGCTAGAGCTGTGTACACAGTCAGCATGGGTGGCTATGGCATCTTGGAACACCTTTCTTGGAAAGGTCATCTCCACCATGGAATTAAATCCAACAACACCCCAAATGTTTCCTCAGAATGACACTGTTTGAGACAGTCCCTGCACATCTACAGAACTGACTAGACTGTGTGTTTTTAACAGATTTCACAGCCAGTCACCAAAGGCAGATAACCAGAGCAAAGAGAACACAAACAACAAAATTATACATCAAAATACAAAGGTACAAAACCATTAAATGTAATAGAAGAGTGCTGGATATCAAAGTAGTCATCCCTGATACATGTAATTGTTTTAGGATAAGTGAAAAGTCATTCTATGCAATGGTGAGTCATTAAAAGAATACATGTACACAATGCATTTTAACCCCTTGCTATTAGTGTTTATTTATAGTGAGGTATCAATATAGGTTTGCATTTTGTAATCTTCTGGCTAAAACTCTGAAGGAACGTTGTGTTCATGAAGAGGTTGACAGAGCTGTAATTTCAAAATAAATTTTAGACGCTCTCATGGTACAAGTTGTAAAGGTTGCTGGTTAAAAAAAAAAAATTAAGATAGTCTAGTAAAATACAACAAATAAATAATGGATGCTCAACATAAAAGATGACTGTTTTTCTTCTCTCCAACATGTTAGCCAAATGCAGAAAAGTAAACCCTAAGGAGACTGGGTCAGAGTCAACTTGACTGTCAGGGGAGAATATTAAATGATGAAATTCCTTTTTCAACTTCATAAAAAATGCAGAAAAGATATTTACTTTGCATGTATAAATTACACATTTTATTGTTCTATTTTAACATTTCTTGTCTTTAGACCACCTCCAAGAAGGTTTCCATAGAAACCTACGAAGAAAAGCAAAGAGGAACATAATTTTCCTTAGTTTATATTTATTTTAAATACCACTGCACTTAACACCGGCAATGTGTCTTCTGCACACATTTTTATCAGCTGAAAATCGAAGTGTTACAGTTGATTAAAATAGCAATTTAGATTTAGCAGTTATCAAAAGCACTGTTTGCACTTCAGTCTATCACCTACCCAAATTATGGCATTGTAGAACATCAAAGATGAGTAATTTTTTAAGCAACTGTAATGAGCTTTATCAAGATGAAAACTGCTTCGAACAGCTATGGTCCTCCATTCTCTCTGTTCTTCCCTAGGGCTGATTTAAGGTACTATAAACAATATATTAAATCTTTAAATGAAGCTCTTCAATTTATTAAACTGCCTTGTTTTGGTGATGAACATAATGATTTCTCCAGAGAGCCTGACCTCTGTTCCTTCCAAGGGATGTAACTTGCCCACTTGCTGAGGTTGAGTCTCTGATAGCACTGGGGCACCTGGTTTTTGTAAAGTTTTTGCAACTTTAATGTCTTGATTTCTTTCCGTGGGTTTTCATTTATTGCACAGTTTGGAATTTGTTATTTTGTTGTGGGGGTTTTTTTCTCTTACATTTTAAAGTCTTCTCACCAAAGTCAGAAAACAAGGAAAAGTGAAAAAATCAGCATGTTTTAAACAATTCCCAAAGGTTTCAAGGATGCAGCCTCTTTCCTGCATGCAATTGCTTTTTACTGTTGTTCACTTGTGACTCATTTATATGTGCCTGAAACCATTTTAGGAGAACTAGTCCAACAACAACTGAATATTGTGTTCTGATAAGGAGCCTCATGCTGGGATGCCTGGAAGATTCTATGCCTGAGCTTACAAGAACACACAGGTAGCTTCACTCGGAGACTCCATTCTCTTTTCTCAAGGAAGCTGCAAATTAGAAAACCCTTTTAGGATTCCAGTTTCAATACAATTTCTTCCTGTTTGCAGGGAGCTGAAACTTGGTGACCTCTCACTCACACTGTTTATCCAAAATGCCAGTTGCTGGAAGTCAAAGCTGTCTCAGCGGTGTGAATCTAACTTTTACCTGTAAGGAGATCAAGCTCTGATATTCAGAAAAAAAAAGAATATAAATAAACCTGTTGTGATTTGAGGCTTAAAGAATAAATTACTTCACTTTTGTTGTCTGGGATCCATTATTTCCACTCTTATCAGTTCTGGATGAGAGAGCAATATTTATGCAAATACAGCTACACACACTTTTACAGACAGACACTGTGAAGATGAAATTCTATGCTCCCTTTTGATTACAAGGGGATCCGTAAAGATGACCCATGATTTGAGGCTTTTGCTCTTAATTTATTTTTCATCATAGTCACCATAGGAATGGCAGGATTTTTTCTATTCTGCTTTAATGAAAAGGTGTTTTTTTCAGAACATCCAGAGGATGACAGAACCATCCTTGAAAAGCAAACACAGGGGATTAAACCTTCTTTGCTTTCTGTGCTCCTGAAAAACAAGACACAGGCAAGAGTACAGAACAAACAGCAATGTAACAAACCGCAGCACCATTTCTTGGGAACTTTCAATCCTGATTTCGGAATTATAACCCCATTCTAAGATCATTTACCACACCATTTTCATAGTGGAGCAGTTTCAGATTTCCTGTGTATGTTTATTTTTAGTTCAGGTCTGCTAATGAGCTCAAAGCAAGAGACAAAAATCCTCCTGATGAACTGACGTGATGAGTATGAACTCTGAGCGTGCCTCCCACAATGGTTAATGATGTTGGCACTTGACTGATGACCAGAACAGGCCAAATTTCTGTTCCTGCCATTTTAAAAAAAGCAACACATTGGCCTATCTCTCCTCATTCTCCGATAGTGAAATGTATAAATAGAACTGTGCACTCCAGAGGGCTCCAAGGGCTCTTTTCATTAATGTGAAAAATCCATAATTTATAGCTCTGCAGCATGAATAGGTTTGGAAGACATTTAATCACTAGTGAAAATGCCACAACCCCAACCCCACTCCCACAGAAGCAGATATAGCTCATAGCTATTCATCTGGGCTTATGGGGATCTGCTCGAGTGTTCCATATATTCTCCATAGTGGATGAGAGCAAAGGAACATATAGTGAGAACTGCTAGTCCAAAATACACTGAAAATTCATAAAGAATCATTTCAGAGAGTGTGTAAATGATATCAGTTGCTTTCTAAATATAATATATTTTGCCTAAGCACTTTCCAATGGAGATCAAATCACACTTTTGATCCTGCCACACTTCTTGGCATGATATGTGGTAAATGGGAACGCAGCTATGAGAAAAACTATCCTGGTATTAAGGACAGGAAGGCTTGTATCCCAAAAGGTTAATCTGCATTAAACTTTGACCCTTCCACAACCAGACTTGAAGGGTCTTTGCAGCTTTTAGCTTTTTTAGTTACACACTAAGGAAGATAGAAAAGGTTTTTCTGTAAAAATGGTCTTGTTTGAAATATTTCAGATGCTACCAGAGGAAGCATAATTAAATTAACCTACCTTGTTGTCTGGATACATACCTATAGGGATCTACTTTTGTTATAAAGCAGCTTAGATTTTTAAAATGTTTTCAAGTCTACTGTCCCTTTACAGTGCAATGTAAAGGCAGATCAGGTACTAGTGAGATCTACATGACTCCCCTGATTTTTGGCTGTGTTTTTCACTTCAAAGCCACCACAGACTCTCAAAACCTGCTTTCTTTTAACAACAATTTTGTTAAAATCACAGTCCTGTTTTAAAGATCTGTATCACTGAAATTCTAGGTCCTGAGTTAGAAAATCATACTTGTGATATGAAAAGCATACTTCTTAAAATTGAAAGGGAACACAGTAGTTAGTGCAATATTTAAAATAATGGGCGGTGTCTTCTATTCCATAACTCAACAAATCTCCAGCTGATTACACAAAGTGAAAGAATAAAGCTTATTGAATAGAGGGGGAAAACCCCAAAAAAACCCCCAAAAACCAAAAAAAAAAAAAAAACCACCACAAGACTAAAATGTGTTGCAGGATGGAAAAGGATATCCTGGATCATGAAACCCAAATCTCATGTAACCACATAATACTTTAAAGACAGAGACTCATTTTCCAGGCTTTCCATTTCAACAACCCCAAGCAAGGATAATTGTGGTGTCTCGTTCAAACAATGTATAAATCCACCTTTAGGTCCCCCAGCACCAAATCAGAGACCCTGTCAGCACATGAGAAATAGTAGGTATGGTGCAACCACCTGTTGCCTTTAAGACTTGGTTGAAAAAGTCTATTGAGCTTCTCCTGCACCAGCAGGCTCTGGGTTGGGTGTGGTGTCCCCTGCCTGTGGCACTCCAGCTCCATGGGGATGATGGACCACCCGTCCTTCAGGAGGCACCAGGAAAGCAGAGAGCCCACATTAGCTCAGTGCAGTGTGCTAGTACTAATTGGATAGGAAAATGACTGCATGTGATTTCCACGCAATTTTCTGTGTTGTACTGTTGCTCAATTGCCACCTCAATTTCAGCTATAGAAAACAGGCACAGGTAATGGCTGGTGTAATTCCTGTCCACCTTCCCATGTCCCTGCCACGCAGGCAGGTTGAGAAGGGAAGATGCCCTTGGCTGGCAGCTCCACACTCCCAAGGTGGAACACCACAACAACCTCAGCTGAGGCTTTATGCACATCTGCTTCAAGAAGCACAAACACATCTCCTGCAATATATGTAATTCAGACCATTTGCAGCTGAGCTTTCACTGACTTCATCAGGAGAGGAAGACAGAGTGTTCCACAGGGTATATTAGAAGTCTGCTAAACCTAGAGGTAAGCATAATGAAGAAAGAATCTTCCTGAATCTCATAGTCATTCATCCCTTTGTTAGCTCCCAGATATGTCAAGGACACTCAGGAAAAGAAGCTGAATTAACCAAAAAGGTGTCAATTTAAGGCAAATTGCACAGATCAGCTCTGCTAAGAGGATGGATTTTAACTCAGAAAAAAAGGTGGCACAACTTGGTTTCATTCATTTCTAAGTGAATTACCCTAAAGCAAATTGAGGCCTTTTAATTTCTGACTGCATGTACGTAAAACGATTTAATATGGTTTCACTAATACATTTCAAATCCAAATTCATTTGGTTTAATTTTATTGAACATTCCTGAGTAGACAAGATATAATCCAGCTTTAAACATCTGTCCTGGGATTTTTAGATTTGTGAATTCTCTTCTTTTTCATCTTCTTTCTTTTGCATATCTCCCATTGCTATTTGAATTTCCAGATAAGTGTCCCACTGGGTACTGTTAGCTTTTTACTTTCGGATAGAACCATCTGGAGAAAAACAGCAATATTGCCAACGCTAGCATTAAAAATGTGAGTCAGACCTTAAAAAATGATGAGATTTATTTAAAAGTGTGAATCTTTCCCCCACAAACAATGTATTTACATTTTTTGTAGTGTGCATCTGGTACTTTCAATGTACACCAGCCACATTTTCAAACTGAGATACAGCAAAAGCTGACTTACCCAGGCAACCACTGGACTCCAAAAGCCATGGTTTGCATAAAACTAATACTAGGAGAGATACAGAGCCTTGAGAATTTAAATTCTAAAAGTCAGGAGCCAGGTCAGTGCCAGAACTGTTTATTCTATGGATCAATTAAAATGAACCTGTTCCACAGGAGACAGGCAAGATTCAGAATCACCCACTGTGCAGTTCAAATCCCAGTACAGAAATGCACCATTTCCCCCTTACTGCTTGCATAAAGCTGAAGTCCTGCTTGCTGGAAGAGGATGTAAGGGAAATGTAATGTTTGGGGTTTTAACTGAATTCTGATCAAGTAACTTTGACCCATTACTCACACATGTCAAACTTGTCTGCCTGTCTGATCTAGACTTTCTCCAAAATGCCTATAATGACAAGTTTTGATCAAGTTTTGACCTAGAAGCCTTTGTTTCTTAAGATCAGTTCAGAAATACATGTTCCTCTTTTAAGTAACAAACAATCTTAGTGGTGGGGAGCTTATCTTGTTTTAGTAATAGAAACTTCACAGTATCAAACGTTCTGCAGCTGAGTCAACCAGGTCAGACACCAACAAATTTCTGAAAAAAAGTGACAACTGCTGCTTAAAACTGTGTGCATTTAATCAAAATGAAACTTTCAAACAAGTTAATGCACAGAGAAAATATTTCTAACTTGTAATCTGCTTCAATCCACAGATGTTAACTCACTGTGCACTCACAGTTAAAGCATGAGCAGCATCACAGAGATGTCTGTTCACAGGAGCTAAACTCAGAGGAAGTGCTGTGCTACATTTATAGGGTTTGAATAAAGACAGGATTCGAGGGATCACGAATAAAACTGTGATGCTTGGTCCAAAGGGCCTGGAAGCAAAGCAGTTTCTACAGGTTTACTCATAAAAATTACAAGAATTGATCCAAACCTTCACAGGAACTTTCCCACAAGGATCTCTCCCAGTGCTGCAAGGAAGGACCTGAGCTTCTCCTCAGGCAATGCAAGGGTGGAAGGATGGAGAGGAGAGCTCTTTCCTGGTACATCTATACTTTCTGCAAGTATGACAGCATCAAACCTCAAGCCCACTCATCAGTACAGATGGGTGGGAGAGTCAAAGTAGTTTGTGGTTTTTTTCCTAGCTCCACTCAACAGAATTATTTTTTCCTAACTTGTACTGTGAATGTCCCAGCAGCCCTTCAGTGTTGGGCACTGCATGGGAGCTTTATCCTACATACAATACAAGTTATATAAGAATAATTGCTGCCCTGTGTGGTGTGATACTTGATGAATGACATGCCTACTTGTATTTTTCTTAAGTCATAAGTGTACCATAAACAAAGAACATTAATTATAAAGCAGCTCCCTGGAGAAATTACTTGAAGAGTAAGAATGATTGCTCTGTCCAGGCCATGTCCCACTGAGATGCAATTTGTTTTCTTTTACATCACACTTTTTTTTTCTACAGCATCACTCCTGTATTTGACTGACTTTTCATAACAACCCACAGTACACGAGGCTCAGTGAATTACACATCTGTTCTCCACAAAATGTGTACAAAATGCAGCAAAAAATGTTTGTGTGGAGTATTTAAAGATACCATCACAGCTGAGGGTTATAAATGTGCAGTTTTTACGAGTCAGGTCAGAATTGTAAGCCAGACATATAATCCTTCTTTTCCCCTGAATTACTGAGCTTACTGTAGACACAGCAGCATGTCTGGTGTTTCCATCAGATTCTTTTTGCAGAAAGGCTTTTTTTTCCATATGAGCATTTCTGATAAATTACATGAGGCAGGTGAAGGGAAAGCGTGTTGAGTGTGCTTATAACTACTAAACAACCAATGTACTGAGCAGATTCCTGTACCTGCAAGGTTGTTTTGTGGCTGGTACAGGTTGGAGTGAAAGGACAACAATTCTTCTTCCAGGCCAGCAATCCTACAAGGACTTTATCACTATAATCCAAATTGGCCTGCCTCGAGGTAAGCAGTGGGGTGTGTTCCAAAAATCCTGAGGTTTCTCCAATTCATGGTTCCCATGACCCCCATGACAAAAACACAGTGCAAACCTCACAGTAAATCAGTATTTACTCAGGGCATTTCAAAGACAGAGTAGTTATCATGAGCACAAGAGCTGGGCTAGCAGATAGGTATTCATGTCTCCCTTTGATTCTTCCTGGGACACATCCCCTGAGCCCAGGGATTCCTCTGAGAATTTCTATCCATATGAAAATACAGCCATCTGGGAAAGCATCAAAAAAACCCAATCAAACAAAAAAAAGTGCCTGTGGTTATAGCAGCCATTTACACATAGTACTGTAATCATAAAATCTCAAAAGACAAAGTAGCTGTGTCCTGATCAAAGCACCAGGAACTACTTCCATAGCCTTTCCCTCTAAGTTTGAATGTACAGTTGAGTTCTTTCCCATCCTAAACTGTTGTGTGGTGTCACAGAGCACACTTTGGTGTTCTGCTGCAGCAGAGAACAAAGTCACCCCAGCTGGCATTCAGGAATTTACTTGTTTAAAGTATGACTTGTATTTTGGAGCCATATAAATACCATTTTATAGAGAGAGAGAGAGAGTTGTGGTACATCAAACAATTGTAGAGCAAATTCTGAACTCTCTCTTACATGGGTTGTAGGAGCAGCACTGAATTGAGGGCTCTACCACTTACACTTTTGTCCTTCTAAATCCTGGTCTGTGGGAAGCAGCAACCTGAGCCATCAGCAGCTCCTGGAGCCCTGGCTCCATGACACTGACTGAAAGCAAGAGCTGAGGTGTCCATCCCATAAACATCGTGCCAAAGCACAGAACAAATCATTTGATTCAGACTTTGGTTTGTACCCTGCTTAGAACTCTGACAAAACTGTTCCAGTCTTTTATGATCCTTGAAGAGGAAAAGTAAATCATATGCAATGCAATTAAAGTGAATCTAGTCTAGCATTTAAGATCAAATATTCAGGAATAGGTATTAACATGTGTGAGGGAGCTGAAGGTGAATTGTTCTCTGGAGCTAATTGAAGAGCTTCCTCCAAAGGAAAGGAAACCTGTTTTGATACTTATTTTGCTAATGAGATGCAACATAAAATGACTTCCTAGTTATTATGCTGAAATATGTCATGCATATTCAAAAACTATCTCTGAGGAACTGAAACAATTTAGACAAGATGAGCTACTGAATACATGAAAGGAATTGACTTCATGATCCAGCTAATGATTAGATAGGCTTCACTGTTAAAAATAATGACTGAACCAAAAAAACGTACATTCACATTAACTGTAACCACGAGAAGTTACTGTGAGCTTGAAGACTGAATGGCAATTTAATTTTGTTTCAACTGTTTGCTTTTCATTTGTGTTTTAAAAAAACCCAGAGTCAATTTATGTACTTTGCATATGTGGAAACTCAGCATCAGATTTCTTGGACTTGTTGTCTGACTAAAGTGTTACCAGTTATTCTTTAAGGTAGTGCAAAAGTGCTTTAACTGCCAAAACTAAGGGGTGCATCTTCACCCCATAATTTAAAGCCAAACATCAGAAAAAAATACTATCCAAGTGGCATCTGCTTAACACAACCATGAAATACCTTCCTGGCCCTGGTGAAGGTTTTAGCTAGTTAAAGTAGAGCTGCGCAGTACAATGTTAGGCTACAACACAGAAAAGGTTTCTAGACTAAAATAGATAAAATTCTTAACAGTTACAATTAATTGTAAAACAATGATGCTTGTTAACCATATTTTCATGACTCAGTGTTTTTCATCATCCTCCATGAGCAAAAGATAAATTAAAATCTCCAGAATCAGCACCCAGATATTAAAGTTTGATCACTTACTGTTTCCTGTGAAGCAGATTAAAACTTGGATGAGTCAAAAGAATTTACAACACATAAAACACATAATGGAAGTGACAATCAGACCTTGAAAGGCTGGAATCACTGTCCTGTAGGAGAAATGCACTGCTGGATCCAAACAGGTTATGAGATCCCACACCTAGCCTAAGAGCAAGTTGTATTTACTCCCTCCCTTTTAATGGCATGGTAAAATCGGGGCTTGACAATGGACACTTGAGAGTTTCCCCTCACTGACTCCAGGGAACTCTTTTGACAAAGAATTGCGTCATTTCTTTGTTGGAAGTTTAACCAAAAATGTAGAGCAGCCACACAACCAAAAAGGTGCAGCTGAGCAGTGAGGGTGAGACCTGTACCTTGTGTGTGCTGTTGTATCCCAGGCCAGGCTGACCCTGTTCATGACAGAGAAAGACATCCATCCCCCTGACTAAATCCCACCCAGCCTGGAACCAGCTGAGCTGGGCGCAGTGCACCCCTCAAGTGGTGGGCAGAAGGTCTGACACGCTCCAAAATCATAATAGATTGTCCCACACAGGCCTTTTAACTTCTGCTGATGAAAGGTTTTGACCTTCAGAGCAAGACTGCAAGGACACGGGTCAGGGAGTCTGGTTAATTTTCAAGCTCATTATTAAATCTGTCTCACCCAGGGTATCTAATGCCTCTCTGTTTACAGAATTAGTATCTGGTTTATTATCTTCTAATATAATATTTAGGTAATTGGGAGTCTGCATGCTTTTTATATGATCTCAATGCTGTGACTAACTCAAAGCCCTGACACCCACCCTTTCCCTGGCACCCCCATCCCATCCTTTGGAATCACTGGAGCTGTAAACAGGCACTGGTTTACTCCTACACAGAATCAGTTACAGTATTAGCGCCTTAAATTCTATACATAATACCAAAAAAACCCACCCCAAACCAACCCCACAAGCAGGGAGGCATGAAAAGTCTTAATGAGAGAATTTTTGAAACATTTTTGGCATACTGAGAAGATTTCATGTGCACTTACTGTGAGGAGGCAGAAAGGAGAGGGTAGCAGTGGTTGAGTGGCACAGGGAGAAACAGGCATGCTGAAGTGAAAGATGCTTTAAGCAGAATTTAGAAAGGACATTTAGAAGCACTGAGCCCCCAGGTGAGGAAAGGCAGAATGCCTTCATTCCAGGTTTCCTAATCAAGTTAGGCAGATTTGCTGGGTATAGAGCATTTCTTGCTTGAGGAAACTTATAATTGACCAGTTTTCAATCGCAGGAACCTGTGCTGACTAGGGCAGTTTAAACATAGAAGTCACCCACAGTAGCCCCAAGCTCCCAGAAAAGTAGAAAAACTCATTTAGATCCCAATTTTCTTTTTTAAGGAAACTTGAAAAATCTCTATCTTCTAAAATTAAGTTACCAAGCCAACACTCCATCTCTAAAGTGACACTTCACCTTGCTTGGGCATCCTGTGCATTGCAATGGCTGGAGCTGATGCAGCTAAAAGGACACAAAAAAATGACAGAAACAGCCATTTAAGAACCTACAGAAATCTATGGGGCATCCACAGCTGCTTTGGGCAACCTGGCCACACTGGGTGATTTAATGTTTCATAAATCTAATAGAGGCTTCTGCTGCTTGTTACTCTGAAGAATGGAAACCTCAAAATGAAACGATATGAGAATCCTGCTCCTTTGTGAAAGATGGTGCACTGAAAGGTGCACAAAATCAGCCCCCAAATGGAAAGTCTGGGACAAGAACTGTTGTGTTAGGATGCTGCCAGCCAGAACAAGTCTGGTGGCAATTCAGAAGCTTTAGCAGACAAAATTGGTCTTGATAACTTGGACACCTTTGTGTGGCAGTGCTCCAAGCCTGAACTGTGTCACCCTGAACTGCAGTGTTCAGCTTCATTACCTCAAATTTATATTAAATTCACACTGAGCAAAGATCTTTCAACAGACCATTACCATCCTTGAGGTGTGGCATATTTACGGATCTCAGAGGCTAAATGAATTTACTATTAACATGCAAGCTAAAATCTAACTCCCTGCATTGTAAACTCAAATGATGTGTTAATAATCCAGGTGCTCCACATTAGACTCAGACCAGAGCCCAGCTCATTCACCTGCACCATCATTACCATCATACCACACACAAACAAAGTGGGAATGTGTCATTTGATCAATAAAGTAAATACACCTGATTAACAGCCACAAATAGCTCATCTATCGACTAAAACAGTGCCTTTTTCTCCCTACAGTCAACTTGTTTTCTTTTTCTTTCCTTTAAATTCACTACTGTCTTTTACAATTAAAATATCTTTTGTCGGCAGAAAGGAAGCTCCATTTCTTTTCATAAAGAGCCTTTGTAATCACAAACTGTTAAAGAAAAGATATGAGAATTTTAAAATGTTAAATCCATGTTTCTCATATCTATATGTTTAGAAAGCTAGCTGGTTGTTCATCCTGAAGATAAAGTGTTTTAATTGAAAATTTCCTGAGGTTTATAAACAACTTGTTCATTCAATCCACGTATCTCCTATTACCAGAATTTATTAATACATGATATAACAAGTTTGGAAGTGATGGCCTTGCTAAAGCTGAATTTGGCAAATCACTGATATTCTCGCAGCTTGTGGAGACTGTGCAATAAGATTATTAAACTAGGAGGAATTAATTTTGATAGTGGAAGAAAAGTCTCTTTATTAAAAGACAGTGCTATCAGGATCTGCTTTTTTCTTGAGTGGTGCTCGTAACTCAGATAGTTTGTATCACACCACTAGTGCATATAAGCTCTTTACTCTTGGTAACAAAAATTGGAAATATTTTTCAAGAACAATTGCTGCAAGGCAATCTCTGCACTTTCAACACAGCTGGCTGTGCAGACTCTAAATTTGAAGTACTGCCCATAAAGTTACTCTGATTAGTACATCAGTCCTTTTACTAACAGGTAAACATAAATAAATATTAACAGGTTACTGTAATAGAGCTTGAGCAAATATGGAATCAAAATATGATCTCATTACCTCTCTGTCATTCCCTACTTTTAGTGGAAAACAGTTTTGGCTGTTTCCCTGGCAGTTTGTTTTCCTTTTTTTTTTTTTTTGCTGTGGCTTAGATGAACAAATAGAGAAACATCGACAAATAAATCTGCAAAGGACGAAAAACAAGCTCAGGACTGGGCATTTTTCAGATGCTTGCTTGCCCACCCCTTGCCCTCCCACGTGGCAGGAGAGCAGTGATGTGCTATTGGCCCCTTGCCCATTTATGAAGATAAAGTCGCCCACATAGAGCGAAGTAATGGGGCTCCCTGCTGGTCCTCACTCACTCACACGGGAGGGAAGGGGAAAAGCTCCTGGCTCAGGCAGCTCTCACATGACAGAGCACTTTTTCTGTCCATTTGAGCCCTTCCCTCCTACTCTGCTCCAAACCCTGCCTTTTCTCAGCAACCTCGACAAATAAAATCCATGTCAGTGAGCACCAAGCTTGAGAATATTGCCCAGGGATTGGGTGGCAATCCACCTTCAGCTTGGAACATCAGCGGAGATGGACC
Organism: Anabacerthia variegaticeps; assembly: GCA_035583185.1. NCBI lineage: Eukaryota > Metazoa > Chordata > Aves > Passeriformes > Furnariidae > Anabacerthia > Anabacerthia variegaticeps. Next base: position 7,071,892 of record JAWWEW010000012.1, on the reverse strand, counting down.
TGAAGCCAAACTTCAGCCAGAAGCCGTGTTGTTTTCTACTTGGGAATGTGGCCCCAAGCTTCCGGGTGCTACTAAGGAAGGAGAAGAACAAATCCCTAAGGATTTAGTTCCACAGCTGGTTACAAACTGCCTTCACAAAGCCATGAGAGCACAGGTGAACTCCTTCACTCTCAGGCTGGGAAAAAGGCTTACAAGCACTGATGTCAAGGTTTCAGCCCCAACAACCATGAAGGTGGCAGGAATTAGCAAGTATGCAGCAAGTTTTGGTTTAAATGCTGAGAAACACAGAGGTGGATATTCAGCTCATAGTTCTACGGTTTCCTGTTAAGTCAGATAAAAATCAGTCTATGCCTCACTGGATGATTTCCACATCACTGGCAGACACAACATTTGAGAAGACCAACTCTCAGCTTCTAATCATTCACAAGTAAAGTCTAATATGAAAAGCCAGTGAGAGAGCTGGATTTAGGATTACTAATTAAATGCAGCATTTCTATAAACAGATACATACTCGATGTAACTATTAGGATGTGAGGAAGCAGTGCTCTGAAATTTCAGAAAATCTCTGTAATTTACCACGCAACTAACAAGCATAGCAGTCACCAGCACTTATCAACACCTGAAATCCCAAAAGCTAATTTTCGTGGTCTGAATCCTCTTCAGAAAGAAGTCAAGGAAGAGAAAATTGACCATAAATAACAGGTATGATTCAGTTATCTCCCCAGACTGGAGAGATAGTGACATTTTAAAAAAACTTCCGGAATTGCATTTTGTGGAAATCATACTGGGGACTATTTCAAAGCAATTCATCAGGATGACATAAATGTGTGATACAGTTTTGTTTTACACATTCTGGATGTCCTCTCCACTTTCATCTGAATTGAACCTTCTAAACATGAAAGACTTAGCTGACTGATCTATAGAAAATATAACGTGGCAGGCATTGTAAGTCAAAGATTTCGCAAAATTACCAACACAAACTTGTTTATTCTTCATCAAAAAGCTTTTTTTCTAATAACAGTGAAAGGAACTGGCTACCAAAGTTAAGACAATTTAACAATATACCAGAAAAATGTGGGGGAAAAAAAACAAACAAAAACAAACAAACAAACAAAAAAGGATCTGGAAACATATCAGAATATACTTGAAATACAGTGTGGGTATTTGACTGAGCTCCACTCACTCTTCGGACTGTGACAATTTACTTCTGACAACTGGCACCTTAAAGGAGCACTGGCACAGCTGGAATCCCTCACAGGACAGGGGTGGAGGAGCCTCCAGGCTCAGCTGCCTCACTCAATACCAGACCATTGTCACTGATTTGTCCACTCACACCTTCCTTTTTTCTCTATATATTTGTATATCTCAAGTCTCTTTTAAATTTATCCAAAGAAATATCTTTCATAAAAATAATGCAAATATAATAAAGCAATCAACTGTAGCCAAAGGTGTACATAAACTAAGCAAAATAGCTACCAGAAAGAGATTAATTAACTCATGTAAATACATGAAAATCATCACAGAGCAGGTATTTTATATGTTCTGTTTGTCACATTTCAGAAACAGAACTAAGTTTTGTGGCAACTTATGAAAATTTCTATACAAATACATGTGAAACCCTTCCTTCCTACTGGATCCAATTTCACTACCAGAATGACTGAAGCAACACATGTCATCAAGAAGAGCAGCACTTTTTCAGTTTTCAGGACCATCCTATGAAACTAGAGAAAAAAATATGCTGTCCTTAGTTTAAAAAAGAAAGATAAAATACTTTCCCCCTCCCTGTAATTTCTCTCCAGCTTCCTGAAATGAATTGATTTAGATAATAAACCTTGAAAATATAACCCTACAGAAGCAGCTGAGTTACTCAACACAGTGGATTGGCTGAGTTTTTCACATCTCAAAAATAGGATGCACAAGTTAAGAGAACGAAAGACTTTCCCTCCTCCAGATGGTAAGCTGCCTAGGCAGTAATTGATTTTAATCACAGATTCCTGACAATATTCTTTGCCTAGGGAGGGCTCAATAGCTACTGGTGTCTGAAGCTGAAAGAATATGGTGCCTATTTTCACTCATTTTATGGTCTAATTCCCAACAATCACAGAGAACTTTCGGTAGCATAGTTAAAAACACTATTATAATCCCTTCTTGTTCTGTACTGTTTAGTTTCAATTCCAGGTGCACTTTAAACTGAATTTCCTAAAATGCCATCTATCTTTTCCAAGCTACAGATTAAACTATCAGGTACAGATATATACTACCCAATTCACTTGGTTTAGTAGGTCATAGGTTCTTATTTTCTATTCGCTCATGTGTGAGATACAACCAAAGCTCCTTGACCTCTATTTTTATAAACTTGCTTCAGTATCTTTGCCAGAAACTGTCACCAAAGTTCAACTCAGTCCATTTAATTCCACTATACTTTAACATGAGCATAATTAAAAGCATTTCTCTACATTCCCATCTTTCCCATTTGCCTCCAGTAATTTTTAATGACACCAGCTATTTTTCATCTCCACTTAAGTATTCCTGGTCACCCCACAAAGTATGTGAGACAGCAACCCCCCCGCCATATAATGAATAAAAGGTTTTTCATAGTTTCTTCTTCTCTGCTTTCCATATTTCTTTTAACTGATTATTGCATCCCATAATACTTGAAGCCTTTGTGTATGCCTTTAATACAATAATAGTAGGCTGTCCCTAAATTGCTTCTGAAAACAGTCACAGAAGTCCAAGGACTTTAGACACTGCAAGTGCTGGAGTCCCTGGGTTTCAAATTGCTTTCCTGACCATGAAATATTGAAGAGCATTCTCTACTGATACACTTCAGAAATTACTCTGTAAGAGCCCTAACAATGCCCCTTTTAAAGATTGCTGCAAGGGATTAAATAATCCAAATCAATCTATGATACTCTCCCTTGTCTTATGTCTTACCAGACAAAAGAGAGAGAGATGAAATTTCTTGCACCTCAAGTAAGGTCATTTGTAGTTCAGAAGGAAGGGATTTAAAGTAATTTCACTACTGGGCCTTTGTGAGGATTGAACCAGCTGCAATTCAAATAATTTTATTTTTAAAACAAATATTCCCAGGGAAGAAATGCTCATATGTAGGCAGGTAACATAAATAAAAGCTCTCTAACCTTCACAGAATAATTTCTCTTGTTTGGGTTTTACAGATGCTCCAGCAAAAAAGATGAGTTAAGTACATCATGTTACTCAAAACAATCACATACTTTATTGTAATTAGCACAAAAAAAAAAAAAATAACTGCACCACAGGCATTTCTCAAATTAAATACCATGTACAGTCCTTTCATTTGGTTGATACACTAATGGCATATTGTGTGTAGTCACAGATGTTCTTTACTGGGCTGTGCTGAAAGCAATCTAATTTGGTGAGATAAATGAGGTGTTCTGATTTCAGGACTTGATTTCCCAGCATAACAAAAACTTCAAAAGTGAAGCCTCCTACCACTCAAGAGTTCAGATAGATAGACTAATTTCTCTGTCCTGAATTTCAGGAAGGTATATGTGAAGGGAACATCCCTCAGCAATTCGGAACATGTCTGGAAAACAGAAGTTGACACAGACTTTTAAGCTACATTAATTAAAACAGTGATTAAGTATGCAAGGCATTGCTTTAATATCAGTGGGAAGATATTAGACAGAGGATCAGCAACAAAGAATGAACAAAACCAGCTACCCATAGACTTTTTTTAATTGAGTCTAAGTAAGTCTAAGTAGTAGAGGGACTTAGTATTGTGATATGGCATAGAGTGTGAGAGCAGATCTGTCCTGACTTGACAAGGTGCCAAATTTCAGAGCCCTGTGAGCCGATCACTTCCATGCAGTTTTCAGTCAATTGATGTCCTTGTCTTACCCACCAACACTGTCCAGCAACCTCAGCTGAAGAATGAGTATTAGAGGGGAATAAAGCATCCTGTCCTTATATAGAAATAACAGAAAAATTTTCTGCCTATATTAATTAAAAAAGGTTGAAACTTTTCTCAACCACATCTGGCACATTTAAATAATGAGAACGCTATTTATTTAAATGACATGGAAAGATTCTGTGCTGGTTTTCCAAAGGTGTGCCCACACTCTGTGAGGTGAGATGGCTCTGAACAAATTTGTTCCAGCACTGGAAGCAGCACAGCATTCTTTGCAGAGCCATCCCTTGGCTAGTTATCCCTGCTCAGGAGCAGATTAGGTAAGTTCAAATGCTGTGCTGCTCCCATGCATCTGCTATTGTCAAGACTATCTCTGCAAGCACTTCTTGCTAAAACACAGAGACAGCCAGTCTCATAAGCCAAATAAGTGGGGATGGAGAGCAGTTACAATAAAAATAAGTCATGTAATGTCAGCCTGTCCTTGTTGCTCTAAGGACTGCAGCATTTCTCAGACTGCCACAGCACGGTGGCTGTGCTGTTACAAGTCACTGCTGGCGTAAAACACATCTTTGAACACCTCAAACACCCCAAAGCACCTTTGCCATATCATCCCTGCCACCTTTGCAATACTCCTGCTGTGGAAGTTTCTCTACCTGAGCATTAAAAGCCCACAGATCAATTAACATAGGAACAAGGGTCTCATGAAAGTATCACCCCGGGCTACACTGAATAAAAATTACTTTTCCTAATGAGTAGCACAAGCAAACAACATTTTCTACTATTATTATACTAAGTAATTAAGGAAGATTAGCAGTAATATAAACCAATATTTTTATAAAAACAAATTAGTAAGACAATGATTAACGATCTCATGATTACAACAGCAATACAGACTGTGACTCTAATGGAGACTAAAGTATATTCTCCTTAATGATGAGTAATAAAGCACTGAAATGCTCTCACTCTGAAGAACAGAAAAAAGCAGTTCAGTTTTTAATGTTCAAGAAAGCACGAGAGCTAATCAGTCCTTGTAGGCAACTACATGTGATTATAAAGAACTTTCTCAGACAAAACATTATTTCAGGAAACTTCATGGTGTAAACTATGAAAATTTGCATGTAATTACTATTGCTACATTTTTTTTTCATTGTTGTGTCAGTAGGCACCACCCAAACCTGGGCCCCTGTTGAGCCACACATGGTGCACGCACAAGATGACACTTACTGTCCCCAAGTGCAGAAGAAGGGGAGAAGGCCAGAGTATTCTTCTCTCTTAATAGTAAGTGATTTCCTGAAATCATACACAGTTCATGGCAGAAACAGGAGCTAAGCCTGGCTCTCCCTAGAACCAACTCTAGTACCAGGACCAGAAAAAGCACCTTTTCCCTCTAAGAAGCTCACCACACACTTAGGAGGAAAGGAAAAAAATCAAGCCATTCTTTGCAGGGCTGGGGTTTAGTGGCTTGTCACTGCAGTCCAATAACTCAGTGTCAAATGCCTATGATTTTTTAATGATTCATTGACATAGGCAGATCCCATGCACAGAGAGGTGCCTGGTTACTGCACTGCTTCACTGGAAGTTGTACAAAGCAGAATTCAAACATCCTTCACCACTTCATTAATGAAACAAATTCATTTTCCAATAGAAAATAAGTCCTTCAGCATTCTAGATCTCCACTTTACATTCATACATAGTCTGCATCTTGCCTTTTTGCATTAAAAGAAAATCCTTTTGATCAATGCTCTGGCAACGAAATTGCACTCTCCTGAATACAGTTCTCAGCCAGCCTGCAGTGTAAATGATACTTAATAGATAAAGAGACATGCTGTCAAGATCAGCTATGCATGTGTTAAAGCTCAATTGTCCCTAAGGTAGTAAGGAATAAAAGTGTTTCAGATAATACATTACTGTCTAGTCTCATCTGTAATACATTTCACCATAAGCAACAGGGCTTCTTTCTTCCTCTTCACTTGACTAATTTCCCTCTGCATAAGGACTCCATTAGGGGAAATGCAAAAACTTCATCACTCACAAACTGGGAGATTGAGATGAAGAAAACCAAGGTGTCTGACTAAGATTATGTTTTCTCTTAGTGTCACAGGAGGCACTAGAAATCAGGAATCTACAGATCCCATTATCAGTTCACCAAGCTACATCCCTTCTACTGTCATCCAAATGGCACGTCAGAGGTTTATTCTACAAGATTTACTTAAAGCCTTAATAGTATTTTACTCTTCCTCATTGGGATTACCTAGTGAGGAATAAGCTCCTTAGTGTGTGGCACAGAAATGACCACAGTCACACTGATCCCCTGCATTTATTTGGGCAGCCTCCACTCCTGATCCACTGCTATGAAACTCACAAGACCTACCAAATGAGTAACTGAGTCCTGGGAGTTCTTAGGCAAGCACAGCGCTGTGGGGTGTGAGATGCTTCCATCCAGGTTGGTACTGAGCACTGCTTATGTTACTGGCACATAAACTTAATTGGAAGTCAGCCATTTGGAGATTTAAAATAAGATACAGAACTCTACTTTTGCTTTTTTGGTATTTCCCAGTCGGCTACAAAGGTTGCTGAAATTCTTGACAGTCAGTAATCACAATTTAAATAAAAAGCAATCAAAATTCAAACTTTTTTCACCAAGAAAAAATGTCCCCATGGTGCATAAAGAAAAAATGTTTTGGTTGACAAAAAGAAAATTTCAGCCTATGTAAGGCTAGGGGTCTCTCTTCCTTGCAAAGGGAGCAGCCATGCATTACTTGTTTATAGTCATCGTAAGATCAGGACTATGAAGATCCATGCAGGAAAAAAACAATCCAAAGAGACAACTTTAGTTAGAAAAGAAACTTTGAGGACAAGTGGGATCTCCTTGTTTTATCAGATTACTATGAGAACAACATGATTTTTTTTTTTGACAAAACAAGAAGCAGAAGGCAACAGCACTATTAACAATTGCATCAGTCTCCAGACATACTGCAAATGTTTCCAAAAGTTACTGCACAAATCATGTCAGCCTGACAGAAAATTGAATTTATTGGGGAAATTTTATGCAGCTACTCACTGACCATAAAAATGATTTCAAAGCACTGCCTTCATCTCCAGCATTGTTTCCAGCTGTGTTTAAACAAATCTGATTTCCTTTGTCATCATCTGCAGCTGTATTTCCCTTCTGTTCTGCTTTCTTTTGAATGCAGTTCACCATGAAAAATGCAAAGAAAATTCTTCATTCCATGCGTTTTTCATGCCTTCCCTACTCTGATGGTCACTGATCACAGACACATATTATAAAAAAAGGAACTGAGACTGAATTTATATTAAAGCAGAATTAGTTTAATATACACAGGCCTCAGGGGTCTGCCTTTAAAAGCACAGACTGTCAGTGTTGGGGCACTGACCGACCCTGTTCCTCTCTGCTCAGAGATGAGGGATCGCTCTAGTGCTGCCTTCTGTAGCAGGAATATGCAGAATACAAGGAAAGCTGTACATCAAAACAAGAAAATTAAACACACCCCAAAGGCGTCACTGAACAGGCAGGATGAGAGAATAAATGTACGTTGTCACGTGTTAATGCTGTTTCAGAAAATGTTTAGAGAAGAGTGGAGAGAGGGAGGGAAGGGGAAAGACAGCAATTATTTCATTATCTGTCATGACTGTCGTGCCCTCTCATTTGCAGACATTCATTCACATTCATGCACACCAACACCACTTAGAAAAGAAGGAGGGGAAGGGCAGGGAGAATGAAAAAAAAGGAGCCACTGCATAGAAAGCTAAACTAAAAATAAAAATTCTCTATGAGTCCATATTACAATGCCTGTTTTTCCAAGATATGTCAAAATATTGCATAGAAAAAGGGAGGTGAGAAATTCACCCTCTGTACGAGATAACTGATAGCAGGGGGCTGTGGTGACACAGACCCCAGCTTCATTCATAAATACCTCTGAAAACCTGAATTAAGCTGCTTATTATCCTGGGACATAATGTGACCAGCTTTACAGAGATCAATGTCTTCTCTACAGATGCCTGCTCACCAGTTGAGAAATCAATCAGCTAAGCCTCAACAACTGCCAGAGGAGCAACCAAGGGCATGCAGTGCTAATACTAAATTTAAACAGAGATTACAGCACCTCTTTCCCCAGCAAAGCATTTCTGCACCAAAATGTAGGAACTCCCATTCAAAGCTCCTGCCACAAATCCCAGGGAAGAGAAGAAATGAGATCTCTCACAGGTATGTGTGAAGCAACATCATAGCTAAATAGCACACGGTTTTCCCCTGATCTGTATCCCTCTCTCTCCTGTGAATTATCCTTGTAGCACCTTGTAGCGCCTGGGCACAGAAGAGTTGCTCTCGGTGCACAGTTCAAGAAGTGTTTGGATGATACTCTCAGGCACATGGTGAGACTCTTGGGGATGGCCCCATGCAGGGCCAGGGTTTGGGCTCCAGGATCCCTGTGAGTCCCTTCCAACTCTGCGTATTTTGTCATTCTGTGATTCTGTTTGGGGAAAAACATTTAGCACTTGGCTTCCTTATATGCTGGAATATGAAAAAATCCACCAACATGTGGTGACTGCACAGTTACTGAGGAAGGTCTTTAATACATGCCCATCATTAAAGAAAGCGGATATATCTATAATTGCTGATGGACTTTCAGTGAAAATCTGAAAGAAAGGGAAAACACCCAGCTATGTCATGCAGAGGTCTGCTTTCCCCTTTTGGAGCTGATTTTGCATTCTGAGAAATGAGGGAGGAGAAAGAGAGTGAAAGAAATCCATGAGAATTCAGCTGTATGAAATTCACTCTTTGAGAAATGCAGAAAACCTTAGTTATTGTATAAAGCAAAGTTTTTTCAAATGCTGTTAAGTCCAGAGCGCAGCACTGAGAAGAGTTGTCACTCAGTTCTTATGTCCCTCTTTCTGGGCTTGGGAACAGCTGCTGTAACCATGCACTGATCATAGTGAGTGGAAAGTGTGGGTCTTCATTTTGGACTCTCAGAGAATTAAAGAATGGAGATTTAAAGATGACCATCTGCATGCTGCTCTGCAGGAAAGATACATGCAGGGAGGACACCCTTTTTAGTTCTATACTCTTCAATCTGTCGTGAGAGTGACTTCTGATTAATGGAGTTAAACAATCTGGTGTGATTTTCTGTTCTTATAAGTTAATGAACTTTTCAGTGATGTTAGTCATCAGCATGCAAATCTAACTCCAACATGAATTAGAGAAGAAAGAAAAACAGACAGTAAAGAGGGTGTTGGGCTGTACCTACGGCAGGTTCAGGCTGTCAGTTCTCTCCATGTACTGCCTTGCAAAGCGTGTCTGGATGCAGGGCATAGGTGCTGAGTGCCCTTCTGAACTCTCTGCTGAGTCAATGAGCAGGAAAATCCAGTGTCAGTGAAGTTCTTTGAACGAGGTGGTGTTTGTGAGAGCCGGGCCAGGCTCCCGAAGTTCACGTTAAAAAGGACTTTGAATGATTTTTATCCACTAACTGTCTGGGTAGAATTCAAAGAAGTGATGAAATATGTTTATGGTTTTAATCCAACTGGAAATTTATATTCAAAGTGTTCAATTTCCCATCAAGAACCTGAAATACATTCCGAAGTCATACATTTAAGTGCATTGTTCAAGAAAGCACACACAGGCAATAAACCAACAACAATATATCCTTGTGATAAATAGATCCTTAAGGGTCCTTTCCAAGTCGGGCTATTCTATGATTCTATGATATATGTAGGTGACGCTTGCAAATCTCAGAGCACAAGCTCTCTGCATATTTCTCCAAGAACAAATCCAGCAATCAGAGCTTTTGCACAAGTCCCAGAAAATCATGGCATGGAGTAACCAAGGCCAGGAGATCAAATGGATTAAGCGGGGTCTCCCCAGACTAAAGAGATGGGTTTGCATTCTGTGAGCAATGACAGCATCCCCTATCCCAAGAGGGATGTGGAAAGAATCCACGGAATGGGACACCCTCATGTCCCCAAGAAAAAAGACCAGGGGAAGCTCTGGAAAGGGCAAAGCAGCTGCTCAAAATGATCCACACCTTTGTAATGTGGTAATGTCAGCCCCTCCTGTATAAAATCTGAGATTGCAGCAGACAGTATTTGAGGAGGTTGGGTCAGTACTCAGGGATGCTAAACAGTATTTCCTGCCTTAAGCAGGGATTTTAATAGAAAACCAATATGAGGATAAGAACATCCCAGAGATAAAAAAACCCCGAACCCACAAAAAGTCTACCCTCAAGGAACACAACAGAGACAGAAAATAGAGATAGAAGAGGGGGAAGATATTGACTGGATTACATATGAAAATTGAAAATCTGGGAGTTTGGTTGCCTGTCTCTTCATAAGTATACAAAAAAAAAATGTTAGAGGATCAAGGAAAATATTGTTTCACAGCTCAGATATAGGATTTTTTTTTCCTAAATTTTAAACTCTACAGGAAAATAACCAATCAAAACTCATATGAGATAATCCAATAATTCTCTAAATTTCATTCCTTTCATTAGCTTTTCATCAGCAATGTGTCCAGGACTTTAAGATAGCCAATGACATTTTGGCTGATTGCAAATTCTAAGTCAGCTATAAAAAGGCTACTATATTTTATATCCTGTATAATCTTTCACTGAGTTTAATATTTTTATGATGTACATTTGTACAGATGTGTCTACGAGATAGACCTCATTTAGAAAATGGATTAAATAACTGCACAGTCCTAGCATTCAAGGCATGCTATCAGTAAAAAAGTTTAAAGGGAAGATAATATTTACTGTGAATTATTTCTTCCTCTTTGAAGTGGAAAGTGAAGCATTCTGTAGCTAAATGGGGAATGACTCACTTTCAGAACATAAATCAGTGTTTTAACGGAATTGAATTAGTTGACATTTGGTATCTTAAGGGATAGATTGTTTGTAATTTTTCAGGAATATCTAAGCCTGAATGCCTTGTTCATAAAATGTAGGTTTATAAAAGCAGGAAAAATAACAAAATTCTTCCTTAGTGGTTAATCTTTCTTTCAAAAGTTGCTTCCAGGAAATATACAGCTTTGTGCTAATGAATGCAATCACTCACAGGGATTCTCAAGGGCCTGGGGCAACCCCATGTGAACCCAAACTGCAAATGAACCCATCTCAAATATGGAATAACATAAAGCTTTCTGTTTTAAAATAGAGCCATCAATAGAATAGGAAACCACATTTTTTTTTAGAAAGGAGAACACATTTTCTTAGTCCTGAAATGGATGAAGTGTTTGGCTTTCAGTTCCACACTGAAAAGAAGATTGGACCATCTGGGTATTCTGTATGGTTCTACAGAAGTAACATGGGACAGGATCCTGATTCAATTTAAAGGACTGGCAAAATTCTCAGTAATTTTAATTAAGCAAGGATTTTACTCAGCTTATCAACTGTGTGTATATAGATTTAAAATACAGTCTTGCAAATATAAGTCTAATTAACTCCTGTGATTTCAGCAGGATAAGTTTAGAACCACAGAAGCAGAACTAAGATAAGAACATGTTCTATTATATGTAATAATAACAATTTCCAAAGCAGAAGAATAATACATGTTGACTGGAGACAGAGCTAAAAAGTCTTGCAGGAAAAATTTTCTCCCACAGTGTCTCTCATGATCAGCTCCAAAAAAAAAGCTTGATTCTACTGTTCTATCAAGCAGCCACATCCCTTCCCTGAAATTAAAGATTTATGGAAGACAAATAGAAGGTTCAGGATTAACTTTTGTAATGATAATTTTGCAATTATTGCCCTTTGGAATATCCCTGAAAACCTTTCACCTTCTATTAGCACAGTTCACACAACTAAAGAATTCTTGTTCTATCAGCTGAAGTCTAAATATTTTGAAAATTGTCTTTCTGCAGTGTATTTCTACAAGACACCTGACTCAGGAAAACACTTACTCATATACCTGATTTTACATGCTGGGGTAATTCCTTTGCAATCAAGTTCCCAAAGTTCTTAACATATGGTGTTGACTCAAGAATAATTTGATTTTATTAGTTGATTTTTCAGCCTAAATGGATTTGCATTTCCACGTGGTCCCTTTCCTATTCTGACTCTTTTGAATTTGACTGACTGTACATAATTAACTTCCTGTTCATTTTTACAACATCATTACCAGAGCAATTAGTCCATGGGCTGCTTCAGTCTGAATCTGAAACATTTTTAAAGCAGCAGTGGCTCAGACCCTGACTTCCCTCCATCTCTTGTAAATCTCACGTAAATCTCCTGTAAATACCATCTTCTGCATTTGTAACTGGTTGTTTATTAAATGCCTCTGAGATGTGGTATGTTAGAGCCCTCCAACTAATGATTAATATCCCCTGGTGAAAAAATTCCTTGGCCTCGTCTGTGCTGAATCCTTCCCCAGGCTTCAGGAACTGAGACTGAGCAGCCCCTCAAAGCTCAACAGGGAGGAAAGGAGAGCAGTTTTAAGGCTATTCCTGGTCTGGAGTAGCCTCTGGCTGTTACTCAGTGGACATGTCTGAGAGTGCCTAAAGCTCCAGTGAAGACTTTGTACAGCACAGCTCGAATCGCTGCCACCCTGCGCTCTGCATTACCTTGGCTCAGACAGTCACAGAATCGGGCTGGTATTGACAAGAGAGTAGCTGCTTCTTTCTGTAACTCAAGATAGGTGAGACCTCTTTCCTTTACACCTAATTCAGGATTCCTTTCAAATATTACTGAAATTTTTATGTGTAGTCATGACTTCATCAAACTCACCGTATTTATTTTCCTTCACTTTTATATTTTAGCTTTCTTTCTTTATGCCTTTAACTAGTCAATCATTTAATTAAATTTGCAAAAGCACTTGGGGAGGGAATTTGCAAGAAAGAAAGATACAGTACAAGGAATTACTTTCTTCTCGTTTTTATTTTCACTGTTTGAGAAATTAGTCTCATCTTAATTCAACGGAAATTGAACCAGTTTAATTTATTCATTGGCAATTTTCAAGAGAAACTTCAGGATTTTTGTAGCCAGACCTATTAATCTGGAAGTACCTTCTCTATTTTAAATTATTTGCTTTTAGCACATTGCTAACAGGAACTGAAGAAGTTATTTGGAGGTGTTTGAAGACCTGACTTTCTACTGAAAGTTTCATCTTCTCATTTATTATTTGCCTTGAAGCGCTCATCAAAGATAGATGACAGAATGTTTTTCCAGATACCTGCCCTCAATCCTTTGAAGAAGCTTATTTATATCATTATTATGGTATGAATTATTGTATTGAAATTAATATGGTTTTACCATTTGCATCTTTTCCACCCCTTCTGACAGGAATTTAAATGCATGCAGCTGTCACTTTCTCTCAGTTCCAAGAACTAAAAGAAGGTTAGTTTCCAGAATCTCCATAATGGAAATCTCACTGTACTGGAAAGGTCTTTAGAAGTCTGTTTGGTGAGTCTGCATGTGAGGATTGCACTGAAGTACCTGAACGCTGGGGAACAATAAATAGGGCTTCTCAGCTCCACCTGTGGGTTATTTCTGCCTGAGGATCTGGAAGGAGCAGTGTGTAAGCCACTGCTGAAGAACACAGACAGTGGCTCTCACACAATTCCCACAGTGAGCAGCCTGAGATCCTCCTCCTCCATTTGTCTGGTCACTGTGCAGCCTCAGACCCTCTCCAGCTGCTGGACCCTTCCTCACTCCTGGCACTGGAAGAGAGAGAGTTGCTGTGCTCACAGGCCATGCAAAGGTACCTCTGCTGTGTTCATGCACGCTTTTATTGGGCAGCCCCAACAACCATGTTTTTAACTCTTTTCAATTAATCCCCTACCACTAAAGCCTACTGCAAAATATTAGTGCTTTATGTTCCATCCGTGTGAAATCCAGAAAAGACACACAGTTTCTGGCAAGAGGGAGACACTGCCTGGGCAACCCACACAGTGACCTCACCGACGGCAGCACAGCCTGTCACACTTGGCACCACTGAGGCCGGGTCTGGGGAGGAATCAATTACAGCTGATATCAGCTTTTCAAGTGTTCATCAATCCCCCAATGCAAACAAAACTCCACTAGGAGCTTGGCATGCCAAGTACATGAGGTGTTTCAGCCAGCTTTCTTTAACCAGAAATCTCTCCTCTGGCATTTATTATGTCTAGCTTGTGCTTTGGTGCATTCATCCTACCAAGAGCTGAAGATAAAATTCAAGGCTTGTTTTCACAGTTATTAGTACCAGATCTGTGCACTGGTGATCCATTTACCATGATACAAGGTGCTTGAGGTAAATTAGTGTGGAAAAGGAGCCCATCATTCCTTTGCATGACAGGGCAAAATGGATGATTTAAAATTGAGACAGGCTCTTGGGCTGCCCAGTTTGATTGTAAAGCCTGAAAATACTACACAGCTTGGGGGAAGTTATCTCCTGTGTAGCAATCGCCCTTCTAGGCTTATTTTTTGTTTACACATTATTATCTGATTGCCCATTTGGGAGAAATAATTAGAACTTAGCTAATTATGAATAAGACAGATTTGTTCTTTCTGGCAAATTCCTTAATGCAACTGATTACCCTTGGCAGAAAAGCTACCATGGCACAAACCTCTTAAATAAAAACCTGCAAAATGACCTTTCCATCTGTCAAACTATCATAAATTAAGAGATCAGCAGCAAAGAGAATGAGAGCTTTAGGTTTGGTTCTCAAGTATGGATGGCATCTATAATTAATTTGACAGACAGGCTTATTTGCCTTCATTTCACCATTTTGATCTTCTTTCCTGCTAGTACAAGGAGACCCAGAGGGGACCAACAAGTCTGATGGATGTGCTTTCAGCTACACCTGCAGAACATTGGACATCACCCCAACTGTGATAAATTGTCGCAGGGCTGAAACGAAAATCGACTATGAAATCCTGTTCCAGTTGCAGATGTACCAGTCATATGCTTCATTCTACAGCTTTTGGCCTGGTCATGCTCTTGTTGAAGTTTCAAATCTACTTTGTGAACTAATTGTGTTAGTGTACTTTTAATGTTTTCTCCTTAACCTGCCCTCTCTCTCTCTTACAGGTGTCTTACAGCAGATGTAAAGCAAAAAGATGGAGAAACCATCTACTGTGATCCATCACATCAGAAATACATTTGATGCCCTGACTCAAGGGAAGCAAAAAAGATTCTTCCTCATAACAGAATCTACTGGGTCCTGGCTGAGGTTCAGAGTACACAGAGCACCTAGTCTCTATTGAAACTATAAATGTAATTGTTTCTGAAAATGTCACTCAAAGATATTGGAATTTGAAACTAAAATCCTGCAGTTACATAACTTATTTAGAAATTCTGTCATTTTCATTCAGACACAGTCAATATTATAAAGATTTCTGTAAACAACTTTGTCTCAAAATGTGATTGCTTTGATGACTACAGAGACTGGCATATGACTGGGTATTAGATAATAAGAAATCAAAGAAGCACATGCCCTTCTGGAAACAGAAGTAGTCTGAGGGTAGAAGTTCTGTATTTGAGCACCGTCTGAGTAGGCTGGAGAGGAAGGGTCCTCAGGGAAGGCACTGCCTCCTGTGGTTTGAATCTGCCTCAGAGCAGTGTCCCTGCTGGTACAAGCTGACTCGAAGCAGAGTGCTGCACTCCAGCTTTGCCCACCCTGCCGCAGATGCTCCAGCCCTGCTGCCGGTTCCCACTGCCAGCAGGGTACCTCCCACAGCCACCGAGCACAGGCACAGCACTGGAAATGTTATGGGCTGCAAAAGATGGCAGTTCTGATCCTGCCCCAAAACAGGCAGCTGAGAGCTGGCAAACTGAGCTGCAGCCTAGAGAAAATCTCACACGGGGAAATCTTTCCTCATTGGCTGTGGCCTCTTGTTTACGCAGGGGTTTTAACCTAAATTACCTTATTCAAAGCATGCAAAGCAAAGAAAGTGAACATTTGGGCAGGCAGTATTTCCTTTTTCTCTGCTCCCTCAGGTAGATGGGTAACACTTGCCTCAGAACCATCTTGTAGGTATTTTCAGGCAACAACATAGAGAAAACTTACCTGTGCAGGTGTTGTCAAGCCTCGAAGTCTTTGATCTCACTTTTCTTTCTTTGTCAGATGCATGTGATTCCAGTGACTGAAACAGAGCTGATTTCAACTGGAGAGCCAATAATCAATTTGGGAGAAATAATGATTAAATCCATTAAGAACAGAATTGCCATTTATATTTTCTTTTTATTTTCTGAGTGCTTCAGATTGAATAATACACAAATCAAACTGTAATAGTTTCCTCATGTCAGAGATTAAACACTGGTTTCCTCCTCTTCATTGAACTGTTACTTATCCTTGTTCAGACCACTGAGCCACTCATACCTGCAGCAGTTTCATCAGTACAAATTATACTGTAGCATTTTCATCCTTATTTAACCCTTTTAAAACAGAAAAACTGCAGACTTCAGGAGACACCAGGAGAAGAGGGAGTATATAGTAGAAAAGAGCTCCTAAGCAAAGAGCATAAATATAAAAATGGATCATGGATGTAGCAGAAAACAGAAAGCCAATCTTTGAATTCCGTGGGTAAATCCAAAGGAAACTGTTGTGATCCTCCAAACATCTCAAATTGGATGCATGTCAGAGCTTTCCCACACAAACCTTGTTCTCCTTTCTCAGTTCTGGTAAAATTGTTCCAAAACCTTGGATGCATAATTCTCTCCTAAAAACTGTTTTTCCATGTAAAAAGTCTATCACAAATTCTTCTGAAAAGAAGCTTCATTAATCTCAAAATTACATGTAGAATAAAATATGGTACAACCCATATATTCTCTAAGAGCAGCAAGAAGGGCCAGGACTATTCTGAGGAGCACCTTCCTAGAATCTTATAGTCGCCTATTACAAGTAAAGCTCAGTTGGAACGAATATACAAGCACACATACAAATATACAAATCCTTCACAGTTTAATAGTGTCTTTCTATGTATGAAACAGAGATATGTTTCCAGAAATAAAGAAAAAAGGTGTGATAAAACAGTCCAGTTCATGTCTCATGGGAGAGAATCAAACGGAGTAACTTCATCTAGAAACCAACAATATTTCCCGTGCAGTTTAATGTGCTTGAGAACCCTCTTTCAGCAGGTTGGATAAATAACATCTTTACTACTCTCTGCTGCAGAAACCAAACATGGGAAGGATTCTGGTTTTGCAGATAACATTTTATGTGAAGTATTAAACTCCCTTGTGACACTCACTATTATAATATCACCAAGTGCATGGATATGTTGGTGTCCTGAGCCTCCGCAGCTAAGCTGGCAATTTAGAACAAAGAATATTTAGGATACAGTTTCAATACTATGAAACAGAGACGTCTGTGTTGATGCATACATTTTCAAAGCTGAAAGGACAAGACTTCAGTCTACAGCTATAAATTATTCATAGCATATTCTGACACATTGGGGAAGAGACCTGAATATTCATATGCCACACAAGTGGTAAAGTCCCTATAAATTTGGGAGATGATGAGATTGTGGAATCTTTCTTTATTTTCATGATACGAACCTTATGGGACAAGCTGTGCCACAGTGGATTTCACTGATACAAGACATGCAATCAGATGAATCTGTGGAAGACTTGAGCCTTGAATCAGAGTTCCTATTTTTTGAAGCAATTTTCCCCAGAAAAACTGGGGATGCCAGCAATTTGAGAACTGTTTTCTGAAATCACAGACACTCATAAAATATTACCCATCATATTGCACTCATTTGCTAATCAGTTTGGTAGTTGTTTTCACAGTCCATCAAAAATTCAATAACGTAAACATCTGATCTGTGATCCTCTGTTGCTGTAAATGTTCTTTATAATTGGACAAAATAAATGCAAAGCATAACTTCAAGTTTGGTGGCAGGTTCCATCTATCGTGCATTAATAAAATTGACTAGTCAATGCCCTTGATGTTAGAGAACGTAAGGGCCCAGTCCAATTGTTGCCTCTCAATAAAACAAAATCACTATTTTTGCAACTTTAGTCAGGTTTTTTTACAGAAATAGATTACATTACTGGCCAGGCAGTGGAAAATCAAGACTGCAGTGTTCTTTTTCCTTTTGAGAAATCATTTGATCGAACTGATTAGTGCTCTTGTCACAAGCACATTCTGGACAGATGCTGTATATACACTTGTGCCATCTAGTCTGATGTCAAAGACTAAAAAAAGTCCTCTGTCACTTTCCTTGCCTTTTCCATATCCTTTCTATATAATGATCAAAAGCTAATTGGCAGCTTTTAATCTTCCTGGTCCTCCTACTATGATCTGGAAGCAAAAATACAGGATGCATCCAAAATGCAGACATGCTATGCTTTTGTGTTCTTTTTCAGGAGTCAGGTTGACCCCAAAACACTTTTGACAGAGCCAGAAGAATGAAGATCAAAACAGATGCAGCATTTGAAGGGCCTGGTTTATTTTCTGGATTCTTTAGAAATCCTCTTCTTCCAAGAGTCAGTGGACAGGAGGGACAGAAAGTCCTCAGGGAATGAGATACCTGAGTAGCCAGGAAAAAGTTAAGTATGGCAATCGTGCCCTCAGGCAACTATTTACAGTCTTTATTCATCATTTCACCTACTCATTGATACAGGAAAGCAAAATCCCACTTAAAATTGACAAGCTGAGGCACAAAAATCTAAGCACAGTCGAAATCGAAGAGTTTGGGTGTGATGGCACCATATCTTTGACAGCAACAGCAGCATAAAGTATTTCTTTCCACCCTCAGGCAGGCAATGTTGCTTTTTCCTCTCCATTGCAGCCTACCAATCCCTTTTTTGTGCCACTTGTCATTAAGTGAAGTGCCAAGACCAGAGTTAGATGTCCTAACAACTATCAGATATTCATAAATATTGTTACTAATTTGCAGCAATTTTACAACATATATTGATGTATTTGAATGCACAGCCAGAGCTACAAATGTCAGATACAAAATGTGTGAACTAACTCAGCAGATCTTCACTGTATCTGACACTGATCATACGTGTTGCATGAAAGTCATATCCTTCGTGTGAGCTGAGAGATGTGACTCTCTTATGTAGCTTTAAACAACCTTAGCCTAACGCTGCACCACCCTTTTATTTGTGTGAGAAATAAGTAGTATATTCATATATCTGATTTAGGGTGGAATGAATTATGCCCTAAACCTCACTGCCTGTACTATTTCAGTCTGTACTGGGAGTTAGGATCAGTGTTTCAGGTGAATGCACTCACCTGAACCTCATGCTGGATGTCTTCTCTAAAATCACACAGCAGCAAAGCTGTGGCAGAGCTGGGAATGGAAAATTTCCTGACTCTTCGTATGATGCCTTTGTGCTGGATATTATTTCCTTGCTTTTGAAACTTAGGCAGAACAGATTTTAACTTTGTGGATATGAAAGAGTAAAAAAAAAACAACCCAGAAGCTCCCACTGAAAAGCCACGTTTGTGACACTGATTTCTCATTACTGCACACATAATTCCCACTGACACAAACAGTAACGTGGTGTTTCAGTCTGGTGCACTGGGTGTGAAGTTGCTAAAGCAGTGGAAGCACACAGTCCTGGTGAACCAGCCTCAGGTAGGTTCCAATTACTCTCTGCTCTTTCAAAATGACAGGTTTTGATCTCTGATTTCCACTGGTTATCACGCTGCTGGGAACAAGCACATTGTGCATGGGTGAACAGTTATTGCACACATGTGGGTCACCAGCCAGATTGTAATGAAACCTGTCTTTAGTGGCAACACACACAGTGTCCCTCACATACACGTGTCTGCAGCAGCTCAGCCTCATTTAGATATTCTGATATTCAGCTTCAGACAGGCATGATAGAATGTGGATGTTGTTCTGGTGAAAGGAATTAATCCTAAAAGTCTGCAGGATTTCCCCGTGTAGAAAAGTTCTTGGAAAGCTTGGAGTTGTTCAGCATTTCTTAAGATTTCCTTCCTTTCTTGGACATCCCTCTTTGCTTCAGGGTATGTGGTTAAGAAATGCATGTGGGGCACTTCTCAGGAGGAAGTTACAAATGACAAAATGCCTCTCTGAGGACAAAAGAAGATGCATAAAATAGAGCAGCTTCTGACTTGCTCTTTTATGCATGCAAACTAAGCAATTGCATCCTTCCATCCTCATTTCATGGTCCTTAAGCCAGGAGCAATCTTTTTCCTAGACCCCTGAACTGCAGCGCACACTCATCCACAGAGATCCTGCAATAGCCATAAAAGAGGGAAAGCGTGAAAAATCAGTTCATATTCCAATGAATTCTGTACAGATGCAGCAAGAGAGGAAATACACAGACTGACAAACAGAGCGAAAGCACTGACGAGTTTCCCCTTATGTAACACCTCCTCCCTACGAGTCTGTAGAGCAATATAACCTTTTAATCACTGCAAAGGCTCTAACGATGCTCACAACTTGTTTACAAAATAGTGATCCCTCTTTAATCATTCTGTATTTCTCCTGTGTTGTACTGCATATTAAAACGTCATAGCCTTTCTAAAATAGATCTTGCTTATATAACATCAGGCACATGTGAAGTGAACATGAAATAGAGCTTTGACTCTACAGCAGTTTGCACCAAGAAGTATCTCTCTGATTCCTCCATGGCTTCAAGCAACTTTTTCCTCACTGAAAACTTTTTTACCAATTAATTCTCAAAGTTCAGTGTATTTAATCTTAATAAAAGTGCATAATGAGCTTCTCCAAAGGACCCATCCCATGCCTTAGCCTAGAATACTGTCACCAAATATCTCACTGCATAGCTCACTTTATCCGGTTCTTAATTTTGAGATCTAAAAAATGCTCGCTTTATGTAAACAACTGCAAACATTCATTAGGTTTATGTAACTGACCTGTCACTGGACTAAGCACAGTGAGTGCCTCTCAAGCTGGAGGTCTGAGTTGGTCTGTGGCACCTCTGCAGGAATCAGGACTGGGCTGGAGGAAAGGCTGGAGAGACTGAGACGGTCGCAGTTCCTATGGACATCATTTTGCTAAGGAACACTAATACACGGGCTCCAGTGGCAAAATTTAGGGTGATAGGCAGGAAACTGAAGATGAGGAATCTCCATCATAGGAGTCTCTGAAATGCTCCCTCTGCCTCAAGTGGGGTCAAACATGGAAGCAAAATGTCTGTGTAGAGATGAGAAAATGAAGACAGGCATTTCAGATTCAGGGAGGGCGTTTACACAGGATGAATTTGACGTCACCTAAACAAGTTGGGAACCTTGCTATTGGTGACAGAAACCTTTAAACTAGACTACTATAGAAAGCTGGTGCAAAATAATACATTTTTTTTTGGATGTTCCAACTTCTGGGATGAAGTTATGGGAACACTGCATCTTCCAATATGGCATAGAAGGCATTTGGCAAAAGTTTAACAGAACTGTGCAAAGACTAGAATACCCAGCTTCAAAGAAAAACAGTGAGATAAAAAGGCACCAAAGAGACCTGTAAGACAGATTTAGATACTGCAGGAAACTATACAGGAAAACCAGGTTGAGAAAAGAATTGCATTGTACCTTAAAGAAAACTCTTCTCCAGTTAGGAGCAAAAAGTTAACCATGTCATAAGGTAAGGCAGAATCCCTGTGGATTTAAATTCCCTCATCAAATTGCCAAAGAACAGCACTAAGACTGTATTAGTATTCACCTGACCACAGTGGTAATGGCCTGTAACATGCTCAAGGGCTACAAGAGCAGGAGACACTATTTAAATGTAGCACATGTTGATGACAGATGTGATGTCAAGACTAAATGTTTAGATATCACTGACAGCTGCTTCATTGATCAGCTCCTCACAATTTGCTGTATGAAAACTAACTTTTGGCTTGATTCTGTAGAGATCTGGCTTTCAATGTCCTTGTAGGATCACAGGAATTAAACAGGCAAACTAGTCCCCCAAGAAGGAACAGCCATGCACCACTGCCCATGCAATCAGAGTTCTCAGCCTGTCAAACCAGTTTGTGTCCAAGCCAAGAGCCTTCCAAAAACAAAGCAATTAGTCTGTTGTCCCATATATATACAACTATATAATGTTAGTCCTTTGAATTTGTTAGTGTTTCAGATTATTTTACCCATGCATAAAGAGAGAAGCCACAAGAACAGAAGCCAGACACACATCCTCCTCCCATAAAGTCAAGATATATCACATCAAAAGCACAGCTTCTAAGAATGATAATTTTGTGTAAAAGAAACAATAAACTGCACTGGGGGACACACTTTCCTGCTAAAACTGACAAAAAGCAACAGGATGTCAACAGAGAGCTTAAATGATTGCCTAACCAGTTCCCCCTTGCTGTTCAAGATAGGTTAGCTTTTTGCACTGAAAACATATGATATTTTATAAAACTGAATGTTCCTTTATACACACAGCATACACAGACACAAAGAGACAAATGCAAGTACAGATTTTTATTCCATAGTGTGGTGCAGCTAATTTGAACTTGTTGTTGGTAACACTCAAAAAGCCAATATACTTTCAAATTAGGCTCTTGAGGTCTGATCGTGCTCTCATTAGAGGCATTAAAAAAACTGTCAGTGATTTTACCAAGAGCCAGGATTTGGCCCTTAGGAAGATAAGAAAACTTAATATTAAGTGTTGCAATCTTCTTAACAGATATTGTCACTATTCATTGATTTTCAGAACTGGCGTCTCATACGTAGTTGGATCATTTGTTATGATAAGAAGTTCTGCTGATGCCTCCAGCTTTTCTGAGTTACTTTTTACTTTATATTCTTGTCTGGTAGAAAGATAAATGCTCAATGAACAAGGCAGTTTTAAAGTAATTTTCTTTCATTTTAATTTACAGGTTTTTGTAAGATTGCAGTGGCTGTGTGTAATTTCTAAAAACACAATAATTTGCATATATTAAGAAGGTATGTTTGTGAAGTATGTCATTAGTTCTGTCTCCTGAATAGCTTTTCTATATAAAAAGAGATTCTGATTCAGAATTATGAAAAATAATGTCTATAAATACTGTGGAGAAAATAAATTAATAATACTTGGCAATTATTTTTTTTCTTGAAACATTAATCATTGGGTCTTGTTCAGAACCTGTCTAATTCTCAGTATAAGTGGAGATCCACTGAGCCAGAAAATGTGTCATAAATTGTAACTCCATTTAACTGACAAGAAAACGAAGAGTTGGAACATTTAAGAGACTTGCTGCAGTTTTTCAAATTTTGTCTGCGTTCAGAAAAATTTAGGGTTTTCTAAACTCTTCAAACCTTATATCATGTTCTTTTGTCACAAAAAGGAGTTACTGAGTATGGGACAGTTTTAAAGTCCTGCCAAGGCCAGGTCTCCTGACACAGAGCTAGTGCATGTTCTGGACTCTGTGAACCTCTTTTGTGCGTAATCACTTGCATGATAAAATAATGAAGCAAATTGCATTTATTTAGGGACTGATTACATCAAATAAATGGTGGAAGGTAAATCAGAAATTTAGAAGGGAACAGTAATTATAACCAGTGGCAGAGATATCCATTATAACCTGAAAATGTACCAGCGAAATGTATTTGTATGTAGCTCACGTCTCTGTATATGGTGTTTTCTGGCTTGGCTGGCAATGCTGCTGAGTTTAGAAGAGGACAGTTGTTTCGTGGTGCTTTAATGCTGCAACACCAAGATGAACAGCAGTCCAGAGCAGCAACAGTTCATCTGCATTTTGCAAGCTCAATTCTTTTGGCCTCCTCTAAAGAAGACAGATGTCTATTGCCTGCAAGTTATACCTTTTTAACCTAAGTGATAAGAATGGTTCAAAATCTTGCAAATTAAATCCTCTCTAATGCCCTATAAAATGACATTTCTTGCACAGTTCCACTGGAAATGTTTTGCCTGACATACATGTCAAGTTGTTATTTATTTTGCTTTATGGCTGCTCCAGACTGATGGCTCACAGCAATTCTGTAACTCAAAAAATGCAGTTGGGTGCTTCTTCCTCCTGTCACTTTAAAATAATTACTTTCTGGCCTTAATCATATATGTTTATACTTAAATATTTGTAGCCTTCATACAGAAATTATTAAATGAGGTTCTCCAGCTTGTCTTAGACTGAATGCCTGCTTTCTCATGCCTTTGGGCTTGAAAAGGTGGTTCTATAAACCCATATAATTCAGGGTTTTACTCAATCTCTAAGAGAGCTGATTAGGAGGGGACTTTTCTTGATCTAGTTATTCCATAATTAGCCACAGAAATGTTCCTTGGCCCCTTTGCTAAAGCATCTAGTACAGCGTTTTCAGAGTCACAATGCTGGACTGACAACAATATTTTAACAACAATTGAAAACAATTACATTTGCACTTGCTTGAGTCCCCTGCTGAGACACAGGCTTGAATTTGTATGCTTCTGCAGAAAGAAGCAAATCTGAGGCAGATTAGGACACAGACTTGCTCTTAGAATCTTAATCATTTAAAGTAACTTCTTTGTTGTTGTGTTAGTCACATCCTTCACAGAGCCAAGGACTATGAAATCTACTGCAATTTTCATATGATGTGATCCAGGCTTTGTCCTTCCAGATTTTGTTTACTTCAGAACAATGATACTATAAACTATGTTTACTTATCACTTTTCATCTGTGTTCTCTTGTGTTTCCTTACATGATCATGTTTTTCACTCTGGTTCATCTCCAATTCTATTTCCTGACTTTCATGGTTGAACTCTTCTTTTATTTCTCATTGTTCTATTTGCTTGAAATGACAGGTCTAGCACTTAAATTTGGTTTTGTACTTATCATATCACAGAGCAGGATCTTTCTGTTAATTACATCCACTCTTCTACAATTTTAGTCTTTTTTTGGTTTGAACAATTGCCTAACTTTTAGTTACTTAACAAAACTTTCTACTTTGCATTCACATCTCCTGATATTTGCTATTAGAAAGAGCCTCTGCACCACTGTACAACTTAAAGGAATGTATATAAAGCCTTCAAGGTTTGACATTTCAGAAACCTCAGAGACACAGCTCATTCCACTTCCCTTGCTCATCTTCAAAAGAACACCCCAAAAGAGAGATTTGCTATATTATGTAATGGAAAATTAGATCAGCTGAAACTGTTGGTTTTAACCTTCATTAATTTAACATCTAGTTCATATCTGGTTTCTGTGCCCCTGCACTGTAAGAAGGAGAGTAATATAAGAACCCTACTAAGATCCCACATGTTTAATTTTTTGGTCTCTTAGCTAGAACTGCCCCAAAGTCACTTATTATTTTTATTTCATCTGCCTTTTCCTGCTTACTTTTTATTACTCATTTCCTTAGCAGGTGAATTACCACGAATTATCACCAAGCTGGGGACTGGGCCACTGTGCTAGAGCCATGTGCCTACCAGGACTCACCCCTCTGCAGCACAAAACCAGAAAAACAGACAAAAAACTCAGCCTCTCAGCTCATCACCAAACTCAGAAGTACTTTCTGCCTGGAACATGCAAATAGCTATTTTAGGTACAGCTCTGGGGCTGTAAGGTGTAAAGAGCAGGCTTGTCTATGACTGAAAGAGCTGTCATAGTGCTTCTTGCTCATTAAGCCTTCTCCCACCAGCACATCCCTGCAACTTTCCTGCAGTCCAAGGCAACCTTCTACTTCAGCTTTCAGGGTCTCCCCTGCCAGTTTTCCCAACAGTGAGAAGGGCAGTGGCACATGGCTAAGATAAAATAGGAAAAAGAGTTGTAGGTGAGGATTGACCTGCAAATCAACCCCACGACTTTGCAGGGCCATCTCACCGTGTGACACCGCTCATCTCTAACAGTGACCATCGTGCACCCAAGAAAACTGTGCTCCAGCGCCCTCCTGTCACATGGCAGCAGCTGCTGAGGGTCTTGCACCTTCTGAGTGTTCCCAGCTTTACCTGGGCGACAGTGAAATAAATATATATGTCCCATAATCAAAATATTTCAAAGTCAGAAGCAAAACTCATGCTCTGGAATATTAATAATAATCTGATGGAAAAATACCTGACTCCTCTCTAAAACGCTGCTCTGCTAAAAGAATGTGGAACAGCGTTTCCTAATTCTCTGTAGGTAGATGACCTCTATAACACTTCTTTCACACTGCTCCATTAGTCAGCTCTGCTTTTTCTGGTTCTAACCCTTTGCAAAGAGTTCTGCAGACTCCTGCTAATTGTTGCAAAAAAAAATTTACAGCACTGAGAATTATTTCTGGATCATTGCAATTGCCTGTCACTGTGAGTAAAGCCTTTACCTGGAAGTACTTTTCATGGAACAAAGCAGTCCTAAACCATTAGTATGCTCTTGTATGGGGATAGAAATACAGGGAATTTGCTGGCAATATTCTTAAACCTGCTGTTCTAAAACTTCCATAGAGAACTTCCACAGGAAAAAGAGCATCACCCCGCTGTTTTATGCGTTCAAAATCATCAGGTGCTATGGGCCATCTGCAGATGGATCACTTTGTGGGTACCAAACAATTCTGGGGAAATGTTGCTGACATATCCCCCTGTCAAGGTTCAATAGGACAGATTTGCCTGTAAATAATGTGTTATATTTTGTCACAGAAAATATAATTATTTGCAGTGTCAATCACTCTCTCTTCTTTCCTTTACCCTTTCTCTCCTGATGGATAGACAGATAGATAGACAGACAGACACACAGATATTACATCTTGTTATACATGGAACACACCTTCCAAGTCACCAGACTTTGATGATAAATAGGAAGTTAAGGAGTTAAGCTTAGGAGCTAAAACTCTAAAGTTCAATGACAATTAATAAATTATAGCTCATTAGGTAATCTTGGTCCTATAGTTGATCTTTCTCAATGCATTTGCTGCTTTCTTTTTACAGCATGGTTACTCATGCGTTATTTTTATCATTTATTATTTACGAAGAGCCATGTGTTCCTCATTCTTCACAAAACAACAAATGTTCCAGGTCCCTGCCCAGAAAAGCTTGGGATTTGTGATTAAAAGGATGTGGACTCTTCTGCTTTGAAATGTTCTCTAAGTTACATCACAGAACAAGCAGCAGAAAAGTTAACAGACTGTCCCAGTCCACTGTTGGTCAATAAACCCAAGATCTCACAGGCCTCATTTGTTACTGTAAAGCCTTAATCCATTTCCTTCCATGATTTTCACTGCATTTGAGCACAGTAAAGCTGATGTCTATATCACAATTTGGTACCCATCTATAATGTGTGTTTAGATGCTGCTTTGTCCTTACAGCTGTTCACTGAAATGTGAATAGATAAAGAACTTGAACACTGACTGTGACACAAAGCTGCATTGCAGAGCATGAAGTCTAATTTCCTTTGTACTTTTAAGGTAAAATTTGCCAGCACACACTGGATATCTGGTTTAAATGCACTATAGGCCTATAAATTTGAGATCTATGAATTTGTTCATTCAACCCATGACTGAGTGCCAGTGACATCTCATTAAAGTCCAATCAATGGCCTTTTTTACTATTCTCTGATATGCCAATGAAGATGATGAAGATGCAGAATTGATTTTTCACCACTCTTTTTACATTGGTTGATAAGCAGTTCATACCAGGAGAACAGAAGTTAAAACCTTTACCTAAGGTTTTGAGACTATCTTGCTCCTCTTGTAATCTCTTCAGGTTTTCAATAAGCTTGAATTTTGTAACTTCTGAGATGTTACAATGCTGAGAAAACCTCGTGTGCTTGAAGTTCTCAGCATTAAAACGGACAAACAGTTGATTAAAATCTGTGATTCCCTTACTATTCTCCAACAAAGCCCATATGTATCTCAGTGTCAGCCTTGCTTCGTGACTCCAGCAGGACATTGTTGCACCTTGTAGCAGAATCACTTGAAGATATGAATTTTTTCTAGAATGTGAATACAGTGAATAAAGCAAAATATGCACAAGAAAAGAAATAGGAGGTCAGCTGAAAGAAGGAATTAACTTTGTGACAGTGTTTTGATGACAGAGAAAGTCCAAGCTCACAGAGCAAGGCTGGAGGAAAAGTCCTGGTCTGGAAATACAGAAAGTAGAGGATATAGTCTCTTCTTCTAAATTCTATCTTCACCTTTGTGAGTAAGATTTAAAATTGTGAGAGAAATGCCAACTGGTGGAGGAATAAATGCAATTTACCTGATCTTGAAGTTAAAATTCAACACTCTTAATCCTCTGCTAAGCTCCTGACTGAACCGAGAAGAGTAACTTTGGTATTTCTTGTCAGTCATAAATTTGGCTTTCCATTTGTGGACATGACAAAACCAGAACCATTTCACTCCAGCTTAGGAGGCTTAGTTATAGACCAGAAACCCATTATGCTAATCTAGGAAAAAAACCAACCAAACAAAAGACCCCACCAAACAACAAAACCAAGACAAACCAAACCACAAAGTAAAAAAAAAAAAAAATCTCAAGAGGAAACAATGCAGTTTCAACCTGTATCTGCTCATGTTTTTACAGGAAATAGTTCATCATCTTTTTTTTCTAATAACAACTCAGTTCCGGCACAGAGGCCAAGAGAGAACTGGTTGTAACTATTTATGGCAGGAAGTGATTACTCACTCCCCAGCCTAAAGAAATGGCTTCCGCCATACCTGAGATTTTTAGGTATTTTTGGGCTTATATAAACCCTCTTCTGACTCCCTCTGGAAAATTGCCAATTGCATTTTGAGAACACTGTTTTAGTTAAACGACAAATAATCGTGTATTTCTGAGAGAAGATGATTTCAAAGTGGAAGTTGTCAGTACTTCAAAGTTTCCTCTCCAACTCATTTAACTTTCCTCTGAGATTCAGCACATTCCTCTGTCAAATGGAGATGATGATCACTCATATACTCATATTTCAAGTCTAAATTCATTAAAATTTATAAAATGTTTTGCAGTGCTTAAGAGAAATATGTTGCAAAATTTGAAAGCATTTTTGCTATACTAATTAGCTCAAGAGGGAGACCTTTATTGAACTGCAGTTCACACTTTGGAGAGATTGCAGGTGGTTTTGTAATATTATTTTGTAAATGTTTTTCAGCTCTGAAAATATTTTAATTTATTTACTGCAACTGGCACATGTATAAAAGCACATGGAATGCATGGTGCCAATACAGCTCCCAAAAACATTGGCATAGCTAACATTAGTTCCTCAGATTTTTATCTGAAATTATACAGCTCATACAGCAAAATATAGTGCTAAGTATGAGGAAGGAATAACTCCTATGTTGCCTTTTGTCCTAAGAAAGTGCTGTGAAAATGAACTTGTGTATTATTCCTAGGACTCAAGGCTAGACCTTCACATCTTGACAGCTCACAATAACTGCTCAGCAGGTTGGAGCAGAAATAAAGGATAAGTATGGGAGCTGACAGAAGTGCTGAGTGCTTGGGAAGGAGCTGGAACTGAGGTGGGCAGAACATAATTGTTTAACTGGAATTTAGACAAGACAGCTGAGCTAACATGCCAGTAATGTAAGAAAACTGAGGTGCAGGTACAGTAGATATTTTGATCACTATTAACTCACTTCACAGTTCTCGTAGGGTGATAACACAACCTGTTACCATGAAAAAAATTGTGAAGCTTTAATTGAACACATTAAAGTCTCTTTATCCATCACTGGAGCAAAGGCTTCAATATTATACAGTCCAAGTGAATTTCTGAATCCCTAATGGAAACACCATTCAGTTTTTGAACCAAACTTCACATAAACAGTGCTTAAACAGCAGTTTCTTTGCTCTGTTTTGTGAAGAGATGCCCAGACTGCAACATCAATATTCCAGAATCAGCTGCTGGAAGGATTTTCAGCCCATCAGAAAGAGATACTCTGTGTATCCCAAGGAGCAGACACACACTAGTCAAGGTATCTTTAGCAAAAGGAAACAGCAGGCAAGCAATAATGCAAATTGAGATGGAAATCACTCCACACTTCAGAGAAGGACAAGAGATTTGAGAGCTTACAAGGGAGAAAGACAGGATGCAAACTTTTCTCTGAAGTGTCTCCATCTATGCATTTAGTTACAGAGCAAAGCAGGATGACATGCAGTAATCCAAATAAAGCGAGTAAAGGGGAATGCATTAAAAAAATTAGGCTGTTGTCTCTTCCTTGGACCTACCAAGGAGTATTTTTGCCAAAGTACAAATTCTCTACGTGCCCTCCAGCTTCCAAACGTCAGCAACGTTTTTGCTCTTAATCAGCCAGACACTTCCCCAGTTAATGCTCTTGCCATGAGCTTGTCTAACCAAATCTCCCAGCACACTCTGCATCTTCCTCCTTGGCTCATGAAACAGGCATCTCCCATACACCCCATGTTCTCCCTCGTAGGTAAGCAAATGCATATGTCTGCTACACATGATATCTTCATCACTAGTACTTTCTCAAGAAAAGTTTCAGCATCTGCTGTGTCTTAATTATAGCATCTCAAGGGACACCGGCTGATTTCCACGTTAGTTAGCAAAGCCTTTCTTATTAGGAATTCTTTGGAGGGCAGATCGTTCATCTTAACAATGCCACAACACAGCAGGTGAAACGCTCTGATGCAGCGCAAGACCTATTTACCTTCCAGTCCTTCATGTAGGATTTACTTGCTAAACCTACACCAGAGGAGGCAAATACCTCTCCCCAAAAAGACGAATTCCACCTCAAAAGAGGTGGAGTTGTTCCATAAAGAGCAAGCCTTTGTCAGGTATAAATTATCATAACACTGTTGTCATGGAGCTCTGAGAATTTATCCCTGCTGAGGATCTGCTCCAGGATTCTCCAGCTTTTAATGCTGTGTATGTATTGTCCTAGTGAAAGGCTGTCTGTCATGATGAAAGCAAGCACAACACAATGATTTGTTTGTATTTATAACTCCACGATTTTATATCTGTTAGTCATTGTGGGTTTTTTTCCTAATCATATCTGCTCTTGTTACTTTCTGAATCTGAAATGCCCCATTAAGAAGAGTTGTCAGTAACAGCTTTTTATCAGAGTTTATAAAGCTCTGCTGGCTCTGGGACATGTGCAGCTAATGACAGACACACACCTCTGCCCCAGATCACAACTGAGGAAACAGCAACAGGGAGGCTGTGCTAGCAACAATTTTAAAGAGGAAAAAGTGCTAGGAAATATTAGATGATATAAGTTCCTGCTCTAAGTCCTTAGTTTACATGACCTGATAACATCCCTGACAAAGACAGGAATATTCAAGTGAATATTAAAAACTTGTAGCAGCCCTCTTTTAAAGCTTTATTTTTATTCTTTATTCAGTTGCAGAATTCCACAAAATCTCTTTTATGAGCAGGCTTATTTTTTTGGGATGAGATTTGCAAAAGTCCCAAGAGATTTCTGAGTGCAAATCCTATGTCTTTCTCTGAGACTTGTTATTGTATCATTAATGTTTGTTTTGAAATGACTTCTTAATCCAAAGGAGTTTTTACTGTTTTTGACAATCAGGACTGAGTTAGTCAAACTGGCCCAAAGTAAGAGTAAAAGTATTTCCCCTGTGCTGGAGTCTTATATTATCATAGAAACAGGAAAGATATCCTAAAATGAAACTGGTTTACCTGACACTGACAAACTAAAGGGCAGCTTTCAAAGTTTATCAAAAGGGAGAATTCAGAGCCCAGTGGTGCACTTTAATCACTTGTTTCACAGGTGTGAAAACAGAGACATTTCTCATATGGCATAAGATGCAATTGATTATTCTTGCCCTACTTCAGCCTGTTAAATTGATGATGCTGCTGATGTGCATTCTTTACAGAACATTAAAATCCAGAGAGAACTTTTTGTTCTGTCTGTGCCAATGAATCCAAATCAAATTTTGCCTGTTATCATCTACGTGTCCCAAAAATTTAAGATAGATACAATTTTCTTAGTCACTGAAGAAAAGATAAAACACTTTTTTCCCCCTCTGTGTAGTCAAAATGAATATTTCTGTTATGCATATGCATAGAACCATTAAATCATGAGCCTAAAACACAGATTATTTGTGAATAACAGAAAATCCAAAAGGAAAAATGCAGCAGAGTTTGTTTGGCAGATTAGTCTGACACGCTGAGTCTGATATTTAAGAACTCTTGCTATTTAAAAATTACTTCCTTGCTATTAATCCCATCTTGCCATTTTTGGAAGAGCAGAAGAAAAGATGAACTGATGCTGGTGTATTAACATAACTCATGACCTTGGCAGGTGTCCATCACAGCTCCCTCCACCAGCGTGTGTGGGATCAAATCAGGATCTGTTCTCTTATCAGTCAGGTGATGTACACACTTCTCTGCATGGCTGCCTTTTTTGCTGGGAAATGCTGCAAAATACAGAGATCATTGTGCTGCCTCTCCACATGACATTACATCAAACATAAAGAATACCAAATGACTTAAGGAGTGCCACTGAATCACTCAGGAACTGGCCCAGCTGA
Source organism: Anabacerthia variegaticeps (assembly GCA_035583185.1). Lineage (NCBI taxonomy): Eukaryota > Metazoa > Chordata > Aves > Passeriformes > Furnariidae > Anabacerthia > Anabacerthia variegaticeps. The sequence goes on along the minus strand of JAWWEW010000012.1, from coordinate 7,039,750 downwards.
ACTGAAAAATTTCAGAGCACCTCTCATATTCAAGCATCTGAGCAAGGACATTTGGTCTACTGGGACAGACACATGTTCGGCATCCCACAAAGTCAGGTTTCAGAGGAGCTTTTCCTTATATCCTCCCTTTTCATTGTTACACGTTTTCTGTTTGTCAGCAAACAATTCCACAATTCCTGAGCAGTGTGCCAGGAATTTTTTAACCAAGACACGTATTTCAGTAAAAAAATAAAATAAAAAAATCATCATTAGATAAAAATATTCTTATGGGTTGAAATTGAGCATGAATTATGAAAAATCAGCATCTGAAACATGAATTTCTCACTCAGCAGAAAAAGTAATGACTTGGGAGCCAATGCAGCATAGGAAGGCCAAAAACTATAATGAAAAAAGCTTTGATGGCTCCAAGGGAACTGAGGATAGCACATTCTCCATCTGATACGGGGTGTGGGGGGGAGATTAGCCCTGGCTTCCCACAAGAGCCCTCCCAGAGTGACATCAGCTGTCTGGAGGAAAGGGGCTGAGGTTCAGGCTGGCCACGTGTAGCGTTTCCACTCTGCTGCACTCACATGGCACCAGGTACAGCTTGAGAACAGTTCCTGGGCAAGGTGCACAGAGGGGGAAAACAGCTCCTTTTAACCTCCCACAGTGAGTGTGAAAGCAGGATTCTCTCATGCACACACATGTGCAAAGAAACATATATTTAAGAAATTGCATCCTTTCTCTTATTTAGTAGGAAGTTGTTTGGTGTAAAGGCTGACACCCTAGCTTGGGAGTCAGTAAGAGCAGGTACTATCCTGTCAGTGTCCCACTGGGGAGTCTTCAGTAAATCTGTTTATGGATGACAAAACCAATACTTACACTGATTAATAGTTTGTTCTAATAACAGTACTATAGGTCCAGTCTAAACCAATTCCTACTTGAAGCAGAATATATTTTTCAGAAAAAATAAACCCCAAGGAATCTTGATTTTAAAAACTCCAGACAGAGAAGACACAATGATCCTTTAAAAAACAAATTCAACAGTTCATTAAAAAAAAAGTGTGCATCTGGAGTCTACCTTTGTCTAGCTTCCAACTTTACACCATTTTATGCCTTTATAACTGCTATGTCCAAGTTTTCCAGCCTCATACTCCATGTCTTATATAGATACAGCCTGGGACAAATTACTTTTGCTTAAACTAAATAGGTTCAAGTCCTTGAGGATCTTGCTGCACAGAACGTCCAATCCATTAATCATTCTCTAAGCCTTCACCAACTTTTTATTCCTTTTTGAAAGATGAAACTGAATTGTCACATGAATTCAGCTATTTGGGAAGTTACCACATCACTACTGACACGGGAGCAGCATAACTTCCTGATTTCTGTTTGAAATTTCCCTTTAGTCCATCTTCATGCCTTTGGCCAGTGTGACAGTGGAGCCTCACTGTAATTCCACCAATTATCTATCATGATCTCCCAAACACTTCTCAGTCATTATTTCTTAGGAGAGAGTCATTCATCCTGCAAATGTAAGCTAAATTATTTAGAATAATAGAATATTCTGAGTTGGAAAGGACCCACCGGGATTATCAAAGTCCAACTCCTTATCCTGCACAGGACAACCCCATATATATATATTAAAAAATCCCAAACAAACAAAAATCCACAATCAAATAAAGCAAAACAACACAAAACCCCCCACAAACCAACCAAGCAACAAACACAAAAACTAAAAAAAAAACCCAAATGAACAAAACAAAACCTCAACCCCCCCAACCAAACAAATAACCCCAACTGAAATATATGTATGGTATATGAGTTTATCTTCAGTTTCACTGAAGTGTATATGATTTATAAATCCTTCATAGGCTGAATTTATTCTCAAAATCCAAAGCATTTTGCAATCTATTATTAATTATTTTTTAATAATTTTCCAGTCATTAAAAGAAACGGGAAACAGAGCATGACCCAACAATCCTTAAGGGAGCCTATTAGATAATGATTCCCACTTTGCATATTAAGACTACCAGATAAGCACTTTTAGGTCTTTTTAATGTGTTGCCCAGTTGAATTTGCATTATTCTTATTTCTTAATCAAAGGTTGTGTGGTACCATGACAAATGTCCTAAGCAAGTCCATTACATCAGCACTAAAACATTCATCAACCAAACCTCATATGTCATAGGAAAGCTATTGAGTTAGTCAGACAAGATATATTTTCCATAAACCAATGAGAACTGCCATAAATTAGATTATTCCTGATTATTACTTTACTAATAATGTTCCATATCAGTCTTCCATTATTTTGCCAGGGATTGGCACCAGTCTGAAAGGCTGTAATTATGAAGCCATGCCATTTAAAATTCTGGCACAGTATTTGCCTTCCCAGTGCTGTATCAATTAATAAAAAACAACATTAACAGTCCAGAGACATTCTTAAGCAGTTCCTTGAATACTCCCTGATGAATGTTATTGGAAGTGCTCATCATAAAATGTCTTAACTTGAACAGTAGCTGTTTAACAACCTCCAGAGTTAGTGATGGAAATTCCCAATCCCTTTCTCTACCTCCACAAAATGCCAGTAATGGCACTTACTCCCAAAATGCTTCAAGATCAGTAGTTTAAAGACAATTTGTATGAGCTAAGTATTTGAGTTTTCTAACTCCCCTGTGTCGCAGTACCTCTCCAATGATTAAGAATATTCCTACTAGAAAAAAAAAATAAAAATCCTTCTTTCTTTTATATTGAAGAGGATCTGTTATATAAAGCATTCTATGTATCTTTTCCACTCTGCCTACCCAGAATTTATATGGCCGCATTTAACCTTCTGCTGCCAGGAAGTCTCCACTCTAAATGGATCCAGTAATTTCTCAAGGTTTGTCAAGTACAACAAACAGTGAAGTGAAGTGGTTAATGTGATAAGAGGGTTATGTGTCATTCTATATTACCAGTAATCACAAGTGGACAAAATCTAATTAAAAGGCCAAATTTTCACTTTGAGATCTATAGAGCATTTTTGTACTCAAGAGAAAAACTAATCAGAAGAAAATTCTTTCAAATCTTCCTTTCATTTGAGGGCTGGCATGTTTTGGGTCCTAGTACAGCCTAAATATTTTTAGCAGCACTAAGCCATTTAAATCAGACTTTCATGAACTCCATAAGCAAATATTCTATATAAGCAGTTTTTCCTAATTTAAGGTTAATTGATGTGTTTACATTGCACTCACTGATGTAATGGCAATGCAGTGCAGACATACCAAAGCCAGCTTTAAATCAGAGCCAGACTGGATTCTGTCACCCATCTGGCCACAGACATCAGGAGCTCGGAGCAGGTAAATGCCTGCAGCTTCTGAAACGTGTTTTGAAATCCCCAATGGGCTACATGCAGTTAAAATATTGCTGGTACCTGAAAAAAGCCAAGATTTTGATTACCTGAGGTGGTCAGCTGTGATCAGGAGTATAAGTGACGGAAAACACCAGCTTGAAAATATTTAGGCAAGTTAGTTGTCTTCAGAATGCTACACCTGATCAACTTCACCCTCAGGTACTGTGAGCACAGACAGAACTTGTAAACAGGAACAAACTCAGTGCTTAGCGTTAAAAATAGGTGAAAGAAGAGCTAGAAAACTTACTTCTAGTTACAGCAGAAACACTATAACAAACAAATAATTTTAATATCTAGAAGAAAATAAGGGGAGGAGTAATTGGGACTTTGCAGTTATGCTGGTTATAAGCTGTAATAATGTGGTATTATTCTTCATTCTGTTGATAAGTTCTAGGCTGGTATTTACTGACAGACACAGAGATACACGTGAACAAAACTGGTGTGAGTCCAACATAACAAAAAATTACCATGTTAATATTCTACTCACACTATTGACAATCTAATCGCTATTTTTTACTGTGTGGCTTCTACATTGAGTCTTTTTAATTAAATGCTTTATATGCATCATTAGTAAAACTTTTAGCTTTTTTAAATTAACTTTGGATTGTGTGTTGTTCAAATTTATTATTCATTAAAGTGTGTAAAGCGTCTCAAAAAGCTCCTTTACATGCACTCCCTAAACACATATAAATCACGTTATCATATAAAAGCAATGTGTAAATACACATAATATAATTAGCACTTTTGTTGATGTCATCGTACCATTCATACCTTACAGCTGCAATTAGAAAACAAAGTATAAAGTGTAATTAGAATCTGCCAGAACTAACAATATTAAAAATCCTTAATTCTATGTTATTATTAAAATTTACCACTATTCATACATTAATTTTCACAGTTTTTACACCTCACTGGAATCTAAGAATAAGCTAGGTTATTTTCAGTAGTCAATTTTTAATCAGCTCCATGTTTTCACAAATTAGACCAATTATTCTCAGTTAGCAGAAAACAGTATTAATGAAAATATTTATTAGCATTAATGTTTGTAAAGATCTGTTTCTTAATAAAATATAGACATTAGGCCTAAATGAACCCAAATAGCTTCCACATATGCAAATTATTCATCTCCATGGTTACATGAGCTAATAGACTGATGTTTTATACAAGGTATATGCACCAGAACATTAATCTATTATTGAACAAAGCAGCAAATCTGTGTCTTTATGACCCAACCTGAGCTATTGTTGGATGCTGACAACACAACCGGTCATCACACATGAGAAAGATTCAGAGAGATCCGAGAAGCACCAGAGAGTGATGGATAAAACAATCATTCAGGGCCGAAGTTCCCCAAAGTGGTCGCTCCAAGTCTCACTTCTGAAGCTGCACGAATAAAGCACATCACGGGCTGTGGCTGCCTCCAGTGACACAAATCATCACCCTCAATTTGCATTGAAAACTCTTTCATTGAACACTTTGTTGCATACAACACACTGAGTATATACATTCACTTTTCTACATGGAATGTGCAGGTCTGTGTATCATTGCATGATTTTCTTAATAAAAATCATGACTTGTCCTTGCCACGTGGTTTCCTGGCATGGAAACCAGAGACATTGCCATTCCTCTCACTGTATTAATGAAGAATACTAGAACAGCTGTTGTTAACTTGGAATCTATATGTGTTATCTTGTGCAGTTTCAGAGGCAGTGAATTAAAACCATTTTTTTAAATGTGCAGGACAACATAAATATCAGTAAGGCCTAAAGGACTGCAGTATCTACCAGCTCCCAGGGGGAGTTAAGTGTCAGGGTTTTGACAGTAACTAGGTAGCTGCCAGATTCCCCAAAAACACCTTGTGCACGTCGTATTTCTGAAAATGCCCCTGCACTCCCATTACTGTCTTCAGGATTCCTAATAGTCCTAATTGCCCCAGAAATGTATTTGAAAACAAAATCTGAACATTTATTTGTGAAATAAAGGATTTTTACTTGACTTTCTTCAAAATTTCCCCTGGCAATTTAATATTAATTAAAATCTGTTGAGCCATATGGTGACTCTTCTTTTTCTTAACAAACATTATGACTTTCATATTTTCTACCACGATTTTTCCCATTTTTGCCATAACAAACAACAAATCTTACAGAGCTCATAGCACACACACATCACTGGTTCAAATATTAATGCAACCACACAGGCAGACCAAAAGGGACCACAATAGAAAAATGTTTTCAAAGCATTTTCAGCAAGTGAACCTTGTGTGATTAAATATGCACTGTAACAAAACAGACTTTCCCAATCATAAACAGAGCAGAGTCACAAAGTGCATGGGTCCTGGCACTCATCTTTTTCAAGGCTGTAAAGAACTTGCCTTTATATTTATGGTACACAGTTACACATTGATTCTTTCTGTGCCACCCATCATTGCATTTTTTAAATTGCACTATAACTGAGCAATAAACACCACACATTGATTCCAGATCAGAACTAGATGGAGAAAAAACTTCCTGAATCTTCTTCTTGTGAAAAGCAAGAACAAAGGCAGAGCTTACACGTGTGGAAGCACAGCAGTGTGTGTGGCTTGGACTGAAATGCATTTGAAGAGCAGCTCCTTAAGCAGAAACCCCCGCCACCCATCCATCTATGCACACATCTCTCTCCATCTCTTCTCTGCACCAACTGCTGCTTTGCCAGCCTTCTGACTGACCAGTGCCAAGTGATTCAGCCCCTGCTAAGGAGAAAGGCAAAAACTGGACCTATCTGGCCTTACTGGAGCTGTCAAATCCTGCCAAAACGTGACATCAATATGCCATTGCATCAACAAATTGTGAAATGAATGCACTTGTTTCTGATGCATAAGGAAAAATGCTTAATCCAATACACACTATGCTATTAATCTCCTATCTAACATTTGGATCTTGCTAAATTCTACTCACAAGTAACATAGTATGAATAATAAAATAGCATGAATAATCACTCCTGAATTAACAACTCTTCTTACTACAAGTGTACATTTTCACATTCTGTAGGAAAAATGTAAGTCATGGTGCATATACTTATATTTAGAAAAAATAGCTATTTCTACTGGTGTTGACAAATTTCCCCCAGCTTCCCCCATGAGAAAAAAACAAGAGCCTTGTAGTCAAAACAACAACAACTAAAAGATATTTTCATGTGACTTAGAAACACTCATCTACTACAGAAAACTTGCACACTAACAGAGGAGTGGGTAATCTGGATCTACTGTAGCCAGAGTGAAAAAGTGCACCTTCAAGATTACTAAAAGTTTAAGAGTCTAATAAATCTCTGTTCAACAAACAGCAAAGGCACCAGGTCTCCAAGTTTAACTAGGACTTGTTTGTTTGTTTTTTTCATCTAGACCTAAATTTTCTTCTAAATTGAGTACAAAGGCAGCTGGATATTGATATCTGCAAAATATGTACTCTGTATTTTGTATTTTAAGTGAAATCCCAGTAATTTAAATCTGATACTTCCATCTAAGTGCAGTCACCTTTGGTATTACACAGTGAAGTTTTACAGTAATATATGTCTAACATGTATGGAGAATCCCAAAGAAGTATTTTAAGCTCATCAGCTCTTAATTGAGGTTTTCAAAGCGGCTTAAGGGATTTAGACAAAAAATACTCATTTCTTATTTTCTTTTATCACTGATGCACGGCTAAACTCCTCGGCTGCTCGGAAAATCTCAGTGAACTGGATACATATTCATTGGATGTAAGAGAACTGTCACTTGTGCTATCTATCTAAAAGATAAAACCCTTAAGCTTAAGTGAAGAAAATAATTGGGTAGATTTTGCTTGTGCCATCACTGACGACTTTACGAACTCGTGTTCTGCAAAACCCCATTTTTTAGCTGAATGAGAAGAGCTCAAAAAGGCTTATTTAGTCAGCTGAAATGAGAGCTGTGATGATACAAATGTGCTGGTTTCAGGAATAAGAAATCTATTTTGCATTGCTCTAGTACTGGAACACGTTTAAGATTGAATTACTCCGGTCTACCAAAAGCATCGTAAAGTTTTGTGTAGTTTAATAGTAAAATTTGAGAGCTCTGAGCCAAGAAATTATAAAATGTAGCAAATTCCAGGCGCTAGATGTTTTCTGTGCTACTTAATATAGATAGACTGGGCAGGACAGAAATTTGCAATGAAATTGAAGCAGCTGCTCCTTTTAGCAGATTAGAAGTTTAAGGTTTGAGCTGGGGGAGAGGAGGAAAAAGCTGGATCCAAGATGATGCAGGCCTGTTGTGCCAGTTTGCAAGGTCAGAATTTTGCACGTACGGGCCAGTGCCAGATTTTTGCCTATAAAACAGTGCCTTTGGCAAGCGTTGAAAAACGCTACCAAGCAATGCTCCCGAGCTATAAGAGTCTCCTGGTATTTTCTGGGAATCACAGCCCATCACGTTTGCTCTCCATACGCACATCACAAGGTAGGGCCCGGCCAGAGCATCTTCCCGAAATCCGGTTAATTGCGGCGGCGGGAGCGGCGGGGAAGGGCTGGGAGCGCTCTGGGATCCGCGCCCATTCCCGGGATGCGCCCGCGGCCGGGGCGCGCTCTCCTTCCACGCGGCCACGCAAAACTCGCGGCTCCGTGTGCCACATCCAGGCTTGGCCGTGCCCTGCCTCCGGGACGCTCCGATTTTTTTTATTGTTTTTTTTTTTTGCTGTTAGGCTTTAGTAGGTTGGGGTTTTTTTCCCGTGGTTTTGTGGTGTGTTTGGGGTATTTTTCCTTTGTAAATGGCTGCAGTGGAGCCGGCAGCCCCCGGCGGGGCGATGGGGCCGGGACGCCGCCGCTCCCCGGGACCCCGGCGGGCACCGCCCGGCGGCCGCGGAGCTGTCCGCGGTCCTTGGATGATGCTCTGCGGAGCGCGGGCGGGAGGGAAGGAGGGAGGGGCGCAGGGCGGCGAGACGGACAGGGGGAGGCGGGACGGG
>JAWWEW010000012.1:6808317-7031334 GCA_035583185.1 Anabacerthia variegaticeps | reverse complement strand
AAAGAGGGAGGAGGGAAGTGGGGGAGGGAGGGAGGGAGGGAAGGAGGCCGGGGCTGCCGGCGGGAGGCGGGGGAGGGCGGCCGGGGCCGGGGCCGCCAGGCCGGGGCGGCTGCAGCGGGACGAGGCGCGGAGCGGGCGGCGGGCGAGCCCCGGGGGCAGCGGCGGTCCCGCTCCCTCCCGCGGAGCTCCCGCACCGGCCCCGGGTCCGCCCGGTCCGCCCGCCCCGCCAGGAGCGGCTCCCCAGCAGTTCCAGCGCCGCATCCGAGTGGGAAGCGCGGCGAGAGCGGCGCGGAGGGGAGCGGAGCGCAGCCGGCAGCGCCGGGTTACCGAAACCAGCACAGGAGCTGCCAGGACAAACTGAGCTTTCGCCAAAAATAGCTCTTGCAGGGTTAGGCTTTTTTTTTTTTTTTTCCTTTTTTCTTTTTTTTTTTTTTCCTTTCTTTCTTGTAGTCGAGCGCCCAGAAGTGCCCCAACCCCGGCGCACACCCAACCTGTCGGCCTGAGGGGCAGCTGAAGCAGCCGGAGCAGAATGTACCAGGGACACATGCAGGTAAGCGGCTCCAAGCGGGATGGATGGAGAGGGGGAGCCTCGGAGCGGGCTCCGCCGAAACGCGGCTCTGGGAAGTTTCAGTGGGTTGAGCGGAGGGGAGATGCCACCCTGGCACTGTGCAACAAGTGACCTGGTGCAATGTGACCCTGGCACTCCAGCTCAGGGCCAAAGGGAGCAGCTTGCCTGGGGCTGGCGCTGCTCAAGGGGGAGGGTGGCAGAGGGATTCTGTCAACTTTGTAACTAGGTGAAGTTGTGTGTGTGTTTATTCATGTATGATGCCTGCTTGTTCAAACAGATTCAAGGGAGTATTCCAGGGCAAACATTGTTATGGCATGCTTTAAGTGACACATGTCTCCTGCCATTCCTCTTGATGCATCTCTTCCTGTATGTCAAGTGAAGGGCAAACAAGGGAAAAGACAGAGCACTTGCTTTGCAAAATCTGCAAAGGTTTCACACCACACTAAACCCGTCGATTTGCAGAGTGTGTTGTGTTTAAAGGTGATGGATTTGTATTCTTCCTTCCCAACACGGGAAGAGGATTGATTTTGCTAAGCCCCAGAATGACTTTGTAGAATGAATTCAAACACATGGCTAAGAGACTTCAACATTTTAGGCAGAACTCTTGTCTCATGATCCTATTGATCTACATCGCCTTGGCAGAATACGCCTCTCCCCAGTGAAAACATACAACTGCCTTGGATGTGATGGCTTTAACCTTGACTCCCGCTCTCCTTCGCATGGCTCTTCCTTGGAAAGCCAAGCCTGTTTTGAAGGAGGAAGTGCCAAAGTGGAGTAAAGGTTTACACTGATCTCCCAAATTCATTTGTTTGCTTTGGACCCAGTCTGGCTCTGTGTTCACTGCCAGGAACGATCAAATGCTTTTATCACGTACAGTGGCACCAGCCTTGCATGTGGTGTTTGTACTAAAGCTGTTTACAGAGAAACTGCAGCTTTACCAAGTGCAAGCTGACCACTTCTGATTGGTGTGATTGTGCACAGCATTTAAATATCTGCCGAATGATCATCAGGGACATGAAACTTCAGTCAATGTCAGACACAGGGCTGGGTATGATAGACGTGAGCTAAGCGAGGACTCTGATTCAGCACTGCTTTCCAGAACTGAATGATACCAGTTACTCTTTCATGTTTGTGTTACCTGATCCCAACAGTGATAAATAATGTGTCATAATACTGCTTGTAACAGGAGAGGAAACAGGTTTTAACAAGAAATGGAATCAATGCAGGGAATATACATATTACCATTTATTTCTGAAAATAAGCTTAAAACATAAATACAATCCTAGAACTAATGATAGTGAGTTGGACATTGCCAAATAGGTACTTACACCCTTAAGGAAGCAGAAGTTCTTTGCTGTGAGTTGTAGATTGCAACAAATGTACAACACTTTATAAAAGGAAATCTAATGGAATCTTGAGGTGTCTGGCAGCACTTTAAATGTTCTGAGTCATTAAAAGGTTTAAATCAAACTTGCAATAGGAAAATAAGGTCAAAACATGCAAATATATTGTGACTGATGTGACTCAATTTTATTCTTTCAAAATATTTTTATTTTTCTGGCCCAAATATAATCAAATTCTAACCAAATTCTCTAAAAAGGTTTGCTGAACTAAAAATACTATTCCTTTTGAGTACACTTGTCATTGTTAAAAATAAAAACCCACCTGAGTTCATCACTCAAACTTTTTAATATATCTGAGTCCTAACAGGAAGCATTAATGTTCTTCAGATAACACCTACAAAGCCTAAAGCCTTAGGAGAGATTTTCATGTTTAGTATATCTTTAATTAGAGCCTTTAAGTGAGTCAAAGACAATAAAGAGCTAATTTCTTTGCAATGAAATGATCTACTGTAACGTTTATTAAACCATGTTGGAACATAAACTATCAAAGTTACCGTACAAATACAACGTCAAACCACACACTAATAAAAATGTAGGCACATTCTAAGCATTACAGGCCCTTTCTCACTATCCAAGACTTCTTGTAAGACTTCTACTAATTTAGGGAAAACTAATTGCAATTACCAGCCAATCTAAAAGAAGGTGAAACATAAAACCATCCAAATTTGGGTAGAGCAAATCAGACACATAAGTCAGTGCCTAGACTCCTAAACAAAAATAATCTCATTTTTAAAGCATTGAACACTTAGAGAACTTATACTTCTTTGAGACAGACTGGAATGTTTACCTCTGGCCCTACCTGGGTACTTAAGCATCTAACTTTATACATGCAAATGCAAAATTATGTGCGAATATATAATGCCTGATCCTACACTCTTGAAAGGTATAGTGATCAAATGTAGGATGTGCCAGTCATGATTTCCCTTTTTTCTAGTGTTTTGTTCTCAGACACAAAAGTAAAATCTGCAGAAATAATTCCATAGTCCAATTACTTTAAAAGATGTTTATGGAGCCCATGTTTTATTAATAACGTGCTTTACCTTGGTTAATCCTTGAAATACTTCTCAAAGGGGAGAACATCAACAACTGCAACAAGGTAATAAGCATAATTACAAAGATTGAGAATTTACCTATCTTGGATAGCCATCAAGCTTCAGTGGGGCATTTCTGACTAAGCTCAATAAATTCTCCAAGTGTACATGAAGCATACTTCGCATTTAAACACTGCTGAAGGCCAGCACCTAAAGTACTTTCCTACATCAGGCCATAATGTGTGTATCTCTTGTTAATTTGTAGTTTATAGTACAGATTTGATTTGTTGGGGTTTTTTTTTTCAAATCCCAGAAAGTCCCTTTGTTTATTCCAAAGACATATGTTTAGATTTTCCTCTTAGTGTTTTATAAACGAAGCCTCACAACACAGAAATACTAGAGAGGTCCTCGGCTTAAATTCCAAAGACAGTTAAAAAGAATCTAAAAAGCAGGTATGTCGTGTCTTCACATTTCCAGGTACCTTTCTGTAGGATTAGCTTTTGTGTTACTTGTGCACCACATGCTTTCCTGTAAAACAGGAGGAGAAGGGTGAAGCTGCCTTCCCCAGGGCCAGCACCACAACAGAGATAAGATGCAGTGCAGTGCCATGAGAGCTCTTTCAAAGCTATTTCCCCATTGTGATAAGCTTAAGCATCTGATTTAGCCGTATTTACCAAGCAGTTCGGTTTATGCAGTAACCATCTAAAGCAGAGCAGGGACTGACATTAGTGCTAAGGCACGAGCTCTCTCCTGAAGCCTGAGCCCTCGAAAAGAGGCTTTTGCATGAGAAAGAACTTCAGATGAGATGCACAGATTGTTTGTCTACAAACATACAACTTCAGTTATGTAAGAAGTCCTGTTTAATTCAGTAAATGTAGGCTCTGACAGGATGAAACCTGATGGATACAGGAGCACACCCTGGGATTCAGAGATAAGGCAAAGGAACCAGGTCTAAATGCTAAACTGTACAAGGCGAATGAGAGAGTATTTCTCTCTTGGGACAATGTGTGCAATCCACTGTGTGCTGTTTTCCATCTTCTTCAACAAAACAGATGGAAGCAGAACATAAGCTGAGTTCAACCCCCAATCAGTACTCTAAAATGCCTGTCATTTTAACAACAAACAGTAAGATGTTTTAAAGTTTTTACAGTATATTATATACCTGTACCAGTCCCTCCCATTGACTTTTATGAGTTCTATAATGAGCGGAGGGTAAATTACAATCACAGAATGGGATTTTCAGCAGCATTTGGCTTCTTATGAAATTCAAAATAAATACCTTCTGAACGGTTTGCCTTGATGCTGTATATAGTCAGCTTTCCCCAGCACAAATGCTTGAACAGAAGAAGTGCTTTGCCAAATGTTGGCATGGGATTTTATGTATGGCAGTGTTAAGTTTCAAGATGGCTTAATTTAGACAAAGCAGAAATCTTGACCACACATGGCCATCAGAGTTCCTCCGGCACTTTTTCACAAGAACAGGCTTGTTAGTCACGATGCCTTGGCCAAGTTCCAGATTAGATAGTTTGTCTCCTAAACTTTTAATTGCATAGGCAATCAACTTCGTACCCTTAATTCTTGTGTTGAGCTTTTTATTATCAAAGATATAAAACATTCTACCATTAACATTTCATATTTACGTGAAATAACCCATATTAATCATTCACATTTCAGGAAGATTTCAGTTGAAACACTACCTATGATCATAGTGGGTCTACAGAAAAATAACTATGTACATATGGAAATTCTTGCAAGATGAAACCTCAAGGGCTTTACATGTTTTAGTGGGCCTGAAAAGTGTTGCTAAATATTTTACAAAAAACATTTTTGCACTGATTTCTCAACACTTAAGACACAGCTAAGTCACTGGGAAAAGGGAAGCAGAACAGTCTCAAGATTAACTGCAGATGCAAGTCCCATTTCGGCTTACTTGGTAACCTATTAAAAATACTCCTAGCCTAGCTAAAATTCCTTTATGATAAACTGCTACTTTTTTATTATTACAATCCCTTCTAAAAGTACTGACAGTAGTAGGGCAGTGTTTATGGTGGTATGTTTTTCATTTTGTCTTCGTATTTTTCAGTTAATTCATGAGCAGCTTTACAAGTTTTGAGCAGCAGATTATGAACTGCTTATAAATGAAAAAAAAAAAGCTGAAAATAATGAGCCTGCTTTCATAGAAAGAAGTTCATTCAAAGAAAGTGAGTGATATACTGCGTTTGGCGAAGGCGCTTTCCGAAACTCTACAAATTGTGAGCATTTGTAATGCTGGGGAGAGGAGTGTTCCTTGAAGCTGCTAAGCAGTTTTACAAGAGCCTCGCAGGAAATCTTTCAAAGGCTCAGAAATTCTTGGCACATGGTATATTTTTACTGGATGTAAATTAAGAAGAACTCTTACTAACTAAGGATCCACCCCTCTATTCTGGAATTAAATTCATTCAAAACATAGAAAAACAACAGTCCCTAGCACTGACATAGATTTATATAAATGTGCAGCTAAACCCAGTATATAACTTTCACCAAAGAGGCACTATTTACTCAAGAATCATGCTGGGTTTTTTTTTAATGTACCACTATTGTCACAATTTTCTATGCAAAGGAGGAGGACAAAAAGTTGGGATAAAGTCCACAAGCTAAATCAGAATGAATTGTCCAAACAGAACAAGGTGTGTGAAGGGCTGGAAATAAAAGGTGACCACATAGAGAAATTTAGAGTTCCCTTTAGGAAATGCAGTATCATAAAGTCAGCTGTAGAATAATTCATAATTTATAGTAATCTTGTTTCTAAGCAAGTTGATTCTTCAGAAGCTTTAAAAACCAACCAAACAAAACAACAACAACAAAACCTAGGTCTGTTTAAAACCATCTATTCAGCTTAATTTGCTACCCTTTTTGCAATAGTTAAAAATAAAAATGGTAAAAACATTGGAGTAGTACTTAGAATGAATCTACTCAGCACAGGAATTATGTTATTTGTATTTGTATTTGTTATTTGTTATTTGTATCACAGAATCTAAAGTTTGCATAGTCTCTTTCAGAAACAGCTAGTCCTGCAAAACTGAAAGAAGTACTTGCCTTCCAAATCGGGTGGCATGGCATGTAAACTGACAGGTCACTTTCTGTAGTGACACATTTTCGTCATTGTCCAATAGCATTACTAACAAAATGCCTAAGGATCATAAAGACCAAATTCAGCAAATTCTTCTGCCAGATTAGGATTGTTATGAGCAGTCTAATATTTCATTACTTTCCTCTCAGGCTTTTGAAATTCTGAGTCACTGGTACATGAGTTTTACTTCCAACAGTTTATTTGCATATAAATAAAGTAAATCCTAAAATATCAAGTAACAGAAACTTATTATACTGAATGAAAAAAAGTCCACATCTCATCAGATTTCCTGTGCCCAGGAATAGAAAACACAACCCAAAGTGTAACGTTAGCCTTGAATGTGATTTTCCCAGAATCTGCACATCTCAGCACTACTGCAGTTCCTCCCAAACATTCTCTACTCAACTTCCATCAGGTTGGCACAGTAGAAACCTTGCACACAGATTTGCCACTGTTATTTCTCTTAGCGTCCCATTTGTTCATTTTCTCCTCCTTATCCAATTTCAAAGGCTTTCATGAAATGTTTTGCCTCCTGCCACACCTAGGCTTATATTAAATTTTCTTTCTGCTACCAGCAAAAAAGCAGTAATTTGCTTCCAAGCCTTTTCCACATTAATCTCTGTTTTCCCAATGTTACCAGTCAGGTTGAAACTTACAGTGTCAGTTAGGGAATACACATGTCCTGGATAGGGGCAGGAGAGCTGTCACAAAATGCATTTTCAGCACTCAAATTCTACATTTTCTAACTAGCAAAAAGATGAATAAAAGGGTTTAGGAGCTCTTATTCACCGTTCTTTAAAAATCAATTGAGGGGTAATACCTGACCTTTTAAGCCTGCCCTGAAATACAGGGATACATTTCTCAATAAGTAACACTGAATACTCGAGTTTAACTTCACAGAGTTAACTAAAGTCAATTTTGCTAATATTAATATCAGAATAAGCAAAGACTAAAATAAATAAAAGCTTTTTTGAGTATTATGTGAAACAGAGAGTTAACATCACATTTTGATACTATAGTAATCTGTCAGAACCTTTTAAAATCCTAATAGGAAGACCTGCAAAAAAAAGGTCTGTATTTGGTATTTTATACAGAAGGTTCATATTATTTAAGTAGAAGGATGGACCTAGTGTTCACTGTGTCCTTGGACACTATTGTCATAGGAGTAATGACAGAAATGTCACAGAAGCAATTAATGAAATAAAAAATATAGTTTGACATGTGTCTCATCAAAGTGACAGGTTATTTCTGCTGTCATTCATGGAAGTTTAACAAGGAATATAATTTTCCAGTTGCAGGCTTCAGATGTAGATGAGATCTCTCATCTTTTGCCATTTGTTTTCTGACACTGTTAAAGAGCCAGGGCAATTTCAAGAAGGCTTGAAAAAGGAATACAAGGAACAGTGTTAGATAAAAGAATAGAGGAAAATGATGATGTACAACAGAGAAAAACAATGCAAAAGAATGGAAACTAGGAAGGAAAGAAGTGCTGGGTTTGTTCTGAACAAAACATTGTTAATATTACCACTGTACTCAATCCAGGTAATATACACAACATGCCAAGGTATGTACAACTGGAATTGCCTGACCCTGTAAGATAAAACAAAGAAATCTGAATTATTAGAAAACAGATGGATATTCCATGGAAATAGTGAAAAAAAATTATCCCTCAACAGCACTCACAATAAAAGATCATATGCTGTTTAGGAAAGACAGAAAACCAAAGGTGTTGGTCATATTAGGAACCTGGATCCCAAGAATGTGAGGAAAAATTTTGTAAGAAGCTTCAGAATGAATATTTTCAATGGTTAAGGCTGTGCCAGGAACACACAGGAAATGGAGAGAAAATGTTCTTCAAAGGCAGAAGGAAAAAGTACAAGTTGCCTAAAATAAAGCTTATTTAGATCTTTATATTAAAACAACCATTGACAGTTTCGCAGTTATATGATGAGGAAGGGGGAGGAGAAGGAAAACATGTTCCAAGTGGCATTTGTATTGTGGATAACCTGATTCATAGTGCAAACTCAAAATGGTTATGAGGGGATGAATTCTGCAAAATTTACAAATGTGTAAAGCAAAAGCTCATGCAGAGGCCCTCCATACAGTCTCCATCCCAGACTGCTGCTGCAACCGGTATATTAAATTGAAGACTTGGTAGAAAATATGTTACAGTCTAGTTACCAATCTGAACAGAACAAATATATCCAGATTTAAGACAATGTGAGAAAAATGGCAAGACAACTAGCAGCCCAGATACCCAAATGGCTATGCATAATCTTGAAGGTTTTAGGGAACAGACTTTAAGGAAAATTAAGCAAACATACACACACACAAACAAAAAAAAAAAATAAAAAGGAAAAATGCTATTTTCAGTTATCAAGAGAAGATAAAACCAGGCTAACTTGACAGCATTTTCTATTATTGTAACTGGGAGTTTAGGCAAGTGGGGTCTGACTGCCTTGATCTATATGATCTTTGGTAAGCATTTGTTATGTTGCCACAAAAGAAATTATTATTGAAGCTAGAGGAAGTAAAGAATAGTAGTAAATCTGTAAAAAGGGCAAGAAACTCATTCCTGGGGAAATGAAAAATAGAGCATTAGAGGAAGGACTGTCAGGCTGAGGAAAGTTTAATAGGGAAGGTCTTTGTGGATGACTGTTGGAACTGATGTCTGATGTTTCACACCTAAAGGTACCAGAAACAGGAAGATGGTGACTGCATCGGTTCATTACTCAGTGCTGGAAAACATCGTTAATACTGGAAAACATCACCAGTACTGATGAGTTTTGGTTCGCTGTACAGAGGGAACGGTCTGTACTTCAATAATACAAATACGATTAAATTTAACAGCACAATACACTGCTGATCATCAATAACAAAAAATGTCTACCCTAAGCCATGAACTATCATATAGAAATTATTAAGAAGAAAGACTTGCACACACAAGATGGCTTTAAGTTGTCAATATGATATATCCATAGAAAAGATAGATGCAATTCTAGTTTTAGAAGAGAGTTTTTTTCCAGAATAGGCAGGAAAATATCAATGCCAGCTGACAATGCCATCAGCAAATTTTTAGTTGAGATTCTTGTGCAGAAAAGAGGCCTGAAAACAGGTCCAAAGAAGGATGATGAAGGAGAAGTGAATATTAAGAGAATAGACCAAAAGATTTTGGCATATTTTGTTGAGCAAAATGACAGCTCAGCAGGACCATAATCACAGCATGTAAAGGCATCAGGGAGATAAACACTAGATATGGAAAAACCTAAATTAGCTAAGGACAAAACTGGCACGGGAACAAATGGGTATTAACTGGCTGTGAATAAATTTAAGTTGGAAATTAGAAGAAGGTTTCTGATCATTACAGCAATCAAGACTTCCAGTAGCCTTCCAATAGTGGAGGCAAAAAACCCAATTACTTTAAAGATGAAACACAATCAATTTATGAGAGATTTGGTATGACATGCTGCCTATGGGACCAGAAGATTGAACCTCAATAACCCAGTAACAACGCCCTCCTTGTCTTCACAGAATCACAGAATGGGTCAGGGTGGAAGGGACCACAGTGGGTCATCTGGTCCAGTCTCCCTGCTCCAACAGGGTCATCCCAGAGTATGTGGAACAGAATTGCATCCAGATGGTGCTGGGATAGCTCCAGTGATGAGACACCACACCCTCTCTGGGGGATTAGTTGTAGTGCATGGTCACTGTACAGTAAAGAAATTCTTCCTCACGTTCAGGTGGAACTTCCCTTGCATCAGTTTTTGCCCATTGCCTCTTGTTCTCTTGCCTGGCTCCATCCTCTTGCCACCCACCCTTCAGGTACTTATACGAATCAATGAGGTCCCCTCTCAGTTGCCTCTCTGAGGTCACCCTCAGAAGTGTTCAGCAGACACAAACCCCAGCTCTTGTTCAGAAAGACCAAAACACTCAACTTCAAGTCAAGAGTCTTCCTATTATGGCTGTGAAGGGCTTGACTGTCTTCACAGCTTCAGGAACCTCCTGCTAAGGGAGCCACACAGGCAGTGACAAATTAGTCTCACTTTGCCTGGTCCAAAACATCATTTTGAGTACTTGTAGAGCTGAGCTCTACAGTTTGAATACTCTCTCTGCCAGCTTCCTTATCAAGTCTCCCACTCAGCTGAACTCATAGTTTTGCTTCATATAAAACCTTAATAATCAGAGGAAATGTATTTCCCCCATGCAGCTAAACTCAATGGTTCATGCTAGAAACAGTGAAGCTTTTCACCGTCTTGTATTCATTTTCCTGCAAGCAGGCACTGAGGGTTTGAAATCCCCAGCTGTGTTAACACTGTGCAATAGTAAGCTTAAATTTATTTCAATAATAGCCAAAGTGTGTGTGCATGAGGATCTAAACTAGAATTCATCAGAACTAGGAGGGATATTTTCCCTGACCTCAGAAGAGCCAGGACACAGCTCTTTCTCCATACTAACACCAGCTCACCTTTCCCTCCTGAGCTCCAAAAATAAATGCAACAGTTATTGTTTAGAGCCTGCAGTCTTAAATAAGGGAACTTGGTTCTCTGTTTTGCAGTCCCAGTCAGGAAAAACTACTGAACTCACTTTGGAATGTTGTCTTTGAAGGAAGCACAAAACTACATCTTCTAGTAAGAGACTGAGTCAAAAATTTATTTCTGGGTTGATTCAGGCTTATGAAACTACTTCAGGATCTGATTGCTGGGGTTCCTGTCCCATCTTAGATCATAATGGCTGTGAGTTGCATTCTACAATGTGTCAGGCAGACAGATGTCCATGAACACTCCATCACAGTTGGATAACATCCTTACAGCCTTGCAGCCCTTGGTTGTTGGCAGTTGCTGCACTGCAGTTTGCTGAGCATCATTCTGAGCTACTCAGATTTCAGAATTTCGGGAGTCACACCAGCAAAGAGGTTCCAAATAGGTGAGATCACTGGATGTTGACTAGACCAAGATATGGAAAAGCATATCACTAAATTTACTGTGCAGAGAAACAGGGTGATGGCTTGATGAATTAAGCACTTTTTACTGCCTGTACACAAGTTATTTCCAGAGTGTTTTATAGTTGTCAAAGAGTAACCAGATTTCACTGCCTTTTTCTCAAGTAGTCACTAACAAATATCAGAACTAAAATGTCTAATAAAATTCCAAATAATTAACTCAGATTCATTAATCATCAGAGGAAAAAAATGTATATTCAGGTTGTTGTTTGTATATTCTGTGTATTTGCTAAGCACCAAGCAAAGCAATTTTAAGTGAATTTACAAACAAGAGAACTTGCTATTCCTTCTTGTGCACAAACAAGTGTGCTCACATTCCATCCTGTATAAGTGTCATTTGCAGAATTGGAGAGTAGGTGTTACTGAAGGGGCCAAGCAGGCAGGACAGACATAGAGTAGAGAGACCACATACAGCAAACCAGACTTTGTCAAGTGGCTAAAATGTGTGTACAGTGTGCCCATGGACAACTGCATTTGGCTGAAGAATTGCAAATACAAAACACAGGAATAGTATGGTTTTTACTGATTTTTGTACAACTCTGTTCTCAAGGAAATAGAATTATTTGCTTATACTAATGCACAATAGACAGTCAACATCATTTTTCAACTGTGATGAGTTTGATGCCTGCATGGTGCTTTCAATACAGCACTACCAACAAGCTGTCCTTGATTTCTGGTCTTTCTCACTAAATCAACTGTTCTAAAAATTAAAATCCCACCTAGCACTTCAGGAGATAAGAAAGTGTTTGCTTCAACTGCCCATTCTTTTGGACAGCAGTCCACAAGGACTGCAAAACAAACATTTACACTCATCTACAAGCAAAAACTTAGCACTGTTCATTTTTTCACTGACGCATATAACACATTCTGGATTATGTTTTATTTTTAAACCATCAAGATGATGGCTGGACTGTCATTCCACTTCAGCTGACAATTAAACACACACCAGTGAAAGACCTGCTAATACTTACAAAATGCTCTTAGTTTACTAGTCAGAGACAATTACGTGTTAAAATTTTTTCATGAGCTTTTTTTATTCTTTATAGCTGACACATCTTGAAAAGCAACAGCATTAGAGCTTAAGGGTTGAACTAAACTTGTCATTTGTTTCTCAATTAAATCATTTTCAAAAAGGAAAAATAAATGTATTATTACAGACATTGCACTTAATTCTGCTCTGACTTACATTTACAGGTTCTCACTAATTAATAGGAGAAGTATTTATTTAGTGTATCTGGCTATCATTTGTTTCTCTCCAGCTTTAGTTTTGGGCAGTCAACCAGAATTTGTGTTTATGAGCAGCAAAATAATTTCTGAAATATGAGAAGCATAATTTCCAGAGGAAATCCATTACGGATTTCTGTCCTCTGTCAACTTTTTATTAAAACTTAAGTACTGGCAGTGGGCCATGGCAGCAGGTACTGCAAGATTCATTTATGGAGATGCCACTCTATGTTCATCTACTCCCCATCCAGTGGGATCCTGAAGTCCTGGTTCCAGTGAAATCAATGATAAAGATACGTTAACTTCAGTGCAATTAGGATTTTGTTAAGAATCTTTCACAGTGAGAATGACTGTTCCTTACCTCAAAGTAGTCTTAAAAGGCATATCTTTATTCTGTGAACACAGATAAACAGCTGCTGTAGCTATAGACTAAATTTTACTTTGAGGATTCATGTAAGAGAAGAGAAGCAGATGAGTACTACAATAACAGAGAACAATAAATGGTTTAGGAAAACTAAAAACAATAAAGGAACTCTGTAGCAAAGTCCAGGTGGGAGTGACCTGCTCAGTAACAGCTCCCAGCACTGACAAGGGGGAGGAGGATGGCACAACTGAACCCCCAAACACAGGGGGTGAAGAGAAGGAAAATCTCATTCTGAACCAGGCTCAGAACCTGAGCGAGGGGTCAGAGTTTCGGGAGAGGAGCTGGTTAAACATGTTTTTCCAGGTATTCCCTGAGTTTTTATCCCTTGGTTCTATGAAACTACAACACATTTTTTTGCATCACAGTGTCCCAGTCTAACGATGTCTGGCTAATCAACTGTAATGCAATTCATTGAATGCATTAATGCATAACTATTGTATCCTCAAAATTCATAACAGAAGAAATAGATTAAATGGAATAGTAAGACCACTCTTGATTTCCACAAATCAGTTTGCTGCACTGGATCACACTAGGAAGTGATACAGTCTTCAGGAACAAGCCAAGATTTCTCTCTTTGGTTGAAAAATCTCTTATTAATGTTGCTTACAGTGGAAGATTATTCTCTTTGTCTTCATTTTTTTGTATATAATGCAGAAAAATAACCATGTAGTACACATAGCATTTTTCCTGAAACAAGGTTGTTTGTTTTTGGAGTGGCTCTCTAAGTCTAATAACACATAATATGATAATTAGAAGAGGACAAGGAACAGACTGGTAATCAGCAACTGGATGCAAAAAAAATCCCAACTACTGCACTGATACATTTTCAAAGCAGCTTTTCAGGATAAAACTTTTCAGCTGTGAAAAGCTATGACACATAAGAGTTCATTCAAACCAGTCTGAAAACTTTGCTAAAAAGGCCATAGAAGAGGGTACTGTGAGAAAACACAGAGCACATTACTTGGAGCCTGGAAGGGATCTTAACAC
Organism: Anabacerthia variegaticeps; assembly: GCA_035583185.1. Lineage (NCBI taxonomy): Eukaryota > Metazoa > Chordata > Aves > Passeriformes > Furnariidae > Anabacerthia > Anabacerthia variegaticeps. The sequence continues at coordinate 7,017,589 of JAWWEW010000012.1, read as the reverse complement.
AATTAGCACACACATCAACTGGAAACTGTGAAGAGCATCATGAGATAACCTCTCAAAGACTGACACCTGATGAAAGAGTTAAAGGCCTCAAAAAGAGGCAATTTCAAGACAATTAAGGTATTTGTCTCCATAACTACATTCGAGGGAAATACTTTTGTGAATGCAGGAATTTAAGATTAATGCCTTTATATTACCTTTATATAGAGAGCGCATCCTTGCCCATGTGATTCTTGTTTTATTACAGTGTCAAAAAGCAGCTGTGAGAGGGGGCCAGCCACTTGAGACAGCACTGACACACGTGGCCCTGGCTGCTGGAGCACTTCTACAGGAGGAGGAATATGCCAAAGGCATCCTAGATATGATAGCACTGTGGTCACCAGCTGCTTTAGCAGCTGGTATAAATCTCAGCTGCCCCACGGGCTGAGAAGGATATATACATTCACTTCCACCCTCTTTTCTCAAGATAGGTTAGGAAAGACAATTTCAACAAAACCTGCTGCTAAAGGCCATAGCTTTTGCCGTAAGTAGTTCTCAGTTTTGAGAGCAATTCTGTGTCATTAGACCATGTGAGCTGTAGGCTACTGCTTGTAGAAGCCCAGACCAGCCCTATAGGGAAGATTACCAATCTCTCAAAAGAGTTAATAAGGAAAGGTGTGATACTTGGATGTCAGTTCCCTAAGGATGCTTGTTTAGGAAGAGAAAGGAGCCCTGAGTCCTTTTTCCTCTTATGCTGAGCTGCCTTTAGAGTTATTACTACTAATGATACCAAAAATTATCTGTAGTGGATCTTAGAGATGGAAAATAGACTAAAATCAAATAGATCTTGAGGTGAGTGGAATAGATCACTGCAAGCTGGTGAGCTATACCCTACCCTGACATCTGCAAAGAAAGATACAGATGTAATTAGAAGAGAATCTGATGGAAGATATTAGAAATATATATAAATATATAACTACATATATAATATATGAGAGAGAACAGCTAAATAACATAATGTCATGGATTACTATTGGACAGCTATTTAGGAATAAAAGAATATTTTTTTTCACCAAGTGCTGAAATACGGAACATGCTGAAAACATCCAGAAACCATTAAAAACAATCATTTTAAGAGAAAGCTACCCAGGTTTTTTTAGGAAAAAAAAAGAATGACCAGAGGGCAGTGCCGCTGGCTAGGTATTTGTTAATTTTTCATGTGAATTTATTGCATATGTAAGTGATTGAATTAGTAGCACTGACAGGAACCCAGGCACAGTAAAAGCTTCCTGATACTGACACAGCACTGCTGGAGCTGTGCTCTCCTGACCATTAGCGAGCCCGCTGTGGGAGCCCCGAGCTCTGCTCCAGGCAGAGGCTGCGGAGCACACGGGAACAGGAACGGGACCGAGCGAGGGGCTCGTCCCCAACAAAGGCTAGCATGAGACCACCACACTTCTGTAGCTTAGTGACCTCCTTTGGACTCTGATGCCAGGCTCCAGGGAAGAAAGTCCAGTGCGAGCTAATATGCTACCAAAATACTGCAAGGTAAGTTTTGGGGGGAAAAAAGCATTAAGAGGATTTTGTGTTTTGTGGTAAAGAGACTTAAGGCAAAAGGGAGTCAGAAAGAGGCAGCTTGCAGGAGAGAGTCTAAGGTACAGGGATCAGAGTGATTTCCCACCTTTGAGAAAAGGGGGTCATTCCCAGACACTCGGAGGCTGAGCAGTGCAATCTGGATCTTCTGTCAGTGAGCAGTAAATTGCTTCAGAACAGCGAGGCTTTGAGAGCAAACCAGGGGAATGTAAATTGCATATCTAATAATTTAAGCATGCAAGTGTATTGCCAAATGCTACCATCTAAGAGGAATATAGATATCATGGCTGCTATGAAGTCCTTAGGGAGGCTCATAACCTTCTGGGAACCCTTTCCTCCTTCCCTGCAACGTATTAACCTTTTGACCACGTCAGTGCTTAGATCTGTGTGAAGAATTTGTCCCCACAGACAGTTCTGGTTGGGCAGCGGTAGGAACAAAACCGAGCGAAACATCAGGGATGCAGGATGTTGTGTGAATTCTGTCTCAAAACCTCATAGCCAAGAATAGACACAGACCTAAAAAAATAAAAGGTATTTCAGATGTATTATGAATGTGCAGAGGAGCAGCCACGGGGAAACATTTCATTGCTGTCTTATAAACTGAATTCCTGTAGCATTAGATTGTGACAACTTATAAGAAGGCAATAGGCGCTTTTTGTAAGAGTAACGCTGCTGGATTTAATGGTGCTGCTAATGGAGTAAGACTTTTCTTGGAGTGAGGGTGCCATAAACCAGCCCTCACTCACCACTTCCTGTTTACTTGTGGTTTGTTCTCTAGAGCAATCACGTATTTCTCTCACTGGAAACTTCTGCTTGTTACCAAGAAAAAGAATACAAATCATTGCTCATTATTTTCCTTTTCATACCATTCATCCTTATGGAGGGATTTCCTTTCAAGCCAATCATTTGACATGTAGAGGAGTGAATGAATTGACTGTTCTTTGATTAGAGTGGTACTCCGCTCTACTCTACTGAGTGGTAGAGCTTCACTTGACATGTTCTTTTTCACTAGGTCTAGACAGCCTTTTCTAAAATCTCATTTCAGTATCATTTGAAATTCATTTGAACAATTTCAGTCACTTAGTAAAGTTGCTTCAATATTTTCTGTTTTATTGAAAGGTATTTCATTGCTGCAAGCAAGGTATTTTATTTTATGATTTTCCACATGGTTGATCCCAAAGGAAAAAACACAAAAGAGCTCCAAATTAAATTGTAATCCGATTTAACAACAGCTGTAAGGGAAATGAGGAAATATTAGTTACTCTAGAACCTCGGCCTTATGGTAACATGAAATATGAAGCTGATTATACAGAAGTTTCAACAATTTTGAGTTTTTACCTATATGCAAATGTTTCATGAACAGCTGGAGACAAAATCAGGCAGAAGCTCTCATTGAACTATGACATTGTACCAATGACAAAATTATAAATAGACATATACTGAAGTGCACAACTAATAGTAAAACTAGCAAAGGTTTTTTACATTTGGGCCACACTTGCAGTTACAAAAAAAATGTGTTCTAATACCTTGACAGGTTTTGAGGCTAGAAGGATCCATTTATTGTCGTGTCATATGAACTGTAACATAATGCAGTCTGATGGACTTCCCACACTTGACATGATCTTCAAGAGCATTGTTTGAATGAGAACAGCATATCCTCTGGAAAAACACCTAGTTTAAGCTTAAAGACTTAAGTGTTGGGAAATCTACTCTCAGTTGCTCAAGATACTCCAGTAGTGATTCTCTAGATTGTTCAAAGCTTTTCATTATAAGGAAAAGGCTTGAAATTACATTTTTAGGCATGGACAGTGCAGCTAACTCAGGGTCTGTGTAAATAAGCACATGAAGGAATGAGTTAGAAGTGTCTTTTTGTTCCAAACACCACATTTCATTTCACTTTCAATGGACAAAAGTGGCAGTTTGAGGAGCTGGAGGAAAAGCCCTCAAGGCAGCAGCAGCCTCTTGCTATAAATGGCACAAAATTCTCTTACAGTGTAAAAGTTTCCATCGCCTTTGGAGGAACCAGGATTTCACCTCTACTCTTGTGGGAGGGAATTATGATCAACTTTTAGGGTGTTTTGTAGAGCAAGTTGAAAAACTATTCACATGTATATTTCAGGAGTGTATATCTCTATATTATAGTAAGAAAAATGCAGTCTAACTACCCTGAGGTAGTTTAATAATACTTCTATTTTAGCATTTTCTCAGAAATGAGAATCTTCGTAGTCCAGTTTACACAACAGGGAGTGAGAGTCTCTAAGCCTGAAAACAATTCTCACTAACAGTAATGTGGACAAGGCTACAGATAAGAAACTCCTCTCTTCCTTATACATGGAAAGGTAATGAGATTATTCAACCAGTTGCAAAACATGGAAGAACCATTTTTACCCACGCTAAGAATGGAAGCAAAAGACAAAGAAGTTTGTACTTGTCAGTGAAAGAAATAGGTTAGCATGTGTCCTGATTTGGGAAGAAGAATAATCAATATTTAAAGACACTGAGCAGACTACAGCTGGAGACAATCCTCTCTGCAAGAGAATGTTAGGAGCCAAGAAAAGACCAGAGGAAAGCTGAAAGGAGAAATTGCATTGTGCTGGTAAATCAGGGTAGCAAACACAGGTCAGAATAGCAAGTGCATTGACTCCACTACAAACCTCTTGTTTCCCTATTCAGTGGAAAGGAGAAATACTGCATAGAATACCACCCACCCCCACTGCTTATCATTTATGTTAACAAAGCCCAGCACTTAACAACACCATTTCATGCTTTCCAGTTGCTTTCACTGGATTCATTTCTGTTATGTTAACTCCATGAAGACACCAATTTCTTGTATTAATTCTCCTCTCCTCATTTATTAGCATAAATAGGAGTAACTTCTGTGCAACTAGTACCAGAGTGAAGTGCACTGATTTAGAAATGTTTTATGTACAAGTAAAACAGAAATGGAGTGACCTTGCCTGAAAAATATGTTACTAAATTCTTGGATATTTGCCTGGACTAGTCAGATGGAAAATATTACATCATAGAAACTTACATATTTTGGACAGTATGATATTTAGTTCCTCTCACAGAAGTTATTCAATATCATTAATTCAAACGAAAATACACCTACCATATATTTTTTTAATGCTGAATTAGCACTCCAGGGATGTTTTTATTATTCCCTCATGACTATACAAAGCCGAAAAAAAAACCCTCTCTAGGGAATCCACTTGTTCATGAAGCAAAGCTATTTGTTTTATTTAGAACAGTCTCAGCAGACCTCAGGTAGTGCAATGAATCTCTGCCTGAATGCTGTCAGCCCTACTTAGCTAAACCAGCGCCTTACCTTGAATTTCTAACATTTTGACCAATAACTTTTTCTCCTCACAAGTACTTTATTTGTATTTATTCAGCAGCAAAAGTTGATACTTAATAATCCAGCGACAAGATTATGTGCCTGCACCTTTGCCTTGCAGCTGTATTTACTCAAAACAAAGCCATTCAAATGAGCCTTAATCAAGACACATCATTCTGCTCGCTGTGTGTGAGCAAATCCACTTGGATCCCCTCAGCTGGGAACACCAGCAGCGAAGCCCCAGACTGGAAGGGCAGTTCACTGGCAGGGAAAACTGGATTCATTGGGATGGGGCATCAGTGTCACATTTTTCTGAGTTAAAATTCACCTGGGTCCCCTCTGTAGTCATCAAGACGTGTGTTGTTTGTTCTGTGCCTGTTGAGCCATTGTTTGGAAGCTGGTGGAGGAGCTCCTTAATGCGTGAGCGTTTGCTTTGGCAGCTCTTCCTGATTTGTCCCACTGAGCACAGTGGAGGTGTCAGTCCATGTCGTGCCCTGCCACCACTTCCAGCTGGTCACAGGGAGGGGTTCCACATGGAAAACAGTGTCAGCTGTTAGCTGGAAATTCTCAGGGAAAGATATCTCTTTTTTTAAAAAGCTTACTTTATTAAAATTAAGAGTGAAATTACAGTTAGAAGTATGGGAAATTGAATTACTGAGAGATAAAATAATTAAAAGCTTTATCAATACTGAGTGCCAGAGATCCTGCTTAAGGGAAGCCTGTCTCCTAAATGCCATCTGTCAGCATTATTTGAATAACATTTTGACTGTCCAACATACCAAGTTATCAGAAGACTTTTCACAGAATCTGAACAGGATACATCAATAATGCAGAGAGTAGGTGAGATAGCTGTGATTCCCCATATGTCAGACTTGGGGGTTCTGCCACACTGCCCAGTGTAACTCGGTCAGAGCTCACTGCATATGGCAGTGTACAAGTTAACGAGCCACAGCCATTCTTTAAAAAAAAAGAAGGAAAAAAAAAAAGAAAAAAGGAAGTTTACTGAGTAATAGTACATGCTTTTTAAAGTGCTTTTATTCCCCTTTCACTCATCACCTCCCACAAAAAATAGTGTCTAAAGTGCTTTCTCTATGGAGTGACTATGAGGTGAAGTTAATTCAGTGCCTGAGACTTACCAATACATCAAACAGTGACAACACAGTGGAGAGAAACAACAAATTTCCAATGGCTCCCACAAAATAGCTGAAACACCCTGCCATGAGACACAATCTTTTATCTTCTCCCTTGGAACCGTGGATCTTGTATGTTTTATGCTCTAAGCACTAAATTAAAAATAGAATGGGCAGATGCCAGAGGTAAGACAAGCATTTTTTGAAACACGTAAACACTGAGCAGTAAACTCCTGTTGCCAGTCCGAGGTTGTGGGAACTTTCTGGTAGTTGGCAGATCTGCACATGGAGCTCGTGGCCCTGAGCAGCAAGGCCACCACTGCTGCAGTTCCCACTGCACAGCCTCTGCTTGTTCTGTGATTCCTTAAAATAAATCTTTCTGTATTTTATCAGTTCAGCCACCTGAAGTTCAAGTATCTTGAATGACTGCTCACTTTATCGAAAAAATAAAATGTAATTAAAAAATCACGTTTTCCTGTAAAATGAGCATTTATGGCCAAATTACTGCAGAAGATAATGTGACCCTTGTGGGAAATAAAGCTGTTTGTGTAAGATTATGAGGAGTCTTTTCCAAGCAGTACACTTAGGAACACAAGCAGCTCTATAGCCAAATTTCCTTAGGAAAGGTGGGTTTTAACTCTGACTACTAATCTCCAATGGTAGATTTAAGAATGAAATATAGAAATCAATCAAAATCTGTTTTCATATGAAGTTGAGATCATTTGTATATACAAGAAATAAAGAACTGAACTTTTCTAAATAGTCAACTTGTAAAACTAATACTTCAGGCAGAGGAAACAAGGGATTAAACAATCATTTGGAAGGTCACAGAAAGAGACTGCAAAACCAAATTCCATTCTGACTTCCTACTGGACTAATAATGAAAAAATATTTTGTGATATGAAAATCTGTGAGACTGTAACCTCTACATAATAAGAGTACTTTTGTCCCCAGAAAATCAATAGCTGTCTTCACTAGAGGTAATCACTAAGGCTAAAACTCTTAAGTGCATTTTGGCAAAGCAAACCTTTATTTATATGTGTACTTATATATACATAACCAGAAAAATAAAGGAGATAGATTATATTAATGCAAAACTGCCAGCAAACACCAGAATATCATCTCCAAAAGAATTCTAAAATTCTTGTTCTGTGTTCATGGACTCTAATATTTTCTTACTAACCCCTCTGTCTTGAAGACAAACCTTTAGTGTCATGGTGGGAGTTATTCCATACAGACCACAGGGTTAGTAAATCAGCAGTAAACATTTCATACCAATATTTTTTGGTATGTTGTTGCCCAAAGATCTTTTCTTAGGATCCCAAGATATTTGAAAAGTGCCAACACTCTGGAGGATATTACTGGGCACGTGGTTCACTGTGCCTGTAAATACAGTCCTGTGTGTTCTGAGGTTCTCTGTGCCTCAGTTTCTTTCTTTATAAAAATACTTCAGGGACAGTACCAAACTACCTCACAGAGATCTATCATGTCATTAAATTCACTGATGCCTATCAAGTTCTTCTAAACCCTTGATATAAATAAGGGCGTAAGAGGGAAATGCTACTGCAAGAAGCATTGGCAAATTAGGTGTTCTAAGGTAGAAAATGTAGGTATTAGGTACTAAAGGTAGGAATTAGATCCTAAGGTAGAAAACAGACCAGCTTCCCAAAGAGCATGCATGAGGACAATCCTTCTCTTATATGCAAAACACAATTTGGGGTCTTTTTATTTCATAATTTTTGTAATTAAAGCGAGGCTCCACAGAGCAGCCAGTGAAATGTGTATCACCCCTTCCCATTTTCCAACCTTCATGTCATCATTTAAAATTCTTTTCTGGCCTATCGTGACGCCTTTCACCTGAGAATTAACTTTCTCAAGTCCATTTCCTGCCCTCTAAATCACCACACAAAATGCAGAAATTACCTGACTCATTCACTGTTCTAACCACATTCTTTTCTTTTTGGAGTCTTTCCGTCATGACAAGTTCAATCACTCCACTTAATGCATATCTATGAAAATGAAATTGAGGCAAAGCCCTGCATTACCTGGTCAGTGTAGAATTATGCTCATGAAACCATTCAGATCTGCCATCACATGTTTTGTCCATCACTGTCTTACTGTAAGTATGTAATCCCTTTAGCACACCATTTAAATCTTATAGCATTTTAATGTGCAGTGAAGTTTCAGACTGCTTTATACCGGGGTTTTGTTTGGTATAATCTGAAATAATACCTTGAAATAGTGGGAATTGTTAACTATTATAATACAGCAAGTTATTTATTTTTGAAGGCGTAGAACAGGAAATACTAAATCCTGCACTATTAAAAATTATTCTGTATATCTCTAGCCCTAGTCCAAGATGAATATACATACATACACTAAGAAAAATCCATTGTTTCAGCACATCCACAGGGTTGTGGAGGAAAACAGTTCAACCTGTTAAGAAACAGCTCACATCAGCACTTTCTGCAGTATGACCTAGCTACGTCATCTCAGGGAGCTTCAGCCTGTTTTTCTGGCTGGCAGTAGTGAGCAAAGAGATACTGAGAGAGAAAAACAAGATGAAAGTTGGGATCAGACATTAGCTTGAGAAAGGTGTAGAGGGAATCTCTTCATCTAACTCCCTTTCTCCCAGGTTTGCAGGCATCCACCACTGAACTGCAAAAACCAGCTCATTTTCTAAACATTCAAGAAAAATTAAGTTGCCTAAGATTTAGTGTCTTTTTAAAAAAAACACATGGCAAACCTCAATATAGATTATAACCAACAGGAAAATTATGGCAAGCTTTCACCTTAGCTGATAGGTTTACAGGCAGGTGGTCTATTCTTCCATTTTTACCAGTATCCCCATAATGACTTAGAAAGGAATGACAAATACACACTAAATACACACCCCATCTCACTCATACTCAGGCAGAGAAGGGCAAGTGTAACAGTGGTCAAAGAGCTCTGCTTTAAAATGCTCACAGGACTGAGGAGTGAACGGCAGAGGAACCCAACTCTGGTTGGAGGCTGGGATGAAATCACCCAGCCACACTGAGGGTGCTGCAGAGACAAGAGTTGTACCTGCTGTCCTTACACATGTAGTGGCTTTATTAGTACAGTATCTAAAACAATTCTCACTTAATTCCAGAATGTCATTGGAAATTGGGTCAGTAGTTTTATCTCCATCTCGTAAATGGTAAAAGGTAGAGAAAGAAGTCACTTTTCAATTCTGCACGGCAGACTGGGAGGGAAAACACCGCAGAACTTTTATACCTGAATTTCAGTATCTAAATTAGCTCCTGGATGCCTTTGAAATCAGCAGGCTCCCTGTGAGAGCAAATGCAGGCTGTCCCCATTCCTGATGCTGGGTTATAGAAGACGCCATCCACTGACTCCCAAATCCCACTCAGTAATGCTGCCTTTTTCCTTCATTCATTTCCTTCCCTCTTCCAAGAATCAGCACCTGAAGGAAACATGGCATTTGCAATTGCAGTTAGTCCATGCCATATATGTGTGAGGCTCATCTACAGAAATCTCCTGCAGTCCCCCATGAAGCAACGATTTGTGTGACAAATTCATGCTTTTAGAATACAAACCAATTTGTGGTCAGCAATTTTAGTAAAATGGACAAGCTACATTTTCTATTGCAAATCTTAATATTGCTGCCTTTTCATTTGGATGCTCCAATATGCTTCAATTGTACCATAAATCTTTATGAAGCACACATATTGTCTGCTTTAAAAGTCATGGAGAGTAATCCTGAGATGAGAGCTGAGGAAGTGGCACAACACACAGCTTTTTCCTACCTCTCACATGTAGGAAGCAGTAATATTAAAGTACCCTCAAAGGGCTTCATGGCTTATTTTTTTCAAAATACAGCCTCTTTTGAAAATAATAGCTCATACATTGCTAACAACCTCCAGGCAGCCATCCTGAGCACAAGGTCTGAGAAATTAAGCTAAATGCTGTTCCCCTACAGGTTATATTTGCACCAGTAAAAGGTCAAAGAAAGTTCCTGGACACTGAACTGTAATAATCTGTACTGTTAGGCTGCCATAATGGTCCCTGACATACATTCAGCCCATGTTAGCTTGCAGTCTTCCAAGCAATTCCCAGGCACGGTTCAGAGGGTGGCAGAGGACAGTGACCACTTCCAGTGTCAGTGCAGTAGCATAAATCAAAGAATGAGGCTCCCCGTCCTCAGTCAAGTCCAAAAAGCTGTTTTCAGAACATCTTTCAGAAAACCAAGCAATCTTGACAAGAGAAAGACAAGCTACTGCATTCCTCAGTGCATTCCCAGTTAAACAGGATGCAGCAGTTCACTTCGAATGCCCATGGTTGGTGTGTTTTCAGCACTGTTACCTGCTTTGTCTAATTAGTTATTCCTAATTGTATAAGCCAGGACTAACTGTGTGGTGATAATGACTTAAGAAGAAGCTTGCAATAACTAGAAGAGAGAAGGTATTTTGATTTAAAATCTCTAAACTGAAAATGCATTAATAGAATTTGTAGCATGCTTATTATGCAAAAATATGCAGAATTCTCTGAGAACGAGCAGTCTGCAAAGGGCAGGTAGACTGTGCTGATGTCTCTGGGTGATATGTGTGTTTTGCTGTCTTAGCCATTCTCAGCTGTTTCTTTTGTCAAAAAAATAAATGGTGCTTTCTGAAAAAAGTCAGAGGTAGTCTAGTGCTTGTTGCAGATTTGTCACTAAGAATTTATTTGACATACCTTTTCTTCAGAGTAGGACATGATGAGGGTTCATTCCCTACATAATTCTCATCTGGAAAACACTGATATTACGTGAACATTGGAGATTTAAAGGATATATATGTTTTTAAAAAGTGTATCTGTAATAGACTATGTATATAAAGAGTGATTGTATATCTCCAAATATCTGCTGGTTATGTCAACTAAAAACAATTATTCTTATTAGTGAAGATTATCTTCTGCTTTCTGTGCCCAAATCCTCTTACCAACAAACACTTTAAGATTATGTCCTTGCAGGACTGCATCTCACTCTCAATTGTTAGATAATCCTACCATCAACACAGCCATATTCCAAAAACTGACAAACAACATAAACAGGTGTCCAAGGGTCCAATCTAATTTAACACTGTAGGGAACATCAGTACTCTCCAAGCTATTCCTGCCAAACTCCCTTCCCTACTGATGGAAGTGCTTGGGTTCTCTCAGTGCCAGCAGCATGAAATAATGTAACTACTCTAGCATAGAGCAACATCAGATCTATCATCGCAAGCCAGAAAATCCATCAAAATGAGCCTTTGTTCCCTTAAACAGTCATTTACTACAGATCATTGAGCTGCTTATTTAATATTTATGCAAAGTCTTGATGATATTGTACTCGACCATGTATCAGAGACAATCTGTGCAAAGGCAACTCATCTAAGAGGATGAGAAAAGTCCTAAATACATAAAGGAACACTTGTATCTACTTTGGTCATAAGTCCAACTTCAACATACATCAGGTTTTGAGTGCTCCATGAGTGGTATTTTGGAAAGCCTGCACCACTCTTTACTGTCTAGACTTTACTGTCTAGACTGGCATATAGTGCTCCAGATCTTTGGATCCAGGATCAGCTTGAGGTCCTGAGGAGGGAGAGTCCAATATGAGGACAAAAGCAGTCATGTAGTCCTAAAACTAAAGTAATCCTTGAACATCAAAAGGAATTTGGATGGTTCATTGCAGGGAGCAATGCTGTGCATAAACAGTACGGGCACATAAAGTGTGTTTGAAACAAGTGGGTAATACAAGCCAAGCTCAGGATTTTTCCATTCATCTAAAGTCTGTAGATCAGAAGTGCTGTTTTACAAAGGACAAGAAAAAAACAACAAAGGAAGTCCTTTCCCCTTACATTCTCCCCAGTCCCCTTAGGAAAATTGTCTAGATATATCCAAACACAGTCACCTAACTGCAGCTTCTCAATTACAGTTTCCTCTCCAGCACAATTCACTGGCAGATTTCTAAATTGGAAGCCCAGTACAAACCCAATTGCCTTCCAAATTGGTCTGCTCAGCACAGCAATAAAAATAATCTCAGATGCCACACTGTTAATCAACCTGGTCCTTACACAACACTGTGAGCTCCACTCTTACATAAATGTCACAAACACCATAATTAGTATCATCTCATGCCGTAGGAGTGGGTCAAAATCTGTGTTATTTGATCATTTGTTTTTGATCAAAAACTCACTTTTGGAAAAGCAAAAAAAATAAAGATAAAAGAAAGAAAACTCACTTTGATCAGGACTTATTTTACATAATCTTGATTACAGGGCTTCATTGGTGTTTGCAAACTGTAGCAGCGGTATCTGACTTACACCTTGCCATCCCAAGTAATTCCTAAAATAAGAGAAGCATAAAACTAAAATCCCCTTAACTCTTGGAATTTTAAAAGTTTTTGGGATATAGACAGTGTTTAACTAACACTTTTTCCCTTGGAATTATTACACTGATTTTATTATTCCTGTCACGTTCTGTCTTGTTTAATTGGATAATAACTGCAGTCAGTTATTGCTTTCTAAGTGCATACAAGCACCTAACAATGTTTATGCAAAGAGCTCTGTATGCCTTGCTGGTTAAATGGGAATATTATATTTTGAATGTGCAGCAGAGGGTGGGGAATTGGTTCATGAGAGCTAATCACAGGGGAATGAGCAGGACAGAGGGTGAACTAATGCAGATTCTGATATCTGACCATTGAATCACTGCTGTTAATAAGTGAGAACTGATGCTTTGGTAGCACAAGGTCTGCTTCTGACAGTCACTACCCATGCTCCATGTTTTTCTTTCTTTCCTTGTGCTTGTGGGAGCCACAGAACAGGGAACAGAGAGAGACAAGTGACTTGAGAATGGGCACTGATAGTTTGGGCTTTCCCCTCTACACACTGTGCCTATACTGTATTTTACAGCACAACAGGTTTCCAGGTCACGTGCCAGGGAAGAAAAGGCACTTACAGCTTTTTGCTTCCTAATCTGGCAGGAATCACACAAAACAGGTGAAATGCAGTGACCTCAGTCCAGCTGCCTGTTATAGGTCAGACTCACACCAGTCGAAATCCTCACAAGTCCACTGATTTATGTGGCTGATCATCAAAGAACAGATTATATACATGTTCCTTCTATAGTCATGCTGTATATTTTGGAAACACTGGGTGCAACCAGGACAGAACTTTATTTACCATCTTTTATATTAAACACAATGTGAAGGCAATATCCCTGAAAGGTAACAGAGGAGTTATCAAATGCTCACATTGTATACTGCAGTATAAGCTTGATTTGCATCAGTTTAATATTTGATATGTAGAAGAACTCTTTCCAGAGGGTTCTAAATAGGTTCTCACAGAAAAATTGGGAGAGAGCAATAATTTTAATTACAATATTAATGTAAATACTATTTTCTCTTATTTTATGGAAAAGTTTCTCCTCCTGATGTACACTTAGGTAGATTTAAAAGTAGAAAAGGTACAGTTGACACATTCTAAACTTATGTTTTTCCTGGCTGAACTTATTCAGCTTCACAGAAGTCTGAATCTGCTGGAGAAAACTGGGAACGCAGATCAGTCTTCAAGCACTAATGTAATGATTGGTTCTGACACCAGTAAAGGCAGGTTGTTTTCCCTCCAGGTGGCCTGCTTTTCACATAGGCAAGAAAGATTAAAGACATAAAACTACTCTTCATGTTGGGAGGTGATAACCTGCCTTCTCAGAGGGGTTTGATTACCTCAGAACATGTGCAAAGGAAAAAAAAACACAAGTAACTTCCTGAATTGAGCTGTTTTGTAAGAGGCTTTTTGTCTTCTAGCTGAAATATTGTTAGGGAAAACAGTGTTTCAGAATCTTTTTTGAGGATAAAAGTGGTTACATCTTTAAATTCTTACTAACCAAGTGACTTCAATGGTCAAAGCAACATGAAAATCTGAAGAAGTCCTCATTTGTTAATTTAAATGCTGACTAGTTACACTCAAGCTATAAATGCTGGAAACGTGAGTTCTTAAGTACCAACTAGTGAAGGAAAAAGGAAGAATTTCAGAGCCTGAAACATTACATTTAGGGATGATTCTCCACCTGTATCTCTCAGCAAAACAAAATCTCCACATAACAGAACAACCTATAATAATAATATGCTAAGAAGATTTAAAAAAAAAAAAAAAATTCTTCCAAAAGGTACTCTGCCAAATCCCCAGAATGACATTTGGTGGGTGACTCTCTCACTTCACACAGCAGTGTATGACCCAAAAGAATTTTCAGGTCCCAGCCCTATGAAGTAGTTCACAGTTCCTGGTGATAAAGAGCATCCCCAGTACCACACTGATCTTTTTTTTACTATGGTACCATAGAAGCACTTTGATTTCAAAAAATGAACACTAAATCTACAGTAGGGAATAAAGCATTTCAATGACTGATGAAATTTTTGGCATTCCCTTAGGAGGTTCCACTTCAGTTAAGCAGCTGAAGAAAGGACATGGGGGAAAGAGTAAAATGCTTGAACTCCTGTTTTTTTTTCCATGCAAATAATTATAGAATAAGCATTTGTCAGATTGTAACCACATCTCAGAATCCTAAATGTTCAGATGAGGAGCTAAAAGTTAGATGTATTTATTAATACTTTCATTACATTTTATTAAAAAATTCAATGGAATATTGCCTTGCTAACTGCAGGAATACAGTTTAGTCAACACACCATTTAGAGATATTTGCTTGAAAGTTGCCAGCATGCACTAAAGAAATGTGCTTCTAATCTCTTCACCTGCCATGTATTTCATTAATTTACAACAATACAAAAGTGTCCAGTACAAATCAAGCATACAAGACTGAAATACATCTGCAGTATCAGGTGGGGTGTGAAATTGTCCTGTTCTAAGCAGTTACGCTGATAGGAGAGGGATCACTGAGAAGTAAACAATTTACCATGCCACTTTGCATGGCTCAAGGATTCAGTGTCTGTATATAAATAAGTCTTTTATGCAAAATGAGAAAAGTTACATTCTTAAAAATATTTCAGGTCCTCATCTCTCCCTTAGTTTTCTCCCTAGCAGTTGTCTCCCAAATGAAATACTGCTGAGAAAATGCATAGCCAGATTCTTAAGGTATTTTGCATGGTATTCTTGGGAAACTGCCACAGAACAGGCCCAGTTTATTTTTAGATACCCTTAACTTTATTTATTGATTTAGGAGGATATGAGGAATGGGCATAAGCAAAGACAGTTTTGTAAAAATGGTATCTTTTATTAGATTAGCTGATACAGCTTGAAAAAGCAAACATGCTTTTGGGTACAGACTGCTTTCTTCAGCAAAATGTAACTCAATACAGGCAATTTTAGTATAATCTTATTACACTGATAACAATGCCATTATGAAATAACTGTGGAACTGAGCAAGGAGAGGGATATATTGAAGGTTTCTTTCAAACTTCCACATGAAGCCAAATAAAATACCTTGGCCAAGAGTTGGGGGGGAAAGTACAGGATTTCTTCTAACCCTCTATTCTTCCCCCTCCCATGCTCATCCCTCCTCACGGACCTGGCAGTCAATGTTGCAGCTACTCACAGCTCTTACAAAAGCAATAGTTACTCTAAACTTTCCATAGAAAAGCAAAGATACCCTTGCCAGTAATGTTTCATGCTTACTAGACACGTAAGATAAATGGTGAAATGAAATGGTGAAATGGCCTTGTTCCTCTCCCAGTCTGTGTTAGAAAAAGGCTATGAAAACAACATGTGGGAGCTGTCCAGGTGTGGGTTGTCAGTGTGACTGTGGCAGGCTGTGGCAGTGAATAAAAGGCCATGACACAGCTTCACTATTTAAAGATCTCACAGTACTACAGAACCTCCACTTGAAATGAAGAGAAGGAGCAGGAGCCAAGCAAGACTAGAGAGAAACCGCTGAGACCAGTAGGGAAAGGTCAGGGGAGAAATAAAGCCAGGCTGCCTGAATGCTAAGATGTGTAAGAAAGACTTTTAAATTGATGAGAGTAGAGAAAAATGATGAGAGTAGAGAAAATACCAGACAGCAATCCCATTAATAAGTGGAGACCGGCCTCTGTGGTGAGTTCTGGCAATACCATTGATGGCTTACAATTAGATTCATCCACAGCAAAATGTAACTGTACAACTAAGCAAAAATACATGATTTTTTTTATAAGCAGCAGAAAAACAACTCAGCAGTGTCAATCAAAATTATCCTAATTAATTTACAGCTAATTAAATGTGAAAGTCCTGAAGAACCAGCTGTTTACTGGATGAACTACAGCAAGCAAATAAAGTGCAGCTCTGATCATTGCACCATGTTTTTACTCATCTGTGTCAAGTACAAGACTTTGCTCTCTTCTAATTCTTCCTGACTCTCTTGCTAGAAAACTCCTTCCTGAGAGCAGCGTTTAGACAGAGAAAGGCTAGAGGCTTTGCAGGCTGTATCAGAAAAATCATCCTAAGCACACAAAGCTGCAGAAAGAGGAACTGATGCAGGTGAAAGAAGAAAGGACCTAATGAAGCATCAAACCTGACACCTGTAGGACTGCATGGCAGAAATGTGGAGAGTGTCACTGCGTACTGAGGGTGACACTGCTCTCTGTTTTCTTTCTGTACTGTCCAGGCTTCGGCTTCCATCAAAGTTCATTAATAGAAAATGTTTCTATTCAGTATTCATTAAGATGAAAATGAATAGGGAGAAAAGTTCTGGCTGGTTTTATTTCTGTCTCTGGTATTAGTGAGCTGCAGAAACCGCCGGCGAGTTATTTATCACCTTGTAATGAGACACTCCCTGAAATACTGAGGGAGAAGGCAGAGTATTTCAAGTGCCTCTAGAGGGTACCAAGGAAAAAGAACAACATTGTATCTGGATTGGAACAGAGATGGGTTCACTCACCTCAGATAGGTCTGATCTTATCTGGGCTTACTATAAAACAGTATCAGAAATTAATATGGCCATGCTTCCCAGCTCTTCTCTGCCCTTCCGGTCATACACATACTGGGATTGATGGTATGGGGATTAGAGTTTGCCTATGAGCTAAAAGAAACACAGGATATTTCTACATCTCCTCTGCTTTTGTACTTTTACTTCTCTTTGCTTTGAATTATCCCATCTGTAAAACAGGACCAAAATAGTCCTTTACAGTACCTGCAAGTGTTGCTGTGGCTTTGCAGCTCAGGTACTGGAGAAGGTCATGTGAAGTGCTGCTTAACAAGGGAGACAGAAGACAGAGCTCTTTATTCACAGCCTTTCATCTGACAGTACTGTGCTTTGCTGGCGTGATCTTTAGTGAGCTGTTTCATTTGTGTTTTGACATATGCTTTTCAAATTGCATCATTAAAAACACTGCTTGTCTTTCTCATGTACAATTGGCAGTAATTTTGATCTTTTGAGCAACCATTTTATTTCATTATTGTTGTGAATATTCTGAAAATTGTTGTGGATGGAAAAATGCTTTAAGCTGAAGAAACAAAAGAGAGCAGAGATGAAATCTTTGAGAACACTTGCTCGTTAGGATTCTGATCCTTCCATCGATCACGTGGCCAGGGCAGGAGAGGCACAGAGGCACCGTGGTGCTGCACAGGGCAGCATCTAACTCAGAACTATTGCACTGTGTCCTGGAACTTACAGCTGGGCCCCAGGCACCTGAGGTGAACGTGTGCATGAAATCACCATTCACAGGCATTAACAGCTGGAGCAGGAGCTGCTTAAGAAACCCACTGCTCAGAAAAGGCTGGTTTAGCTTGTTACTGGGCCACAGAAACCAGTTCTTCAGACCCCCTCCCAGGAATCTGACACCCAACACGTTGCTGTTAAGGAATTGAGATGGCCCAAGTCCCCCTCCCAAAGCACCAAAAATGGAGAGGCAGCAGTGCCCTCTCCAGCACAGAGCTCTTGGGCTCCAGAAGAGAGGCACCCCATTCCAGCATGTCTGCAGAATCCAAAACAACATCTGCCACCTTCAAGGTGTCCCCAAACAAGCAGATGTAGGACAATCTGCTATATTAATGGAATTTTCATTCCTTCCTGCCGAATTTGCTCCACTGTGCATGGAGTTGATTAAATATTCATAGCACCAGTCAGAAAAGGGATAAAAGCAAACTTGGATATAGCCCAGCGGCCAAAGTAGTCATGCTGGAAAGAAAAAACACCTTCATTTTAGTCTTTCTTTTGCTGATCATTTGAAAATAAAAAATGAAATGTCCAGTAGAGCGAGGGTCTGAAACTCAAGGTATTCCTCCCCTAGGTTACCCTCCCACTAGGCTTTCTCTATATTGATAAACGGGACTTAATCCAGTCCACTGAAAAACATTTATTCCACAGAAATTAGAGACACTTTGATAAAAACTAGACAGGAATATTTATTTCATGAATCTTACAGATGGAGCATGAGGCAGTACAGTACGATGAAGATGGAGGTGCAAAACATTAGGTAACTGAGAAACTGCAAAATAATTTTAGTGTAAGGACCTCCTTTCTTCTCCAAAAGAAAACAAAGAGTCTTTCCATCATTTGGAAGCTCTTGGGGCAAGTCAGCATTTGATTAGGCAAATTAAATTTAGAACTTACGTGACAAGAGTAGAAATTTTATATCTAAAATCTGCCTACCCAAAGCAAATTGTCATAACAAGAGGAAGGCAATGCATAGAAGAGGACATGCATACAATATATAATTAACATTTAACAAATTTGAAAAATAACTGACCCATTGACTCAATTTTGAAGACTGAGTAAAGTGATAAGGAATATGGACAATCTTGCTGTAAAGCCACGTAACACAGGAGAAGATCTCACGAGCACTGACAAGCTTTCCAACACAAACAGCATATGCCACATGACATATGACACAGACAACACATATGGGCAAGTACAGACACAGAAAAATCATGGTAACACATCTATTGTTGTAATCCAGGCTGAAATGGTAAGAGGTGGGCACTAATCCCTGAGAGTCTCTGTGAAATACAGCTGTACCTGGGAGAAGAAATAACCTCCCTTGGCACTCAGTGTGTTGCACACTCTGAACTTTAGTATGGTATTAATTGCCCTCATTTGTCAGTGTTTAACACACAAAGTGCAGAATGAAGTCATTTAGGCAATACAGTCTAAGTAATTAGCTATTGTACATCCTTTTTATTGTAAAATAATCTGGTCCCTCATTTTATGACTTGGAAAACCATTCAATATCAATTTAGTGATAATATATTAATAATTGTGCGACGTTCCAAATGGTTTCAGTGGATGATGTCATGTCTGCAGAACAGCTTATTATCAGGAGAACAAATCTGAGATGCAAATCAGTGAGAATTTCATTATGCTAAAAAAGACAGATGCTCTGCCATTCACTGAGCCTTCTACTGACAGTGTTCAGTAAAACAGAAATTGAATGCAAGTTCTTACACACAACTGTCACTTCCTCACTCGTATCATCCCCATCAGTTGTCCCCTTCCTGTCCACGTGCTCCTGCCTTAACAAACCAAATATCCACACACAATGAATTCCAGCTGATTTCCATGCACAGCCATGTGCCACAGAAAGGAACTCTCTTCCATATGTTTCTTTTTTACTGTTATTGCATCATTTTCCCTTTTCACCAGTTTGCTTTTTGGTCTCATTCTGTTCTTTTTAAAACAGCCAGCCCCTAGAGTCACAGGATTATATCTAAAGCTCTCTTTTGGTTTTGGAGAAATGTGTGTAGGTTTTATGGCTGTTGAGAGAAATTTTAAAATGCAAAGACTTAAGAAGCCACAAAACAAGTAGAATAATTGACAGTTTTATTTTTACTATCTCGTTATTTTTAATTAGTTGGTTCATATTGCCTAAAGAATTGAGAAATTCTTGACTTTCAGTGCCATATTAGGACAACACTGAATCTAAACCTGCTATTTTCTCTTCAGAGAGTAAATTTTCAGAAGACAGAGACCTTCAAGTGGAACAAGTTCAAGATTTTGAGGGTGTAAAACTCCTCAGGTTGAAAATACTTTTGTGTGCAAACAGAACTATAAATATACTCTTAGAATGCTTAGGCATATACAAAAAAAAAAAAAAAAAGTCTGTTTAGTTTGGGTTTGTTTTGTTTTAAAGCAAACAGTCATGTTTAAGCTGATTTAATTTATTGCACTTGGAACTACAGATAAAACACACTGCAAAAATAGAACTTATTTTCTTTTAAAAATAAATGTTCAAATACCTTTAGTGAATGAAAAGTTAAGTTACTAAAGCAACAAAACATTTTGATAAAGAGCTGCCATGTAAACCTAAGTAACAGCAGCCTGAAAAAAATCTCTTCTGATCTTTTTCACTGTAAAATGGACTTTTCCACATCCACATCTCACTCAGGAAATTGCCTCCACAGAGGAGAATATAGCTACAGCACCCTATTTCATTCTTGCCATGACACCACAGGACAGACTAGTCAGGTTACTTCTTCCCTCCCCACAATTGCCTGGATCATTTTGTCCCTCTGATCTGATCTCTCCTAACCCCCAATTCCAGCACTGAGAAGCATCTTACAGTACACAGCTCTTCTGTACTTAACTCCGAAGTACTCGGATGTGATTCACTACCCAAGGCTTTTCTGCAGCTTCTCTCAACTGTTCAAATGGTATTTGGCTTTGAAAGATGTCTCAGTGCACATTAAACTGGGGAAATGTCTAGGGATTGATCATTATTAGTGTGCTGTACATGTTTTCTCCTATTCATCCTGTTTAGTTTATTTTCATAACCTGAAAGACTGTGTAAAAGATTAGCTACATAAACTAATTAGCCATTACCAAATCTGCACTCCAAAGAGGGATCTTCTCCTTAATGAAAGCTGCAAGAAGCAGGTGACTTCTGGTGTCTTTGAGCATGCTAATTTATACTGGGCTTTAATCTAGAACAGTCTTTTAAGTTCTCACCTCTTTCTTGCCAAAGGTACATAAAGTAAGGTACCTCTTGCTGGAGGGGACAGGAATGCTGATAAATGAAAATCACCACGTTGTGGAAAGTTGTATCAGATTTATTGCAGTACAGGAAGCATGAATGTTCAGATTTGTATTTAATATGCAGAACAAATGTGTCTCCATAACTTCGTGCACAGGCTGAGCACAGATAAGTTGGTACAGCTTTTGGGTATCACTTTTTAAATTTTTTCAGCATTTAAAGTATCTTCTCATAATCACCCACTGACTTTTCAGCTTCAGTCTGTGCTTTCCTGACCCTGCACCTGGTGCCAAGATCCAAAGCTTCCAGCCCCTGTGCTGTTGGATTCCTCACCAGCTGCAGACACATGCACGTGTACAGCAGACATCTGCTTTAAGACTGCCTTTGTTGTTCTCTGTCGTTGAGCTCCAATCAATAGCCAATCTTGATGTGAATCGAAAAGGCAGCATTTGAGTCAGACTCTTCTACACCAGATCAACAGAAGCTTTAATTAGGATTGGAAACATGCAGTTTTCTCTTTTGTGGCCAAACTATTCTCTCACAGACAATCCTTTATGACCAAAGTTTACACTATGTGCCTTAGGAGAATTCACATAACATTTTAGTTGAAAATTAATGTAAATTAGAAAGCTCGGTATACTATTTTTTTCTTTGCAGAATGGAAATATTTCAGTATATAGCCTTCAGCTGGCTTAGCAGAATAAGCTCACAACTGTGGAAGATATGTATTCCTGCTATGCTTTTTCCAACATAATACTCAGCAATTTCTTGTCCTCTTTGGTAAAAACTGCAAAGACTCAGTGTATTGTAATCTACTTTGAATTCAGCATCTGTTTATGATATTCTCAACAGGAAAAGTTGTTTCTTTTCACCATCTGCAGATGCAATTATACCAGCAAGGCCTGCAAAATGTTCAGATATGAGATATTTAAGCCTAGTAAAAACCCTGTAATGAAATGTTCCTTCTGTCATAAAAAAAAAGATCCCCTGGGTTCTTCTATTCAGAGCCATTTAGCTTGAGTGTAAATATCATGTAAGTATAATACTTTGCACCTTTGTTTCACCTTCCACCTGAGCCTCTCAATTCGTTTTGCAAACACAACTGGATTAAGTATTCCAACAGGGAAATGCATTCTGCAGAATGCAAAAGCAGAATACCCCAGAGGTAACACTTACACATTGAGCTCTGCCTGTCTACCACTGTTAACACACTGTGGCTACTGTACTGGACATACAAAATAGAAATTTAAACTTTCCAAAGCTAACATGCACATTTTCAAAATAAACATGAGAATGTATTAGGATTTGGACCTGCTAATCACAGTAAGATCTGATAGTTTGAGAGGAAGTGTCAGTGAACTGTTAAGTGAGGGTTCAGAGCCATATTTCCCACAAATAAAGAAAAAATAGCATTCTCATGCTCAAAGACTTTAGATAAATTTGTCAAAAGTAACTATATAATAAATGACACTGTGGTCTTAGATACAAGAAATTGTCACAAGTTAACCACCAGACAGTAAGGATTCCCTCTCCTAGGCCTAACCAATACAAAACAATTCAAGTTCCTTCAGCCATTATTCATGAATTTCACAGACTCACATAATTGATGATGTTGGAGGAACCTCTAGAGATCATTTAGATTTTCTCTGCTAAGAGAAGAGTTAACTAAAGCAAGTTGCCAAAGACAGTGCCCATTGGGATTTTGAATATCTCCAAGGATGGAGAGTCCACAGCCTCTCAAAGCAACCTTTCTGGTGTTCAATCATCCTTTTACTAAAAATATTCTTCCTTATGTTTAAATGGAACTTCCTGTATTTCAGTTTGTCCCTACAGCCTCTAGTCCTTTCACTAAAGACAGCTGAGAGGAGTCTGTCTCAGGCTTCTTTCCCTATCAGGGATTTATGCACATTGACAAAAATCCCAGATTAAATAATCTCTGCTGTCTCAGAACATCCCTCCTATTTAGGATTCTCCAGTCTCTTCATCGCCCTTTGCTGGCCTCACTGTGGTGTGTTCATATCTCTCTCATCCTGAGGAGACCAGGACTGGGTAAAGCACTTCAAATACGGTGTCACCAGGGCCAAGTAGAGGGAAAGATACACCTGCTGCCTCAGTTTGCTGGATGTGGTTTTCCCAGTGCAAGAACAGAAGGCTGTTGGATTTCTTTGCCCCAATAGCATGTTGCTGGTTCATACTCCATTTGGTGCCCACCAGGAACCTCCAGGCCCTATTCTGCCAAGCTGCTCTTTGTTGGACACCCCAGTGCCTGTACTGGTGCCGGGGGTTATTCCTCACCAGTTGCAGGACTTTGCAGTTCCCTTTATTGACCTCAGGAGCCCATTTTTCCAGCCCCCTGAGATCCCCCTGAATGACAGCAGAACCATTTGGTGACCCAGCCACTCCTTCCAATTTTGTGTCTGCAGTCTTGCTGGGCTCACCGTGGCCCATCAACCAGGTCATTAATGAAGGTGTTTAACAGTATTGGTCCAATATTGATCCCTGGGGTAGACGAGCAGACACGTCATGTTTTCCTACAGCTGAAGCAATTTATTTCTGTCTGAGCCTTAGTCCCACTTCATTAAGTGCCTAAAGATGATGCTTTGCAGTATTTACACAATCACCAAATTACTAGCTCTACAACTTTCTTTAGGATCAGCAACCAAATCTGTGTAGACAGGTTTCCAAATGTCAGTGACCTCTATCTGCATCTTTTGGCAACCAAAAACTTGGCAAAAATCTGACAGGAATTATGTTCTAAATGTAGCTCCAGCTCCTAAAAAGTCTGCCACATTTGAAATGCTAATTTGTAAATAAGCAAATAGCTATCACTGTCCTCTTAGAGGTGACAAATGGAAACAATAAGAATCTGGGCAAAGTTTCACAAAAAGACTGTAGCAGAGCCAAGGGCTGAACCTAATCACATTGATTTAAGTATCATTCTTCTCAGAATGAAGTTGTGGTAGAATGGCTGAAGATATATGAAAATTATGCAGGGGGGAGAGTGTATATCCATTCTTGTAACAAATAACATACAAGTCGGGTTTGATTGAAATTATGCTTGTATTTGCTTCTAATTTTCTCCAGCTCTGCCCTTTTGCCTCATTCTGGTTCACAAGTCTACTACAACGCGGAGTAGGAGGGTGACAGAAGGAGCAATCTGAGGAAGGTGGGCAGCAAAGAAGGAGCCATTTGCTTTGTTTTTCACTCCTTGGTGCTGAGCTGAAGTGGTTCCAGCTAGGAAGTCCAGGCCAAACAAGATATCTGAGAGTACAAAAAGGGCAAGTAACTCAAGGACAGACTTTAAAGTGAACTGGTGGAAATTCTTGTGTGCAAGACGGGCAGCTGTGGCACACCTCCAGATTCTGCAATCTAAGTAGATCCTAAGATAGGTTTTTCTATCACTAATTAAAACTATCCAAAATTCTACTGTCAGCTTTCAGTGGGATGATTCTGCAAAGATGAGTAAGTGTGAAGTTACAGGAAGCAGTGTGGTTTCTGATCAGCTGGCAGATAGTTACTCTCAGAGATAGATGATTTACTGGAGAAGGCCTCATCTCATTTCTTGCCATGCATTAGTGGTCAAATTAGATAACCAACTGTATAAAGGAATTAAATTTTACTGTAAGAGTAGTAAAGGTTAGGGTTTAAGTAACCATTTATTGCAAAGGAACAAGTGATTCAGGGCCAATAACTGACCCAGAATGTCCGAGGAACTACAGAGCCATCCAGACAGCAGTGGCAAAGTACAAAACAGAGACAAAAATACCACTATGACATCTTAGCCCACACTGATAGTTTTCCACCTGCAGCCCAGGAAAAATTCACAATGAAGGAAAATTCATGGATAATATCTAGAGAGACTGAGAAATGCAATGAACAAAAGCAATGTCACAGTTGCCAGGTTTAATTTCCCTCTGCAGATGTTCGTTCTTCCACTGGAAACATACCCAAGTCTGCAAGTGAAAAAGATTTAAAAACAGGACCCACAGTTTCCACTCAGGAGAGCCAGAACAATTCATTGATTAGAAAGAGAGCTTATGAAATGGAGAAAAATATTGAAAGACCTGCCCTGCTTTGCACTTCCACGATCCTTAGGAAATCAATAACCCTGTTCCTGAGTCCCTGCCTGCAAAACAGGGCATGCACATCCCTATCTCTTCAGATCCTTGTGAGAATGTGCACTTCAAATGGACTGTTGTCAATAGGTGCCACTAGATGGAGGAACAGCTGTCAACTGAATTATTTCAGAAACATTCATAAAAGAAGCTCCTTGTAATTATCAGTGGATTTATTGGATTTACTACACTGTGGAAGAAGGAATATTCGAAATAGCATCTAGTCAACTCTTTAGTCATTTATGAGACAGCTATGAATAAATGAAAGGTTTTTGTGAAAAAATATGGGGAATAAAAGCCAGAAGTATCCCTCAACTGTCATATACAAGATTAATCACAGGATAAAATCAGTCGCTCTGCATTCCACTGCTCAAACTATTTATTAAACCAAAGAGCCTACAGGAAGCAAGAGAAAATCAATCAGTAGCTTTAAATTGTTTGGGATATGCTCAGTCACAGCATAGAAGAATTTCATTTTGCACTTGAAAAGAAGAAAGTACTTACATAGGAATTTGTTGCTTCACTGTTTCTACATACTAGAGTATGGTATTAAAATGCCTCCCACAGCTATTTATAAGTTCAAAGACAGTGAAAGCTTCCAGTAAATAAAACAGTACTCCATGGCCATTTCTGGGGTACTATATATTTCCTCCTCCAGTAGACATGTTGATGCACAAAGCGTTAAAAGATTGTTTTGTGGATTCATCTCTCAGTAAGGAAATACGAGCTAAAAAGGGGTATAAACTGCAAGCTATTGCCAGTGGAATTATTACAGATGTAATAATCAAGGATTCTCTCCCAGATGTCCAAGATGAAACATGCATCTACCAAGTGCATAAGAATAAAAACCAAAATAACATTAGAAAAATAACAAACTGAGCCTGAAGAAGTAGCATAAGGTATAAATATTTTGCAAGGCACTATAAATAATGCTGAGTATTCTGACAGCTTTGGTCAATTCAGATGCTTCAAAAATGCAACTAGTCACTGAGTCATTCCAGGCTGCTACAGACTTAAATATTTGTCTTAATCTCTGTGCAAGATCTCCCTGCTTCTTGGCTATGCTGCAGAGTCAGAAATGTCAAAAAAGTCAGCCTGTGTCTGAACAGGGCCCTCTGGATTCTAGGGAAGGTATCAGATAGTGCAGGGTAGACCACTAAACAATGCAGGTTACACAGTTTCCAGTGCCCAGGTAGAATGACTTCCAGTATTGCCATTTGAATGCTGAAACAATTAATGCTGTCCTTGTCAGGGTCAAGACAGATCTGGTAAGGGTATGCAAAGATAAATATTTGTGAAGTATTCACATACTGCAGTGATAACCAAAAGTAACAGAAATGGCATAACAAAAATAACCCCACCCATAAAACATCTTTAGAAGCAATAAAAGTCTCACTAGCAATTACCTTGATTTATTCAAACAAAAAATATGTGAGTGATATTACATAAAGCACACAAAATTAAAGACATCATTCAAATCTGTGAAATAAAGTACTGCAATAAATCATACCTAGTCAGCACCTTTTATCTAAAGCCTCCTGTAACAATCTTTTTTGCCCTTTTCCTTGGTGGCTGCATTTCTGGAGTGGAATCATATGGGTCTTCTGTAGTGAAGCTTCCCTGAGGTTTATCTTGGAAAAGAGTGTGCCCTATCCCTGATAAACTTCTCAGAAAATGGTCTCTGCATCTTGGGCAAAGCTATTCGTTTCCAGTTCTATTTCAAATCATATAATATAGGCTATCTTCAGTAGGATGACAAGTCTTGGAATAACATTTGCCTGTACATTTTTCTCGAAATTCTCAAAATTTTAATGCATCTGTAACTCAAAAGCTTCTCTGACTTACAGTTTTCAGAAGAATAGGATTGAAAAGTCTTCTAATAAATTGCTACAAATTGTTAGAATGTTGATCCACATAGTAACAGTTGTAAATGCAATTCACAACCCAAACTTCATTTCGGTAATTAACACAGCAACCCCTTCACAACGCATTTAGAAAAGCTCAGCACCTTTGCTAGGAAAAATAGATGAAAAATTAAACACTATTTTCTTATAAATCTCTTCAAAGAGTATCTCACTTTAAAAAAATAACTATGTTTAGAAGAATTCTGCACAACCTGGTTGTGTGAACAATAATAATCCTGAAAATCTTCGAGGAAAGATCATATGCCCAGAATATTCAACTTCACCAAAATTTCAGTCTTCGACAGGTTGGACAATGACAAATACTCAAAAATGTTATAAAAGGGTAAAAAAATCCCAACCATCCTTGGAAATGGGAAAACTGGTCTTTTCTAAATTAAAGGAGTCCATGTGTTCATATGCAAACAGTTGTACCTAGCCTGGGCCCTACTTACCCTTTAAATACAGGTTTCCTCAGCACCGGAATAGGAAAGAAAAAAAAATTACAAAGCTCTGTAGGAATTTGCATTAAGCAATTCAGTGAGCAAATTGTTTCATAAAGTTTCTAAGCAGATAAATTCAAGGAGCTATTAATAGTACAGAAAGCCAAGGAGAATGAGTTTCTGGCAGTAAATTACAAAATTTCATCAAGTACGTCCTAGCACATCTCTCCCTCTCAGCTTTTGGCAACATCATCAACCATATCTTATCCTGCTAGATATCTTTCTCCTCCTCCCTGTATTTTGTTCTGAGACAAAATAAGGTAACATCCATACCAAAAGTGTCCGAGCACAGGCAGCACCGGAACAACTCCAGTATCTGTGACATGATATGTGAGTTATATCCACAGTGTTACATTTATTTGCTTGGCAAACTCTTTCCTCCATTGTGTTTTATCACCTTTAGCTTACGAAACTTGGGGATAATTAACAGAGCAGTGCAGAGGCTAATGCTTAATGGATTTAACAGAAGGGCTTGAAGAAATGTCCACAATGCCTGAGGCTTAAGTGCTGACACAGAAATGCATACGCATACATATGCTTTCAGTTTCACCACATCACATGTTATACAGGATATTTTCTCCTTGTAACAATGCCTCTAGCAAAGTTCAGCTCGGGAAACCCAAAATAGAATATGTAAAGATCCCTTAGCCAGCCAGCCTTCCTCTATCAGCTTTTAAAAAACGTTTTTAGCTCTGATATTATTTCTCAGGGCTTTGGTAGAGCTGCATTCATCCAACCACGAAATAGAGAGAGCCAATACCACATCCTGAAAGAAACAAATCACGCAGAAGCTGAATATTGAAATCACATTTGTAATCCTTCAGTAAACTGAAATATGTTTACATGAGAATCCATTCAAAAATTCTGAATAAAAAGCCTGCAACTGAGAGTGCAGAACTGTTCACGTGTGATTTCTCATGAAGGAAGGATTGAATACTCAACCCATCCCTCGCACCATTTATGAAGTAATATATGATTCATTATTTACATCAAATACTCGCTGGAGGAAAAGGTTTACACTCCAAGCTGTTAACCTTTTAGGCATGCTTTCTTTCTTTTGAAGATTGATTTTACCTCAATGGTTATGTGGATGACACACTACTAAGTGAAAAGATTATCCAAAATTTGCTGCCCAGCATTGAAAAATGGTTTAAGGTTATGCTTCATTATGGATTTCAAGCAAGGATGCACATAGGGGCCAGTGCCTGGATCACCATTATTAAGAGTGGGAAGAACATGATGTTGAGGAGAAGTGACAGAGCTTGGCTGCTTCAGGTGCTCAGGAACTGGGCAGGTTCATGTTAACAGCAAGAAAATTTGCTGAGCATGGATCTGTCACAGCATTTCTGCAATGACTTACACCAAGTGATGTGCACCAACACAAAGAATTTATGGTCTAAATCAACTACAACACTGGAAGAGATGAAAGCCGAGAACTGGAAGCCTGTGGCCATTTTTCTTGTTAGAATTTTACATGTGAAAATATCGAATTGAGGTAGACATCAGCACTCAAAGGGCTACTTGAAATCAGCGAGTCTGGAGACATTATTGTTCTCATACAAGCAATAGAACTTCATTTCTTAGTTCAGTGATTCTGTAAGGTATAAAGAATTTTCTAGAAGCGTGAAAATGAAGATGATCATTATCTCCTAGGAGACAATAATCTTCAGTGGAATCATCCTCCTGCATGTATTTAGTAACTCTTTAGGGTTCAGTTATTTTAGAGGAAGAATTCAGAGTTTACCTGCACTTTTAAATGTTTCTGGTGGGTGGATATCAACTGAAGTTTTAATGTACCTTTTGGAAGATCAGTAAGGTGAAATAATTGGAGAGGGACCAATACCATTTACAATTATTTCTTGTTTATAGTCTTCTGACAAAACATAGAAACACTGTGTATTTCTTCAGAAATCTAATTTCCACAGACAAGTTTCATGCCTTAGTCTTTAGAGCCATACTGTTCATCAACTCCATCACAAATCATGTAAGAATTTTACTTTTCAAAACAAAGGTACACATCCAAAGCTCCCAACAGGAATCTAAAGGTCAGGCATTTATATTTTCACCAGTTAGGACCTTGCCAACAAAAAAGCCCCATTGTCTATTCAGGACATTCCTCACTATTCTGACATTTTTTACCCTTTAGAAAACAGAGGGTGATGTACCTTCTTTAAATGGGAATATCAGTGGAAAGCAGGTATTAAACAGAGTCATTTTCTCCTTACACTGAAACAAATAGTTTATTATTTTTAATATGATTGCCTTGTATAACAAACACAGAATGTAACATTTCTTTCATCTGGAAATGCCCTAATGAGCAACTGCCTTCTCTGTGCAAGAGGATTGCTCTATCTATCAATCGTGAAATGTGTCAGAGAGTTTTGTTTCTTTGACCCAGGCTAATCTTAAATCATCAGCATTGACTCTGAAGAACATCCTTGCAAAAATTAATCCAAGTGAGAGACATGGAAAGGGGAGCTGATTGAACAGTGACATTACCATCTGCAATTACAGAGAGCATTCTTGGGGGCCACTGCCTGTTCCTGGGGACCCTCCTCCTGCTCTGGACCAAAAGGGCCCTGACCAGAGCAGGTGGGTGAGCAAGAAGAGGGGCAACCCTGACCACCTGATGGGGCTCCCACCTTCCTGTGCTGAACAGACTTGGCTTTTGCATTCAGGTTCAGTAAGAGGGACGGGGTTTCGTACTCTTCCCTTTCAGATAACTAATTACTCATTTTATCAGTTTGAGTGTTTGCATGTTCCCAGCTCATTCACATTCCTCCAGGGCTGCTTTTCCCTGAGTCAGGACCCAGTGTGCTGCAGTAAATGTTTTCAGGATTATCACGAAGTACATGCTTTATATGACATATTGGAGATTAAATACTCCCACTATTTGGAAGAAAGTCGTTTGACAGATGGCAACTGCAGAACAAGAACCTCGAACAACTTCATAAACAGTGTCCCTCAGTTCCTATCCAGGTACTGAATGACTCACAGGCAGGAACGCACCGCGGGTGGCTGTGCTCCCTCACCTCGGCTCTGCTATTTAAATGTAAAACTTCTTCACTTAAAAGGAACTAAAGATTAAATTCAGGATAAGCAAATAGAATCATATAATAATTTAGTTTGGAATAGTCCTCTGGAGATCATCTGATGAAACCCCTTAGCCCCCCGAAGTAGGTATTTGGATTAATGTAATACAAAAAGAATCTATAAATCTGCAGAAGATCATCTTATACAGAGTCCCATACTGTAATATCCTTCATAGCACACAGAAAGTAATTGAACTTATAGCAAGTGCAAACACAATTGGCAACCTTTGTTCTCTTGATATCCAGTGACAGATCTAATCATAGGCTTTAGCTGAGAAATGCATTCAGGCTATGGGGACATGCATTAACAACAGCCTTCTTAAATATGAATTTTATTTCCTGCCTCTCGTGGTCTAAGGTCCATTTACCCCACAGGCAGAAGGAATCAACAGTTACAATAAAAGAACAAGTATTTTACTTTGTCTTCCTTCTCACAGTAGGCAAAGAGGAAGCTTCTTCATTCAGTGACTTCACAGCACAGCTAAAGGAACCAAGAATTTGTGTCATCCCACTCTTCCACACACAGACAGCAGCAGCCAAGTGCAAAAGATGTTTAATTAAAACTCTCGAGTTGGTTTAAGTTTGGAGTGCTTCCACTGAAATACATTCTTTCTCATAAAAAGAAAATTATAATCAGCCAGTATTGTGGGACCCACTGACAAGAGGATCGACAGGCTTTCTGGTGCTGCCTGCAGATTTTATTAGTACTCTATTGAAAAATACTATTTAAAAATTGGTTTCTGACAGCAATACAGCAAAGTCAAAATAAAACCAATGGACAGGCTGGTTTTGAAAAAATCCATAACTCCATCATTTACTGAGATGTTTTTGCTATAGCTAAGAATATACCCTGCCACGTTTTTAATTATATGTGAACCCAATAAGAATAATGCAAAGATCCAGTGCCAGGTACAGTCAGGTACAGATACTCTATTCCCTGTATTTCAAATAAATTAAACCAGGTTCAAAATAGAGATTAGGACCAGAGTATAGCATTCAAGTTAACTACAAAGAGCTTTGCCATTGGTACCTATAAAGCATCAGCAATATTCATAGAACTGGTTATAATCACTTTCAGAAGGAACCTCTGTGGAAAGCTGCACCCTGACAGAGCTGTCTGGGCCACCTCCTCAGCTGCATTTTCGGTGGATATGTGCCAAGTACAACACTTTGAAGAAGATGAAACTCTTCACATGCATCTGGGGACCAAAGCTCTCTCTGCGGCAAAGCAGATTTAATAAGTCCTTTGAAGAAAGCTCTTGAGGAAGCTGGAGGAGCCACCAGTGTCTTATAAGTAGCACATCCACTGACTCAATTCCAGCCCCACGCTGTGGTACCCTTTACTTCCTCCATTTAACACAAAGCCTGAGTCACAGTATTAGCAGGCAGATAATGCTTACATAAAGTGGGCTTACACAGGACAGGAGAAAGAGATTATTGGTGCTCCTGGTGCTTGTACTAGTACCTGGAGTGTTCCCAAATCAGCTCTTCCAGGAAGGATGTACAGAAGGCAAGGCTACAGCTGTTCCCAGAGTGACAAGATGGCCTGGGGACAGTGCACAGTTGTCTTTCAGGGTGACTCATGGACTGAGAGGCTGCTCACATCTATGAGCATCTCCACCTTCAACCCTTCTATCAAAAATTCAGCCGCACTCCAGCTTTTATATGAATGTCAAAGTCCATCGATGATTTCCAAGAGGAGGATATAGGATGGCGAGCACTTCACATTGGTTTAAAAGACACTGCAACAAACAGTACAAGTACATTTTCCTGGCAAAGATATATCCAACACTTGGGAACTACCAGCTCCAAGAAAGGCATATTAAGATATTACAAAGACAGAGTTAGGAAGGAGGCACCTGTCCTTCCAGGTGTAACAGATTCACAGGAGACATCCCATCACACACATCTTTTACAAAGACAATCCTGAATTTATAACATGTGTAACGCCACACAATCTGGTGTGCCAAGGCATCTGACTAATTTCAGAAAGTGCATAAACACAGGGGAAAAAAAAAAAAAGGCAAAAAGTCTCTACATTTTAATTTATTCTATTTTCCTCCAGAATTAACTTTTAGCTTTGTCAGTAAATTGTCCTCTAAGGGGAAGGGGTGGGGGAAGGTGGGGAGTTTCTAGAGTAGATTTTAAAACTTCAGTTTTTGGCATTCTCCCTGGGTTTTTTTTCAGCTGCTGGATACCAGTGTGAACAGCTGCTCCCAGGCACAGCACACTTACTGCTGCCAGGCTGCATGCTGAGAGCTGGAAATCTACTGTGAGAGGAGGGTTGTAGACACTAAACCTCCACAGACTACTTGTAGGGCTGATTTAGAACTCTAGAGGGTAATGATTAAATGCCAGTTTTTAGTGGAATTTTTACTTCCATGTTTGATTATATGAAAGACCTTTAGTCTTAAGAAGGTTGTGTTTCCTGTGCAGCTTTTGTCTATTTGGTATTTTACACATGCAATGGGTAAAATGGCATGGCAGCATGAATCCTGCAAAATTTTGCTTTCCACTTGAAGTACTTATACCTATTTACATCCTTGTGTACATGTAGGAAAGCATGATGGATAATGTGATTAATTGCAAATGAGTGCATGTTGTTGAAATATGACCATTCAATAGTTGAAGCTTTAATACTCTAGTAGTCACGTTTCTGCAGATGCTGAATTTTCTTCCTAGGTGGTCTTTAAAAAAGATTTCACTCTACAAAAATTAAATGTCTCACTTCACTGAGTCTTTTCACTAATTTAAGCAGTGCAAGATGTTTATTATATGAGCTAGATCACAAATGTTTAAAAACTTAATTCTCTAGATTGTGACTTTTGACAGGCTATATATAAAAGTTCAGCTAATGTATCCCTACAGAATAATATTATGCCTTGAAATAGAAAGTCTTTTGCAGCAGCTGGAGACAATATTTTCTAACCACGTGCTGTGCATGGAGATGCAAAGCTACAGGATTACTGCAGGTGATATTCATACAATATAGTTCTGGACTTTAAGACAATAGAAATAAAATAAGAAAGACTAAAAGATACAGCACGTGGAGTAGGAGACAAAATATAAATTGCACAAGCATATGTCAGTTGCCTGTTCATAATAGAGTTATTATCAAAAAATACATTATTACAAAACATCATACCAGGGAAACAGAGGCAGATGCTTCTGCCATGATGAATTAGTTATAACACAGCTACAGTTGTCAGCCTTCCCTTGCTGTAGGTTCTTGATTGCTCCCATGTACTTCCAGCTCTCTGTGCCACAGGTTCTGTAGCAGACTCTTTGGAAGACTTAGGCTGTCAGTGTCCATGGGAGAACTACCTTTTCTCACCTGAGACTTTAATCACAAACATTGAGAGCAGCCCTGCAGAGAAGGACTTGGGAGTGCCAGAAATTCTTTACTGTGAGGGTAGTGAGGCCCTGGCCCAGGTTGTCCAGAGAAGCTGTGGATGCCCCATCTCCTCAAGGGTTGAATGGGCCCCTGGGTCACCTGACCTAGTGGGTGACAGCCCTGCCCATGGCAGGGGAATCAGAACTGGATGATCCTTAAAGTTCCTTCCGACTTAAACCATTTTATGAAACGTGCTAAAAAAAAATAAAGTCTGTGCTACAGATTTGTGAGTATATAAGCAGAGAAACTTTCAGGGTATAGTATATACCTGTTATCTCACTTCATCATGTCAAACACATTTGACATAGCGTACTTCATGAGGGCTGATGGTGTCATCAGTCTTCTCCTTCTCCTTACTTCTGACATTTTCCATGATGTGTGTTCTTCTCTCCTGTCTGACCTCAGCACTCCTCACAACTGCTGTCTCTATTCTTCTGCCACCAGTACTTATAGACAAGTATACTTAATCCCTGATGGTACTTGGAACAGGGAGATGTGGTGAAACTGATAATAGGATTGTGGATTTTATCAACTCTTTTTTTAATTATTGTTGTTTAAATCTGTGCAAAGAACAACTGAAAAGGAGTGTTTTACCATCCAGAGGCTCTGGCTTGCTGCAGCTGTGCACACTGACTGGGGCTACCTCCAGGCTCTCCCAGTTCTAAATATGTGAGATGTTTTATTATCATATTTCCCCATCATTCATACAATACAAGGTTCATTTGCCACTGGGAGCCAAACTTAGTCTAAAGTTGGAAATTTCAATCAGATATGGTTTTGTGCTGACTGAAAACAAACTTTCAGCTGCCTTTCAGTGTTTATTTTTAATGGATTCTGAATGCTTCCACTAACTCAGGAACTGAACCGATTAAAACAAGAGAAGGAGGACTTATTTTGCTAAATGCAATTCCTGCTTATGGGATTTAGTGAGTACCCCTTATAGCTGGAGGAGGCAATGGGATTGGGAGCATTTAACTTCTTGCAGTGTCAAGCCACAACCACCAGGTTAATGCTCTGAGGGCAGATAGAAGGGCTAGCCGGTGTCACATCCCTAACTACAGATAGGATGTTATATTTAGGAATTAAACGTATTAGATTTAGCCTTTATACATGTCAAAATGGATTGTTATATTTATATCTTAGACAAGCTTTTATCTTGATACGTGTCACATGTAACTTCAGCTAGAATCCAGAATATAGTTTGCTTTTGTAATTGCATTACTGAGACTTTAGTAAAAGTAGAGAGGAAATGCAAAACTCTCTCTTCCTGCTGTGAGCTACCAACAGTTTGATTTTAGGAAATATTTACACAATACACCATATTCCTGTTCTCAGGGGCTTGAAATACAGCAGTATCAGCATGGATGGGCAGCAGTAATTTGTCATTTTAGACTGGCTTCTAGCCATTTTGGTAATTGCTAGTTGATAATTTCACTGCTATAGTACAAAAGGTAATAACTGTTCTGGATTTCTCAGAGCAAAAATGGTATTATTTTTCTATAGTTTATTTTACAGGATAAATTCCCAGCACCTAAGATGAGACAAAGCACCTGTATGATTCTTGTTGCTCTTCACTCCTATTTCAGTCATTTTATATGTGAAAGAAGCAAAAGATTACAGACACAATTACTGCAAGAAGTAGAGTCTCATCTTTGAATTCACATTTATAACAAGTTTAAAAAAAATACACTATGAAAAAATATTTTCTCTTTGAAGTGGTGTGGGACAGCTGTGTTTATACATTACCCTTTGTGCCACATTCTCTGATTTCTTTTTATTTGTCCTTCAGATTTGCATCCTCTTAGTGAGTATGCTGCTATACAGGCTCTGGTCTTCACAATTCTGAAAAACTTTTAAGAAGTTAATAATCCCTTATAGAAGTGTTTCCTCACATCCCCTCACCCACCAGGACCCAGGCAGGAAAGCATCAAACCCTCACAAGTTGTTCTGTTCTACTACAGAGATGACAACTGCATTGCAAAGATTTCCTGTTGAGTGCTGAACCTTGCCATAAAATTCAGAAATTCCTTTACAGCCCTCTAGTCCCGCTGGTTTTATTCCACTTGCTGCCAACATTAGGTAGTTTTTACAAAATGATCAATTGAGAAAAGAGATATGATGTTTTTCCTTTGGAATTCATCCCTGGAAGCAGCAAGACCAAAAAAATAAAAATAGATGTGTCTAATGTAGCAAATGGTGAAGAGGCATCATTAAACAAAACAAGACAGTCCTTTTGATTGAACATATCAAAGGGATATTAAAACCAAAAGAGTTGGTTTTAATGTCCATATTTCTTTTCACTGAGGGGGATTGACTGGTGTGACTGAGTTGCATACAATTTTAATAAACATTCAATGCACATAGATTTTTTTGTCAGCAAAAATGTAGCACATATTAGGTTTATTAGTATCCCCAGTTTTTGATGACAGTCTTCTGTGAAAAATATTTGGAGATACCAGTTCCAGATGTTCAGTTACTGGTCTCCTTCTCAGCTATGTCTTTTTCTGTAAACAGAAGACTTGGACTTAGTAAAACATTCCATTGGATTCAAAGTTAACTGCATTCATAATTTTGCATGGCATTGATAGTCACTTTAGTTGTGGGTCAAAGAAGCAAGAATTGTTTCACTGTGGTTCTTCCAATCAGCCAATGAACCAAAGACAACTACTGACATGCCAGAAGAGGCAGATGCAATCTGGAGAGGAACAGAACATTTACAAGGGTGTTCCCATACAAATACCCTGCTGCTGGTGCAAACTGAGCAGAGGCCCCAGCAGTTCTGCTAAATCTGTGTTAACACTGCTTTATTCAGATCAGCTTGTAAGGTGATCACTATTCCAGATAACTCGCTTATATTTTTCTAAATAATGATATTAAATCAATACATGAACAGGGTAGGAGAAATGTCAACCCTGTGCAATAACTACTGCAGTAGGACACGTGTCCCTGAGAGGCCACAGCTGGGCCTTATTGGTCCACAGTGTCATTGTGACTCAGCTGTCTCATAGAACATTTCACACCCTGTTTTGCAAACAGCACCCAGAGTTTCTAGGTATGATATTCAGCATAACAAACAGAATAGAGGACAATACATATCAGGACAAACCTCCTGTTAGACAAAAAGTGAAACACAAATATGTAATTTTAATTCTGTAACACTATTTCTGACTCACTGAACGTGTAATTCTCAGAAGATGAATTTCAAGTGTTGATATATTTATTGTAAAGTAAAATTAAGGGCCAATAACTAGCCTGGGTTACTATTTTATAGATTATTTCCTAGAAGAGTTTAAGAAATCATACTTGAAGCAGTGGTTATCTGAAGTTCAATGATTGCATACAATAGAACACCACTGTGATAGCTGGTGCTCTGCTGCCCTTTGAGATGCACTGTGGAGAATGGAGAGGTAGCAGCAAAAAAAGAGGAAGGCAAGCAGAGAATCCTAATGACACCAAAGACAGGTGCAAACTGAAAATTCAAGCAGTCCTCTCTGCACAACATCCCACCTGACCTGAAGTGTGAACTCAGGAGAGGAAAGGTAGCAGTTTCCCAAAGTAAAACATCCCCCTCCAGATCAGTTGAGATCCTTTCCCCAGGCTGCTGAAATCCCTGCCTGGGGGAGTGTTCAGCACCATCAACTCCCACTGGGAAAGTGGAGCACTGCCGTGCTGACATGAACAGCAGGATGTTTTTTGGGGATGTATCTCATGAGGAAGGAGTAGGGAGCAATTCAGTCTTTCAATGAGAGCTTGATTTTCTCTGAGCTGAGAGGTCAGGTAGTCAACAAACATGCTCCTCTCATGAGCAGCACTAGAGCACTTCACAAGCAGAACAATACAAATTCCACAAAACAATTTTTTTAATTTAATAAAAATATATCTATATATATCTTATTCCCTGTGAGATACAAGTGATGGAAAAAAAAATAAAAAATGAAAAACTTTTGACATCTGTTATATATGAGGTCAACTAAGGTGAGCACAAAGCATACAATACCCTCAAAAGCTAGAAACTACTAAAAATTACTGTATCACATGGTATCACACAGCCCAGAAATTTAAAGCCACTTCTTAATGGTACAAAAAGTCTTACTGCAAAACCTTGGAAAGAAAGTCCTCCTTCTCTTAGCTCCCACATATTTGTAACAATTTAAAATGTCATCTATAATTTGCTGATCTGGCGATATCTGCAATACTTCTCATTAGACTTAGATGGCTAACTTGATATAGCTATAAACAAATTACACTTGGTAATAGAAGTTCTAAATTAGGCAGCTACAAGAAAAACAAAAGCCTGTCCTTTGCTCTTAAGCCTTTTCTTGTGCACAGAAAACCAATTGTGCACATTGCCTTTGGTTCACAAATAAACAAGGAAAATTCAGACTGAAATTTTGAAATTAATCACAAAATGCAAGCTCTTGCTATATTTACTGTGTCTCTTGGTTGCATTTACTCTCAAAAAGCACACATTTCCATAGAAGACAGTGCCTCACTTTAATTAACAATTGATTTCCTCTCAGCTATCTGATATTTATGCTATGTATTTCATAGCATACAGCTATCTGCATATATAAAATGTGCATATTTTTGCACTTACAAGCAGATCTCTAAGAGAGTTTCTAAAAACTCACAGCCTCTGGCATTGTCAGGATATTTACAAGAGTGCAAAAAAAATATATTTAAAACCTGTATAAGGGGAAATAATACACAGTTAATAACATTGTTGACTTCTTACTCTTGAAAGGTAAAATCTAAACTATATTGTCCCAGACAATAGAGAAATAAAAGGTCAGCTTTTGACAAAAATGCCAACAACCAAAAGAAAATGCTTTGGAGAAAATAGCAACAGGCTCAGCAGGCACATGAGGAGTTAGTGCTCTACTTGTCAGAGAACAGGGGCATGGAAAAGAGAGGGGTTTTTTTCAGCACTTTCAGGAAAACACAGTAACATTTGAAAGGAGATGGTCTTTCATGTATTAAGGTATAAGAATAAATTTTCAGTCTACCACGGGCAAACTCTCTTCAGCCATTCACACTGTTACTGACCAAAGAAACTTATTCTATTAAGGAAATGAGGCAAAATGTGTGTAAAAAGTGTAGCTGATGAAAGGACCGTGCAATTCAGAAAGGAGGGGATGAAAATAGCCAAGTTATCCTTTCCACTTCACTGACCATCCATCAGCCGCTTGAATTTTTTTTGGCTGCCAGTGATTCCATGGGCACTTCATGTTAAAATGTGAACAGGAGGGGAAAACTAAAACCCTGGCCTTGCTGTGGACACTCCTAGTTCAGCTTTTAGATCAAGCACAGCTCCTCAGGGTTTCAAGCAGAGCAGTTCCCTTGTGGCTCAGGTAACACCCTCCCTCACAGGACAGCACTGGTAGTTTCTGATCCTCCCAGGTGCTTCGTGTCATTACTGGTAATTCTGCCTTCCCCTGACCATGCAGTAGCTACACCATGCCAATACCACAGGTTGCCTCACTCTTGGAAATCCTCATTGCCTCATCTCTGCCGGCTGCTCTCTGGCACTCATCTCCTGGGACAGAGACACACATTTCCCAGTTCACTTTCCCACTTATGGACATCTCCTAACAGGAAAGCATGGTTCAATTCACTCTCTCTTCGAATATGCAACTTTAATTAGTTAATAAGCATGTTTCTTGAAGCCTGATATTTTGGCAGCTGCTCTGGTGTGTTCCCCTACCTCAGTAACTCCCCTGTAGCAAACTTTGAGTTGAAGCACATGTCACTGGGCCTCTCACTGCTATCACCATCTGCGACAGCTTCTTTTATTCCTCAATTATGCTCATGCTATCTGGGCTCAAAAAAAGTCTTCCAGTCTTTGCCAGTCTAAGCATATGCCTGTGTATTTATTCAAGTAATTTTTAATGATCTGAGTTGGCAATGCCATCTTTCATATCATTTCACTGGGGTTTTGTTAATATGAAGTGTCTGAAGCTTAATGAGCAAGACTGAAGTTGGGACCAAGACTTCCTTATTTATGAGATTTTCATAGCAAAATGGAGCAGCAGTGAATACAAAATTCAGAGTCCTGACTGATAGATTGATTTCAGACAGGGACTAGAAAAGCTGTCTAAGGCCACTCTCCTCCTAAATCCACCAGGAGACTATATAGTGAATTACTGCTGGTCTACAACAGCCAACTAATATTTCTTTCCATGTGCTGGCTGAGCTGCTCTCCTCAGTGAGTAGAAAACAAAGTGGAGATGCATATATAGATATATAGATATATAGATTTGAGACTCTACAGCTTCTGCTGTCCACCGAGGTGCCAGAACTCCCTGTAGCCTGCTCTGCATGTGTGTGAGCCCCATCCCAGCCTGTTCCTCGGTACAAGGGGCACACCTGGGCCAGCTCCTGCACCCCTTTCCCTCAGATAGGAGCCTGCTGATTCTCTGGTCATAAGCACATTTACTGGGGCTGTCTGCAAGCAATTCAGAAAGTGGTTAACTCATCCCTGCTCTTTCACTCAACCAGGATTGATGTTGGTGTTCAAGACCAGGCTGTGGCAAATGAATGTGTTCTAGTGGAAGGGCTCACAAGCAGCATTTAGCCCTGCACTACACGATTAAGACAGATTTATTTTGCTATAGAACCTCTGAGGAGAAATATTTCTGACAATAGCTGTCGTTCCATTGTCAGGCAACTGAACCTCCCCAGCCTTGGGTTACTGTGCCCTGAAATTTGAGGCAGGTTTAGTGTAGCTTTACCTACACAGGACACACTGGTGCTGGATTTGCCCTCCCAGCTGAAGAGACACAATCCCCTAAGTAGTGCAACTGCACATCCAAGGGGTTTTCTGTGTACCAGAAGCCAGTTTTGAAATACAAAGACTATAATTTACATCCCAAGAAAGTAACAGCTAAGAAAGCTTCGCAGCAAACATGATTGATGATTTTACATTTTTTTGCATATGAAATCTTAATTAAGATGGTTTGAGAATTAACAATTTCTCCATAAGAGCCATTTCCCATTACCAGCTGGTTTTACTACCTGGTCTTAAACATCATGCTGTAGATACCCAGAGTTTTTATTAGACAAAATTGCTACCTTACCAAGCAAACTAAGCTGCTGTAAAAAGTGTGGACTCACCACTTTTTTAGTTATACTGCAGACTTGCAGATATCCCCAAACTGATAGTTAACAACTGAACTTTTAATGCTGTTGAATTGCAGATACAAAAATAGAGAACTTCTTTCTCTAATGAGGAACCTGCCAACCTAAGCACAAGTGGACTACAAAATATAGTGTCCTTTATCAACATTATATGTAATGTTAAAGTATCCATTTAAAAAATGTGTAAAGTGAGCAAGCACATAATTTTCTTTTTCTTTTTTTTTAATAATGTGGGTATTTTTACTTTACAAGCATGAAAAAATAAGTAAAATAGGTTAAAAACCTTTCAATGGGAGAGGGTGAAGGCCTGTTTAAGCAGAACAATATAGAGTATAACTGATATCAGTGATGTGCTGTTAGAAACAGAGATTTTGCTTTCAGCTTCTGGTAGAATAAGGCAAATGCTAATCACTGTCATTGATATAGCAATAAAATTAAATCCATTAAAGCCAAAAAGAATACAGAGCACTTGCAAATATATAGAAAAGAGCAGATTTATAAAAATTCAACTGATGTGGCCCATTATGCTAAAAAATTGTCTTTACCAGTAAAGGTTAAAGACCAGGCTGCATGGGGTTGTGAGCAGCCTGGTCTAGTGGAAGGTGTCCCTGTTCATGGCAGGAGGCTGGAACTAGATGGTCTTTAAGGTCTCTTCCAACTCAAACCATCCTGATTCCATGATAAGAATGAGCTTTTAATGGTCCGAGACAGCTGAACTTCAGATTAGGTCTAGAAGTAATTATCTACTATTGCACTCCCATTTTCATTTTTGTAATTACAATATTCTTGCAATATTAGAGTAGAAAAGTCCATTCTCTCCACTAACAGTAGACATCAGAGAATTAGGAATATCTTTTTAGAGCACACTCATAATACCTCAATGTTAAGAATCTGCTTTCTGAAGGTTTCCAGACTGTGTGATAAATAAGGGGCTAAATGAAGGGACAGTACCATAATCCTCTCTAAATGGGTTTATATGATGCTGCTAATGCTGCTTTTATATGATGCTGTTAATGCTGGTTTTGCAGCATTAACTTACTTTAGTACTTCAGACGAGACCATTCCAAAGCTGGAAGTGCATATAGAGGCCATCTCCAGGTCAGGGACGTGAGGTTATTTTGCAGTCACAGTTTTTCCAGTGCCTCCTCTACTATTGTCATTGTCTGAGCAGTGGCAATCTACTCTTTTTAGGGAAAAAAATAAGGGGGTAAACTTATTTTACTATGCAATGTCAAAAATAGAGTTTTATTCCAGCAAATAAGTTCCCTAAGATTCAGAACCTTTTGTTACAAAGAACAAGCAGCACAAGAGAGACAGGATGAATTTTGGGTCAAGGATACAGCATAAAGCCCCTTTATGACTAAAGTGCTAAAACAGTTCTACTCTGACACTTAGAAAGGAGTCAAATCTTAAGGTTGTAGCAAAAGAAGTGACATAGTAAATTAAAGGGTATCAAATATTTATATGATGGTGAGAAACAAATGCTTATATTATAGGAAGGGCTAAATTCTATCCTGGCAACATTCAGAATGGAGACTGGAGGGAACTTGTATAGGTAAAGAAAATAAGTCCTAAAACTATTTTTCGATCATAAACTATCCTGATCTGTTGTTTTCAAACCTATCATCCAGTATGATTTGTTCTCATTATTTAATATGCACAAATGATGAGAAAGTGACAATAATCTGCTTCAAAACAAACACAGATCCCAAACTTCCATCTACCCTTTGTTACTTTTTTGTTCCATTCATTCTCTGCCTCACCATCTCTGTCTTTTTATGTGGCAGTATCACATATGTTGGGATCAAATATATTTCAGCATTTCATGTTAATGAAAACCTCCATTCTTTTTGATAGCATTTGAGCAATGTGTTTAGCAGAGCCAAGGAACAAAAAAAAATCCGAAATAGAATTAAATCTTATGTTATTATACACAAATCAAGAAAGAATCTGTATGAAAGAATTAAACCGAGAACATGAATTTTGATCACATAATGTTTACCCCAGATTTATGTAACTCAAATCCTGAGATTTTCATCCTAATCTTCAATGAGAGTTAATAGTGATGACAATACATTACAAACTGCCTTTGGAGCCCAAGCTGTCTTCCTTTGTGAGCAAAATCAGAACAATCAAAATAAGTAATTTTGGAACTAATACAATTTTAAAATGGTTCTGAGATTAGGTACCTAGCAATTCATTTATTTAAATACATATCCTATTTTTCAAAACAGTTTGCAGAATTTTGTCTGATTCTGAAATAAAAGGTCACCTGAACAGTCACCCTTATATAATTTCACATTTACTAACCCTCCTTAAGGGCTTTTGAAACAAGAGTAAAACCACCTTTACCATGACCTTAAGCCATGCGGACTCTTAATTTTGTAATGCAAAAGCCCGAGGAAACAGCAGACAACAGGTTTGTCCCTCCAACAGTTTTGGTAACATTTCTGTTGTATTCATTGCAGGTGTGCCTGTTCTTTTCCCTGCAGAAACCCACAGTTTCAGGAGTAAAATGATCTTCAAACTCTTACAGAATTGTAACTCTAGGATAAGATCTGATTAGTATGCATGCAGAGCCTTCTTCTAGCTCTGTAATAAATTTCTTTTAAATTACATTAATTTCTTTGTCTCTCTTTATCCCATTCTAAATATCTGAGTCTCTGACCAATCTAGAGACAGAAAACATCGGGCTAATGGGACTTAATTCCTTTTTTGGCTATGCAGGTGTACAACTGAAGGGGATGGTTTTATAATGATATCTGGAACAAGAACAACAAAGTCTGCAAATACTGGGAAAAAAAATACACATTTCTTCTGTGTTCCAGAGAGGGAGAGCACAGATTATACCATTTTAACATTGGAACCTGCATCACTTTCTTTTAAAAAAAGAACTTGCATGTTATCCCAGACACAGTTATGCTTCTAGTTGTCTGTTACTCATAATTTCAAGTATTGTCATACACTTTTGTGAGTTGGTCCCAAGTGAAGTAATAAAAAAGAGAACCAACCCACAGCCTGACCTCATCCTAGAGAGCCACTTTGTTCTCTGAGATGGAAGGCAGGCTGATACTGGGGATGTGGAGATGGCTTTTTACATGAGGCCAAAATAATTCTACGTTGCCATATCTGTGCACTTTATTTTTAAGAAACGTTAGTGATATCAAGACACAACAGTTAAGGCACAACAGCTCCTGGACAGGGCAGAATCTGTGTTTG
Source organism: Anabacerthia variegaticeps (assembly GCA_035583185.1). Taxonomy (NCBI): domain Eukaryota; kingdom Metazoa; phylum Chordata; class Aves; order Passeriformes; family Furnariidae; genus Anabacerthia; species Anabacerthia variegaticeps. The sequence goes on along the minus strand of JAWWEW010000012.1, from coordinate 6,973,290 downwards.
GTTTTTTATTTGGCTTTAAATAAATAGGAACTTTGAAGCTATGCCATTACTCACTCCACATTTTGCTTTAGTCAATGCTGCCCTTGCTATAATAATATCAATAAATTTGTGTTTTGACTCTTAGGACGACACAAGTGAGAGTACAGGAACCTCTCTAACAGCAACAGAGTTAAAGGCAGGGATAATAAAAAAGTAAATCCAAGCAAAACTGTCAAAAGGAAGATTCCCAACATCTATAAACATTTGTGACAATCATGCAAAAAGTTAAATGTTTGTCTCAAGCTTTGTAGCTCAAGCCCCAATCTGAGGTTAAATAAGAATAGCTATGAATTTCACTGAGGGTTACCCTATTGCTACACCTATAACAGAGTTTCTATAAGGCAGGCTCAGAAACAGCTGTCTTGTAATCATCAGTTAGCTCAGAATAATGTTCTATATTCTGCATTTCCTGCAATGACTCTTTGGTATTCCTGCTCATTGATAAGCCTCTGATTTCTCCATATAAAATATCAGTTTATTGTTTTTCCTAAACAGACTGCAGACTTAGTCAGTCTCTGAACATTTCATGAAACAAACCCATAAGAATTGTGTAGCAGAAGGTGAGGAACCCCTACCACTTCAAAGACCAATAAACCATGTGCTGGGAGGAAGAGTGAGCGAAATCCATCATTTACACAATATGTGTGCAGTAAACACACATTTAAACAGCAAACAGTACATTAGTCACCAATTGTTCATTTTCAAAGTGATCTGAACTTGAATTTCACTTGAACTAGTATGAGAGGACTGTCTTATCCTAGTTCAGTACATGCATCACCATAGCAATATAGCAACTCATAGCAACTAATTCTGTTATGTGCATGTCATGACTTAGGACTGAAGTCAACATAAAAGTAATCCAAATCATGGAAAAGAAAATACTTTAGTATTAATTCTCTGCTGAATACTACCAAACAAATTTGAAATTGCCAGTTGCTAAATCTAATGATTTCACAAAGTTCCTTGGAACAGACTAAGCAAAGATGAAAGAAATTGTGCAGCTATTCTCTGAAATTTTTCAAGTCATACACCATTGTGCAGTCAAAGCATCACCCCTTTGATAAAGCAGTTCCAAATTACCAAGAAGTCAATCAAACAAATGCTAAAAAGTAGTTTTTTCTACATATTCACAATGCTCTTATTAAAAGATGACACTTACACAGAAAGAAAGGAGTGCAAAACCTCTCATCCAAGCCTTCTATCACAAGCAGATACATTATATAACTTGTTCAGAAAAGGACCAGTACCTTAAACAACCTTTTAGCAGTCAATTCTGTCCCAGACCTCCCTCTTCTCACCACCTTTGCTCCATATTGCAGGTTGGATTTACTATTTACACTTAGATCATCATCATTGTTCCAACATTAGAGTTATCTTGTTCGAAACATACATTCCAAACAAAAAATTTTGACTCAAGGTAAAAAAATCAGTTCCACATCCTCCTCCTCCTATTAGTCTGCAGAAATCATATGAGTTTACAGAGAATGAGTGAGATTTGACAGAATTGGTTATTAATTTCCAGTCATAAGTTCTGTTCAAATACATTAAGTACAGTAACCTTGCACAAGTTCCTGAGGCCAAAATAGGTCTTGTAGAGCTTCCACCAGAGATGCTTTGGAAGGTGTCCCTCTTGGCTTTCAGAATGAATCTACAGGCTTCAGAATGAGACAATTTTTAGTGGAGCACACATAATGCAACAGTTACTGACAGTCAATAAAGGGAAAACCTTCCAGTGCCATTTCAATGCAAATGCTTCCCAAACTGGAATGCAATTTAACTGCAGCATTGACATTTACATGGACACAAGACACAACCCAGTGAGGGTAAATGTGGATATTTATGCTGATTACCTTTTATCAGCACGTCTCTTTCTTTGCCAATTTTCTTGTACGTAGTAAAGTCTTCCCCTTTAAATACTGAAATCTGTTGTTCCATCAATGCAAGAATGAAAAAAAAAAAGAAAAGTGAAAGAGGACTAGCACACTTTGAACTCAGCCAATATGGATTTAGCTGCTTTACAGTAAATTACTTCTTAGGCAAGCCTTCCTATAGCTGCTTCCTTCTCTGTAGCCAACACTATCTGTATTTCATCCTAATCTTAGAAGAATGAACTCCCATAGGTCCTGAGTCAAAAGAGCTTGGATCATCACTAACAGAAAGCTTGATAAGAGGTTCCAAAGGATGCAAGTTCAATATGGAGACAGCAGCTCACAGCCTGGAAGCTGTTCCTGACAATGCTGCTTCCAGTTCAGGACACAGAGCTTGGTCATGTCTCCTCACCACAGCCAACTGAGCACTACCTAAAGGAATTGTGTTCCCATATACCTTAAATTGGACCTCACTTTATTAAGCTCATAATAAAAAAAAAAATACCAAGAGCTTTTATGAATTTAAATATTTCCCTTATGTTGGTTCACCTTATGTTTTCTCATTTTTAATTGTATATAAAATGAAACATCACTAGAAAACAATAGAAAAGTATAGATAAAAAGAAAGACATATGGATAAAACATGAATAGAAGAGCCTGAGAAGGAAAAAGCATGAAGTAATAAACAGATCCTGTGAAATCAAGAGCTCTCAGTTGTATTGGGGACACTGGAACTCTCACGGTGCCATTGCATAGCTCTATGTGCTCACTTTGAGAGGTAAAAATCTTAGCACTATGTAATTTAAAGCAGTAAAGCCAAGTTTGCCCCTTCATTTTTATTTCTAAATTGCACAAACCACAAAGATTTGTGGAGCATAAAGCCACTTTGAATAGGCTGCTTAATTGGTACTATAAGTCTAATACATCAGCTGCTGAGAGATCTGGAGAGCAGCCAAGCTGCCAAATTCAACATGTACAGCAGCTCTATCTTTCTTTCTCCAACATAAGATCATGTCACTGTAACTTCAAGTTATCACCAAACTTTCATAAAATTTGCTTCATAAAACCCTTCCCAATCTATCAAAGATATTTAAAGGGCAGATCAATACTTCAAGGTATCCCGCTGGACTGGTGGGTTTTGTTGTTCTTTTGTTTTTAAACACTTCAATTCAAGAGCCCAGTGGGAAAGTTCAGGATAGCTCTATTCATAATGTATATGGCATTGTATGCATTACATTCATTTTTTAAAGAGAAAAATCTAATCATTCAATTTCTTTCTGTCACTTTCTCACAAGAATAAGTGGTATAAATACTCCTGAAAAGTGAGTTTCAGACTCAGTTACCTTAAATATTTGCCATAAACAAACTTCTAACTATGATATGGATTTAGATAAAATCCTTTTATTTCATAGGTGATGACAAAGAATTTCTGCAATTAACCATTTTAGTTTAAATACCATTGTCAGAATGTTAAACAGTTACCAAGAACTGGCCATTGGCTTTTTGTATACAAGAACAAATTTGCAAATCACAGTAATGAAGAAAATAATTAAAGAATTATATCAAATTTCACTAAACAGCAATATTTCAAGTCTGACCATGTGTTCATTCCTCGCAACCTGCAGGTGATCTGTTGGTCCCACGTATTTAAAGGAGGAAAGATTTATCATACATGAGCATGAACTGCTTTTGTAGAAATGTACATTAATATGCTCTTACAGTAATTTAATTAAATGCTCACTACTAAGAACCACATCTAAATAGTGTGACTTGTAGAAATTTAATTTGGAACTATTTAGAAAAAGCAGCTGCAAAAAAATAAAGCATTTCCTTACAAAATTGTACTCAATCAGCATTCTTTGGAAATGTCTATTACTATCCATTATCTGATCCCAAAGGGTAAGTCTAGAGAAACTGTTATTAAGTTTTGAAGTCAATTCTATTATAAATATTTAGGAGGCAGGGAATACTCCGAACTCTACTCCTTATTTTGCTTTGGAAATATCACCCCCAAGGAACTGTTGCATTTTTTGCTGCCTCATATAATAAAAGGCTAGCATGTTTCTCACTTTTTCTTAAGCAGTATGTTCCATTAAAACAAATAATATATGTTTCCTCCATCAATTCACATTTGTCTTGATTTGTCCATTGGTTGTCCTGTTCTGCATCACATTGTTTCCATCGACATACTTCAAACACATAGGGAATGATGGCATTTATTTACTAAAGTATTGAGTTGGGATTTACATGAGAAAGTAACTCACCTTGCAAATCTCCACTATCAACAAACTGCTCCTTTTAAAGTCCTGGCAAGTGTAAAATTAGCTGTTACAGAATTACAGGGTTCAAGCAAAAAACTACAGTCCTAGATAAATTCTCACAGCATTTTGGCTTGCTAAGAAACAGCGCTTAATACTGAAGGAGGCCAAGTAAATAGCACCTTAAAAAAATAATAATTCTCCAATGATTATTGCAATAAATGTGCTAGAGATTTTCATTTCAACTGCAGTTCACCACAGTTACAAGATTATCCTGACCACAGAAAGACTGTTTTTATTCCTCTGAAGTACTTCAGTCTAATCATAGCAAGGATTGACTACACAGTGTTCACTACAGTGGATAAAGACCAAACTTTTCAAGCTTACACACCTCACATTGGACAACAGTATCCATTTTTAGTCACTAGAATAAAAAACTCCATTTTCCAATGAATTGGTCACTGGTGTATCTCTCGAGCAGAATCTGAGAATTTAAGCTATTCCACTGCGTTGACTTTCTCTTTGGTATCCAGGAAATTGCTACTCACTTCTCATTTCAAAATACATTTCAAAATTCATTTTTACATATCACAGGCTGAGTAGCCAGAGATAAGTCTTTTAAAAAAGACTTAAAAGAACGATCTATTTAAAAATAAATAATTATTAATTAAAAAAAAAAAAAAAAGTAGGATGGAACCACTTGCTTTGACTGGCAAATGTACAAAGTGTGCTCATGACAAATAGCCCAGAGGTCTCCATTCTCCATTGTACCACAGCCACTTTAAACCGATGAGACAGATTTTACATATGTTGTCAACCACTCCCAGGGTTTTGCAGTTTCGTGTACGAGAGATTAACAGCAGGCACTAATACCAGTATCATGACTCTTTTCAGGCAGTAGGTGAAACCTTGAAGAAAAAGTGGCTCTGTCTTCAAAAAAGTGACCTGACCTTTGCTTTGGTGGGTTTTTACTCTGCAAGAAATAAAAAGCACTGCATGCTTTCCAATGCATCCTCTCTAGCTGATAAACTATTTTGTTCTATCACTCAGCACAAAAGGAGTACATTTTGTAAAGATCCAGTAGCATGCTATTAGTGCTAGCTAATGATAGCTCATGTGTCATACTGGAAACAAGCTTCATAGACCTGGAATATGTCATACGAATCATATACAAACACGTAATTGGCCAAGAACCTTTGATATGCTTACCAATTAGAAGTAACTCTCATTGAAATTAATATATTTAATTTTACAATGACTTTGCAGTTCTTTGGATATCAAAGGCATCACAAATCCAGCATGCTTATCATTTGTGACACTTCTGCTCTGAGAATTTCTTGCAGCATGCAAAGAACTCTCTGTAGGGTACCTGTGATATGTTGCACAAGCAAGCTAATCTAATATTGACCTGATGATTAATAACATCTCTTTAGAACCTGCAACAGTTCATAATGGGTTTACCTGCAATGGATGAAATGTTTCTGAAACAACCTGTAGTTCAGTATAAGCAACAGGAGGGGTTTATTTGGCACACAATACATTGCTAGTGAAAGTAATTCTTGGATATTATGTTGTAGTAAAGAACCCCTTCTTTTAATAAAAGTTTAAGTATTTAGATATATTTAATTTAGTGTAAAATACTTCTTTTATGGAGCCAGATCCTGCAGTCTTTGCACAGCTAAAACTTCCATGGAAATCAATGGAAGCTTTTAAAGTGTAATAATAAGGACATGTCTGGGGCCACTGGAATAACACGGCTCTGCTGTGATGCTTTGTGTGTGCACTCCAGCTTTCTCTGTGACTTGTGAGAGGTGAGATCAAAATAAGGCAAAAGTTCGAGACAGAAATCCAGGCAAATTTGAGATGACAAATATCCTCATTAAATAAAAATAATGGCATCAAACAGAGTATTATACATAACCTTGGTGCATTATTTATATTACATAATGTTAGCGTATCTTAACTTTGTCCTGAATATTTACAATATATTAAGTTAATTTTAAGAAAAGTGAAGTTTAAAAAAAAAATCCTTGCAGCAAATTCAACAACAATGATAGTTTTGGGGAGAGCTGTAGCAATGTCTATGATGGCAGGATTTGGCTCCAAATGTTCTTTTAGCAAAAACACAGATTGTTTATATGATGTAAATTGCTTTTTAAGATGTTACTAGAGCTATAAACACTGTGGGTCCAGATTATACATTCAAATTTCAGGGAGAGTTTGCCTCAGTGAACCACAAGGAGCTGTGCTTTATTTGCAAAATCAGCTTGATGCTATTTTTAAGCGGGAGGGGGAGGGGGAAGCCAAACCAAAGACAAATAAACAAGTATTTTCAATATAAACTTTTGGGTAATTAAAATTAAGTCAAGGGGCTGATGCTCCGGCCCTTGCTCCTGTGGGGATCCTATCCTGACACCAGAGGACTTCCAGCAGGTCTTGTTCCCAGCAGGACAGTGCCGGATTCCTGTTGACTTCATTGGGGCAACTCTAATGAGCCACCAGACCATGGTTAGACCCTGAGCGCCTCCTCAACTCTTGGGTTCACAGATGGTTTGTTACCACCATTACTTTTAACCAGCGTGGGTGTGTTCTGCTTCCAACCAAGCTTCGCTTCTAGCCGCAGGCACCGCCGGTGTCCCACCGGGATGGGTCGGGGGGCGCGGGGGGCGGCGGATCCCGCTCGCTGCTGACTGGAGCCATTGTTGATTTCGCTGTTGTAGGGCAAAGGCGCTAGGGCGGCCGATAAGGCTGTGGCCATGGTGATGAAGGAGATTCCGAGGGAGGAGTCTGCAGAAGAAAAGCCCCTCCTCACTGTGGCATCACAGGTGGGCGCTGCGCGAGTCCATCCTGCGCCAGTGGCATCCAGTGCTTCACTGACAGGGGGGAAGATAATGGGGGGGCTAGATGTTCTCACATCAAAAATTAAAGGGAAATGCATTTTCCCCCCCCAGTTTAAGTTATCAGAAAGTTATTTAAAGCCGATTTAAAATTTTGGTTCTAATTCATGCCATCGATATTCATGCCACAAATACCCATTTGCAATTCATATATAAAATATTCCCATTCAATGAGTATGTAAAATTAGAAACGGTCAGTTCACAATAGTACCATTTTCAATATCTCAGATCCCATTCATTCCTAAGTTCTCACTGGGATTCTGTTCCTGGTCTGGATCAGAATACATGATTTGCACATCTCACTGCTTTCATTCTACAACTTCAGTCGAGGGAAGGACGTAGTGTCCTCACACTAAACCTTACACACACCTTGGAGCAGCCACCGAACATTGGGTGGTTCCATTAGTCTGTTAAAGACAGTAACTGAGCTCTGCTGTAAATAACAGCACTGCCATCTCCTTACAAGAGTGGATGTGATTCCCTCACGCTGCTCACGTACATGAATTTGTTCCCCAAGAGAAGCGCATTTAGTTTACTGCTGATATTTACTGCACACAAGTACTTCCTACTCATCAGGAGGTTTAATGGAAATTGTTGGAAGTTGCTTTTATGTGAGAGCCTTAAACAAAATCCACAATCCTGTTTTGTTCCTTTCAAGATGTAGGACAACAGTTACTGTACTTTCAGGAAGTTTTAAGACGCACACCCCCCGACACGTACCTTTTTCTGAGCATCGCAGATGTGCTACACTAATACACATTCTAGAAATGCCATCTACTAATTTGGAAACCAGGTCTGGCACCTCCTCCTCAGCCCCTGTTGAACACCAGATTTTTCTTGTGATGAACTCTGATGTCTGTGAAGTAATTGCACAAAGGAAAAAGATGCTCCCTCTAAGGCATCATTTCTAATTTTCTACTAAGTGATTAAAAAGCAATTAGAACCCAACATAGAATGCCACCCCCTCTAAACCTTCACAGCAGTCAAAAAAAAAAAATAAAAATCAATGACCAAAACTTCCATTGGCTTCAACAGGGCCAGGAGTTCAGCCTGGGTTCATTAAATGTTTAACACACCATTTGTAGTGGCTGTCTGTCAGTCTCCTCAGCAATAGTCTATGATAAATTTATGAGTAAAATGCTTGTGTCTGTTAGTCAGTGTAATTTCTTCCACTAAACACAAATACCTACTTCCCTGCTATGCACCAAAGGGGTGCAGAAGCCAAAAGGAAGCAGAATCAAGTGAAAAAGTGAGTATTTTCCATAGCCATCTCTGCATCATGTATGTGTGATGTGCAGTTGTACAACCACGTTGCATTCCTCATTTGTACCCTAAGTGTCTGGCTGAAATGTTGGTTTGAGATGCTGTCTGTGCAGTGTGTCCGTGTACACCTCTCATCCAGGCCATCCATGCAGCATATCGCTCTGTTATATCGTGATATACATTAACCATCACCACCAAAGCGTTTGTCTGCGCTCTTTACATGATGAAACAGATGGATGTGGTTGCTGCTCACAGGGTGGAACATGCCAGTTCCAAACTAGCTACAGTCTTCCCAAGGCAGATTAAGCTGAGTCATGAGAATAAAGCCTGGTCTTTCCAAAGGTCTCACCACCACCAAACCCAGTGCAGGCAGGTCTATTATATTAGGAAGCAACTAAAGACATTGAGTCTCTGTGCTGCTCCAGCCTTACAACAAGCTAAGCAAAAAAAAACAAAAAAAACCTGAGAGTAAAATGCAAGGATCAAGCCCAGATAGAGGACTGCTGACTTTTCTAAAATCTCCCATTTCCAAAACCCGTGTTGAATGGAGGATTAATCATGTCTGACTGTGGGAGCAGACTCTGCAGGAAGCACAATTGGAATCTGATACACAAAGAGAAGATTCAATTCTCTTTTTGATAGTGATAATGTATGTAGGCCCCCTGAACTTGTATTTTAAAATATGTATCTTTGCTCTCTCCCTCTGGAAAGCATTAAAAACATAACCAACACAGAGCAAGACAAATATTCACATTTTGTCATACTGCTCCTAGCAAAGCTCAGCTTATAAAATATGACACTCATTTTTTTCTATAAATACTGTGAGTTAAATTTAAATGAAGTTTCCAATCCCCAGATTATTTTATATCATCAGATATTGTTTTGTATCATCAAATCTGGAGACAAATCTTCAAACAACATGAACTAAAAGAGTAGTGCAGACTCCAGTGGGGCTATGGCAATAAATGGCAACTGGGAATCTCGATCATTGTTCCAGCAGTAATGAGTACACCACAGTAAGCAGAGGGGTATTCTTGGTAATTGAATAGGCCTTGCAGTATCTATTTTTTGTGATTCTGTCTCAATTACCTTCCATAAAACTCACTTTCTTTACACTTATTGGTGTGAAAAAGGATTCAGTCGTTGCCAAATTTAATACATAAGCATCGGTAGCGTGAGCTTTCAGTACTAACGGGATTTTATAGAACATAACTCCGTCCTTGTTGCTGTGTCCCTTTATCTTTTTAAAGGTAATTCAGATGACTGGGACAAATGAGAAAAAAAAAATAAATTTTTTCCTATATGAATAGAACCTTGAAAATATGAAAGATATTTTGCTGAAGGTTCAAAGATTAACTATGCATCTATGAGCCAAGATACTTCTAACTGAAGCAAAGAAATAAATGAGAAAATTTGTGCATAAGAGTTTTATTTTAATTACAAAAGAAGATTTTTACTTAACCTCTTCACAGCTTCTTTGCATTTGTCAGAGGGGGAAAAAAACTCACTTCAAAATTACTTTCTAATGAGAAATTTAAACCTAAATACCCCCTGAAGTCAAAGTTTAATTGTAGAGTCAGCTATGAAATTCCCAATTTACTGCAGGTCAGTGAACTTCAAAGGATCTGATTCAATAACACACTTCGATCCAGACTTATACGTTAAAATATCATTAACTGCTTTATTGAGCAGTAAAAAAGTCCGTGCTTAAATGCTTTGCCAGACTGATTTTAAACAAATAAATCTCATGGTGTCACAAGAGTTATTTGTCCCAGATTCATCACACCTAATTTGGATTCCTCATTAGAGTACACGAACTGGAAAGCTGCTCATGGAAAGATCCCTATAAAGATAAGAGGAAGAAAGAAGACCTGCAACAGGGGATTCATGTCCATGACAATCCTGTGGCAAGCACACCCTGGACTTGTACGGAACAGAAATGGGAGTCCATGAAAAATTCACCAATAGGAAAAAGAAATGCAAAGTATATCTTGAAAGTTGTTATTCCCCACTTCAGCTTGTGACCAAGATATACAGGAGCTGCCTGCTTAGAATTTACAGGACCTGCACAGACATTGCGCAGAGCACAGTTTTGAGCTCAACCACTTAGAATTCAACAAGTTAGCCTACAGAACACTTAGGGTTTAGAATTTCAGCTGGAAAGAAGCAGTTATAAAAGCTGAGAGTATGTTATAAGAACCATTTTGAAATTTATCCTCTCCCATGAAAAATGCAGGCCACAGCACACATCAAAAACAGAGATATGTTTCATGAGGACACCCCAATTAACTCCAGCAGATGCTGAAGACATTTTTATAGTCTCTCTATGAGGTATTAGTTAGTATTCAGAATAGGAACTATTATTTATTTTTTAAGTGAACTTCATTTGCATGCCATTTGTTGAGCTAAGCAGATTTATGTTTGCTCAAGGGTTGATGAATAAAATACTCAAACATTTCCACTCCCTAGATGCCACTGTTTTGGTGTTTGAGGTTTTATTTGCTTATTTATTTATTTATTTATTTATTACTTTATTTTATGATGGTGGTGATTTGGTTTTGGCTGTGTTTGGTTTTCCTTTTTTTCCTTGCTTTGCTGGGCTTTTTTGGTTTTGTTCTGGGACATTTTGTGCGTTTGTTTGGTTTTGTGTGTTTTCTTTTATAATCTCTGATAGAATATTTTCAAATGCTTCCATTCAATTTTATAAAGGAAACAGAGTGAAGATAGCTAATACTCAGTTCCCAGTGTTGTTAGTAGATTTTCTGATGTGTGTATCAAGGACTCACTGCATGAATTTTGTCGCTTAACCACAGTTTTCCATATAAAGTTGACAGTCCCATTTGAATCAATCATGTTGATTCTAAGTTTCTTAGTATTAAACTTGCTTTGTCCACTCCATAAATGTTTACTAAATGGCAGTATAACAGAAGGGTGGGATGTTACAGTGAATGTAATTAGCTTCCATTCTCTTTTATAGGCAACCAGAATTCACTCCTTTACCTAAATGAAATATATTAATGTGGAAAAGGCAAAAATAATGGCAGTTTTAATTATTGTCATTATCTAAGTTTGAACTACAGTAATTCACTGTATATGCCAATTTGCCCTCCGAGAACAGTGGCAATTTCCTCACTGACCTTAGGAGAACTAGACCTGAGGTCCTATTTTTCAATTTTTTTTAAAAGAATTTCTGATAAATTCATTAGCAGTATTTTCCATACATCTCAAATCTCTGTCATTGGAGTTATTATAAAATCTTTGAGTAGTTTAGCTGGAGACACTTCCTAAGTCCTACTGATAACTGCTTTTCATCTATTATTAAAGCAGAGTAAATACATGAAGAGCAAAAAAAAAAAATGTATGCTTAGCAGTACAAATATTAATTGGTTCTTTACCTCTAAGTTAAATATCACTCAACGCTTTTTGCTTTTAGGGCACTATGCATAATTTCAGTAGAAATATTCTCATGAGTACAATAAAATTGCCGTGACAATATGCTTAAAAGTCATAAATTGGCTGCTTGCCTAAAGTAATATAGATTTCTCTGTCACATAAATTAAATACATTTTTCCACAAAAAAAAAATACAGTTTTAGTTTGAAATTACCGTGGGAATTGATACTGTCATTTTTTTAATAAAGTAAAGAAAATTGTTATACAGTTTCATACAATGTAAAATGCCTTACTCTTCCTTAAGAACAGAAAAACTGGACAAACTCTTCTTTGTTAATAACACAATATACCAGTTTAACCCTTTTTTAATATGAGTTAATAGAAGTTAAATTTTCAGAAACTTGTTGGATCTTCATTCATGAATCCTCTAAGTAAGAACATACTGTCCTGTTAAAGAGTTGCAAATCATGTACTACAGTTCTAGACTCACTGAAGATGTTTTTACAGTGAAACTTGTTCTACTGAATTGCAATTCACAAACAGCTCTTCGAGCTCTTCAATCTGCAAAAAACATTCCAAAGCAACCACACACCCCATGACAGATCCCTGCACAGAAAAGCCATGGAACAAGAAGTTCTTACTTGATTCCTGCATCTGGCCACAGTAACCCATCCACAGCCTTACTCTAAATGTGCTACAGAACTTTGTTTGCAAAGAAAAAAGCACAGAAAGGACAAGAAAAATCGGTGTGCTTTTAAAGTTATTACAGCCTACATGCAAAGATACAGCAAGGGTACAGTAAAAGAGGAATTTGTTTAATTTCCCATTCAAAAAAGAGCATTTTCATCACTGCTGAAGATCAGTGAGAATGGCATAAGCTTTACAATAGCTAAATTCTGCAAGAGTCAGTGATGTCTTTGATATCTTTAATTCTCTCATCTTAATCTTTAGAGTCTTCAAGCTGCTATAACATGAAGATTTGATACTTCTCAAACTCTTGAACTTATCCTGGATCACGGATGGTTCACAAAGAACTTTTACCTGCAGCTCAGTACTATATGCTGTCAGTCTTCTTTCCTTTCAGCTAGAGAAAAATATTAAATGGTTTCATAATATCTTGTAAGCAAAGATCACAGTTGCTCCCAGGGATGCTCTAACACTACAAATTCATCACCTGCAATGTGAGTGAAGTAGCACTTCCCTACTTTCTGTCTTCTGCACCTTATTTAAGAGCATTTGAGAGCTCTGGGTCTCAAAGTCAAGCTTCCTCTTCAGCTGGAGTCCCCACACAAAAAGCAGTTTCAAAGAATGATAGAGAAACCAGAATCCAGCATGCAGAGTTCCCTGTAGATACTATCATATCACTCCCTCAGCATAGGTTTCTTCAGGGCTTTCTCCACACATAGCTTTGGATTCTTCATCCATCCTCTTCTGCAAGACTATTCCAACCTGCATTTACTCAGCTTCCATGCCAAACTTGTTAATCCCTCAGTTACCTAGCAGGCCATTTCAGGAGTACAGACTAGGTTCTTCCACAAGAAATCACTTCTTTAAAGGGACGCTCTGTAACTTAGTGACTGTATTACTTGCAAGGATCTGCAAGCACCAGTGATAATGAGATAAAGTTGTCTTTGATCACTGTTGTCGAGCAGCTCTCCAGTCCAGATTGTGATATGGGGAAGGACAGAGGCTAAAACACAAATCACAAGGTAAACCCACAAAGATAACAAATAACCAAGTGAGGGAAAATAAATAAATAAAATCTTCTAACACCGAGGAGGGAGAGGCACTCCATTTTAGAAAACAGCTTCCATTAACTCAAAAAGTGCATGGAACATGCAGGCATTAATACAACAGATTTACAATAAATCACATTTTCTTATGACTGGTAAAGGCCAAACTGTCAGTCACAGTCAAAATATGACAAGAGCAACTTTTCCTGCTCTTCCCCCATGGCTCTGATCCAGCAGGACAGTTAAGCACATGCTTAACCTGGAGTTCTGCAGAGCATGCTTAAGTGCTTTGTGGGAGCCAGGCCAAAATGCAGGAGCCAGACACAAACTCCCGCGCTGAGTTTCCCTTAGCCTGACCAGGATGAACAGAGGGAAGGAGGTACTGAATTGTGAGATATTTACTTTTGCCTTGCAACGAAACACCATAACTTGTGAGCACTTAGAAACACAGGTAGGATGTTGCTGTGACACAGGGATCACAGCAGGAGTTGTCACCCAGCAGTGCAGCTGCTCTTTATGATGCTGCAACACACACATAATTATTTACTGCCTCCGACATCAAGCACACGTTTCATACAACACAGCTGGCACGTGACTTTAAACACCCAGAGCAGCGTCTACAGCAATCCTCTCACAGCTCCTCTGCCTTCACACACACCCTGACAGCTCTTTGCTTGAAGCCCCTGGGGGTCACTTGGCTTGCGTGATTTCAGGTAAGATATTGTCACCTCTGATTCACAGGCCACTCCACACACCTCCTGCTGCTTTGCAACAGAGTATTGGTCATCACCCATTGAGGTTATCACCTGTGCTCTTCAGAGAGGCAGCAACACCAGTGCTCCTTGCAAGAGGCTCCAAAGAGTCTGTCTCAGTTTTAGAGCTTCCCACAATTCACAGGAGGTGGAAGTCCACGTGCCATGGGAATGGATTCTCTGTTCCTGCAAAAACCAAATATTTGGCTCTCATGTCAGCTTCCTTGGGGCATAAATTCACACTGGCAGAGAAAATTAGTATCAGCCTGGCACAAGGATGATGAAAAAAGCCAAGTAGTGCTCACACTTACTATACTGGAGTAAAAAAAAGTGTGTAAGGCAGTAATTTTGATTGTGAAAGACTTATAAACATACTAGAAAAGTGAGTGAAGAAAAACATAACTCATGCAATTTGAACTTTTACCATTAGAACTAGTGCTTTTTTTCAGGAGTTCCCCTTCTGAACCTCCTTCTGCAGGAAGAAAAGGAGGTCCTCCTGTTCTCATTATGCCAAGATAATTATCCACTGTCTCAGCTGTCAGACCAGGACTTCCAGTTACACTCTAGAGAACAATAACCTCAGTTTCCAGCTGTTGTTCCCATTTATCAGTTTTTAGAAAGAGCCAGGTAGTGGAAACCAATTAGTTGTTTCCCCTTACCCTAATGAGTGCCACCAAAGATCACGGTGTGCCGAAGTGGAGGCAACCTATCAAGAAACCAGTGCTGTGTGTCATACAAATAATTAGTAGTTGAAATTAGTTGATGTCTCCTGCTTAGAATAACACAAGCTACAGGAATTGATCAGACTTGTTCACCTGTCTGTCCAGTCTCATGCAAAGAGCAGAGAGGTTTCTCAGGGTGAAGTTCAAAAATACAATTTCTCCAATAGAAAATCCGAGTTAAATGTTTCCTGCTTTCTCCCATGCTCACGACCACATGTGCATTGCCTCTCCCTGAGCCCTGCAGGGTAGGTGATTTCACTGATGCAGGCAGCAGCCCAGGAAAAGCTGGGAATGCCCAGGAGCAGCTTTGCTGCTGAGCTCTACAAGGATTACCCAGTAGCAGTTTGCTCTTCCGAAACCACTGCCATGAGTAGCTCAATCAGCCTCAGGTGACAAAATGGATCCAATCCAAAATCCAATCCAATGAAGCTAGTTACATCGAAATTTTAGGTGCCTCTTGAACCAGTCCTTCTAGGATAAATTCCATATATAGCCAGGGGGAAAGTGAGGTGCCTTTGAGAGCCTTCTGAGGGACAACCTAAATTAGGCAGGCACAACCTCCCTCTGGAGTTGCTTTTCTAGGCATTTTTCTCTCCCTATTGAACACAGAGGGGAATTTTGGCATTTAATTTAAGAGAACTAGTTCACTATGTGCTCAAAACATAGGTGCTAATTAGGTGCCTATGCCTGACTGGAACCCCCCCAGTTTAGAGTTGAAATAATGTATCTTAAAGGCTAGTATTATGTTATGCCCTACTAGTATTTAAAAAAAGAAACAAACCAGCATGCTTTGAGCACTGCAAACAAAGACCAGGAATGAAGTGAGACAGTGTACAAAAAGGGGTGGGAGGACCATTTGAGTACATTGAAGCAGTGGGGCTGATATCAGTCACCAGATGACACTTATCACTCTCCCAGTATTTCTCCCAAAGCACCCAAAAGCCCCACATATAATCTTTTAGGAAAAAAAATATTCCAGTAGCAATACTGGGGTGAGAAAAAGCCTTTTTTCTGTTGTGCTGTGTAACTGCAAAATCAGTCCCAGAAAACTCATTCAAATTTAGGAGGAGTATTTTATACTATGAATGAGTCTTTTCAGATGTATTGATAGTAGGGAATATCACCCTTCACAGATTTTAGAAATCCCTGAGTTAGAGGAGTGTGTGGGCTTTCTCTTTAATTAAAATGAATTTTATAAAGAAGATTTAAATTCTTAGAGACATTATGAGAATTTATGGCACTCACTGGCTAAATTAGCACTCAGAAAACCCACAGTTTCCCAGGCTGAGTCTGCACTGCGTGATGTGTGCACAGACATTGTGCAAATAAATCCAATGCGGCACCGTCTGCCTGGCTCCTGTTCCCAGGGCTGCTTCCTCCAGCACCTGGTGATGTTGGGTGACTTTCTTCATTTCACTTTACTTCTCTCATCTGCAGGGTAGAGATAATACTCTGCACTGGTGCCAGGCTTGATTCATGAATGTTTTAAAGCATTCGGTGATTTTCACCCAAAAGGTGCTTGAGAACCATAAATTATTAGTTTAAGATAGATGATAGTTTTCATCTCATGAATCTTTTAGAGCACTACTCCAAATTCATGCCTGATATAACTCTAATAATTTGAGCAGAGTTAAACTGGGGATAAATTTGGTACAATGTATGAGGCAGCAAAACGAAATTCCAAGTGTGAGACAAGGGGCTTAACAAGTGTCATTGCTTGCAGAGTAATGTCAGAAACCTTCTCCACTGCCCACTTACCCACAGAAAAACATCAGCTCATGGCACTCTAACTTGTCAAGTCTTAATTCATCATTAAATATCTGCTTCACATCAAAACTGTATTTCTCTAATATGTTCTATTGCTATACGTATGTAGTTTGCATTTATTGAAATTAGTAAGCATGATCATGTATTTGCTATCTGTTTTGACCTAAATATTTCAGTTGAAAACAGATTCTTTTTCATGTAAATAAGCATTTTAGTAAGACACTCATACAGCTTCTAATCCTTAGCCATGGGATCATAGGGCACAGGACTTGGAGGGATCCTCTGGGTCACAGTCCACTTCTCAAAAGCCATCACACCATAAAGAGTTAAGTAAAAAACTTGGCAAAAGCCATTTTGCCCCTGTACCCTAAAAAAAATACTGTTCATACATTTCACTGCTGTGATGGATTCTTTTAATTCCCAGACTAGATCTATTCATGGTCAGTTTAGAACTCTTTGTTATCATGCCAATATTTCTTGATAGTTGAAACAACTTTCTTCCTCCAGTGTCATCTAACTACTCTCCCTTTATGTATACATGAAGAATAGCTATGTTCCTACTCAGTGTTCATTCTATTAGCCTAAGCAAGCCAAACTGTTTTAGTGTCCCTGTAAAATGAGGGGTTTATTCTGCTGATCATTTGGGTGGCCCTTCTCTGATGAATTCAGTCTATTTGTTCACAGAGTCAGAGAAGAGAAACCTATTTGTTTTGTAATAAACAAAAATGCCGCAAATGCAACAGAAAGACACAACTTAGTAAAAATTAGATCTTGTTATTCACTGATGAAGCCAACTTTACCACCAATCTTCTTTCAGTTTGTAGGTAGAATTTTATCAAGCATTTTGAACAATCCACTGCTGGTATCAAGGCATGTTGCTGAGCAGGTCTTCCTCATAGAAACAATGTAATAAGGGCATTTCTAACAACATGATAACCATCTTTGAAAAGAAGAAAAACATTTGTCAGACTTCATACTTGATTTGTACCTTGGAAAAATTCAGATCTTTATTGACTCTCAGCTCCTTCCCCATCCCAACCCTGATCCTTATATTTATGGCTGGTCTCCCACAGTTTATCCTCTTACATCCACAACAGCTTGGGGCAATAAAATGCTGTTCCAGTTGGTCTTCAGATTGTCTGTTCTTCACTGTCTGCAGTGAGGGATCTGGGTGCTTTGGAGTTAAATGCACTTGTGCACAGGTAGAGTTAGCCAGTAATAGGTACCAGCTTAAGTGTTTGAACCATCAAAACAGTGGATTTTTCCTTTCAATAGCTCTGGTATTCTGCTGCAACTTTGCTATACAGAAATCTAGTATTGAACAGCGGTGAATCTAAGCTGGTTTGCTGTAATAACTTTAGAGGTAATCCTGCTGCTGGATTAGCTCAGTGCCAGTAATTAACAAATAAGAGGATGAGTAAATACCCTTTTTTTGCAAGGTTTAGTCCACGTCAGCATCCTAAATTCAACAATTCAAATATATCTTAGAGAAAAATTTAAAAATTCAACATTGTAAAAATAATGCGAACAAAATGGCAAGAAGGAGAGAGGAGAGAGTAAATTAAACCTGAAAGAGCTCCAGGCAAAAGCAACAGAGGGAAGACACATTTTCACGTTATTAAGACAAAGTAAATACAGGACACACCATCAGACATTCCTCCAGCTCAGTTTAGGTCTTGATCTTCCAATCAGAGATAGATGGCAAAGAGGAGACTTTTACTTCTGATACTTTTTGCTGTTTCACCTTTTTAATCCCTAATACATTAAATAGCTTGTAATGCAGAGATTTCTTTTAGGCAGCAGGAAACCAATGCATTCATGCAATTACAGTAGAAGTGGCAAACTGCCCATAAATCAGAACTGTATTGTGAGTCTTCCCGCAGTCAGAGCTCGTGCAGGAAGGGCGGGCACTCACCAGGCTCCATCCACTGTCATTCACATGTCGTTGTATGGCAGAGAAGTGTTTTCTGTCTCAGCAGGTTATTGTTTAATGGGCTAATGCGTATTTGCTAGATGGAATGCCATTGTGGAAGTTCTGTGGGGAGGCATGTTACTTGTGGGGAAAAAAAAAGGCCACTTCCAAATACTAAAAATGCCCTGCTTAGTCTCCTGGTGATAGAAAAAGACAACTTCACCATGGATTTGAAGGGAGTTGCATCAGGCCTTGTCTACTTTAGCCCTATAAGCAATAGTATGCAATAACTGCTAAGGAAAAACCATCTTGCTGCTTTATTTTTGTGTGATCTGTAAAACCAAAATGCAATTTTGCCCCAAAAGAGTAACTAAAGTCTTTTTATTTTAAAGCCAGAGCTATTTGTGCATCTTCTAATTGCAACATCTTACTCTCACAATCAAAAATAAAGCACAAGATGTCGCGAGGGGTGGTTTGTTTCTTTACATTCTGCATCCCAAGAACGCTGTGTGACCCCAGGGTTCTTTGTTGGTAGCTGGTGAATGAGCAGCAGGAAAGCAGACCCCTCCTGAGCCCCTCCATTGACGACTTTCTCTGTGAAACTAAACCAGAAGCTGTTGCAAGGCCTGTAACCTCCAACACTGCAGGTAAACAACAATCTTTACTATCCCTCACCGGAGAGAAATTATCTTAGCTTTATCTCAACTACAGCACATTTCTGCCCAGTGATTTCTTGACTATTTTTTTACTATAAGCACAAAATCACAAGCTGGTGTTAAATTGTAATTGCCTGAGCTATTCATAGAAAAAAACAAATTTGTTCATTACATTTGAGGGCAAATCTGATGTGATTCAAAGCACATCATTTCCAGCAGATCTTTGGGGCTGAAATAAAAGGATTTTGTTTAAGTCTCACAGAAAGTACCTATTAGTTCGACCAATTCTCAATATTTGTTTTTGCAAAATTTTAACTTATGAGATAGCCATATTTAGTCTGATTTTAACCAAACCAATTCCTTACTCTAGAAAGATTATTTTTAATAAAAACTTGGAAGAGATAGCAGAGAAAAAGGGAAGAGATATCAAAACAATTTATCCAGGCTGTGTTCGCACACCTTATTAATGAAAGGATCTAACACATTTCTCAGCTCCTTTGTGTTTGATGAGGAAGTAGAAAAGATAATCAAAAGTAAGAGTGAATCCTGAAAGGCTTTTGAATTATACTGAATTCTATTTGAAGTATATTGTCCTTTGGAGGTATTTTTAGAAATTGTCCCCCTTCCCACTCAGTATTTGTGCAAAGGTAATCGATGCAGTTGAGCAGATCAGCAGAGATTCAATAAAACCAGCATTGCACCACTATGTTCTCTTCTGTCTCATTAAATGACTTGGCTTTCTAGAAGCCATTTAATTAAAATTTATATACATGCAAATGATTAATTGAATAATTGACAGGTGGCTGATTATCCTCACATGTAATTAATGTGTCTAAAGCAGTATGCAAGTTCTAATAACAAAAACTGGAACAGTAAATTAAATAGCAATTGTAAATAATATTTTTTCCTTTTATACATAGCTAAAGCTATTACAGGGATGAATAGAACTATTTCAGGTTGTTTAAGAACAGTGTTTGTTTTAAAAAAGTATCTGTAGATTCTATACCTGCATTGAATATCTACCAGATTGGGGAGGTTAATTAGATTTATCCAATAACAAAACAAAAAAATTTTATTCTATGAAGACTGATGGAATTCAGTGATTTGCCAAGAACACGGATAAAGCCCCACAAGAGATAATATAAATTGATTTGTGAAAAAAAGCCTGTCCTATAAAAAGAGAGTCTTTCTATATTTTACATGCTTGAGAATTTTAAATGTTATTGTTAAACAACTCTTAAATGAAGAACCCAGGAAGATGTCTACTCCAGCTTTCTCCAAAAAGGCATGTGGCACAACAGTAATGCAGCTTTACCAGTACTTGACACATCATAAGATTAAGCAAATCTTATCTAAAAGCTCAGTTGGACAGGGAACCCTCACAACAGAGGAAAATCTGTGAAGGCCACAGCCTTAAAACCTCAGATATCTTTAAGATTTTCAGAGGAAAAGCCTTTTATGCAAACCTGTTAAACCGCAGTAGTTGAGCACCTGAAATCCCCAGCAGATTTGAATGTGCTGGTCATCACCTTTAGCCAGGGAACACACACCTGCTCTTGTCAAATGCAAACACATCAGTGCTTGTTTACCAATTTAAACAAATCTTAAGAAGTGAGATTTTTTACTTCAAACAACACTGAATTTTAACATTTTGTCTCTAAGTATTATCAACAGGTCTGGATCTCTTGGATCTTAGTGAACCTGTCTTACAAACCCAAAACAAAGCAAAGAAATCAGAGACTCCATCAAGAAGTGAAGGCTTAAAAGCTTCAACCCACAGAAAGAAGACAGACAATCCTGACCTTATCAGTGTGGATTCTGAGCAGAAAGCCCAGGCTGTCAGAGTTGCAGACAAGTCTTCACTAGATTTTGGTAAGAGTGTAGCTATTTCATCAGTGCTCCATAACCTTTCTTAGCATAAATTTCCCCTGGGTATTATCACAAAATAATGAGCAACTCCAGATTTTTTGTTGCACCACATTTTAGCAGGGGGTGTAACCTTTGCTCCACCTTATAAACTAATGAAAGCACTTGAAACGCTGTGAACACATTTTACATTCTGCTTTTGCCATTATACTATTAAGTCGCCACTAAGTGTGCTACTAAAGTTTTGAAAGGTTTCTTTGAAGAAAAGAATTTAGTCAGAGTAAAAGGGTAGGAAAATCCAGAGTGGTATGATGAGAAATTGGGGAAGGACACAAATGAGAGGCAGCCCATACACAGTTGTCCTTTTCAGAACTGTAGATGTCAGAAATGCACAATATATTTGTAAATACTGCTCTACCTATGCATAAGAGAGAAAAAAAATCCAGCCTTGACAAGAGAGATATATAGATGGAAAAAAAATCCCCAAAACAACTCAATATCCTGCCAAGCCTGATCTATCGACAAGCCTTGGAAAAGGTGAATTTAATTTAGTTCCATCCAAACTGAATTACTTGCACTGCAATTGATAAATTTGCAAGGTAAATGTAATTTATAACAAGGCAGAAAATTTTCCATTCATAAGCACAGAAATTCCTTTAGAAACCTTTATCTTCAAACAGGAGCTGAACATCTGAGTTTTGCACAGCAAGTCCAACAAACGCCTGAATAATATCAGTTGCCTACATAGTCATTTTTAAATGGTAATCTCTAAAAAAGTTTTATTTTTAGAATTAGACTCAATTACATACAAATCACTGATTTTAAATCAAGAGCTACACTGACATTCTGACCATGAATGCTAACAGATTTAGCAAAAAATGTGAATCTCCAAATATTTTCACAGCATATCAACTTGAAACATACACAACATTTCTGTATATTGGATCTTAACTAAAATATAGTCTTTAGTGGCACCATTTTCTCTATAACATAGATTTAGCTGAGGGGATAAAATTTTCTGCAGTAGTTTCTTTAAAAGATTCATATTTTCTTCTCTTATTTTTCAGTTGATATTCAGACAAAGATAGAGAAATGGGATGATGTCAGTTTTCATGGAGACAGGAGTAGCAAGGTCCACCCTTCTGCAGAGCGAACTGCATCCTCATCTAGAGCTCCATCAAAGGAGATTTTATGGTACAGCTTTTTGCTTTCTTTACAAGAATATTTCCATTCCAGCTTTCTTAAATCACAAAAATGCTTGCTTGATGGCAAGTCATATTATTAAACCTGTTATGATTGCACTAAGTGTGTTCAAGCACATATTTTGGACAATGCATCATAAGCAAGTGCACTATAAAGTGACATTTCGCCTGCAATTTTTAATGCTGTGAAAAGTAGCAGGTGCAATTACTAAATAAATGGTGGTGAGAATTCTACAGAGACATTCTACAATGATCCAAATCCAACTACAAACATATGAGTAAAATGAATAAAACAGGATACTTGGCAGTGGTTTGACACTCTCTGGATATCCAGTGTTCTTTGGTTTTGCTACCAAGAGGGCAGAATTTCTATGCACAACTGGAAGAGGCAAGATAAAATATCCAAGCCAAGGACCTCCTCTCTCATGCAGTTCAACTCAACTTGAGGGGTTGTAAATGAGGGAAGAATTGTACTTTGCCTTTGGGAACAGTTCATGTAGATTAATTCTTCTTCCTGATATGTAAGCAACACTCATTCAACACATTAAGCATGGACATAATTAGCATTTTCATATGCCAGAAGTTTTCTGACCAAATGATGCTGATCCTGTATTTTACCCTGCCATTTTTCTGGCTGCTTCAATAACTTAGAGCTTGACACAAGCTTTGCTCGGTTGACTTGATTTTGGTCTGCAGGGTTCCATTTTCTAGGAAGAAAGAATGTTAGGATACTGTGGCATGAAAATGTACATATGCCAAGATGAAGTCCTGTATTGTGGTGGTTGATCCTTAGGCACTGACTGCAGGTACAGTCCTGTGTCATTGCCTAACCTTGTTTTGCCTGGGTATGAAATAGAAGTGTAAGAGAGAACACTGAGAAGGGTCCAGGTACTTTTGATAATTGCCTTTTGATAATTCAGTTTAAAGAAATACCCTAATTAATCAGTGTGTGCTTATGAACCTGAAAGACATAAGGCAGTGTGTCTTAGTGTGCAGTGATGAGTATGTAAATGCATTGTTTCTAGGTCCACAGAAAACAGATCACAGTCTGAGCTGACTAATGTCAAGAGTGCCTTGGACTCTGATTCCACATCAGAATTAGAACTTGCACCTGCAATACAGGTAAGGAGATTTGGCAATAAAAAGGCAAGGAGGAATTGTCCCACTGGCTAACCATTCACATTCTGGGAGAAATATTTAAGGGATATTTTTAGGATCATCAGGAGGAAATATTTATACCACTAAATCTTCACACACCTTTGAAATTAATGTTGTGAAAATAACTTCTGTCAGCACCTCAAACATTCAGAGTTTAATACTGCAGTGAACTGTGACCCTCCTGTACAGAGATAAAAATACAATTTACTGCATCATCTTTTTTGTCTTCCACCAGTTCTGGAAATTCATAGTCCTAATGGTTGTGTCTCCCTGTAACATATCTATTGTCAAGGTCTTTTCATCAAGCAGGAATCCCCAGAATTGGGAAATGGCTAAGGAAAACCAGAAAGGAATCATTAGACCAATGTTCATTAGTAGTTTATCTCCACAGGTGAGAGAGCAATGTGGTCAAAGGACTTTTTCCTGCTGGAAAAACCACCCTAGTATGGAGGGCTCTGGGCAGCAGGTTTGTAGATTGGACAGACCCTTGTGGAAATTATTACTTAGAGTTGTATGTGTTTAGGTAGGTATGTATACACACACAGGTGTGTTTAGGTAGGTATGTATACACACACAGGTACAAACATACATTTATATAGGTATTCACATGGGTCAGGTTGCTTATACGCTTTTCCTGCTTAATATTTTTCAACTGAAATATTTCAGCCATTGCTACTGGCCAGGGGCAGAGAGAGGTGTTTGGTGGATTAGCTTTTAGTTGAAAATAATTTTCTCCCCTTTCACAGCTATTTTTAGGCCTGGACTTCAAAAACTTTCTGTCAGATGGGAAATCTGGAAGTTAATGGAAAATAATAGCCTCATTTGAAAATGGAAAAAAAAGAGACATTAAAATGCCCAATGTGTTTTCTTAGATTATGAACATTTTTTGCAGAAAATAGAAATAGAACCCAGTTATCAGATCCATTTCTGTGTTTTTGTTAGGAAAAAAGTATTCTTTACTTTCCTGCCATCTCTACATTACAAACAGGAGGGATTTTTTTCCCTCTGGAAAGCCTCATGCTAGTTGTAATGCATGATATCTTTCCTTTCTCTGCAACAGATTTATATATTTTATTAAAGGAAAAGATCTATTGCACAATATCACCCACTTGAAATGGATGGTGTTTTCTTGCATGCTTTGTCCATCTTATCTTGAAGTACCTCTGACCCTTTTTTAGCAGACTGTTCCTCAGCCTAATAGATCTAAACTCCAGAAAATTTGTGCTCAACCAAGATGTGTGTAAATCAAGTAGACTGTCACAGAATTTTTTACTACTGCGGCTTTCTGTAAAAGCAGTTACAAATTTAGTATATAACATCTCTACTTTATATCATCTACTTCCTGTTTATCTTCCACTAGAATAACTGCAGAAGCAAAAATCCACATTTTTGGCTCCGTGTAAGTTCAGTCAGTTGATGCTTCACACTGTTTTGTGAAATGACTGGTATTTCAAAATGAAAAAACACATGAAGTTGAATAAGCCAGCTTGAAAAAGAAGCAGAGAATAAAATCCTTATCTGTTGTTTTGGTATATATCATATTTTCTTTTATTTTATCATAACCTGCCTTTTTTTTCAAAGTTGTGGTCCATTCAAGTAACCAAATGTTAAACTGGTAATTAGCAGTGCAGAGAAATGACCTGAAGTGAGGATGTGTTCTCATTCTAGGGAGCTAACTTAGAAATGCAGTGGGTTTGTTCACTGCCTTCTTCATCCTGCTTATCCTTGGCCTGTCAGAGTTGTCAGTTCCCAGCAAACAGGCTCATCTATCTTGACCGAGTTCTTACTGTGCTTGTAAAAGGAATTGCGTTTGAGCTTTTATCAAAGCATATGTTTTCCATATTTTGTCCTCTATAGGTCTTGTCTCTCTCATTTAAGGGTAACCTTTGCATATGCAACACATTCTGCCATACCCTAAAGATTCCATCTTGTCAAACTTGCAGCAGTTCCATCAGCAGTTTCCCAGACAATCACCTCATCACTTATCTTTGACATGTTAGATTTAGTTCCTCAAAGTGAAACGCTAAGTAACTAGGTCATATTTTCATTAAAATTATGCAATCTTCTTAAGGAAATCCTGTGTTTACCGGCACTTATATCAATACAAAATCCAAAAGACAAGCTTTGAGCTACTAATGGAGAAACGTGTTTGAAGGCTGGAACAGGCTCTCATGGTGGCTCTCACTGGAAGTGGCCCTCTTGCTTCTCAGCACTTTTTCACATCATACCTTACCTATTGGTAACACTTAAAATGCATTGGCATTGTTCTTTCTTTTATCTGCCATTCTGAAAAGTTCCTTGTTATGCTTTTATTTGCATTGAGATATCTTATGGTGTTTGGGGCTTTTTTTAAAATTTAGTTTCAATGTTACAATTACAAACTGCAGAGGGAGATGATATGTTCCATTGTCTATGCATAAAGTTTGCTCATGTTGTAACTCTTTGAATGCTCCCCTGGGCATTATAGGTATTTCATTGCTCACACAGAATACATAAAACCCCTGACATGCTAAAAAGCTGGACCTAATTCTAATATGTCAGCACTCTTAGGCAAAGGTACAGTGAAAAACCTCTAAATCTTAGAAATCTCCAATTTGAGGCAACAATGTTTAGAATGTAAAGCTGATTCCCCATTTCTCCCAAACAGCTACAGTAAGACTAAAGGCCCTGGCTCTCCTTGGATGGGCCAGTTACTCTTAGGAAGTGAAGGGTTACAAGGGACAGATTTAGCTTATTATTTGAAGACCTGATCAAAAGTTAAGACTGTAATTTAAGCCCCTCACCAAGAGCTAAGATCCAACAGAACATAAGTGGAGTACAAGTGCAGGAAAGTGTGTGTAAATGCATTGAAATGGAAGATTTTATTTTTTTTCCTGAGGACAGCAGCAGCTCCACTGTAGAGTGGTGAGAACATCAAACCACAATGTCCACAGAGTGCCCACAGACACATCCACTCCACCCTGACCCACACCCCCCTCGGGCTCCCCAGAAAGGAGGCAGCTGCAGAGTCCCAGCCCATCACCAGCTGGAGATGAGGAGTTCTCCAGTGCTGGGACTCCATCCCCACCCCTCTCTCCCTGCACTAGTGGAAGGCAGCATGTTTGCTACACGTGGGGTCTTCCACTTCTGCGTATCACAACCTGGAATACGACTCTGCACTGTCTACATGCAAATGCATCTTATGTGGGGTTTTGTTAATGACCTTTTTTCCCTCTGGCTCTGCATTTAAGGGAGGAGAAAGTTTATTTCTGTGGGGGTGATGCAGGGACAAAGTGTATCCTCTGCCCTGTGGCAGAGGGGACCTCCATCCTTCTTGTCCTCTTCCCCCTCACCTCTCTGCTGCTCCAACAAGCTCACTCTCCCTTTCTGCAGCACAGCTCAGTCTGAACATCATCATTTGCAGTGTTGCCCTTGACCTAAGGAATGGCAGTCACTGGAAACAAAAGGGTAAAAAGCAGAAGTAATCAAACCGTTTGCAAGAGCCAACTCATAAATAATGGAAAGGCTGGGGACATAATTAGTGCCTATCAACAGAGTCCTGTGTCAAGAAAAACAAATGTAATTCTTTGATCAGATTACAGGTCGAGTTGATAAATGTTGTTGTGCGATATTCTGCAAGATGTTTGAATTAACATACCATACTCTGATTTTAAAATTGGCACCACACAACATGAATTGAGAGGTCATTAAACAGATTAAGACTGGCTAACCTTAGATCTCAAGTGCAATAGTTACTTACTAGGAATTATAGTCACATGGAGATTCTTCTGTGATTCCAAGGGAAAACTATGATCTTCAGTATTATTGATCTGAAAATAAATATGCAAGCCATTCCTGAGAAAATTTCCATATGACATACCAGTGGAATGAAAAAAAAAATGTAAATAAGGGAGTAGAAAAAATGAGCTGGTGACCAAGACTCTTGTATAAATATGTATTCTAATAGATCTGAGAACAAGAATGCAGGCTCTGCTTACAACACCATGCTGGAAAGCAGTTTGACATGACTCAATGGCTCAGAATGTATGAGAATGTCAACATGAGGGCTCCCCCTGTGGTACTGGGGCAAGAGGGGCGTGTATAAGCAGACATAATTAGAGGGAGACAGGAGATAACCAGATTTCAGTATAGAGAAAGAGCAAGACAGGTACTGCAACACAGGGTTCACTTTGGTTTTGTGCATGGCTGTGAAAAATAAAGAGGGAGAGTAAAAGCGACACAAAAAAGGTTGACACCTGAACAAAATGTTTCATAATGAGATAATTTAATATTGCAATGTCTTTGTATCATTAAAACCTGATTAAAATCACAATATCGCTCTACAGAGAAAATAAGGAGTACTGAAAAGTGTTTTAAACTACTGGAGAAAAATAAGAAGTGGTGGTTGGAAATAACATTAAGGTTTCTTGATAACTCTAAATTAAATCCAAGCACCTTCCTCAAAGACATGTATTCCAGACAACCTCAGTTTATTCTTTGTAGAACATCAGTTTGATCCTGTGGATGTTGAGTGACAAATACCATGGCGTGATAAATAAAGAAATTAATGATTTGAACCAGTTATCTCTTCTGCACAAATTCTATTAATCAGTAAAACAATTGGTTTGTGAACACGACTGGGTCTTGGTATGTTTTCAGTGATAACCTGAAATCTCTTCTTGGCCTCAGCAAAGAAAAAAAATATTTTTCCAAACCACATGGACCAGAGGTAGGAGATGTGAAAGCAGAAACAACAGATCCTCAGTGCAGGCTCTCTGTGCTTCCTGTCACAGCCAAGTCCAGGAGCCAACACAGAATAACACACACAGTGCCCAGCACGCCCTTGTGCTTCTCACAGAATTTGGACTGTATTGTTGTTTTCTTACCATTTGTGTATCATCCACCCAGTGTACCTTTCACTCATCAGTCTCTGCCTGAGAGACCAAAGCCTCAGGAAAAAAGCAGAACCTTTAAGGCTAGATTGACCAATTCCTGCCATTTTCTAGGTAAAGAAACATGTGTGTACAACCACAGACATACGTGTCTGATCCTGCATTGTACACAACATATGTGAAAACCCAGGAATGTATTGGAGGTTTCATCCCATCAGTGCACATTCCAACATTTGCAGATACAGCCCAATGAGTCTGATGCGAGCAAAATTAGTCTTTTAGCACTGTGGCTCATTGAAATTGAATATTACAAGTACAGTCATCAGAAATATAATCACATAAATTAATGCAGTTGGGACCACGGGCAGGCAAGTGGCTAATGAGTTTAACCTCTTGACAAACACGAGGGAAGGGATTAGCAGTCAGAGCTCTATTTAGCAAGATTAGGCCACTCTGTGCTTTTCTATGCCATCCTTAAACATTGTTTGGTTTTGTACAGTGCCTTTTGTATAAAAAAAATAATTGTTTTTAATAAAAGAACAGGAAAAAACTTGCTATGTGCTTCCAATGGAATAGACCAATAGTCAGGCACAGAAGAGAGAGCTGCTGATTGTGAAAAGAACTTGCTCTTCCAGTGGAATCCATAGCAAACCTGGCTCTCCAATGTGACCTCAAAGGAAAACCTGAAAGAAAACTACAAAATTAGATGTTTCTTTCCTGGAGCATAGTCAGTGGAATGCATTCCCACAGCTATAATGCAGGAGAAGGAAGACAGAAGCTAAAAGTCTTATACTAAGTAGTCACCTCTTTCCTCCTTAGTCCACCTCTTGCATTGCCTTTTCCTGGATGTCTCTTTTTTGTGCATCTTGAGCGACAAGAAAAATCTGGAAAAGATAAATCACTCTGCTTCCCATGAGGAGTGATCTCTGCTAGGGTGTAAGAGAAGTCAGAGGAATTCATGCAGGGAAACAACTAGTTCTCCCCAAGGAAAAGGTCATTTGGGGCTCTAGGCAATTGAGGAAATAATTCAGAAATGTGGCAGAGAGTCTATCATCCCTTTCTGATTTATTATTTTATTTTTAAGGCACGATCAACTAAGGAGCAGCGCTGGGGAGCACCTCTTCTTTCCAGAAATCACTCCTTGGAGGAGGAATTTGAAAGAGCAAAGGCAGCTGTTGAGGTATTATTTCATTTACTGTTTTCATTTTCAGCTCATGTTCTACAGATTTCTTGTTTATCTTGCACCACAAGCATAAAAGAAAGTTGGAATTGGATTATCTAAAAGAGAAAAGACACAATATCTGAAGTTACTATTTTAAAATAGTATGTTATCTCTTTAAAAAAAAAAAAAAAGACAGAAAAACTCAAAACCCTTGGCTACAAACTAAGATTAGACAGAACCAACTTTTCAAGCTCGATTTTTATTGCTATAACAAGTGGGTAAAAAAAATGCATCATAAATATAAGTACTTCCAAACTGAAAGTAAAAGAGGGAAACATTTTTCCCCAGCAACTGAATGTGTGCAGTCAGCTATTTAAACTCAGATACAAACTAATTCTCTGCAGGGAAACTGGAACTGAGTCCCTGATGAACTGCCCAATTACCTGCTGTAATGCAGGCTGCACATATAGCAGCAACCACGCACCATTTTCCCATTTTTACAACCGGTGGCAGAGCATTAAGCACAGGAGTGTTCTGGTTTCCTGACAAATCCAGTTGATGTGAAAAGGTGAAGGTATTAGGACAGTTCTCCCATTTCACTTCCATTTTTTTTGCTAGCTACATTTCCAACACCTGAAACATCTCTTGAGTGTTGCCCTATACTACTAATCCCAATTGAAATCCTCATCCTGATTAGAGACAAGGTGGAATACTGGGGGGTTTTCTAAGAGAACTCAACAAAAAATTAGATACAAGCATCAATCTGGAGCATCATCTGGAGCACAGATCTGTAAGCATCAGGGGTTCCATTGGTATCCCTACAACATCCCACCACCACAGAGAGCCAGGACAGCTGCCTTCCACCGAGGAGAGGATTTCAGGTTAAATTATGTAACAGCCACCGAAATGAGTTTTTAGGGTGGAAAGGATGAGGCTGTGAAACCAATTCCTCAAAACTTGTTATTTTTAGCATGGACTGCAGTCTCATTAGTCTCCAAACCATCTAGAACACTTTAGAGATATTGGAGTTTAGATTTAAATTTTAACCATGTCTTTTAATACTCCCCTAACTCAAGTCTTTATACCATTCCAATTCCAGTGTTGGCAGTTGAACTATTCTAGATTGACATGGTTAATTACAAACAAAACTATGCCTAATTCATATGCTGATTTTGGCTAGAAACAGAATCCCTTATTTAACAAATTCTCTGATTTGTAGGATTTTTTCCATGATATGCTGTGGTAAGATGTATGGTTTCTATTATGGTTTCTTGGGATTTTATTTCACACACTAAAAATTCTTGTCTCGACACACGGGGCTAGAACAGACACAAGCAGTAAATTAGCTGGCTCTTTTATAAACTAAAGGTATTTTCTGCCTGCATTCCTGTTTCCATAACAAGTAGGTTCTTTATAAACAACTGCTGGTGAGGCACGGGAGATGTTTTTGATGTCACACATCATAGACATTTGCTCCTGGCATGAAAGGAGAGGATGCTTTCAAATTGTCACTGTTTCAAAAGCTCAAGGTGTTCCTAATTGCACTGCAGACTGACCCTGAAGGTGGGACGGGTTGTGCTGTAACCTGTGATGGCAACACAGGGAATCTGATGATGATGATGAACAACTTGCTTAATGACATCATTAAGCAAATGATGTCAGTACTTTTGTATTTGCCAGAATCTCTGTGTCATGGGGAGTTTCCAGACACTCAGAAAGAAAAATGAGTTGAGTTCAACTGCAGATTACAAGATATTATTGAATTACTTTACAGAGTAAAGAAAGGAGGAGAATATATTGTAAAAAAAAACCTGCAGACTAAAAGGTCATTTTGAGGCAATAGAGACAGGTTGTTAAAATGCTTTAAAGTAGTTTCAAAAACAGCCATTAAAAAGAATCTAATTAAATGTTTCCCTAACTGTGTAGCTGGCAGTCTAAAGTTATTCTTTCTTCTTAAAATAAACCGTGGACCAGGTAGTAAAAATGTAAAGGAAAGGATTCTTCAGGACCTTATGGAGCAGTTATTTGCATTTGCATATGAAAAGAGCTGAATTTTCATCGTAGATAAAATGAAGTGGTAAGAAAGCTGGAGTGATTGAAATAAATTGGAGCCCATCTCAGAAAGATTAGTGCTTTCTTAAGCGGAGAATAGATACAGTTCAAAAATTCATTTTTTAGGCTTTGGATGTTTCTGTAATATTCTTCAACTGGGAAAGCTCCAAGGGGTAAGATTAGCCAGAAAATTGATCAAGAAAAGCAAGCAAATCTCAGGTTCTTTGTGGCCTAGTTCGAAAGGAATTAATTAACAATTCAGTAAATGAAGATACCAAACTTTATCCTCCACCCAATATTCACGTTAGAGCTTTGGGAACGGTTTTAAGTTGTCAAACTTTGAGATTAATGAAGATTTGTGAGGCAATTCTTTCTTAAGAAGGTTTAAAGATGTCTATGCCATTGGGGAATCTTTTAAGAATAAAGCAGTAAGTAAAATAGCTTTTTTACTAGAGAGGGTCCAGATTCCCTTGCAGTGATTTGGTGCTTGCAGACCTCACTACCTTATTCTGGAAATTGTATTTGATTTTTGTCTCATGATTTTTTTTGTCTCCATGATTACCAAGTGCAGTAAGAACTATGTTTTAATGTAGTCTTCCTAATAATTAGCTGTTTTACCAAAAGTTGGTACTTTTGAATGTTTAAAAAATGCCGGCATGGGTATTCAGGTTCATCCTGTACATAAATTCCATTAAAACAATTTTCTGCCATCCATTAGTGATGAATTAGAGTAAAGAGAAATAAAACCAAGAGAGTGCAAAGACTTCCAACTGAGAAATGTCTCAGAGACAGAAAAAAACAATTTTGTTAATTTTTTATTCCACATTTCCCTGATTAAACTGCAGATGCCACACTGTTTTGCGAGCTTATGCATAAGAAATTTCGAGCTGTCCTTCTCAGCATCACTTTATTTACAACACAATGTCACTGGAACCATCTGCTGTATAATGTACTGTTGTGAAGCATCAGAATATATTACAGCTAAATTATGTGACAATAGTAGGAAAAAATGGGATCAATTTCTTCCAGCCTAGGAAAACATAGTCCAGAATCATCAGCTTTGTGGCTCCCATGAGTATCAGAGTCCTTTCTGTACCTACAGTGTTCCTGTCTCACTATTTAGACACCCCTTTGGATGTGCCTGGGACGTAGGAACTTGAATCATCCAGATGCATTTTATTTGTCACTGTCTCCAATCACAATGGGAATCTTTGCCTTGGTATATCAATTTTTTGTATAATTTTTTATCTCTAAATTTTATTAAAATTTTCAAGTTTCATTTTGAGAAGATACCAGCTGAGGAAATGTTACCTAGTAAAAAGCACACAAGTTTAACTGACTGTGCCTTTCACATCAAAGAACATGTTGATGCAGTAATTCAAACAATGACAGAACCCTTCTTTCTTACACATTGGTCAGGAAGGAATATTGCAAATTAATTTCTGGCAATACAGGACAGGCAAAATTCTGAAAGTTATGAAAATGGGTACATTTATAAATTAAACAGCAATATTCCCCTTTCACTGTATAATAGGAAGTAGAGAGCCTGGAAATATTTTGCCTCCCATTTGTTTAACTGCTTCAGCATATTTTTAAATACTAAGGGTAAAAATAGCCTCTTTGACAAAATGCAGAATTTTCTGCTTGGAAGAAGTCAGATGGTAGGAACATTTTTCCTGGTTCTCATTCCACATAACTGCTGAAGATGATCTGAGAATGTGTTAAATGTGTTCAACCGCTCTGAAAACTTTTGGTACATCCAAAGTAATTCACCAGCGTTGAGGTAGCAAAAACACTGAAATGAGGTTAATTGGCACCAGTGATGTAGCAGAGCCAAAATTAGATCCAGGAGCCTTGGTCCAAAGCCAGATCTTCAGGAACACTCAATATCAATTTAATCCTCCTGCCACTCAAGTCAATGAAAAAATTGCTACTAATGGCAGCTGGAATAGACTTAGCCCTTCACCAAAGACTGTGCAAAGTTTACAATCCTCTTCCTCAAGGACATGAAACTGCTCTGGTGTTGATATTGGCATTTATCCTGGTTGGATGTATAGGAATTTGTTGGCTTTTTACATGGAAGACAAACACAGTGAAAATCTGAGGGAATTCAAAATATGTAATTAAACAGCAGAATTTGAATTTAAGACCTAAATCAACGTATATGATTGCTTACTATCTGCAGAAATATGATTTGACCTGTTTCTAAACTATTGATTCATAAGGAATTTCTGTTGGGAAAATACAAGCAAAAATTCTAATTAAACATCACATATATATATATCTTCACATATATGTATATAATTATTTCTATAACTTAATCTGCTTTAAAAGGCATTACTAATTACTTCTCAGTATTTTATTAGTTTTAATCTGAAGGAAAGGTACAATTCCACTGCGTTACCTCATCCTGAATCTCAGAATTCCTGCTAGTAAAAACGTGATCATGTAATTTTTTCTTCAGCGCACTGCAGATTTGTACTCAGTGAGAAAGAGTTCATAGAGGCATCTGTTGAACAGGATTGTTTTAGAGATTCAAGTGCCTCTGGTCGTGCTGATAAGAGTTAAAGATGGAGGAACCTGATCCATAATCCCAGCCTTTTCACACCCTAAATGGACATTTCAGAACAATCTCACAGCTATTGATAGGAGTGTATTTCCCTCAAGTCTGGAATGAAAGCAAGTCCTGAAGCTGTGTAACAGAGCGGTCAAGTGCAGTTTGCTTCTATTTCTTCTATTTGCTTCTATTTATGTGAAATCTCCTATCCAGGAGTGAATGATTCCAATTTGTTTCCTATTCCACAGTGGAAACATTGCAGGTACCTTCACAGATCCCATAATTGCCAAGTTCAGACAATTCTGAATCCTCTGGCAGAATGTGCTGGGTAGCAGGAGGCACCTGCTTTCCTTTCTCCAAGTACCTGAGGAGGGTTGCAGCACATCACACAATCACAGACTAAGCTCTGTTTCTCAAATCAGGCCTGGCTGTGGAGCAGGAGCAAAGCTGTCAGTCTTGGAAGGAAGATTACATTTGTAACCTCAATAGAATTATTTGTGCTGTTGTCTTGACATAAATAATCTGAGAAACTGTGCCCCCAGTGGTGTCAGTTCTCTGAAGTTCTGGCCATGACCTTGCAGGAACTGGAGAACTTTGGAGACACTCCTAGTGCTGGGCAGATATTCTGCCATGGATCTGCTTTTGGGGGAATTATGACTCATCTGTGGAGGGCTGAAAAAATGGCACCTAAATTGGATTCTCCCCTCTTTTAAAATCCCATTTCTGGTTTTTTGGCATCATTTTCTAGTAGTCACAGTGGTTCCCTCCATCTGGTTTTTGTGCATCCTAAATCTCATTCTTTTTGTCATCATTTCTGTTTCCCTTGTATATGCATTTTTCCCTCGTCTTTGAGCTGAATGTTAATCGTACTGTACAATTTTATAATCTCTTGTAGATTCCTCTCACCAGCACAGTACACAATGCAATATTAAGATTTCTCCACTATGTCAAAAAGCCCAATTGCTATTAAATCTCTTATGCAAACACCTTCTGTCTAAGCATTGACATTTCCCTTTCACACAGCTGAAAATGATGCTGAATATACCAAAGTGGGATGCTTGTTTTCTTTCAGATTGTTTAATCTATTCTTATGCTCTCCCATATGCACTTAGTTGTTTTTTCTTTTTTTTTCTTTTTTTCTTTTCTTTGGCCAGGGACTTGCAGCATTTGTTTCCTTCAAATTTTATGTCCCAATTTGCTGTCAGCATCAATAAAATGCAGTGTAAGCTGCTGCAAATCCTGCTTCAAACAGGACATACGCTGCCTCTGAGATAAAGAGTTTTCAGTTGACAAAATGCATTCCAACATAAGAGATGAAATTTAATTATATGGAATTCCAAACAGGAGCTGTAGTATCTCAGTCAGTATGATTATTAATAGAATTAATATTGTTCAGCAAAATTCAGAGACTCAGACCGCTGGTAGAATGAAATTAAAAGCTTACCACTTTGTTTTAAAGTTTTGTTGTTCGTTTTCTGTTTTCCTCCTTCTAGTCAGACACAGAGTTTTGGGATAAAATGCAAGCAGAATGGGAAGAAATGGCTCGCAGAAACTGGATTTCAGAGAACCAGGAAGCACCAGGGCAAGTCACCATCTCAACCATTGAGAAGGTAACCCCAAGTTTTGAATACATTACCTCCCTCCTGGGCAACACTGAGATGAGACTCAGCTATTAAAGGAACCCAAGGAAATTCTTTGAACATGGAAGCTAATTTTGCCCAAAAGAGCTCATCCTCTTTAATTGTCTGTGAGTGGGGCAGATTCAAAAGACCTTGCCATAGTGAGAATACATTTAGACTTACACAGCTGAAAGGTTCACAAAGCAAACTGCTGGATTATTGGCACTTCTGAAGACAGACACTTAAAGAAGAGCACCAAATAAAAATATCTGGGTTGGTACATTCAGGCACTGTTGAGGACAGAAATGACAGAGATTCTGTCTCTCCTCTTCCTTCCATTTCATATTTTCATCTGATTTCTATTGTGTAGCTGATATTAGCATACACCCTTTACACTGCAGAGACAAGAAAAGAAAAAGGCAAAATTTAAAGGAATACTAAAATAAACTCAGGTGCTTGCAACACTGTTCTGTACCTGGAAGGTTAATTGAAGATTTCAGGATTTTAACTGAGCAGACACAGGTTACAAGTACTGCAGGGAGTCAGCTGCTTGATGAGTGCTCTTTACCATCCAATTGGATGTCCTGGGCTCAGGAGAGGTTCAGTTCTGCTGTTACTGCAGGCAGAGTGAGTTGTTGCCATTGTCTTTGATGGGAGCAGGAGAGCCCACCATTAGCAGCAGTGAGTGTAACTTCAGAGCTGAAGCAAAAATAAAGAGAGCAGAAACATAAATGCCCAGTGATGCTGCCTTTTTTACACTTTTTGTCATTGAAATTCCATGGAGGAGCTCATACCATTTTCATAGAACAAAGGATGTTTACATTCAGCTGGAAAATAGTGAGTCATTTAATCTTTTGGACTTGCCATTTCCTGCTACAGTGCTTCATCACGGGTGCATTATCTCTCTTCTCCAGGGTTATTATTTCCATACTGAGAATCCCTTCAAAGACTGGCCTGGTGCTTTTGAGGAAGGACTGAAAAAAATGAAAGAAGGTGACCTTCCTGTTACAATCTTATACCTGGAGGCTGCTATTCTACAAGAACCCAACGATGCAGAGGTATTCACTCCTGTGCCTTTGACTGGCAAAGGAAAAGGGGACTCCCTTTAGCATGAGGCAATGGAAGGATTTCGGGGCTCAAACCTTTGCTAGTCATGACTGGCTGAAACAGATTTAATTCTAAGGGGGGTTGAATTAGGGTATGCCTTTAGATATCAGTGAGTTCTTCACAGGATGAGAATCTGTTTTCGAAATATTGTTGTTTGAAATATTTCAAACCTTTCCTTCATATCCTGATGTTTTCAAACTGTCTTGTAGACACTGCTATTGAAAAGATGAACATTTTTGATTCAACAAGTCTTGAAAATTTTTAGAAGTTATATAAATTTCTTCAGTATTGCTGTTTTCAACAAGTATCTATTTAAAGTCTGGTTTTTTGTGAAAAATATTTACAGCATAAGTATCTAGGGCCTTTGAATCAATCTACTGCTACATCAAATTAAGCAGCAATATTTCAAAAAGCAGAGAATCCCCAAACCCTCTAGAAACACTTAAATATATACAACTTAATAATTCTTCTTCTCTGTTTTCCATAAAATTTAAAATGTACAGTAACTCAAAGTTAAGAAATCAGCATGTGATCATACACTGACAGAGAACCTTTGTATTCATTGACTATAAATATTTATTAAGCCCAAAGATATTGAGAATTGAATTGATTGGTACTGCTCGTATCACACTGTAGAAAAATCTGTAGTTAGTCCTGCACAGACCTGCTGCTTTTACTCACCCCTCTCTTTAACAGTGATATTAATTGTAACTCTGCAGTTGGATATATATTAGAAACTAAGAAAATTATGATTATTTTTGCAGGCCTGGCAGTTCCTGGGGATAACACAGGCAGAGAATGAAAACGAGCAGGCAGCAATCGTCGCCCTCCAAAGGTAGATGAAGATCAGTGTTAAATCAGGGCTCTGAGAAGTGTTTGGTAATAGAGACCTGGGGGTATCTAATGTCATTCTTGTCTTGGAATATGAAGCATTTATTTAGCTAAGTAAAGCATTCACATAGATTTAGAAACTTTACAAGTGACTTCAGAGGGTGATTAATATTTGTTTTATTAAATAAGTGCCTAGTAATTTGAGTAGTTGCACAAAAGAAAAGTTATATGGCCGGATAAACATGAATTAGGCATAATGCAAATGAAGTGCCTTTTTTATATTCTATCCACTTGGCATATTTTCTATAGTCTGTCCTTTAATGAAGAGGTTTTCTTAATTGGAGTGAGCTCCCTTCAGCTGCTGAATGCTAAACTGACAATATTTTTAGGTTGATAGAGATGTGAAGATCACAGAATGCCTGTATGTAAAGTGTGAGTTCCAAAATGTCAACAGTGTAATTATCTTTTTATAATGGGTTTTTATGTTGCTTCAATTTGAAGCAACATTCAATTGCATCAGCACTGTTAACCATGAAGTTATATCATCTAAGGATACTCAAACTTATTTATATGTAATTTATGAGCTTACCTGGACAGAAATCCGTGGAATTGCCTGATTTGGGGCTTACTCATCCCCAGTTTTCAAACAAGCAACAGTAATGTTCTCAAAATAGATGAGATTCCGTTTATAGTTAATAGTATATAACCAGAGAAAGACTGTTTGAGTGGATTGTCTCCAGCTTTGCCAAAGGAAAACCCAGCAATCAGGATGACTGTGAGGAGTCATGAGGATGGAAGAGATTTTGTCATCAAAATACTGCTTTGTGAAGCTGAAAACCACATTAAATTGTTTGCTTGAAACTGTGTAAAGCTTCTCCTTGTTTACCAGATAGATATTACAAAAATGAATCTACCTACATTTACTCATAAGCAGAAGGATGAAAACAAAACTTTCATGTGTAGGTTTATGCACAGCAATGTGTGCCATGTGTGTATACACATGCATAATGCACTTATCACACCAAAATAAGATAGTGCCCCTTTTTCCTTGTGTGAATGATTTTCTTTACACGGATTATTTTGGAAGAATTCAAGAATTGTGTTCAACTACAAAAATGTTTCAATATATTTTTATTTTCTGCCTAGGTGCTTGGAACTTCAGCCAAACAATCTAAAAGCTCTGATGGCCCTGGCTGTAAGTTATACCAACACTGGCCATCAACAAGAAGCCTATCAAGCTCTGAGAAACTGGATAAAGCAAAATCCAAAATACAAGTATATAGTGAGAAGCAAGAAAGGGTCCCCAGCACTTACGAGGAGGATGTCTAAGACAGCAGATGAAAGGTAGATGTGGCGTAACTCCTGACGGGGGAAATGTTGATGACACCACTGGAACTGATGGTACATGCTGTGTCCCCTTGCTCTGTAGTTCAGCCTGTTCCCTGTAATGGAAAACTCATTGTCCCTAGTGGCAGGAGTGGGAAGCCACCATAGGACATTTGGTTTAGTGAATGAAGACTTTATCTCTTATGCCATCCCTGGAAATTAAACTAATCATAATAATAATAATAAAACAGGAAAAACCCCACGCTTCCCCTCAACTCCCATCACCTTCCTCTGCCCCTGCCTCCTGCCATTGCCATCCCACAGTCTACACCCTCATTCTTCAGCAGCTTCCACATCCAAACCAGGCCTTTATCCTGCTCTACAGGTGTGGGTTCTTCCTACTGTTCATTGTTTTTCCCATATCCCAACCCAGCCACTGGAATCCAGGAATGACAGTGCGACATGGCTTCAGTTCTCTGAAAATACTGGGAGGTGGCATCTGCTTCTTTGGAAGTCCTTCTGGTTCTAACCAAAGAGACAGCAAGCACAGTCATTTTATTTGTCTTCAGCTGGCAGTCATTTTAAATAACACAATCATTCGTGAGTTGGCAGCCCTTCATGGTGATTTCCTGAGGTCAATAAACAAGTACCTCTGGATGGTGAGATGTGTGGTAAAGGCATTAAAGGCATAAACATGGTTTGCAGAACTAACACACTTGGGCTGTCTCACTGCTTGTCACTTTGAAGACAGGCCTTATGTTTTACCCTTAACACAAGTCCTGGGCTGACAAGATAATTGATTATGAACAAAAATAAAATATGCAAGTTCTGCTTAATTGCTAAGTGTGTTATTCAACTTAGGCTTCATTTTCCTGACATCTGGTGCCGTCAGTGCAAAGGTTTATGAAGCTTACAGTGGGCACGGAAGCCTGATATTTTGGCATCTTTCTTCAAGGATCTTGGCTAGTCTCTTATTTACTCCTCCTAAGAATACTATTATTTTTTGCCAGTAAAGAACTCTTTTATGTCCAAGAAACTCGTCTAATTTGAATAGTTTTAATAAATCTCCATGTCATCTCACTTGGGTTCACAGCTGTACTTCATTTTATAGATGAGGTTTTTTATTCCAGACATGAGTTTACATCAGCACCTTGAAGTAAATCTTTGCCGTGGTGAAGTTAAAGAAGCTTATTTACAAATTTTAGGAATATATCAATTCCAATAAAGCCACTACAAGGATTTTAATTTCAGGCTATACAATCAATATTGAAACATTTGTAAATAACTGTATGGTTTATCTCTAAGTTATTTTTCACCCTTTTCTAGCTCACTGCTTGAAGAAGTAAAGGACTTGTACCTGGAGGCTGCTCACCAGAACGGTGATATGATAGACCCTGACCTGCAGACAGGACTCGGAGTTCTTTTTCACCTGAATGGAGAATTTAACAGAGCAATAGATGCATTTAGTGCTGCTTTAACTGTTCGACCAGAGGTACATTTTATACTTTTACATTTTAAATAATTTAGCTCAATGGGCCATTTTCTTTCTCCTGTCTCGACCAGGCTGTTATTAATGAGATGTCACTTCCAACATTAAAATTTTAATACCAGAAATAGAAATGTTAATTACAAGACAGCCCTGTTTAGAAGCAGATTTATACATGTCCAATTTCTAGCTCTGTGCTGATTAATTGTACTAGTTATATAAAGTTGCCTGTGATCAGGAGTCAGAACCTCACATTCTGTGTCAATTAAGACACCATACTGTTATTTTCTGCAGCTCTCCTTACTTTTCAAGCTAAACTGAGCTATTCTGTCCCTTTTTGACACCTACAAGTAGAAAAACTCATTTTCTCTCCAGGACTATACACTATGGAACCGTCTTGGAGCCACCCTGGCAAACGGGGATCGCAGTGAAGAAGCTGTGGAGGCCTATACACGTGCTCTGGAAATACAACCTGGCTTCATTAGGTCCAGATACAATTTAGGGATAAGCTGCATCAACCTAGGGGCGTACAGGTGAGTTAAAAAACCGTGTAAACAGAAAGTCAGGGATCATAACTACCAAGTGAAGATTCATTTTCTAGCTGGAGCTAAGAAAATAAAATCAAAATATAGGTACATAATCTCAGCTACTGTAAAAGTTTGTCATCATTTTTTACAAAGTACTGAGCAATGATACTTTTCCTATAGCCACAAATTCCATGTAATAAAACTACTGAATTTCTATTAAAAAAAATAAATCCCTCATTCATCAACCTGCTTAAGCAATTTTTTTAGCTTTAAGTGCAATACTCGTATAATTAGAGAGATTGTTCTCACACTTAAGCTTAGTCCTAGGCTTAAGAGTTTTTCTAAAGAAAATATAAGAGCCTGTCTTTAGAAGGGAAACTCCAGTTAAACTGCTTCAAGTAGTTAATGCCATCAAAAACACCAGCAGTACATCCTTCAGGAATTAAGTGATGGTATTCCAGGGTCCCAAGTGTCAGGTTAAGACAGGTGAGATGACCTGGAGCTGCTCTGCAATGAAGACAGAATGTATTAATAGACTGGGCTCTGCATTACCACAAGCCATGCCCACTTGTTCAATGAAAATCAAATAAGAGCAACACAAAGAGACTGATGAACTGCATTGTAAAATCATGCATTAGAGTCTGGCATGGAACTTCAGAAAGTTTTACTCCAGTTGTCAAGCCAACTATATTATTTCTTTCTTTTTTCCTTCTTCCCTACAGAGAAGCTGTCAGCAATTTTCTCACTGCTCTCAGTTTGCAAAGGAAAAGCAGGAATCAACAACAAGTTCCCCACCCTGCTCTATCAGGCAATATTTGGGCAGCACTTCGGATTGCTCTCTCTATGATGGATCAGCCAGAACTATTTCAAGCTGCCAATGTGGGTGATCTAGACATTCTCTTAAGAGCTTTTAATCTAGAGCCGTAATAAAAAGTATCCACAGATTGATTAAATTGTATTAGGAAACAGAACTTTTTTATTATTCATCCCAAAATGACCACATCTTCCAATAGATCATGACTGTAGATCAGTAGGGGAATTATTTCAGACATTATTCGAAAAGGAAAAGTTCAAAAGCACAAAAATACTGTAAATAAATTCAAATTCAAAGGATTGAAATGAGCTGTGGTAATCTGACAAAGCCCTGAATTAGACGAAATAGCACCTTCTGAGGATTCTTCATCCCATGCAAGCTGTATCTCTCTATATATTCACAGCTTTACAAAGAAATGTATACTAAGAACAATCCTAGATAATGGTTATTGCACATTAGAATGGCAAGCAGTGCATCCAAGGAACCTGCTTAGTCGCTCATTGCACTATGCTGACCCCACTTTGCCCCACAATGGGGATTCCTTATCCTTCAATTTCTTCGATGAAAAGTCTTATTGAGGACCATTTTTAACACAGCTCTGAAAGTAGATGCATGAAAAGTGGATGTGTTTTGTTTGGGATATATTTATTAGCTGGCAATGCATTTTTGCTTCCGAAGGTACCGCGATTAATTCGGGTCCTGCAGGCTCATAAACCATGTGCAATGTCGGGAGGAACATTGTCCATGGAGATGGATGAGGTGAGGTCGGGGACCTGTGGGAAGGCCAAGTGTTGCCAGCAGAACGGGGTGATTTGCACTAGAATTGTTCCTGTTCAAACCAGCTGCCCTTGGGCTCGGACAGAGTCTGTCTGTCTGCTGCAAAGGAGCTCGTGGCAGGGTCTGCACCTCTCTGTGTACTTAATGCACTTTAATCTTTCTTTTTGTAAAATAGCGCTATGCTTTTCTTTTAGTTACCAACAACAGAATGTACAGGATGGCCTTGTTGGCACAGAGGACCAAATATCATTTCCTGAAATGTAATGAGAGGGTTTTCAATATTCTTACGTTTAAAAAGATGAAAACACAGTATAAACTGCATTAACTAGAAAGATTATTCTATTATGCATCCATCAGGTACTACATATATACATGCATGTGCATGCACATACATGTTGTATGCAAATGATGTCATTTCAGAACATAAAAAGCCACAGATCTTTGTTGCAAATAAAGAAAAATCTTCATAGGAGTTACTGCCTGCAGATCATGCCCAAGGGAAAACTTTCCCTGAAGCAATTGGTCTATATAATGCTTGTAGGACTGAGATCAAGACTTGATCCTGCTGTTATGGCAAACAGTGACCTCTATGATAGCAGAGTAAATCCTCAGATAACATCAGTATGTGTAGCTACTTAAAAATGTGTATATAAACACAGCATTTTAATTTCCCCTGATTGGAAGGATGGGGAACCGTGTTGGGGCAGTACATTGCCACATGATGAATGGATTGATTGGCTACAATCAAACACATTTAGCTCAGGGTGAATGCA
This sequence comes from Anabacerthia variegaticeps, assembly GCA_035583185.1. Taxonomy (NCBI): domain Eukaryota; kingdom Metazoa; phylum Chordata; class Aves; order Passeriformes; family Furnariidae; genus Anabacerthia; species Anabacerthia variegaticeps. The sequence goes on along the minus strand of JAWWEW010000012.1, from coordinate 6,929,903 downwards.
TCAATCAAAGAAGGAATAGAAATTTTTAGGAGGTGGTTTTCAGTTGCTGATATTTTTCACGGTTTTTCCTAAATAGTGAGAGACAAAAAGTGCAATCAGATGGCTACTGTGTTGATCTGTGGTCAGGAATTCAATGTGCAGAATAGCTTCTGGAATGTGTTAAAGTGGGACAAATAGCACATTTCCTATAAACAACATTAAAAGAAAAATCCAGCTCAGCCAGATAAAAAAGAAATCCAACTGCACAGATCACAGAGAAAGAAGCTCTGTGGGAGTTGGACAGTTCTACCAGTACAAACCTTAAGTTTCTTGCAGCTGTCTGTTATTTTGAGCAACCACTTAAAGGAAAATTCCATGTAAGACAGTGTAATCACTGCATCTAATCACCATCTATAGTTTGTTAACTAAAAATAATTGATTGTCATTAAAAAATAAACAGCTTACCCCTCGCTCTCTCCCACAGAACAGAGATGCTGAAACAGCTACAGAAATTTTTTAAGAGTGTTTTATTAATTCATTGTCTACATTTACATTCCTGTTTATCTATCAAGTGTTTCATAACCGATTCCTGCAGCTTTCTCTAAGGATGGGGTATGGGACTGACTGGGAATGTCACTTTAGCTAAGTGGGCTGCTGTATTCATATCTGCTGACAACAGTTTGCTCTTTTGCTTTGACAGCGATGTGTGATGACAGCTCTTTATTGATAAGACAGAGCAGAAGGTGCAGTGCAATTGAATCTGGGAAGTGATAAGAGAGAAGGGAGGCAGCTTTGAGAAGAGGCTGTAAAGCAAAGGCATATGTGCTTAGATTTTGCTTGATGCCCTGCCATCATGCAAGTTCCTCTAGAATATCCTCTGTATTGTGGTGTAGGATAATCAGTGCTTACCTGGAGGAATTAGCTGTTCAGGAACTTTATTTTTACATTTTTCAAATAAAAATAAAATAAGCACTTGATTTCTCAGAGTCGAAATGACAAAGGATATTTGATACCCATGGCAGTTCACTAAACATCTTCTCCAGCCTGTGGACGAGTAACACAGCAGTTGTTGAGAAAACCTAATGCAATTCCAAGCCTCTCCAAAAAGAACAGCCTAAGTAGGTAGCTTTTAATTTATCCTGAGATGCACTGCTCCAAACTACATTCATCTGCTGATACACGTCCACACCCACGGGGCTGGTATGAGTTGTCTGTGTAACCCTGGGACAGATCCCCAGGGCTGAACTCTGCCTGCCCAGGGCAGGCTCAGGCCCCTGGCCCCGAGTTCTGCTGCACAGGACACGAGCTACAAAGCCTGCCCAAAGGATGGTGCACACCCTTGGAGACCATCCCAGCTGTGCTCTCCTGCTGTAGACAGCCAGCTAACCACGTCCACTGACTGAGGCACTGCGAGAGGGAAAGGCTAAAGCAGGGGACAGTGGCACATCTCCTCACACAGGTCTGTCCTGGTCAGCGTGGCAGAGTGGCTGGAGACTGAGCTCACCTCTCTCTAACAGGTCAGACCCTGCAGCTCCTGGGACGCCTGGGGACTTCTTTAGCACCCTGGGCTTTATCGTCCTCCTTTAGCCTCCACTGCCAAGCACTGTCAGTGCAGCAGGCAGGACTAGGCACAGCTTTGATCTGACTTCCTCATGGCATTCCTTAAATATTCAAGGCAAGCATGTATATTTGCCTGAAACAGCAGGAGGAAACATGTGAGGAGGCTGCAGCATATTAACAACCTGAACAGAAAATTCATCTACTTGTGCTTCTAACCAAGCATGAGGTGGGAGAAATAAGGCGGGTGCTGAACATTAGCAGATTGAGCCTGAGAGTGAGAGACAGCAAATCTGGGTCCTGTTCTCAGTGCTCCCTGTGAGCTCGACCAAGTCAAAACCTCCTGCCACCCAGGACATCCAGGTGTGCAAGGAAGGAGGATGGGAAATAAGAGTCATTGCATGTGATGGCACTGTGTGGGAGCAGGGGAGTGCTGCTGTCTCACAGTGGGTGAGGCCACCACTCACCTGGACAGGAAGGTAACACACAAACACAAAGTTGCCCAGGTCTAAGGAACAAGTTTCACACACAGACTCACAGTTTCAGCAGAGAAGAGACTCAGACATTTCAGGATAACAACTCTACGGCATCTACGGGTTGAGGCCAAATTACAGTGCTGCAATGGTGTATCACCATCTCTCACCCCTGTTTCTTGTTCTTGTTACTCCCCTCTTTTTCCAGAGGTGATTTATCACTGCCAGGTAACTGATTCCAAGTTTTTGAGTCTTTTTTCTATTTTATATTTCATGCAACCAAAAAACATTTTCCTAACCCCAGCTTAGGACTGTCCCTGTCCTTTTCCTCTGCAAAGCTTTAGGAATATCTATGACCTAGAAGCCTGATCCATCCCGCTGCTGAGCACTGGAAGCCTGGATTCTTCACAGGAGTGCTCAGCACTTTGCATGATCAGCTCACGTGCAGGTATTCAGTGACCAGGCAAGGGCTGGCTCTGGGACCACTGCACGTACTGAACAGGCACTGGAATCACAGGGATTGTTTATGGAGTGAGGCTTTGCAAGGAAGGCAAAAGGCTCCTTTCTGGCTGATCTCTTTAAACTGTAACGACCACAGAAACTTTGTGGTGATAGGTTTATGCCAGCTTGAGGAACAGATTTGATCTTTAGGTACACACATATGCATACCTGTATCTAATGGCATTTTCTTATGATCTGATAAATCACTTGTAAAAATATCGAGGGGAAGGTTCAAATGACACAAAACTTCATATGACAATATTGCATGCAGCTACATTAACCAATAACCACTCTGAAGTATTAGCCCAAAGCATGCAGTAATGCTACCTGAGCATGTGTTTACAGAATGCATGCAGAAGGCCCACACATAGGGTATTTTTAAACTATTGATTGGTATCTTCTATGGCATATTTTAAAGCACTTTGCATCTGCCAAACTCAAATCTGAGTTGTTCATATTATTTGGAACAGGCTAGACCAAACGTAGAGCCCTTTTAAAATCCCACCCTTAGAAATCACTTTGTGTTGTGGATTTCCTGTTTGCTTCAAGTGTTTAATTAATAACAGACATCTGTAGTAACAGTTTTTGCAGACATGTTTTAGTATCCTCTCAAGAATTAGAAAGCGAAATCTGCACAGCTCTCACAGGGAAGCTGGGCCTTTGGATTGTCACATCTTTAGTCTAAACCACACAGCACAAACTAGAGAAAAAGATTCCCAGAATCAGTGAAAAAACTGTTGTCTCAGTCTGCACTCACCATGGCCAGGCTTTTGAAACTTGCCCAGTAGCTCTGAAAGCAGCTCAGTGTTCAATGTCCTATTTGAAATACGTAATGTGAAACTTCACAAGATCTGAATATCTGCTGCCTTCAGCTGAAGACACTTAGCTGAAACCTCAGCATATGGAGTTAAGCTAATGAGCCAAATTTAGAAAACCTGGGCCTGAAAAGGAGGACCCAGACAACACCAACAGAGCAGCCAGGAGATCCCAGCAACATCCACAGAGCACGGGCCTCCATGACACAAAAGCTACCATGGCAGAAATACCAACAGATGCAATTACTGGCAGACATTGTCTGCTGGAGCCAGTGAGAAATGGAGCAAAGCATAAATTGGTTGTATATCTCTTTTGCCCAAACATGCATCTGCAAAATGAGACATATTAGTTATTTCGCATGAATAACCTGCACAGTTGAAAAAAATGTGATTTCTGGTCACCAGTGTTGTCAGCTTAGCAGTCTGTACAGTGAATGTATGTAATAAATGTTTATAATATGCCAAGTATTTACAGACAAAAACGGTAAGACAAAATGCACTGCACGTTGTGAAAAAAACTGGTGGATATGCAATACAGTATTATCTACTATTCAAACCTTACCTAGGCTAGAAGTCAGATTCCTTCATTATAGTTCTACTGGTTTTGGACTGCTGAAATAAATCAGAGAACAAGAGTGCCAGGCATGAAGAGATCACTGACACTTTGAACAAACCTAGGCAAAGTGAAAAATAGGCATGTCACAGAATCCACAGGGAGTTTCAGAGCCTCAGCCCACAAAGTAACAGGAATTCAGCAAAGGAAAGAGACAGAAGGAATCTAAATTTTCCTCAAATATGCTGTAACTTTACAAATGCTTGCATATGTGACAGTCCATTGAGCAAGCTTGCATGGTCAAGACTTGATGTGCTTTGATCTTTGTTCCCCTTCTACATTTACAGAATGCCATCAACATTGGCTAAACCTTTAATTTGAACAGCCTTTTTAATATCAGTAAGCTATTGTAAATTCAGAAAAATAAAAAAAATTTATAAATATATTTTATATATCAGAGTATAACATATCTAGAGTAAAATAAAACTATATAGTTTTGAGAGGCATTCTGTGTGGCTTCTTCTATATGCTGTAAACCGTTTGAAAAACGTTTGCAATCTTGCATCAGTTCTTTTGGCTTTATTTTTAAGCCAGCAGAGGGGAAAGAAGAGGTTTTAGGGTTGGCAGATCCTTCCACCTGGGCCATCTGAAGAGCCCAGACCTGCACAGCCCACGTCCCCCTGGGGGGAGAGCCAAGTGCAGGGGACAGGGCTGGCAGGGTGGGAGGGGGAGCTCAGCCCGACACCTGAATGTTTACACTCCGTTCCCAAGGCTCATATTGACCCAGAATAAGAATCTGAATGTAAGAACATACGGGGTAAAAGATCAGTTTCTTACTACAGGTAACTCTGCCTCTGTATACTTAGTGCATTATCAGCTGTGTATAATATTAAACACAGACCTATAGTTTACTGATGCTTTAATTTGGTGTTTCCTTGCACTGCTGTTTAAAATAATCTATTTCCTCAAAAAAAAAAAAAAAGAAAAAAGAAAAAAAGAATGATGTGCATACTGGATGTGTTAAATTTATTAAGGTCATAGATGACTATTTGCAGAGCACCACACTTAATGTAGTATTTTTGTACTGTAATGGAAGCATGCCTTCCTTGGGTTCTTTTCCACATATTAAATTGTATTTATTTACCTGTATTTATAACTGTGCGATTTTTAAATATGTTTTAAAAATAAACTTTGTCTGTGGCTTCAAATATTTCAAAATTTCTTTTCAATTTGAAAATGTTCTCTACTACAATTACTTGAACTGGAAGGAGGGATCTATGTCCCCAACTGAAAGGATTTTTTTTCAATGAGGTCTTCTATCTTATTGTTTGCAAAGTGAACATGCTTTTCATGTGCTTAAAAATTAAGCCCAGGAGATGCTTTTGGTCTCATTTTCCATAAAATCATTGTTACTCTGAGGCAGAGTTATTTATTGATTTTTATTTCCACATGTTGATCAATTATACCTACAGCTGGAATCACTACTCAAGCATTTCCCAAACACTACAGTGGGAGTTTGCTGCTGGCACTTTCAGTTTTGTCTTTCATGGGGCAAGGCAAAGAGCTGATAAGGATGATGTCATTCCTACTCTGTGCTCTGAGACACCGACATAAGCACAGACAAGAGGGACAAAAATTCCTGTATGCTGCTGTGTACAGAGAAGTTGGGGGTCTGTGACAGTGACAAAGCAGGACCACTCCAGCATGGATCTGAAGGCTGACACTCTCCACGGACATGTGGGTTGCTCCAGGAAAAAACCCCAGAAGACACAGTCACAGCACATAGAAAGCTGTCTGCGTGTGGCTTTAACCAGAACCTTCCACTGAAGAAGGAAAGGCAACAGACATTAAAAACTCACCAACCCTTAGGATGAAAGTAAGTTGGGCTCGACACTCCTGTGTTTTGCCAGGAGATGTAAAGGCTAGTTTAGTTCTTGCTGCTCAAATGTACCACCAAAGCAGCAGCAGGAATGCCCATGAGTTACGCGCTCTGTAGGGAACCCGGCTCAGGAGCACAGCACTGTCATCCTGAAGCCAGACAGTGGTTGGGAGGAAAGCATTAGTTCCAAATACACACACAGAACTGCTCAAAAAATCCGGGAATGATACTGGTGAAGACATCTGAAAACACAATCACCCACTCCACAGCAGCTGTCAGTCAGGCAGTATCTGCCTTCCAAAGTTTGATGGCCTTTGTCTTCCACCACAGCTGTCAGAGCCTCCCATTTCCATGCCAGGCTTGCAGTACACCTGAGGGACAGGGGTGCTACTTCCCGCTTTAGTGAGGGGGAGGAGAGGGTGGCAACTTGTCACTTATCCAGTGCCACCTCCCACAAACAGTCTGCAAAAGCTAGCAAGTACAAATCCTACACAGGAAATTCTGGGATGGAGTCTGAACAGAGCCCTTCAGCTTGCACAAGGAGCCACTCTCCCACCTCTTCCAGTTGCCACAAGTGGTGTGAACAGTGTGGTGAGCCTTGCCATGGTCACAAAGGACATCTGTGATGGAAAAGAAACAAAAACAGATCATTACATTTGGACTTCAGAAGCTGAACCACCTTTACCTTTCTTACCATTCAATATGTCACGTGTCCTCTGTTTCCACATCAGGAAGTGTCACTCAGAGCCCAGCAGGTTTACCTCTTACCTCTCCTCCAGTTCCTAGTCCCATGATCCTATAAAAAGTTGAAATGCTTGTCATCCTCACTCTTCTTTTTTGGCCTATTCTTGCACCTGCATCTGCCAGAGACTCAACGGTCACATTGCTGTGTAAAGTCCTTACATGTGAGGAAAACAGAGTTCTCCTTTACTGAACAGCAGATGAAATTTCTGAGTATGAGGAATTACAGACCACGATAAAGTAGGAATTTGGGGTGAAATGACAACTCTATTCCACACAAACATTGCCAACTCCTGTGATCAAAGAATATCAACTGGTTTAAAAGTTAAAACCAAAAAAATCAATCAACTTAAATCCTATTTTCTATTTTTGCCTTGTTTTATATCCACACAGGGATTGGGGGATTTTTCTTTTTTTTTCAATCCACAAATTGCCAGGAGTCACAAGAAACTGAGACTCTCACAAACCTCTTTGTTGCCTCTGCAGGTTCTTTTTTTTTAAAGTAAAACATGACCACAAAGAATAAGAAAAGAGGCAGCATCAAAACACAGTCAGTCTATTCCTCTTCAGTTCAGACAGGAAAGAAAAAAACAAGAATCCACACAGTCACCAGATCTGAGAATATTTCTTTTTAATTTAAAACAGTAGCAACAATGTCATTCACAACCTTTCTCACCTCAGACAAATACTCTCCAAAAAGTTAACAGTGCTTCAAGCAAACAAATCTGAGTGGTGCAAAGTAAACCAGGACAGACACTTTCAGGATACAACAGTAAAACCACTGAAGAGTGAGTAGAAATCAGACACTGATCTCAGCCATTAACGTAGGAAAGGTGATGGGGAAAACAAGAAAATATCCAGTTACATATTTTTTGCATAGTCTTTCAATGCATGAAACCAGCAAAGAGGATAAAAATGGCTGTGGCCAGGATGGAGAACAAAAGGAATGAATTGGAGAGGCTTCTAAAGCAATGTAATGAGCTCTGGTTACATCCACATTCCAAGTGTGTTCTGTGACCCAGTGGAGGCTGCCTGACTCAAAGCACTGGGCTGATGCAGGTTTCAGTTCCACCAAGGCTGAGCCAGAGGTAATGCCATTGAACCCAGCAGAGTTACCAGGGACAGGAGTTCAGCAACATCTACACTTGTTTTAAAACCAAGTTTTATGAAAAAATTAATTTAAATTAATTTTTACTGTAAACAAGGAAAAGTTGTCTAGTTTTTCTTCCTTCCAATTTCCTAACCTAAGTGTATCATACAAAAGCCATAAAAATCACTCTGAGAAATAAGAACATTATTCACTGCCAAGTCCTGGCTTGCCATAATTCTCGAGTTAGATTGTCCCAAACAGCTCACAGTGATTTTTCTCTCTCCATCCCTTTTTGTCATAAAGCCCTCAGCACACTGAACTCCCCAGCAGCTCTTACAGCACCCAGACACAGGAGCGTGCCCAGGCTGTGCACTGGGGTCTGGACCAGCACAATTCAGCACACATAAATTTTAGTAGGCAAAGCCTGGTAGTCATCTTTTCAGTACAGTCTGTTTGAATGTGGTTTCTGCATGCTGAAGTTTTAAAAAAAAAATTCAAAACCCACCAAAACAAACTCCTCTCCCCCACATTAGGCTGTAGAGTCAGGAGTTTACATCCTGCTCCTCCAGATTCAAGATGTTCTTCACATGTATCTCATCGCAAAAAGGAGATGACTTAACCAGCAATTTGAAAAAGAAGGGCAGCCACTGTTTTGGGAGAGAATAAAATAATGCCTGAAACAGCTGATTGAAGATTTTGCAACATATTTTAAAATGCTAAATCTCAGAAGATCTCCCCCAAAAATGCTTCCTGCACTCCTGACCAGCTTGGTGGGTTTGGGCAGGCAGAACACGAGCGGTGAACTGAAAAGACCCTCAGGAGCTGAGCTGTCACAGGTCACTCAGCACAGCCAGCCAAGGGCTCTCCCTTTTCAGTCACTGCTTCCAGTTTTTCTCCTGCCAGCCTTCCAGCAGTGCCTCCTGAGATCAGGCAGTTCCACGGCCATTACAATTTTGGGATGCACCAGACAAATGGTTTGCAATAGTCCAAGCTCTATCCTTGATCCTACCAGACCAGCCATGCTTCCAGTTTAATGATGACCATGGGAATTACTCTGTTGGCCTTTGTTTACCCAAAGTTTCTAAGTAAAAAGGCAGTGGCCAGCAGATCTTGTTAGTTTATAAATAGCCCTTTAAGTTCATGAGGCAAGAGGGAAGCTGTTGTGCTGAACTTCCTTGGAATATAATTGTGAATTTAAAAAAAAAATTAAAGAAAAAGGGGAAAAATAAAAACGCCTTTTCTCCTTTTTTTCTACTGCCAGAATAAAAAACCACATAGATACACAGAAGTTTGCTCTTTCACTTTAAATAGAAGATGTATCACTGCATAATTTGCTGATCCCATTTTCAAATCTGCCATTTTCTGGTGAAGTACACAAATATCTAAAACCTGGAAGAAGGAAAAAAAATTACTGGCAGCTTTTATTCCATCCAGAACTGATGGCTCAATAATTACAAGGCAGCTGAATCTCACAGGGGCCACTTATTAATGTGCTAGGACACCACAATTCTGTGTCAATAAGAGCACTAAGTGCTGGGAGCTTTCCCAGCAATTAGGCACCTTTACACTGGACAGAATTATTGCAGTGGATATTCTCTCATAATATTTTAAGATCAAAAACTAATTAAAAATCACAGTGTTTTTTGGCTCTGCATGAGGCTTCATGATCAGAGGGAGAACTATTTTCCCCAAAATACTGGGAAAAAAAAATAAAATACCCTACTCATAACCAGATGTTTAATTTGGGTTCTCTTCTGTAGTGTGTGGCTGCCTGAGTTTTGCTATTAAATTCGCAAGAACTGACTGCAAAAAAAAATGTAATTACACCTCCTTGGCTCTCCTGCACTCTGTAAGGAAGAGAGTTTTTTGACTGTTGCAATTGATTTTGAGGGCTCAGTAACAAAGCAACTCCAACAACAGTCTTTAAGCAGTGGCCAACACTGAACCTTTGGGGTATTTTTTGGAATCATGAAAGGTTTCACACTCACAATTGCAATTTTTCTAGAATTAGTGTTTTCAAATATAATTTAAAAGCCCACATATATATTCTTGATTATGAAACAAACTGAAATAACACAAAAAAAAAAAAGACAGGAAAGGCCAGCCCCTACCTACCCACCCCCTCCTCCCTGCCAGAGACATCACACCCCTTTCAGAAGGTGTCTGTTGAAGAAGGCAGATTATTGGTGTGTTTGCAAGTTTTAAGAAAGCTGGAATATAAATCCAAGTTGTGACTTTTTTTGTTGTTTGGTTTTTGTTCTTGTTGGGCTTTGTTTGTTTATCTTAAGGGGGAGACAGAGGGGCAAACAAACCAGCAATTTTACTAAGCAATTTTGCCCACTCACAGATGAAATCCACAATGTAAACAACCCTTAGCAGAAAGCAGAATTTCACTGCACATACTTTCTCAGGGAGTTGATTTCAGCTGGAATATGAGTGGTCTAGGTGAAAATTTCCCTGACATAAATATTACGGGACATTAAACTCTTCCTTACCTCCTCCATAAGAAACCCAAATGTAAATAATAGCCTTGCCTTTCCTGAGGGTACGTGTTTAATTTCATAGTCAGAAAGTCTACTTCTTTTAGCCAGTTGTAATCCTGAATCTGGCGGAAGACCTTGCACAATGAACTTTCAAGAGAAAATGAAGAAACCTATATCTGCAGAAATAAAATCTACAATTTCTCTTTGGCAGAAAATGTACTGGGCACTGACAGGAGATTGCTTCCACCTCCATTAGTCTCTGAGGCTTATGCATCAAAAAGGCAAATCAAAATACTATTCCACTGAATTCCAACAGATATAACTTCAGTTGACTTTTCTCACTGCACTGAAAATAACCCCTGAAATAAGACATTCTGCTTTGAAGAACAGTCACATACCCTCTCCCTCAAACTTCTATATGATTTCCCTAAGTGGTCTGGACTCTGGTTGAAAACACTGACTTCCAGTTTACCAAAAACACCAATATTTTTTCGTGATCTTCAACAGATACACGGACAGAACAGGCAGGAGCTGGGCTGGGACAGGGTTTTTTTGTTCAACACTGAAGCTTCCATTTTCTCCACACACTGGCTGCAAACTCCACCAGTAATCTGCATGACCTTTAAGGTGTATAAATTTAAAACAATGTACTATACAGCACCTAATAGAAATTTCCCATCTAACACTTAAGGCGGCATCAAATGACTGTTTTTAAATACACTATAAACATCCCATGTTTTCCTTTGCTTTTTGGCAGTCCAAGGGTTAGGGGTCTTTTGTTGGTTTTGGATTTTGTTTTTTATTGTACACTTTTTTGGGCAGATTAAAAAGGCTTATGGCTTCTTAAGGCCAGGTAATAGATTTGAGGTCTAACTTGGTATCCTGTGGTAAAAATAAATGTAGCCCAGGTCTTTGGGAGGTCGTTCTGAGGCACAGACTCTGAGGTCGTTGTAGATCACCCATCTGAAAGGAAAACAAGATAGATTACATTCCATGTGTATAAACACCATCACAAGTTTATCAGGGACTTCTCAGACAAACTTCAAAGAGTTTAAAATCTAAAATTAGGCACTGCAACAAGAACAGAAGATCAGAGAAACAGCCAAAGCAGAGTGTTGGCAGTCAGGAACTGAAAAGGAGGAGGGATGTGCAGAGGCATGTGTAGCTACAGTTCAAATGAAGGAAAATCAGGGATTCCCAATGCCAAATCATCAAAGCATATCAAAATCACAGCACCACAGTACCAGCAATAAAAGTATCAGCCCATAGTCTGATGGGTTTCTATTCATGGTGAACAAAAGGAAACTGGGGACAGCTCAGATTAATTAAGCCAGATATAGAACCAATGCCCCAAACTGAACAAATTTGGAACAGCAAGCACAGGAGAGCAAATTTCAGCATAGACCTCAGTGGAATCAGAACTGACTCATCACATCTGCAATCTGTGACAATTTTCATTTCTTTGCTGGGAAATGCATAGATGGTACCAACACATGTTGTCTACTGTGAACACACCCTGCTCTGTAACGATTCGTGCCTCAAATCAAACATCTGCTTATCCCTGTGGGAGTCTCCCAGCTGCACTCACCTTCCTTCCTTTTTGAGATGACAAACATAGTGGCCACTCATCGTGGATGTTCCCATGTGGCTGATGAACCCAAACAGCTCGTATCCTGTTTCAAGAAACACAAATGGCACTGTCAGTTTTTTATTGCTACCACTGCAATACGACTCCAGGGGAAATGCTCTTTCTAATACTGGAGAAGCAGCTGAACACTCCTAACTCACACTCTGCATCCCCAGCCACAGCTTCTGTTAACACTGCAACACATTTTCACTTTAACTAGTGGCCAGATTCACTGTCAAACACCAAACTAATCCCTCCCAGGAAAGAAAACAGCAAATTCACTCCCAGTTCACAGAGAGCACCACAGAAAGTGCCAGATATGGAGCTCATTCTGCATTTCTGTAAGTGTGATCACAGTTCTGCTATAAATCAAACCAAATCCAGACATTTATATTTTAGCAGCCCATGAAAGAAAGGACAGGAAAGAAACATCTTCCTTTAACACATGGACAAGTTTTGTGCCTAAAGTCTCTGCAGAACTCAGCATTGGTTCCTGATCCCCACCCACTCATGCCATTCACCCAAATTACCACCAAAAGTAAAAGGGTACCTTCTTTCAGGATATTGCATAAGGACAGGGGTCTGGATTTTGGTGGAGAGGGCTTTCTGGAGCCATTTTACAGAATCATGTTGGTTATCAGGATTTCAGGCACTCAGAAAATGGTCTCAGTCTATAAAGGCTAAGTACCACAAAAAATAATTATTCCAAATCTTTTTTCTTCCTAACTTAAAAATAATCAATGTTTCCCATGTCTCCAAAAGACTTAAGGTGGATATTTATAATGTTACTATAACAGTAGCAATCACAGGAAACAAAAATAAAATTATCTATTCATTTTTTTTCATAAGACCTTTACATTCAAGAACAGAGGCAGAAGTTTAGAACATACTACATTACTTGAACTGGTCACTGAAGACCCTTCAAAGAATGTTATGTGCTCTCCTTACATTAGCACCACTGCAGAGCTTTTGTGCTCCACTGCTGTTCCACTTACATCAGGTTCTTTGCCTACTTCACAACTTTGCCTGCTGTACATGAGCCCCATCTTGTGGTTTATTTAGCAGTAGATGACAGAGAATCTCAGCCAAGAGAAAAAACAAAAGCAATACATTCACAATACCAGCTATACCTGACATGTTTTGGATAAGCTTGGCTGAAGGGATTATGAAATCGCCCAGCAGACCACAGGAGGACAGAGACTCAAGTGGTCTGTAACAGCAGCATTGTCTTTAGGATGCCCTAAAGACTCTGAAGATTTAAAGATTCTAGCTTTTCTTTGTCTTTTTATCTTATTGCAACAGAACAAAAAGTAAACCTAGGCCAGGACAGACTTATATGCTCTGGTAACAACAAACCTGGACTCAGATTGTTCAGTGAGTACAAAGAGAGTTCTGAGGAAACACAGCCCACAGAATTCAACAGCCCACAGAGCCAGATTCAGCCCCAGAAGCAAGATTGGAAGTTAAATTGTCTGGATCATGTCCAAAAAACCAGAACAACTACTTTCAAAACAGGAAGGAGCTCTACGAATGGTGTAGGCGTGATGATGAGAGCCAGTTCTAAGCTGAAGGAGAACTTACTTCCAGGCCCATCTTTGATCCTGGGTCCCTCTGACCCTGTCTCTGCAAGGATATTGGCATTAGCGTTGTTCTCCATATCCATCATGTCCAAAGCAGGCTCGCTTTCTTCCTCAAGGTCAGGGTGGCTGAAGATCCATTCCAGTGCACGCTCCAAGTTATTGTTCTGTGAGTCAAAACAATCAAATGAACAGTCTTCAATACATTCTCTACCATCGTGCTGCCACTCAACAGTCTTTGAACAGAGTTAGGATCATGTTAACAGCACTTAAAACTTGTAAGGTACACGTTCTATCTCCAAGGAAAACAGTATTCAACAAGCACTCTGCAGGAGCTTGACAGATGGAAGAAAAATAATCCCACAGCTAAGACCCATGGCCCCAGGTTCTTATCTTGATGACACACAGTCTTTAGACATCCAGGTTACTTTTCAACTGATAGTAAAAGCAGGTAAGTTCTACTCACTGTCTTCTACACTTTGCCACTTGAGTGAAACACACAAACCACCTTCCCCAATCTAGAGAAGTCAGGCATCCCACACTTTGCCAGAACAGTTCTGGTGAATCACCCACTAACTGGATTTTTATACACCTTTCAAAGGCATCTGAGCAGGCACATGCACAAAGCACAGAACAAAATCCAAATGCTACCAATAACCCATGGAACTCACTGTTGCCTTCAGTGCTTGAATGGCTAGATTCCTTTGGAATCCCATGGAAATGATAATTGCAACCATCTCTTCAGGAGGCTGGTTATCTAACCCTACAGCTCCTAATGCAGCAGCCCCACTGGAAGCAACTTCTCCAAATGCAGGCATGACCAATGGCTCAGCAAAGTCTGGAACAAACAAACATTCATCAGTTCCTTCTTCTGCCTCACTGAACTGGAAAGTCAACAACAAACACAAACAAACAACAAGCAGGACCTCAAAAGCAGTCCTGAAATCAGTGGAAGTTAATTTCACTGGCATCTAAATTGGGACTTAGATGTGTGGAAAGCCTTAAAAATAACACAATGAATGCACACATCACAAAATACCTAGCAGACTGGAATAACTTGGCACATCACAGAAGTGAAACAACTGCAGGAAAGTAGCACAGATTGGTATGGAAGCAATGATGTCACCAGGATAACAGACAACCCAGCACGCAGATGTAAAATGAACTGATTCCGTTCTTGAAAATGTCAGCTAAGCCCAAGTGAAACTCATTCCCCATTTACACAAGCAGCACAAAAGCCCATGGTGAAGCGTGAACTCAACCAAATCTGGAGTTTCCTGGCAAGGAAGTACTCAGATATACTCAGTGCTGAATCAGGAGTCCAAACTGTGCATGGATGAAACACAGGAAGTGGAGAACATCCAGCAGCCCTGTCCATCACTAGATAGCCCAGGTTGTAAGGACGGCATGAATGCTCTAGCCTGAGCTAGAGGAGGCTGATATGGAAGAAAAGCATCCAGACCACAGGGTTCTTTGTACTTACACTTGATCACAAGTCAGCTTCCCCCTTAGCAGCACGGACCTAGCCAAAGGGTGGAAACACAGAGCTGGCCCACACCATTGGTGAGGACAGGAGAGTGTACTTCTGGTGTAGCTTAGTTTGTTGTCTTCTTCTAGGCAGAGGATACCACATAATGGTCAAGATCTGCACATCCCCGGAGCAGCTTAGGAAAATTCACTCACACCTCCAGGTTTCCCAGGTGGGGAAGGGGACCGCTGTTTCTCTGTCACACATTATAAAATTTCTACTGACTGCCAAAATACACAACCAGGAACTGAGTTGAACTTACACTGTCCAGTCACTGACCTGGTTCTTCCATGTGTGCAATGATCCAGTTGAAAGCAACTTCAGCACCCAGGTTGCCCGTATAGTACACAGCTTTCCGACACGCTTCCAAAGGAAAGCCCATCTCTGCCAGTTGCATAACTGAAGACTCATCAATATCTAGGGCTATAAGAAAGGACCTTCTAAAATATAAAAGTCTCATTTCATCCATTGTATAAAGTCTTATTGTTATTCAAGGTGCCACATGTTACAGTACCTATCACTTGGATTTGGTTTAGTACTTCCATAAACCCACAGCCATAAGAAAACAGCCTTGTACCAAGCATTAGAGTAGTTGTTATGGATTTAGCGATAATCTTTCATCACAGTAATCTACATAGATCATTAAACCTTGAAGAATCACTGCAGGGCTTTAATCATTAAAAAACATCACCACTGGATTTCAAGGGGTGAGGAAGTCAGATGCTGAGCTTCGCTAGAGATGGCAGCCAAAACCAGCACCTCCAAAGCAGGATCTTGCAGGTCAGAGAAACAACAGCTGCCAGAGCTATCAGTGTCCACTTGAACTTCATCTCTGAATGACAGGGCCTGCCAGCTTAAGATTAAATCAGTGTCCAGAGGGAGCCAGGATCAAGCAGCTGTGACCTCCAGAACTGCAAGGTCCTCCTCAGGTGCAGCAGATGGAGGAGCAGCTCATGTTCTGGCTACACTGATGCTACTACAGACTTAAGAGAATCCTGCACACATGGAAGTAAACGCAGAACAAGTACAGAAATCAGCTGTTATTTAGAAGCATGCGGGGCAACATTTCATGCATCTCTATCAGGAGAGAGGAGCCATTAGGTGAGCAAAAGCATGACAATGTTTTAAGCAGCTGAAATACCCGTCTCAAAAAAATGAGATACATACACTCTATGAAATGGTTCGTCATACGATCTGAAAATTAAGAATGGGAAAAAACAGGGAAAAGGACTTATATGAGGCTAAGTAGATTCAATATGTGAAAAACAATTCCATATTTTTAAAGTCATAGGAATATTTGATGTCACAGAGACACTCATCCTTACATCCCTGATATTTTTGCCACGAATTAGAGCAGTAATTTCCCTAACTTAGTTCAGAGTGAAGTGTCACTGATACTCTAAACCAGCAGGAAATCAAGCTGATGGGTGACCTAAGCAAGAATCTGTTTTGTTATAAATAAAGTACCATTACACATGCATTTACACTAAAATTAGGTCAGTTCATTCAAAAAGAGCATAAGAAGAAATAGGCCTTTGTGAGGAACCTATACAGATAACGGATGAATATACAATCCTTGTATTTTAAAAACTAATAAAATTTTGAACCTTAATCTATGCCCAGAAAGCTGTTTTCTTAAATTGTATTCCTCTGTGTATTAAGTATTGTCCTGTGAATTCTTCAGTTCTGCAGACATGGTGTGCTTTCTGTGCCACCTTGAACCAAAGTGTTCCAAATTATCTAAGTGAAGTCTGTGACTGAGGAGACGAGCATCTGCTCAGAACTGTAACACTAAAGTCCTACAGCAAACAATCACAATAAGAGACAGATTTTAAAATTCCTTCTGACCAGGATGGGCCATGTACTGTACACAAAGGAGTACACAAGAACCAAGACTTAGGTACAGGACCCCCCCAAACTACTTAATCACCAGGTTTTAGACAAAATTTAGTACAAAACATAACAGCAGTTTACTAACGCCTCTTACGCAGATGTAAAGACCAAGTGGATCAATGTTCCAACCCACTTCTGACATCTGTCACGAGACTCAGTGCAGGCTCTGAGACCAAGTCCTTTGCACCAGACCCCGGGAAATGCACTGTGACTTCACCAAAAGGGATTCATGGACATGAACTGAAGGTTGTTTGGAGAGAGTCCAGAACAGCAGCACCAGTTATCAAACCTTCCAGAGGAAGGTGTCTCTGCCAGTGGCATGGGGGTTGGAACCAGATGATCTTTAAGACCCGTTCCAACCCAAAACAGCCTGTGATTCTATGATAAATCCTGAAAACAACACAGCAGAAAAGCTGGAAGTACTAAGGCTGTCTAGCAGGGAGGAAAAGAGTCTATGGAATGTTTTAAGAGCCTTCAATGACAGAAATACAGAGATGCTTTTTGGTCACAGTTCCAAAATGTGAAGATTAAAGAGAATCCCTGTGTGCTAGAAGGAAATGGGAATGCATGAGACAGTAAATACCTTTTGGGTCATCGGGAATGACAATGGGAGGAGCAATGTCTGGAAGTTCCTCTTCTCCTGGCTGGAGCCCCCTGGCCCGAAGGTGGCTGATATCCAGGAAGTCTGGCATGTCTATAGAAACGTCTACAAATGCAGAGAAACAAGCTAAGCTTATGAACCCAGCAAAATGACCTTATGGTGCAACCTGTCCCTGCAGAGAGGGGACGCTGGTACTCAAGGTACAAGCACAGACAGGATTCTCCTTCTGCAAACAGTTATTTGAGAAACTTGGAACACTAAAGCCCAGTTTAATTATGAAGTCAGATTACATGAAACTGTGTTTTACCTTCACAGACCTGATGGATTGGTTTAATTTGTCATAAAAGGAAAGAAGATTCAATTATGATCTTCACAATATAAACTCAAGTCAGGTCCCCATTACAGACTAAAGCATGTACACCTTGTCAATTATCTTGGATAGAATGAGAAAAAGGTAAATATAAAAAGCACATACCAAGCTTTTTGGGTATCCAATCAAGGCCAAAGGTGAATTTCTTTATCTGCACCACTAAGTACTCAGGAAATGAAGCAAAACGGGAAGTCCTGGGAAGGACAAGAAATACGATTCTTTGAAACAAGGCAACAAAATCAGGAGCAGCACAGTTTTCAGAAACTCATGCACACTGAGATGAACTATTGCTAGTTGATCCGCAGGATCAAATTGTAGAATGTGGGCAAACAATTAAGCTACAAGCATTTAAAGTTCAAGCTCTTAACCAGACTGCATCATCTCTCGGAGTCTGACAATTGAGAAAATCGATTTCCTGCTCAACTCATCATTACAGCCCTTGTCAGGCTTGATCTGCACATCACATTTATGAGCCCCAACACTAAGACAGCACCAAAGCCACTGTGCCTTTGTCTGTTTCTCTCTGCATCAAGTCCAGGCAGCAAGATAAGCACACAGCAGTTTTTAAGAGGCAGCCAGACACACACTTACTTAACTCCTGCAGATTTTGCTTGAAGGGCACTACTCCAGAAATCCTCTACATTGCTTGGTTCAGAAAAGGCCTGCAGACAAGCACTAAATGGGATCTTGGCACGGACAAGCTCTGGTGGAGGTCTCCTTGCAGCTTCAGCTTCTCTCCTCTTCAATTCATAGGCAATTAATTCATCTGAGAAGTATGCACAACACTAAAGTCTAAATGAACATTGTCATGGTTATGTGTTCCTCACCAGGTTTATTTTTGCAAGTTTTAGAAATGCAAAAAGCTCCTTAGCAATAAAACGTTTACATGGCTTTAACTAGACATCAAATCCTTTTGTCTGCATTGGGGTCAGGAGCTACACCTACAGACACACCTCTGTTTTGAAGGGTTTTGCTCATGATGAAAACACAGAACTGGAAATGCCAGGCAACAGTCACTGAAAAGCCTGCCATGACAGTCAGAATCCTGTGTGAATAGCAACACCAACTACCCACTTTATCAGCTCAATCTTAGTTGGAAAGTTACTGCTGTCTATCTGTGTCATCTGACTTGCTGGACAGGACAGGATTATGTATGATCTAGAAAAAGTCCTGACACCAGCAAGCTGAGCAGTGCCATATGGCAAATTTATAAACTAATCTATCTTCTGAGTCATTACCTGGAAATAACATGCTCTTTTATAAGCAACAGAATCATCACTGAAACTAATGAACAAAGATTGCAAAGCTATCCTAAACTTGCCCAGTTCAATGAGTTGCAGGCTAGATAAAAAGGAATAGGTAGAATTCTCAGAATTGTGCTACTTGGAAGGATCTCACACCACAATCTAAATAGTTCCCTCTGGCTTTAAAATATTGAGATAGTGTATGAAACCAGAGGCACATTCCCCTTCTAGTGTTCCTGTGATGTCCCCTTCACTTCTACTTCAAATACACATTTATAATGTTAGTCTGCAAGACTCTTCACCACTGATTGCAGGGGAAACCATGAGTTGTCAGTGATTCTCTCCTGCTTCCAAGTCTTCAAGCCTCCTCAGCCAGTCTCCTTTAAGAACAAGTGTCCTTTTTCAGACAGTTTGTAGGCATCAAAAAGACACTCCTGTTTATTAAATTAATATCTGACACTTCATTCTCCTTCCCTCCTCTCCTCAAGTCCAGGATATCCAAACTGTGTATTTTGTCTTTATAGATGATAAACTATCTTATATCCCTATTCTCTATTATATCAAATCTCATAATCTGCTGCAAAACAAACACAAAGATGGCTTGGTTTTTCAGTTGTTTTGGGGGTTCCGGGGTTGTGGGGTTTTTTTTGTGAGTGTGTGTTTTTACAAGATACTCATTAGCTAGTATGTTCAGTTCCTTTTTTATAATGAAGAAGTTAGTTTATAAACTGTTTCACTGCCCAGGACAAGGGAGATTCAGTCCCAAAGGGGATCTTTAGGCACACACATCCCCCCCCCACCCCGCCCCCAACACACACACAAAACAAGGGTGAACACGTTGTACTACAAGTGATGTGGCACATCCCTGGGTCAAACAGACCAGTTTCTTTCTTTACCTTTGTTTGTTGCTGCCTCCATGGCAACAGGTAACTGCATGATATAGTCCACCCTCTCCGTGTAGCGGACCTTCCTGGACTGGCAGCACTGCGTGCGCTCCTCCACCAGGAACCGGAACACATCACTCGGGTTTTCCGAACCCACAGGGTTCCTCTGAAAGGAATGTTAGACCAAATCACGTCCATGACTATCATCAAAATGACCAGAGAACCCAAAGGCTGCTGGTTCTTTGGACGGCAAGCACCCAGATCTGGCAGCTCAGCTTGCATTGGATTGCCCTCAAAAATCTTGCACCCCCAGAGCATACACTGAAGTCCACAACATCTGCACCCACAGCAGGATCTTCCTACACGGGAACCTGCAGAGTACGTACCTAATGAACCTGCCTGAGTCAAGGTGGACAGAAGGGAGGGAGGTGGCAGGTTACACTAAAGATAGGAAGTTCAGGTAAATAAGACAGAGCATCCTTTCTGCAAACAAAATTGCTCCTACCACTCTGAATCTGCACTGAAACAGAACAAGCAACTTGTAGTTCATTATCCAGATGGGAATGCCGTACAAATAATATACCTCCTCTTTGTTGTTCATGTTAATGCCTGTTATCAGGCAAGAAACAGAGAAGTGTCTTCTAACCACCCTATAATCAGTACATGCATTTTGGGATGTGGAACATTATGCATGCAAATGTGAGTAACTTCATCTAGAGACTGTAACACATGAATAAACATCCTCGATTCTTTGGGAAAATGGGAAAACGAGGGAGGAAGGGTAGACAAGAAATGCTTTACATCAAAACTGAATGTATTAGTAAATTCCTTTTCAGAAAGACAGCATTAAAATTCACAGTATGATTCTTAGACACACAGAACTGAGCTGGAGCTCAGTGGAACTTAACGTTTTACACTGAAATATTCAACTGACAATCTTCCCGTGATTCAGCGATACACAGCTGGGATTTGCAACAGAGCTGGACAGGGTAATTAATCTGCTCCAAACAATTATATGAACTTGTAATAATAATAATAACCATAATACCCAATTCATTAATATTCCATGACAGACTTCAATGTGGTAAACAAACAGATAGCATGTAACCATAAAACAAACAGCAATTTAAAAGGTCACATATGTTTATAAATCTTACAGTTGCTAAAAGCAGCATTGGCCCTAGGGTCATGCAAGAGTCTGAAGTAAAGTAAATGAAGAATTAAAGAAACAAATGGTTCTAAACCAAAATACATTTTCATTAGTGCCATTTTCTACAGATCCGAAACCTAATACACTGTAATTCAAAAATTAGCAACTCACATAACAGATTTGCTCTCATTTTCTACTATAACCAAGGAAATTAAGCAGCAATTGGCATTTTCTCACCTCTACTAGATTTATAAGATGTAGAAAAAATTCCTGTGCGTCTTGTTGTCGATTAGAGGAAAACTCTGGGTGACCTTTACTTATAAAAGCCTTAAACATTCTGGGAGATATTCCATTGTGCTGAGGCTAAATAAAAGAAAGAGAAAAACTTTAAACAAAGATTTTTATTCAATCCTGAAACAAATATCCCAAAAGTCACTCTACTAGATCTATCCCATTTTTGCCAGTGAAGAAATTATAGTTTCTGTTTCATCTAGTTTTCCATTTTAATAAAAATGGGAAGGGTCCTTGAATGCAGAGCAAGGCCTAAAAGAGTTAACTTAGTAGAGGTACCTCACTCTGTTAGAAGAGAATTGCTCAATGCTTGTTCTGCCTGGCACTAGCTGATAACTTGTCCTGTTCTGCCTACTGGACCAAAAAGCCTAGAAGAATGCTAGGAGTGCTATACAATAAACCTAGTGGTCATAAATTAAGATAACATGGACATTTGAATTAGATAGGAAGGCCTCGAGCCAAAGGTTTTTACAACCTTGAAGAACCAGGTCACTTAACAAAGAAAGGTTAGAAGTTCAATCAAGAGGCAGACACTCCAAGACCACTGAACTGAGGCTGAAGGCTGGAACCCCAAAAGTGATGCCAAAAGAAGAATCTGGAAAGCTTTGCCCAAGCCCCGCCTAGACTCTGCCCAGTCATTAATATGTATGATCAGACGTTGTGACCACATTAATATATAGGATTAGGTGTTGTAATCATGTATCGAGAATGTATAAGATGGCTTGTTTTGCACTGATGATTCAAAGCAAGTCTGTGCAGTGTGAACTGCCTTGCTCCCCAACTTCGTCAATAAATACGTTTGCTGCTAAAAGATCCAAAAGTCACTTAGCAGTTTTTTCTATTCTGGGGTTTTTTGGCTTCATCCTGACACATGATTTGGAGGTTTTAGAATATGTTTTATCACTTAGTTCCTACAGTGCTCCCTCCACCTGTTCTATGGCATTTGCAAGTTAAAAAAAATTACTGCAGGTTTGCTAAAGGTTAGTAATTTTCAGGAAGGTGTTGGTCATGTTGAAAGATCATAACTTACTGCCCTTCGCCATTCAGTAGGAAACTATCTTAAACTGGAAGATCTCCAGCTCCCAAGAGAGTCCTAGTTTTGACTCCAGTCCTCACCTTCTGTATGAAGACCTTTCCAGATCCTCAAGACAACACTAGCTATTACGCCATTTAAATCACACTTTTGACAGGCTCGGAATCTTTTACTCAGATTTTCCCTCATCCTCCATGAAACCAAGTACCTTTCAAGACAATCCAGGCAAAAGTATAACTCATAAAAACTGTTAAAAACTCAGTCAATCTCATTCATTACTAGAGTTGCACCATCATACCAATATAAAAATAGTAAAAGCAGCATGAAATGGGAGGCACAAAAACACTCACTAAAAGAGCAAAATTTTCTTCTTTGTTTTAGCAGGGTACAATATTCCTAGAACCACTGAAATCAGAGGCAGATTCTCAATTTTAAATCTTTTTTAATTTCTGGCAGTACACCAGCAACCACATTAGCCCGAGATGCTCCTTAAAGGCTCTTGTCAGGAGACAGAGTATCAGTAGTGCTTGGACAAAGTGATGTTCTAGGGATTTCTGAATCTTGGGTTATATTTGCTTCAGTGTCCTCAACTGCCTTTCATCAAAACTAGGTCTGAGGAAAGAAATACATAAACTGGCTCACATCACTATCTAAGAGGCTTCTCCCTCTGCCAGAAGCAGGAATGTGGCACACTTGCCCTGCTGTATAATGCAGTGAGTTTGGAGTCAAGCCTTGTTTCCACCTATACACTTTGTACTCAGCCCTTTGAGCAGAAAAGAAGAGAAACTTGCTATCTGGGACACTCTGTGAAAGAGGATTGAACCTTGCAATCCAAACCCTCTCCACCTCAAGGACACAAAAAGAACCCAACCCTGATGACCCTTTAGGCTTTCATCCTCTTTTTAATGTTAAAGTGGGGCCAACAAAAATGCTGCCATTTCCAGGCTAAACTCCTGTGGTGAAAAATTTTGCCTCCACAGTCCCACGAATATTTATGGAATACCTGGCATACTTTCCCCATCAACAGTTGCAAAACAGTTTGGCTAAATATAGATTGTGCTGGACCACTGCAGATCTCATATGAATGCTTTTACAGGCAACAACTCCCCAAAACTCTGGATGAGTTCCAAAGGCTCAGAAAGCTAGAGAACTTGTGGGAGGAAGGGGGGAGGAAAGCAAAGGAAGAAAAATAAAATGAGTAATTGATTTTATGGACACAAAGCAGAAGCACTTGAAAACACTGAAGGCCTAAAATCCTGTGCAGTTGTATTTATTAAAAATGTCATTACAACCCTCTTGAAGATAAAATACTAGCTCTGTGTATATCAGTACAATTGATGGAGGGGAAGGCACCAAAAGAAGAAAAAGCATCCCCAAGCTGAAGAAAACATAGAATCATATTCCCAGAGTGAAACAATGGAGAAAATATCTATATCTGATGGGGCTCTTTTGTAAATAAATTTCCAGTACAACAAGGAACAAAAGCTGTAAAAGCTGTTTCAAATCCAAATGTCCACTATGAATTGTTTGATAAGGAAGTAATTTGATGCATTTAACTTCAACTTTATTAAACTGCATTTATGAACAACACAAGTACTGTTAAATGCCAGTAAATGTCTACTACAACCTGACAGAGTTTTATACCATCTGTCATTAAAAAGTACTCAATGCATCATTGCTAGTAGTGCCTGCAGGGCTAAACACGGAGATGTAGCTTTATTCGAAGGATTCAGGTGCCTGAACTTCCAGCACATTATTCTTCATTCACATCCTGTGTGTGTTTAGCAAAGCAAGTCAGTCAGTACACTGAATTTAATGTATGGAGTCTGCTGCAATCTGTTCCACTACTCCTTAGTCCCAGGAGTGTGTTGGCAAGTTTTGAACTTTAAAGGAAGCAAGTGGGATTCAGTATCTGTTGTTCCAAAACAATGAACACCTACTGCACAAGGCAAGGAGACACAGGACTTCCAGACCATGCAAACTACTCTGTACCAGATGCTCTATCTGTCCGAAATCCCACTGGCATTCTGATTTCAGGAGAAATTCCTATATCAATAATTGATAGATGAAGGTAGAGGAAAACATCTGTTTCCATGGAAACTATCACCATGGCTCTGTCACAGACACATGCATTACTTCTATGGCTCTGCATAGCCCCTCCATCTACATGAAAGCCTCCAACACCACCTAATCTGGCATTGCCTAGAGAGCTTCTCCTAAAATCAGGTGGAATATTCTCAGACACTTGCTGGAAACAACTCTTTAGGTCTTTGTAATTCTTTCTGAAATTTGCAGAGGGTTTTAGAAGCTTGCTTCCAACTACGCAGGACTCTCTGGATCATATTTTTTCTGTTCCTCAGGGAAGATAAACACTGATTGCAAGTTCTAAGGACTTTTGCAGCCATCCCTGGAGCAGCAGAATACTTTATTAGCAGAAGCAATGCTTGCTTTAATGCGCTGCACAAATAGCGCCTGACTAATATATCCCTGCCTGGTATCCTGCACATTCCACCTTGCTAAGCATCCCATCCATGCTGGATCCTCACGTGTTCCTCAATGCCCAGCACCTGTTCCCTTTGCTCAGGATATCACTTGTACCTAGTTACCAGGCTGTACAAACTCAGGCAAATACCTTGTGTTCTTCTTTCATCACCTGCTCAATAAGCTCAGATTTCATGGGTGGCTTGGAGTACTGGCCTGAAAGGAGGCCATGTCCCAGTTTAGCCCTGTAAGGAAGAAAGTGGTGGGGTGGAAACAAACGTGAGAAAAACAGAAAAGAACAGAAAACTTTTATTTCAAGTAAAAAAGTTTACTGCTTTTGACTCCTTGATGAAACATCATTACCTGCAACTAAGTGAGCAAATCTTTCCATTCTACCTTGTGTCATATCTCACTTTCAAGCCCATGAAAAGGTGTTCTTTTGCCCTGCCATTAAATTATTAAGATTCTATTTAAGTTGAGCAAGCAAATCATTGAGAAAACTTACATCTGAGTGTTGAAATCTTGTGTTGGGTCAAGAGGAGAGTAGTCAAATATTCTTGGAAGGTTTCCCACATACCTGGACAGCAAGAACAAAGCAGAAATGTTCAAATACTGCAGCTTAGGGATTCAATCTATGAGTGCTTCTATCACGCAAAAATAACAGTTAAGAAATTAGGAAACAGACATTGAGGTTTTACTTAGAAGCTTCTAGATATGAAGGACATGGCAGACTTGTTCATCTGGAATTTAAATTCTATTCCTTGATCTTGAAATAGCTGCAGGATGGTGCTGCTCAAAACCACACAGCTGAGCTGAGAACCAATGTACTTTCTACTCCTAACCAACATAAGCAAATAAATTTTTATCAGGACAAAAACATGTAAAAAGAATGTTTCTATTGAGATTCTTCAGAGAAACCATTCTGACAACAGAACATACATAGTTGCAGCCAATCTATTAGAAAATGAAGCATTTATCAGCACACTCTGTGATCATTGCTCCTCTTGAGTACAAGAGCATAAGAAAAACAGGCTAGGTAGGTATGGCCATGTTGAAGGAACACGTTTGATTTCTGCCTCCTCCCTCCTCCAAAGATCTCCACTACTTTGTTGATATAAGTGCTCCAGATAACTCCAAGGACCATGCTGTGGAAAATTACCTTCCTTAACAAAGTCCATTTTGGTATTTTTCAACAATGGAGATAAGAAGAGCTGGCACTTAATGAATCCACTGACTGTAGTCCATTTGGCTAACGAAGTAAACAAGCACAAGTTTTCTCCCTCTTCTTCCCCAGAAAGCAATTCTAACATGAGAACCTGGCAGACTTTCTGAAATCTAAAAGCTTTACTTCCAGCACATACACTGCTACTGCTGTGCACTATGAATTTCATTTCAAATCCCAGACTGTCCTTTATAAAGAGGCTTCTCTCCTTGGAGTGATGTGTTATTTTGATCAGTCAAGAGTATTTCAGATTCTTTCATTGTGCTTTTGTCCTCTTATTATTCAGTGGAAGAAAATGCCTACATTACTCTTTACATGATTTTTTAAAATAATTAAAATTAAATTAAATAATTAAAATAGGCCTCTGATAGTTTCCCTCCTTAGCCAGACCTGCATCCAACAGGTGCATTGTCTTCCACTAGAATGGACCAATATTAACGTGTTTGAGCCAGTTTTTTTGCATAAATCACACTGGAGCAACAGAATGACTCCTGCAGTGGTACAAAGGCATGGACAAGTACAAAACCCCTAATGTAATACTGATGATACCAAGATACATAGAGATATGTGCATATGTATATAAAAAGCAGATACACAGACATCAAATTTACACAGTGGCATATGATTTCCCACCACTGAAGCTAAGTCAGTAAGTTCAAAGGCAGATTGGCTTTTGTGTTCCAACTGTTTCCAGATCAATAAACCCACTAAAACCTTTAGGAAGCCACTGAAGTGACTGAAAAAGACCCATTTTCTGGTGAGACAAAAATTAAAATAGAATTTTCCTTAGGAAAACGACAAACTGAGGAATGCAGCAGGTAGTGACAAGAACTGGTTTGAAGCTACTTACGCTCGCTGGAACTCGGGGATGCTGAAAATGGCTTGCATGACAGCATTGAGGTAGCAGCTATTTCCCAGGTTCTTCATGCCAGTGTATCCCGGGCCATACATGGGCTTGAGCTTCACACCAGCTTCCTGAATCACTTCCCATTCGGAGACTCTTGGCTTTATATCATTATCTCTTAGCCCATTCTCTGTCTGAAAGCAACAAGATTTTCTTTTTAATCTGTTTCACTTCTGTTAACTGTTTAACTGCTGCTGCCAGCATCAACAACAACTCTATCTACACTCCAAAAAAAAAAAAAGTCAAACTAATGGACAAAGGGAGGTCAATGCCACATATAAGGGAGAAGATGAGGGTCAGAAAGCTGGCAGCTTGTTTCCCCAATACACCTCTCAGCTCTTCGCCACAGACCACCAGCTCTTTGGGTGTTCCCAGTTGTGACCTCAATCCCAGCTGGGACTTGCACTTCCCTCAGGGCTGTGACCTCAAACCTCAGCACCAAACACTGCATTTTTTCAGGTTTTCTACTCCATTTGTAACAGCCAGGAATAGCTGCTGCTGTAGGAGCTGGTCCTAGCAAACAAACCGCATGAAAGGCTGCAGATCCAAGAACTCTTCCCTTCTTTCAAGAGGGAAAAGCCAAAATTTGTGACACTGAAGTTTCTCCCCTTTACAGCTCAGCCTTCAGCCTGCAGGCACAGGTCACTGCTGGCACTGCTGTGTCACTTCTCTAAGGATTGTTCAGGCTGGAGGCAAAACCTTTGCAACAGCTGAGACTTAGTTTCTGAGGTTGCTGAGTAAAACATATTTTCCAGAAAGATCACTGGATAAAAGAAACTTTTCATTCATTACATTGGCAAGGACTTTAGTATACCAAAATATTATTAGCACCACAAAGACTTTTGAAACTGCAGTTTAACTCTTCTCTGTCATTTCAGCTATTATTAGTTTTCTCACCACTTGGACAATGAAATATGCTAAACCAGTAGCAGGTTTGTTCATTTTTGGCAGTTTTCATGTCTAGGTTCCCAGGTAGTGATACTAAGTTATGTGCTTGAGTGAAAAAACACAAAACCCAAACCACTAAAAACCCAACACAACAAAAACCCCAGCTGCCTTTATAACTATATCCTATTCTGACTTCTTAGATAATTTAAACAGAACTGGAATCAACATCCACTAAGATACAAATTATTAGAAGTACTTCTTTATTAATACAGACACAAACACATGTTCAGGAACAGGACTCTTTTTGCCCCAGTCCCTTTCCATCATATCACACCCTACACCACACTGTTTTCTAGACTTGAATGTGTGTTTTTTCACTTTGTAATGTGTTTCTTACAAAACCTAAGCTGAAATTTACATAAAGAACCTCCAGTCACTTTTTAACTTATCCATTGCTTAGCTTCTTTTTGCCTAAGACTTGTATCTGTTTGCATGTGCAACAGGCTTTTCCCTTCACTCACTGCAATTAAGTATTCTAGATATTCTTCTCTAATTGAGTAAGTTTTTTCATCTTGAAGGCAAATGGTAAATAAAACAGGAGAAGTTAAAAACGTAAACTAAAGAACACAAATACCTCTTTCATAAGGCACCTTTTGGATTTGAGAGCAATGATTCACTCAGATCTCAGACAATAAAACATGAACTGGCAGGTTGGACTTTACAAAATTCAATACTATAACACTCTGAAGGAATCACACAAATAAGCTAAAAATCTCATTCTTCTCCCATTTCTCTCCCACCCCCAACTGAACAAGCAAGGAAACAACAAACCAAACAAAAGATAGATTTCCTACCACTTGCATCTGCAGCATATCGATCCCAAAGTGTGCCAGATGTTTCGCAATATGCGGATCTAAAACCGGCTCCTCTTCGTCGAAGGAATAGACATCTAGAAAAGCAGAGAGAAACCAGTGAGCTCTAGTATCAAATGTTACCCCTTCTCTTTGTTTACCAACATTGCATTCTCAGGGCAGGGCTGCCTATACGAGATGCCTTGTTCAAATTATGCAGGTTTGGTCACGGCCAGCAGAGAAGTGCACAGACAGACGCACAGCTCAGGATGTATCTCAAATGCTCTCCACATAATCACCTCAAGTACTCTCCTCAAAAGCAATTACATGCCTTCCCAGCATTAAAACCTCAAAATATTTACAGTTATGATAGTATTCTCTTTCCCACAAATAACAAATCCATAGGGCAAATAAGGAATAGCAAATGCAAAGTTCTCAGGTATGTGGCCAGTCCACGTTTCAAACAGCACAGCGAGAGATTCTGAATTTTTCTAGAGCTACTAGATACGAGCAGACACATTGAAACTGTGAGTTTATCAGGCCAACTGACTACTGTCAATAGGATTTTAATTTCTAGTACAGTATAAGAAATCTAGGTTTTCCCACAGAGATTCAGGGAGAACAGAGAAATTCCTCATTAGAAATAAAGAGGTGTTTTCTGGATTGGACACCATTGAATTGGACTTCAAAGATTAATCTAATCTTGTGGCTAGGGAGAAAGATTGATTTTATGAGTGAAGTGTCTTGCTTAAACTTATGGGACATCTAGATTTCAGTTCTAGCTCTATGACAGCCCCTTACGGCCTTAAGTAAAAGCTCACCAACATTCTAGCAGGGCAAAGTTCAGATTGTGGAGGGAAGAAATACATCTAATGATGATATTTTCGATATGAAACCGAGTTTAATAAATTCAAAATAAGGACAAGAGATTTGAGAGAGAAAAACCTCTTTTTCACTGTTTACCAACCAAGTCTTGCAATGAAGGTGAGTTCAGAGCAGGTTTCAACTACTTGAGCAAATAATCGTCAAGCTGCAGGCATCACAAAAGGACAGGAGTGATCAGACATTACTAAGGCTTGAACAGGCTTCTTTCTTTTCTCTTCTTGTGTCTTTTCCTCTATAGTAAATTACTTCCCTGCTTTGCTCCCTCCTCACACCAAAATCCAGAATCCCTCCACCACTCTGCCTGCAGTTCTCTCAGGAAAGTTTCCTTCATGCCTGGCAGAGTTTCTCGCACTGATCTTGCTCCACAATGCCAGATCCAGGCTGACAGAGAAATCTTAGCCAGGAGAGAGATGAAACAAACTCGGGAGAAGATAGCAGGAACCCAGACAAAGACTGCTCACAGCACAAATCACTTCTGAAAAGATCCTTACCCTGGCCTCTCCTGACATCTACAGACTCAGCCCATCCCCTCCTGCTTTCACAAAAGGCAGTCTCATTGAAGTCTGCTAGTACCCAAACCACACTGAAATGACACATTGAAGGGTAGCCAAGATCTCAAAGACCTAATGCAACTTTTTACATTGACCAGCCCTATGAAAAACATTAATACTTTCAAACCATTAATACTCTCAAACTATTAACACTCTCAAGCCATCAGACACTCTGTCAATGTTGGTCCCAGTGACCTTCCTGGCATGTGTGTGGCTGTAGCTGCCCATCTGCTGGAATTCCACTGCGTGGTAGCAAACATGCCCAGAAGACATGACTGTTCATCCACACACAAGACATCACAGCATTCCCATACTATTCTGGTGAGGTCACAGCACAGCCAGAAGTTCAAGCACCTAATGGAGTGGCATTACACAGCAACTGATCTTGGGTGACTGCTTTGGAAGCTTTGATATTGTTTTCCCTCTGCTCTGACAACTGCAGGGAACAATCATCTGGGACTACTGACCCAGAGCAGCAGAAATGGAACACATGACTAATCTTTTGCTCAAGCCCAGCCTGTGTCATATACATTAGTACTTTCTGCTGTGTAACTTAAATTCATGGGAGAAAGATGTAATTTGCTTTTCAAAAAATCAAGGAAAGAAGATGAGAGCCACCAAACACAGGTCTGGAGTGCTGTCATACAGACTCTGGTAGATGAGGAATGTAGACAAGTCAGGAAATGTGGCACAAAAATCTGGTATCATTAGAGTGAGAAAGGGATGGGGGAAAGCCCCACCAACACAACTCTGAGACAGACAACACAGAATATTATTAATCAGAGATTAATCATTATGATTCCTATTATTGTAAGAAAAGAAAAATCACAATGCTATCTGTACTTCCTTTTCTTCCACAGCTCAAGATTTACACCTGTTCTGGCTGTGTAGACATCACTGTCCTTAATGGATAGCAGCCAATGGCAACTCTGTCCCTGAAGAAACAAGTTGCTCAGGATCCCCCAAAAAGTATCTGACAATTGCTGAGATTCGCATCCACAGAGCAACTCATTCAAGCACCTGCCACACAGGGCTTCCCACTGCCAATCCCCCATTCCATGCCTCAAACAAGCAACCTCATGGTGACTTGAAATGAAATCTAATGTCACTCTCAAGAGAGGCAGTGGGTAGCACAGTCTGCCCAGTGGTGCTCAGCCTACTGAGGCAAGCAACTTGCCTGACTCTCTGGTGCATCCTGTCCAAGGTCTGAGAGCAGAAGAGAGAAGTTTGGTTCAATTTCTGCCTGATCCCAGATGCATTTGTGGACAGAATGCTACAAGATGGGGCTACTGCCTCAGAAATCTTTCATCATGTGCACAGCACAGACTTCTCAGGGCCAGACAAAGAGCTCTCCTCTGTGTACGTGCAGGTTAAGTGTAAGTGGAGCACTGGCACTACCTCTTTCTCCTTCCTACTGGTGTGAAAAAGGAATAATTTATGTCAGGAGAGGGACTAATGGTTATTACTGCTCTACTGTCACCTCTTCACCTCTAGCCCAGGGAAGCAGAAATCAGACAGACTTTGTGTCACAATCAGCCATGGAGCCTCTTTCCTGAGGCTCATCTGTCATCCAGCCCTATCGAGGGGTTATGAGTACCACGGAAATATAGATCAGAGGCAGAATAATTACTGAAAAGGAAACAAGGAAGGTTGGGGGAGGGAAGTCTTTTCTGTATGGAAACCAAGTAAACATCACTCAGAAGAACAAAGGTCTGTGGAGAACAGCTGGTGCCCCTCATTCAGAGGGGAGGATGACAGCCTGTCCTTTGTTATCCCAAAGGCCACATAAGAGGAAGTAGCTGATCAGTGGGAGGAACAAGGACAGCAGCCATAAGAAAACAAGTATAGCTGCTAAAGATGAGAAAGAAGAGAAAAAAAATTCTGAAAAAACCACTAAAGAATACCCTGTTTATTTTGTAGATGCAGTTGAAACCTACAGCTGGACAAATACCAAACAGCTTCAACAACTGAGATTTGGATAGAAATCATCCAAGACCAGGCTCATGCAAGGAAAAAATATTCCATCCGGGAGAGAAAAGAATGATTTTTCCTTAGTGTTTCTGTGGCACAGCTGGTTGAATCTGACTAAAGTCTCCTTTCCTCGACACTCAATAGGACTTAGAAAAACTCTCAACTGATGCTTGTTAAAAAAATGGGCTGCTCTAAACAGCTATTTTTCATACCTGCAGTCATAAGGACTAAAACCAAAATACAGTCAGGCTATATGTTCTTCCATTTTCACTTCTCCATACAGCTGCAGCAAAAGATCTCTTTGCTTATGATTTTTCAGCTTCTCACATTTTTATTCCATCTAATCCTCAC
The DNA here is from genome assembly GCA_035583185.1 of Anabacerthia variegaticeps. NCBI lineage: Eukaryota > Metazoa > Chordata > Aves > Passeriformes > Furnariidae > Anabacerthia > Anabacerthia variegaticeps. The sequence goes on along the minus strand of JAWWEW010000012.1, from coordinate 6,897,530 downwards.
ATGCCATAATCCTCTCAGCAGCAACACTGCAGAACATCACACTTGGAGAATATGCAAACAAGGACACAGCTTTAGCTTTCTTTCCTCTCAAGATCATGAAGCATTTTGCAACTGAGCATCACAGCAGCCCCATGAAGATGAGTGTTCCTTAGACTGCTGCAGTAACAGTATTTTGTTCAAAAAGAAAAAAGAGCAGTTTCCAGCATAATTACAAAATCCCAAACATGCTGTTACAAGCAGACTTTTCAGAACTTAAGTCATTACCATTTTTTGTTCCTTTGTTACATAAGTTTGAACTGTTTGCCCTAGCAAATGAAGCAGAACTAAAAAAATACTGTTTCTCCAGACTCTGTTGTTTCAATATAACACTATCCTTCTATCATGTCTACTATTATACAAATTTTAAAAAAATACTTACAGAAAAGATATAAAACAATAGAAGAAGAGCAGATAAAACAGGTATGAGCTTTCTCTGAATGGAGTGTGTGTCATTTCCCTCAGCCTCAATCAAGATTCGCAGACTCACGGGGTTTCCTTTCCATATCACACTCTCAAACATTTGCACTTGGTAACAGATATACACTGCTAGTCTCATGCACAACAGATACCTCATCTCAGAACACGCCACGTGTCTGACCTGCTCCGTCAGGAGTGATGGTTCCCAACTTCACTGCCAGGGGGTAGCCCGTCTCCTTGTAGTGCTCCACGGCGTGCCCGTTGCCTCCGCTGCCATCGAAGAACCACTTCCCACACAGCACAGAACCGTCTGTCAGGTTCAGCCACAGGTTCTCCCGCAGGTCACACTTGGAGCACTTCCAACCACTGCGAGAGGAAACACGAGGAAACAACAGAAATAAGTAAGGCAGGAACCAGTCCTGTGTTTCCCACTATGGCAGGTCAAACCAGGGAGTCACGCGAGGGAATTGTGGGCTGAGTTCCTGGGTTTAGCTCAGTTACCCTGGACTGTATTACAGAGCCTACAAGGAACAAACCTTATTACCCTCACCTGGGGGGAATCCTAACACCATTGTCTAACTGTACAAGTGTTTTGGCATGTTTAGATGCCTGCAGCTCTTCTTCCCAGGAGTCAGATTCCTGCTTCCTGTAGGGTGATTTTGCACTGAGGAGCGCATCACAAGCTATCGTCACCTGGAAGACAAATGTATGTCAATCAAAACCTAACACGATTCAGTGACTGGACAGAACTTGGCACTGAGCCTATTGCTAACCACATACAGAACTGGTTATCAGTAAGACTATTTATATACTCAAATATGCATCTAATCTTTTAGACTGCTGTTATTATTTTAGCATGAGAGTAAGCACATGTACTATGTGAGCTTTCCCAGGACAAGCTGGCACCATAAGGGAAGGGATACAGGAGGTAAAAGGAAATCCAAGAAACAAAGATAACTTATAAAAATGACTGACACTATTATGGCTGGTTAAGAAAGATCTTTATGTCCAAACAAGCACCACACATAAGAAAACAAAGCACCATCCTGATAAAAACAGAAACAGGAGACAATTCCTGTGACTACTTCCACACACTCACTGACCAATGCTGGTAACTCTTCTATATTGGGTAATGAGATTTCATAGTGATCAGGAAATATAACAAGTTTTGCTTCATCTTCATATTCGAAGTCATCACTGTTGAGATCACTGCTTGTCTCCAGATCTGGAAAGGAAGATGGGGAATGTTAGGAGATTGTCCCTCAATCAAGGTTCTGAAATCATGGCAGAGGTACCACTATAAGCATTGCTTGCCTGGCATCACCCTGCATGGTGACACTGGTAGTATTTTCTTCTGGCTGGAAATGTTTGTGAAATCCTGATCTGCACTGAAATCTGACCATCCTGCAAGAGGATGTTCCAAGGACCAAAATTTCCACTTGATGTCATCCCCAGTCACAGGCACAGCTGATCTGGCCCCTCTCCAAGCACTGCTCTGTTGCAGACGTCGCATTCTGCAAGCCAGCTAACAAAATCCTGCTCATATTGGACCAAATCAGGATGTAATACTGCTGTGCCTTTTACCCAGGATCTCGAAATGCTATGGAGAATTTGGAGACCAGGGCCACATTGCAGAGCACAAATAAAAAGAGCACCCCATATTTTCCAGATCACAGACCTGGCTGAAACATGCTATGGCTCCCATCCATCTTGAACCTGTGTCCTTTCCTCCCATGAAGATGTCCCTAGCTGGAAGTACTCCTGCATCTCATCCATAGTCGCAAATAGCTACAGCAAGTACAGTTACACTAACATTATCCCTCTCCACTCCTTAACACTGTAACTATTCCTTTAAAAAGCACACATTAACTACTAAGGCTTTCTTTTGAAGATCAGGCCTTCTGAAGTGTTTCTGTACATTCTTCCAGTGTAAGAATCACCTTTCTTGCTTAAATATGAGCCTTGATCAAGTGACATCAGCTAAAATGCTTGTCCAGAAATATGTGGACCCAGAGAGAAGCCAGGAGGGAACTAAGTGGATAGTGTTTGTATCTCTATCTTCATGAAAAAATATAATTTATAATTATCACATAGTGACAAGAGTGAAAAATCTTGCTCAGTTCTTTCCAGGACAAATGAAAAAGATCAAACATGTCGCGTCAGACATTTCACAAAATCCAATTGCAAGAATAGCCCAGGCAACGATGGGATCTTCTGGATCCTTCTCCCACCTGGAGATGAGGGATCTACTGTGTTCTGATGTATCAGACAGTCCCTGACAGAATGAAGTCCAACCAAAAAGGAGATGAATTAGCTGTAGCCAAAGCTGCCTCTCAATGCTAAATGAGCATTGCACCCTGGGAATGCCTGAAATCTCAAATGCATGTTTGAGAGAGGTGAGAATGACAGAAACCAGATGCAGAAAATTAAGCGCTCTATTTACCCAGAGGGCAGTAACAGACTGAACAACCCTAATGATAAAACAAGTATCAAAAGATATTTTAACTTGACCTGGAAAGAACAGCTCTTGAGAGGAACATCAATTCTTGGCTCCCCTCGGCACCAGCCAGTCCTGAGGGGTGACAACACTGTCAGTGACTTCCAGCATGACCTCTCCCTCTCAGCAGCAACCAGCAAAAGCCCCTTCTCATTAGCTCAACGCAGACACAAAAGCACGAACTTTTTCTCAGACTCTAAGCATGTTATTTATACAGAAAATATTAATTCATTACTAATACCCCAAATCATACTAATTTTTATATTGATCCTTTCCCTTACTGAAGCACAACAGAGATGACCAGAAATCTCACTTTAGTCCAGGCTTCCTTCCCAGCTTGTATCAGAGCCCTGTGTTTGACAAATGAGGGAATCTCCATAGATGCAATGTGTAGCAGCTCTCTTGCTCTGTGAAGCAAAGAAACTGAGCATCTCCAAGCAGATGACACATGTGGCAACACACCACAGAGAATTTTCACTTAATGGCCAGAAATATGATGGTGGCCAGCCCAGCAAAACCAGAAGTACTGACCATCTACAAAACAGGACAGAGGCTCCTCAGAGAGGATAAAAACTCAGTGTGTGTTCACTCAGGCTTGGAGGCAGGAAATGTCTCTCCCAGGGCTGTGGTCACACACTGTCTCAGCCACCAGAGGGAACCTGGCGCCAGCTCACACAGCTGGGAGCTGTGGACATGTGTAAGACCTGCTGGTGTCTTCCCTACCTTGACATACTGACATTGAGTTTATAGCATTTAGAATCCGCTCTATAGAAACTGACACTGACAGCAATGACACTGTTGCCTGTGTTCAGACACACACTGCAGCTCATCTCACAACAGAGCAGGGACTTTACTGCTGCTGACCTGACCTGCATTTGAACCAGTGATCCAGGGATGAAAGGCTTGAGTATCCTATTAGCAATCATCTGCTGCCATCTAAGGACTTCACAGGCTTAGGAGCATAAGCCTTCTGTGTGCAATGGGTAGGGGAGGGAAGTTCCTTTTTACCTTCTCAGGGTTCATACCATTCACATTAGCAGAAAAGCAGAAAACAGTGTCCCATCAGCCTGGAGCTCCGGATGTCTGACCCTCCAACATGGCAGCATCACACACCTTATTTTAAAGAAGGATACATACAGCTTCATAACAGCCCCAGGAAACACAATGAGGATTTAAATGGCTTTTGAAGATGACCATGTAAAGCTGGTACACTTCCAGCCACACACCTACTCCCTCTGACTAGGAAGCAAAAGGGACTGCCAGTGCTTTCTAGTAGTTTTCACTCTGAAGACAGTTTCTCAGGGTGCAGACTCAGTACATGAGAGTGGAAAGGCCTTCTAAGGTCACTGACTGCAATCCCTTGATACAGATGACCACATAAACTAATCCCTTTGGGTGACTGTCAGAGAGACCCCTTAAGGATGTTAGTTGAAAACCCCTGAATCACTACGCATATTTTTAAATCTTGGCTTGTGTGTGCTGAGAGCCACAGTTGTTAAGTTCAGAAGGAAGTTCTACCTGCATTTTATTTTCTGTGTCTGTGCAAGGGCTGATATGGCTGAGAAAGCATGAAGGTAGATATAATAAAAACAGATGACTGTCACTTTAGAAGGCAGTGGAGCCCACACTAAATGAGGGCAGAGGTTGACCCTGAAGCCAGTGGTCATCATGTACAGTCTGCAGGCAGTCTCAAACTAGTGCAGAATTTGAGAGAGGAGTAAGAGTAACTATAGGAAAGATGAGCAGGATGAAATCTACTTCCAAATGGTATATATTTGATTAAAAATTACTCTAACACTAAAGGCATTGAAAAACATGAAGTTTCAAGAACTATGCTTCATCCCAAGCTGTTTCTTGGACAAGGATGCTCTTCCAAGAGGCACTGTGAGTAGAAGAATCTCTGGGCAAAAAAAAAGGCTTTACTCAGTTTTAAGACTGAGCCACAAGGCAACCAATCAGTTTGTAATCTTTCCAAAGAGTGACAGCTTGATGGTCAGTGTCCACATCACATTATTTACCTTCTAGAAGACTACCAGCTTAGTCCCAGCTAAACACTGCAGCCACTAAAACAAAGTATCCGTAGGTTATGTGTGTTGTGTTGGGAGGCCAGGACAACAGGCAAAGCAAAGCAACAGGCGTGTTAAAACAGAGGCTCAACTGATGTTGTTATTTTGGGCGAGTGGTCAGTAGAGTAAATTTACTCCACCTCACAGGCATCATTTAGTGACGGTGAGAAATGCATTGCTGCAGAACTGACTGAAAAGAGCAGCTGGAAGACAGAGTACTGTAATGTAAACCAACCCAGCAGAGGGGAAGAAAAGGAGTGGATGTGCCCAGATCAGATTTAGACAAGTTACCAACTGACTGCACTAATAATAGTGGCACAAGGAGACTCCAGACAGGACCCCCAAACAGGATTTCCTGCACATATGGATGTGTCTATGTGTGTGTGTGTGAAAGGGAATACAAACACGAAAATTGAATGAGGATGTTGACCTGCGAGTCTACAACTAATTTTGAAACCCTAGAAAGACATCTTAGGAATCTGGGCTTGATCCTGCTCTCACTGAAAGCTATGGACGAGCTCGTATTGACTTGGAAGTGGAGTGGATGCCCGAGTCTTTAATTCAAATAATTTCTTCCTGAAGCCTCCAAATAATAGTGAATTGCAGCAGCAGCACTTTGCAAACTATAAGCTACTCAATTCATTTGTCTTCAGGCACATTCAAAACATTGACCTCCTCAGATGAACTACAAGAAAGAAAAAATTTTTAAAAACACCCACACTTTACAGTCATAACATCCTCCTTTCCAGAAAAAGGAAAAGCAAAACTTCCTACCAGGATCATTTGGATGATTCACTACTTATAAAATAACATCCAAATTTCTTACTACATCCCCAGAGCATTAGTATGCCATTCTTATTGCTAGATTAGTCCTCACCCCTTGTATTTCTGGCACAGACATGGGTTAAACAAGCAAAACTAAACCACCAAAATTCAAATTGTGAACTATTTTGATAGCAGCATTAGCCAGTGTTAATCTAGCCTAATTTTCACAGTTCTACCAGAACCAGCAATGTATTAAGACTGAATTAGTGTAAGGTATCTGCTCACCATTCTATACTCAACTCAAGCTTAGATGGTAAAGCCAGAAAGCAGCAGGTTCACTCATGGTCTAATCAGTTACTGCTGGGGAGAGTGCACAACTTTACTGGGCTAAACTGTAAAAATAGTGCCAGGAAATGCTCAAATTCTCCTACATTATAGCTTTTCATTCATAGATATATACTCTACATGTGCTTACTTACATAAATATAAATTTAAACCTCTCATAGTAAAAGTCCTCTTCAGAAGCTCACCAGACAGAAATCTCCCCACTTAAAGAGGGTTTTGCTCCTGAGCTGGGAGAGCCAAGTGGAAGCTGTGGTCAGATCCAGTACAGCCACTCTTAGGAATGGTCTTTACACTTAGAAACAGCAGCCAGGGGTGCGTTCACTGCCATTGGCAGGCAGGTGCTAAGAAAGGCTCAGCAAGTGTACAAGTTCTCCCAGACTCTCCAAGTCAATGTTTTCCTTTCCAAGACCTGAGACCAGCTGTGTGTGACAGATACTGCTCCTCACTGACACTCTTCTCCCCAGCAACCCCCACAGATCCGTGACAGAGCTGTTCATTTGAAGCCTTCAAAACACTTTTAATCGATGGTCTAAGTTAGCCCTGACTTTGCTCAAAACAGGCTCGCACACCTTGCTGCACTGGCAGACGATGCTCTGGTAGCCAGGCTGGGAGAGGACACGTGTCTACAGACAAGTTCTGTGACAGCCACTGTGCCAGCTCTGCTTAGCCCAGAGTCCAGGCTTGGCATGGACCAACAGATGCCAGGAAGTGGATACCAGGACAAGGCAAAAATGTGGTGATTCCTCTCCCAGTGCATACCTCCCCCCTTCCAAATATCTGCCTGGCTGGGTGGGGGGTGTATGTGTGTTTTCTGGTTGGTTTTGGAGAAAGAGAAGCAGGGGGAGATACTGTGTGCAGTTAAGGTTTCTCTATTCATAAAACAGGGTCACTTCCTCTTTATAAAGCAAAATGATAAAGAACAAAATATAAAATATTGCTCTACTGATGTTCCACTTGACTCTTTCACAGCTGACGACAACTGAGCTGACATTTCAGAGAACAATTCACCCCACCTCTCTCCCAGAACCACCTCTCTGACCAGCAACAGGTAACTTAGACCACATCTCTGTGCACACACAGTTAAAGACCTTCTGTGTTTTCTTTGCATTTTTCAACATTTACTTCATCTATTCAGTAACACATTAAAAATCACTTCTAGATTTAGTCTCTTAGATAATTTTAAATCAACCAGCAAACTGCATTTGCTCATTTTTCAGTTTTTTTCCAGACCATTTATGATTGCATCAGTTCTTCATAATTAGGACATTATGAAGGACTCTGCTGATACCTCCTGGGAATAACAAGTCCAGGGGGACTCTGCTGGTAACTCTCTGGTAAGGACTGGGCCTCCAATCCTTTCAGTACAAGAATCTTTTCTCTTATTCTACACCCTTTTTGACCAAGAGCTTGTAAGAAAGATCACAGTACATCCTGTTAATTGAGTTTTTCTTATTCACAGATAAAGCCATGAATATGTATGGCAACTATTACACATAGTTCCAGAGTATTCTGACAGACCTGAAAAATCCACAATGATTCTGTTCTTTTGTACTTATACAACTTTTTATGGGCTAATCTGAAAATTAAATTTAGAGATTATACTTCTTCTGGTCCCATTATGTCTTCTTTTTCCCAAATTGGTATCATATTTACCATAGTGTGGCTGATTTAAACACTCACAGCCAACACCCTCCAACCTTCTCCAAAAGAAAACCAAACCAAAATGTGCCCCAAGACCAATGCACATGTGCAAATGCACTCACACTTTGCTGTGAATCTTCTCAGGTTTAGGGAAAGAAAAATCTTCCAGGTGACTGACCCAACCAGTCTGTGTTTTATTGCATTTACTAGATAGCAGCAGCGCTAGAAAGTAATCAGAGAACCCAAAAGATGTTTTCCTAATACTAAGGAGATTGAAAACGGTTTAGTATCTTTAATAGTTTTACGTCAAAGAGGATTATAACGAGCAATGTAACAAATGCCCAAACTGGATTGACTTTGTACACAAAGCTTAAATCTCTGGGCCTTCAGGGAATTAGTCAAAGACATGTAGAAAGGCAGGAATGTTAAAGTTCTCCACTGATCACTGTCTAGTTTCTGTCTGATGGGGTGAGCCCCAGATGGCAGGTTACACACCTGGGCTGGTGGCAGCCAGTTTGGTGCAGACCTCTACCACAGGGCCAATTAACCAGAAATGTGCCCCCATGTCCTCTAAGAAGGCCAGTGGTGTCCTAGGGGGCACTAGGAAGAACGTGGCCAGCAGGCCAAGGAAGAACATCCTCTCTCTCCACTCTGCCCTGGAGAAGCAGCACCTGGAGTTCTGCACCCAGTTCTGGGCTTCCCAGTTCAAGAAAAACAAGGAACTACTGGAGATGGTCCACTGGAGCCCTACAAAGAGGAAAAGGGGACTGAAGAATCTCTCTTATGAGGAAAAGCTGAGAGGGCTGGTCCTGTTCAGCCTGGAAACGGGACTAAGAGGGGATTTTACCAATGCATACAAATATCTTAAGGGCAGGTGTCAAGAGGATGGGGCCAGATTCTCTTCAGTGGTACCCAGAGACAGGACAAGGTGGAACAGGCACAAACCGAAACACGGGAAGTTCCATCTGAATACGAGGAAAAAGTTCTTTCCTTTGAGGGTGACAAAGCACTGGGACAGGCTGCCCAGAGAGGTTGTGCAGTGTCCTTCTATGGAGATATTAAAACCACACCTGGACAGGATCATGTGCAGCCTCCTCTAGGTGAACCTGCTCTAGCAGGGGCTTGGACTAGGTGACCTAGAGAGGTCCCTTCCAACCCCAACCATTCTGTACCAGGTGCCCAAGGTCACAATGAAAAGACAGAACTAAAACAAGCTGTTTAGACGAGAAGTCCACCTGCTCCACACCAATTAAACAAATATTGGATTAAGAAATAAGATGCCAAATTTTGCTAACCACCTCTGCTGCTGTCACATGCAAAATTATCAAATCGGCTGACCTCTCTATGTTTTTGTTTCCTCAGCTATGAACAATAAGAGCAATAATTCTTTGTTTATTTGCCTTAAGCATGGCCAAAACCCAGTAAAATTTGTGGACTCAAAAAAGTGAATACAAAGCATTTGGATGCATGGAAGTACTATCTCCAGGATCCGAGCATTTATTCCCAGTCATCGGGGACTGCAGATGAGATATCTTTTCAAAAGCGCATTAGATTCCCGGAGTGCTGGATTAAATGGTGACACTTCCATGTGCTAAATCCACCCCAGTGAAATTGCACTGCCTTCAGAAGCTCCCTGGGACTTGGAGCACTTGGAACTGCTGCGCCAGATCTACTTAGTGGGAACAAAATGCTCATGTGCAAGGATGGAATTTGAGGACTTCAACATGGCACATCAGAGACTATGCCAGTACCCTGTGTGCTGGCACAGTGCAGTGACAGGAGCCTCCTCCAAATGTATGCAGAATGTCAGCAAGAACAAATTTGGACAATACTTTCGTACTTCATTTTTAGATTCACATTGCTAAGACTGTACAACCATTGCTGCATTGCAGCCAGCTTTGTTTCTGAAACAATTCTTTTATAAGCATCCAGTGACAATCATTATTTTCAATGCAGACTGGCAGTAAATGGCATTCAGGCCAGCATCTGTGATGTAACAGTCTCTTCCTACAAAAGAAGTTTAATTACTTTATGACTCATCTTCAGACTTTTTTCATTCTTAGCTCTCCTTGCAAAACTTACTCCAGACATTAACAACAATTTAATCGATCACAATCTGCAGAGGCTCTTAGGGACACATTCCACAGATCAAAGCAATTCTAAATGAAGGTCATGCTGTTGTTTCCCTTTAGCCATAAGACTTGGCTATTGTAAAGAATACACTTAACCTCTTCATTACCTGAAGAAAAATTCACTATTCAGTATTAATACAGAGAGAATAAATTATAGATGAACTGGAGAAATACTACAAGCAGTAGAAGAGAGAATATGGGCTTTGCACCATGTTCTCCTCATCCATATTTATGAGGCCCTCAGGTTTTCTGGGTAATCTGAATAAATGGATTTTGGATGATATGGACATCGTAAGAAAACTGCTTTCCATGGAAGTGGAGATATAACTGTGGATGCAGCAAAATTAGAGATGCTTGTGATATATGCACACTTGCATTCACTACAGGAGAGACCACGAGATCACTTAAGAACATTTGCTCAGGAAACAATTTTAAAACTGTAACAACCCTTCCTATGACCAGCTGCTGAGCAGAACAGTACCACACTGAGGCCCTGGTATATCTAATTATTAAGTATAGATAAACATTTTAATAAAAGAGTTCTTTGTGGAAACCACAAAGAGAGAGAATGGACAGAATTAGTCAAAAAATGCCTATCAAAGTCTAGGCTGGTTGAGAATATTTGAGGGCCTATTTTAGATTAAAGGGTTTTGTGCATATATACACACATCTCTCAATATGCACCAAAATTGCTAAGAATTACTTATTTGTCTAGGTAAACTTTAAAAATGAGTACCAAAAGTTAAAAATGAAACAAGAGAAAAAGAAAACCCACGAGGAGCCCCCAAAGCCAGACACAATGGTGGACAGAACCCAAGCACACAGGGAGACAGGGTCAGAGAAGGACTGCGTGGAAGCAGCTGTTCACAATACCTAAAAATAGCTTAGCATTCCTCCTTTTTGGTAAAGCTCCACCAGATGCTCCTGGTACCTTCTGGAAAGAGAGAGAGAAACAATTAAAAATCCATCAAGCAAAACAGTAAATCAGCAATAACCCCACACCATCACCATTTCTGATACATATCCATCTGTTCATGGTCCTTCTACCAAATCCCAGTCCTTGATGAGTGAGATTTTAAATCCTCTTTGTTCACCTCAGACCTTGGGACTCGGCTCAGCATTGCCCACCACTGTCATGGGGTGAGGAAGCTCCACCTGAATCCCTCACTGTTGGCTCTGGTGTGATTAAGCAGAGGGTGTCTCATGGTCAGACTGCTGTCCTGTCACCAAGACAGGTGACATCCAGCACCTCTCAAACCTCTAGACTCAAAGCTGGATTAGAGGGAGAAGAAAAGACTATTATCCACATAAAAAATTCAATCCTTCATAACTAATTCCAGCAGAAGCACTTCACTGTGATCCATTAGTCCAGTTAATTTTCTTCTATCCCCAAAAATTGATCTTTTCATCAGCATCCTTGTCTGCTCTTAAGATGAATCCAAATTACCACCATGTTTTCTGTATGCACGGAGGAAACTTGACAACACCCAAGCAATTGTTCAGTGGGATTTTATTGTATTTTTCAATTTAAGCTCCACAGCAGAGAACAGCAACTTCCAGGTGAGATTCAGTTTCAGCCACTACTTTTCCAGGTCAGTATACCTCAACCTACCAGGGAAAACAGTAGTAGCTGAGGAAACGTCAAAGCCAATGCACTTGCTTCTTAAGCTGTTTATTAAATGGCATCATTAAATAAATCAAATTACATTTAATAAGCCTCTGTGGCTATTTGATGCCAACATGATGCATTATGTAGTGTGTAATGTTAGTGTAACTGGCAAGGTTGTTAGGCAACTTTTTTTTTTTTAATAATAATATTGGGATACAACAGGTGGAGAGAAAGCAGCCAAGAACCTGTCAGCCCAGGGAAAGTTCATGTTCACCTCTGCTCCTTCACAGGCAAAAGGGTCACATATTTTGGGTGGTTCCCTTCAGCATGTAAATAAAGCTTTGGCCTAAGCAAACTGCTTGAATCATCAGTGAGGTCTTGTACATCGTAGGAAAATTTTCCATTCTTAGAAAGAGCAGATGCCAACAAACACCCCTTGGTTGCACTTAAGAACAGAATTCATTACCCACCTATAAAAGCCCTAGGGAAAAAGGAGTCAGGATTGGAACTCCAGCATTTAAAATAAAAATTAAAAAATTCTTCAATCAAGAGAAAATAATAAGCAGAACTTCTCTTTCCTTAATACTACTGGAATTTAACAAATGGAAAGGAAGCAGCCAGGAAGCCAAATCTATTTTTAAAAAGTAGCAACAATAAATAACGTAACTCAATTACAAATAGATTAGGTATAAATTAAATATACTCCAAGGATTATAGTTTCAGAAATAAAAAAGTGCTGGTTGCAATACTGGGAAGCTCCAATTGAATTCTGATGTCACCAAGTGGGATATTGCGATTAAGAGCAAGGATTTCAAAGAGAAAGAATTCACATCGAGTGTTTATATTTAATCCAGGCTGGCAATTCTTTCAGTTTGATTTTCCAAACTGCCAAATACATTGGAATTGCAGATGCTCCTGAAAAACCCACAACCTGACAGTTTTACCTTGTTTCTCCACCTGCCAGAAATCATTGAAAACTCTCGCCATGCACAAAGCCACTTTGGTTTCTAACAGATGTAACACACCCAGCGAATGGGAGTGCACAGGAGGCATCAGCAGTGGCATTAAATTTCATTTGTGATGCTTCTTGGACAAGGTGACAGCGCAGCCTGTTCTGCATTCCCTTGAGCTGCACCAATGCCACATTTTTTATGACACTGGCATCCCCGAATAACACCCAGGAACCCATCACTGTAGGAACCTTCATGCTTCTCTCCCAGTGTTTTAAACAGGGCTGAGGTATCACCATAGCACCAAGCTAAAGCTCTGCCTGGAACTGAGTAGTACCCAGTCAATTGTATATAAGTCATACATACTGCAGGAAAGTGGCTGATTGAAAAATTCTGAAGAGTGAAATTCTGTGGAAAATAAAAAAAAAATAATTTTCTTTATTCAGCTGAGAATTTTACCAGAGGGTGCTCCATAACTTGCACCTTGTGCATGTTTCTGATGATTCAGCAGATGCTGACCTGCCACTGGCAGCTACTCCAGCTCTACTTAAGCCAACAGGCTGAAGATGTGAGCCTTATTTCTAATTGAATTGTGACAAGATACACAACTGACACTTATTCCAAACATCTTTGGAAGCAAAGTGGGATTTCTGCAGCAATGCAGTGCATTCTACAAGGACGATGCCAAGGGAACCACAGGCAAGAATAGCAGCCTCACTAAAAGAGTCTTAACATAGCATATCCAATGCCTTTGGCTTTACTGTATCCCACACCATCAAAAACTTGGCTTAAAAAAACAAAACCACAACACAACATGTGCCAGACACGTCGTAAAACTGTTCCAGTGAAGGCCTGATGTTTCACATTGCTCAAAGGAAAGGGTAGCACTTAAGAAGCAAACAGCCATGGTAAAAAAAAATCCACAGCTAATAGATGAGGAATCCTGGCTCTGAGCCCTATTAGGTGATGCAATCTTCACCTGCACCACAGAGTCAAACCCTGTTTCCTACCACATGACCCAGAGCACCAGTGCGTTGCCACCTTCAAGCACAGAGCCAGCCCCTCTGCAACATCCTGATCCACACAGGGAAAAACAGGAACCACTGAACTAGTTCATCTGAAGGGGTATGCAACACCAAGCAACTGCTGGAATATTTCTTTCCATTCTGGAGTTCTTCAACCTAACCTTTATCAGGAAAGGAATTTCTGACACCTCATTTTAATGCCAGTTACACTAACATACTGGAAGGAAGTTATAGACAAGGAAAGCTGACAGGATTTCTGCCCACCTGTCTCTAGATAGCATCTTTCAGCAGTGTTAAAGTCAGTCAGAAGAACTGTTGCTAAAACTAGACCAGGCTCTCCAAAAATTCAGTTAACAGTGTGAAGTAAAATGTTAGTACCACCCTTAGAAGGAAAGGCAATTCTAAAGTATAACAAACATTATTAACAATCTCAGCCTGGAAGACACGCAATCCACCTCACTGTAATTCTGATAAAATATGAACAGTTATCTACTGGAAATAAGATAAGTGGTCAGGGCACTTTACATAACTCAGGGCCTTCATCACCCAGGGGAAACATTGCTGTAGAATGAGAAACAAGTACTCTAACCCCCTCCAAGCACCTATTTTAAGCCCTCCAACTTGCCAATAGAGACAAAGCTTATGGAAGAGTGAGCTATAAGCAAACCCAAGGCTTTCCATATAGCTCAGGTCAGAAGTCATTAACAGCCCTTTAAAGATGTCAGACAAACCACACAGAGTTATGAAGCAAAGGTTGTAACTTGCTGTTTACATGCAGTGATAGTATGGAAGGACAGTGAACAAAGTTTGTATGGACACATCCATGTGTGTGGGGTACTCTAAAGGAGGGGCAGTTTGTGTCTCTAGAAACCAGCCTTAATTTAAGCTAAATTTAAGATCCCAGGCTAGGTCTGGATTTAACCATTACCTGAACTTTAGGAGCAAAAGAAGTCCTGTCACACTGAGATGAAACCTTACACAAAAAGTAGATCTCAGAAGCTTTCAGCCAAATCTGAACCAAACCCAGTAATTCTACACTTCAAAGGTAGGCTTCAGAAAATATTTAGCTACCTGCAGTGTGAACATAATATGCAGACAATATGCATGTAATGAGTACTGGAAAAGATCAGTGGAAGTCAGGAACAAGTTGTCTTTAGGATCTGACACTTTAGGGCTTTTGATTCATCTCAGAACTGAAGTTACAGGATTGGTTGAGATCAAAGCACCTGAATTTGATATCCAGCCCCAAATCTGAACGTGTTCACTTCTGCCATTCAGGACTTGGCCTATGTCTGAAATGCATCACCCAAATGAGCACGAGACCAGGAAATGCTGGGTAGTTAGTGGGGAGTGGGGAAGCCACAAGTCTCACCTCTATCACGTGGCGTTTCAGATGCAAATACACACACTGTCCTGTTTTCCGGTAATGCCTTTCAATGTGTTCCCTTCCAAATCCCAGAAATGTGTTCATGCACACATAGAGTCCTCCTTCTGAATCCTAAAAGGAATGACACAAACAGTTATGACACAGAAGGAACTGAACAGGACAGAAAGGACTCAGCACACATTAAAAAAAGCCAAAGAATTGAAGACATTTTCTGTTACCACACAAGCACTTTCATAGCACATTATTCTGTATATTATCAGTCCTCTAAGAAGCTTCCACATCATATCACATATCACATCACTCCTACAGAAACTCTTTGAAACAGGTTACTTTACAACTGTAGATTAGTGTTTGTCCAAATTGGAGGTCTGAAATTTAGTCTTGAAAAATTCCACCTGAGTGCCAAATCCACAGAGATTTGTAGGTGTAGAAATTTGTAAAATATAGAGATAAAGAAGCACAGACATTTGTTTGAAATATTAGAATTTTCTTTTGCCATTTAGTTGCAAGAACATCATTCCAAACCAGACAGCAGAGCTGGCGGTCCACATATTCAGCCACAACTTCTACAACTGATCACAATCTTGCCTGAGGAAAGCAGATCTCAAGTGACCTTACAGCTCTTAAAACTGGCCAACAAAAAATTGGCAAGTGTTTTGTGTACATTCTTCCGTATCTGTCAGGGATTCTCTCTATTCAGGCAACTAGAGAGCTTGGAGACAAGGGCATTGCAAAGGAAAGATAAAGATATATACTCCTGGTACTGATCACAAATGCTGACATTTCAGTAACATAACCTGGCAGGAGTCCCACCACTTTTTGCTCTCCAAAAACTGAGTGTTGATGTGGGCTTTTACCAGGGCCTTGCTCAGTTTTAACACCACTCTAAGATCTCTTCTATATCAGGCTGCCAGGAGGACTTTCAGTCATCTGCTCATTGGTGTTGGACCAATTTTTTCAAGCTAACATGCATTGTTTTGAATAGGTGGTGCATAACAAAGACTGAGCCTTTCAGAAGCTCTGTGGCCTTCCTTCTATTGTGAGCATGTTTGTACTGTTGGATAGTACAGAATATCTCACGTGAAATTCTCCAAAGAACAACAGGAACTTATCCAGGGGCACCCAAGAAGAAAATTTATATATATATATATATATAAATTTTTATATATATATATATAAAAGCAAGGATCATTACCTCCAGAAACAAATCATATTAGATGCATACATAAATATAAGTATTGAAAATTGTTACAGCAACAACTGCTTTGACAGGATACCACCTGATAGTGCCATACAAGTTGAAACCAGGCTTGAATGTGCCACTCTAAACCGAGTTAATTCTCCCCAACCTATTTCAAAGACTGGCACTGAGTATTTCTGTAGGACTTGAGGGAATCAATTCCAGCTTACCCACACCTGTAGGCTACTCTTTCAAACATGGTCCCTTCTATCAATACAACTGAAGCCAGACTGAAGAACTGCCTCAGACCCCAATAAATACTGGTGCTTCCAAAGCAGCCAGCAAAGCCAAGGAGCTGAGGAGCAGAACATGAAGAGAGAACAGAGAATGATGTTTCACCCCAAGACTTGTCTCTTTCACTTTTCTTAATGGGAGCCAACACATACAAGCTTCACCTTTTCAGATTTAACTGAGAGGTGAACATGTAATGAACTATAGAGCTGTTGCTTTACCTACTTCTGAAGGTCAGCAATCGCCTTGAGCATTCTAGGATTGAAATATGCAATCTGAAGCAAGGGTTTAGCCTATCTGCCACTCACACTCAACATACACCACGTCTTGCAGCATCTGGATATCACAATGATTACATTTGCAGATGAAACTATTCAGCTATCTCATTTCTGATCCACATAACCCCTGAGAATCTACATAAAAAATCCCCAGAGTTATTTTTAATTTTAAATATTCACAGTGAAGTATTCACAGCCTTGAGAACTGTAGCTGATAACTAGAGATGTGCTCAAAAGTAATAAAGCTGTTAAAAGAAAACTTCAAACCTGGTATTCAAAATATTCCCCAAATACAGTTGTATGTAAAATGTGTTACCTTTATTTTAATTTCCACTACTTTTTCACAGATTTATCTACCTTAAGGCCCATTATACTTTCGCTGTCTGCTCTTCTATCCTGTATTCCAAATCCCTTTGCATTATCTCCTCTGAGAAAGCCATGGATGCGCCCTCCACAAGAGGATCCTACAGGTACCCAGTCTAAATAAAAACATATAGTGTTGGACTCTACAGTCTCAAGAACTTTGTTTAAAGTTTTGTTTTCTTGGAGACCAGTGTCTCTTTTTCTGGAGGGAATCCAAGGGACCACTGAACCTTTTCTGAGAAGCAGCCTATGACAACAATCTGACACTTTCAATATATGAGCTAAATGTAGAGTCTGAGTAAGTTGGTTGTGGTTACTAACAAAACAGTTATTCCTCCTGGAGAACACAGGCAGTGCTCTCTCACACAGCTTGGAAAGAAGTGGACAGACTGTCCAAAAGCTTAAAGGTCACAACAAAACAGGAGCCTGTGTGAAAAAAGACACCTTTGCAGATGGCTGTATAAAGGATTAGGCCCCTGTTTGGTGCTCAAAAAAAACACTTGACTGTGATCAAAGACAAACTTTGTGCTGGTTAATTGAACCCTCTTGACCACACAACCAGTTCTGGAAGGAATGACATTTTACATAGGCTGTGGCATGTAAATCTTTGCATTTGACATTCATTTTAGACATGCATAAAAGTTTATGCTGGAGGAAGACAGCATATCTAAAGTACTGAAGACACTATTTTAAACCAGAAAAATATAAATTGTCCTGACAGATAAAACCAGAAATTTTAGGGGGGTATTTTTCCCTGTTCACTCTTGTTTGAGCATGTACTGGACATGTAGTGTGAAGTTTAGGATAATGTATAAACATTGCCTTCACAGGCATTATTGGGGCTGAAGCTTGTACTTGCTCAGGGCTTCATCAGTACCCAGAAGAACATTCGAGCAGGTCAGTCCTCTCACCTTCTAAGCAGAATGAAAAGTAATTGCTCTTCGCTGTATTTCTTCCTGTTCTTTGCTGCTAAGATGGTCATGGTATGCCAGGTGTTTTATTGAGAGAGAGGGAGACAACAGTCCACACCAGGGAGAAAAGTATTTTTTAAAAAAACAAACAAACCAACCCTGCTCTTACTTAATTCATGTTTTGAGGAAGGAAAGAGACACAGAATCCACAGAGAAAGAGAGCAAAAACGCACCAGTTACTCCCTCTCAGGCCTCAAAAACAGAGCAAGGAAGAAGCTGGAGGGTGAGAGGTCTGGAAACACAAATGTGAGTCCATGAGGGCACAGAGAGGCACCCCCCTCACTGCACACTGCTGAGGCACCAGACACTAACAGCTTCCAAACGCTACTGAACTGATCAGGAGCTGAACTAATGACCTCTATCCCATTAGCAACCCCCTCAAATCATTTAGACTCCTCAGGGACATCCAGGGTTTAGCAATTTCAGCTCCTGAGGTGGCTCAGACAACAATGAATTTATAAAAACACAATGGCTGCAGTGATCTACTATCATGGCAAACAGTTAGAGGCTTGGGCACAGTGTGTGCTACACAGCTGTTTGCTTTAGACCCTCTCAACAGTGACAAAACTTGCTAATATAGGTATCAGAGTAACGGGGACAGAAGGAAAGTGGAAAAATAATTATAAGAACAACTGGGCATCTGGTAAAGAGGAGAGAGAGAAGCAACAGAATCAGAAAAAGGAATGGAACAACACAGACATACACAAACACTGGTGTGAAAATACATACAAGCAGTGAGGAGGAGTCATGTACTACTGGAACTGATGGAAGATGAGAGAGATGGGAAAAGAAGAGCTGGGTTGGGCAGAGAAAGAAAGGATAAATGGTCTGGGGGTAAGAAATAAATTACAGATCTTCCAATAACTGGACTGTTAGCTACAAGTGCAAAAGAAATCCTTCCCCTGCCCTTTCTTAAGCACTGCATACCACTGGATATTCCCCTATGAGAAGATTATCTCACAATTGCTTAATAAAGATGTCCAGTAGCTCTGTTGTAAAATCTAGATAGGCACATGATCAAGGCCAATCCAGTACACCACTTAAAACATTCCTGGGGAGAAAAAAGCTGTGTGGGTCAGTCAGTCACTAAAATGAAACCAAACCACCATTCCAGGAGGTGGATAGACTGCTCACCCATATCTGTAAGTCACAGGAGAACTCCAGAGCAGGACATACGTAATTCTGGAACAGTATCCTGGACAAGTCACAGTCACAGGCAGGATCAAGGCTTCACAATAAGTGAGCAAATACAATGGCAAAAACT
Organism: Anabacerthia variegaticeps; assembly: GCA_035583185.1. Classification (NCBI taxonomy): domain Eukaryota; kingdom Metazoa; phylum Chordata; class Aves; order Passeriformes; family Furnariidae; genus Anabacerthia; species Anabacerthia variegaticeps. The sequence goes on along the minus strand of JAWWEW010000012.1, from coordinate 6,878,310 downwards.
AACGTTAGGTCAGGAGTACTTCTAACCTGCAACCAGGAATACAGAAGTTCCCCCCATCAATCATCACTTATTGGGTGATCACAGCTTATCCAGGTGCAGATTGTGTGGGACACTGACAGAGGTGTCTCAGACCCACCAGGGCTGCCTGCTGAGCTCAAGCAGCACCGCCTGTACTGCTCCCTTTGCAGCTGAGATTTAGGGATCTCAATGGTTTTGTGTGGTGCAGAGCCCTGGCTGTACAATTCTGTTGGTCACAAACACAGCACTGTGCTTCCAGAACAGAAAATCTGGGGAGAAGCACTGTGAGGAAAACTTATGGTTCCACAGCAACATCCAGCAGAGCTCCAGTGTTGTCCATTCATCTGCATCTCTGTGTTTAACCTGTGACACTCTGGGTACCTCCCAAAGTCTCTCTGCTACCCAAAATATGAGACAGCTTTGGTATCTCCCTGGCAAGCAACAGTGCAACTCAGCTCTGACTCTTCAGGTGATCACCCACCACCAAGCAATTCACTGCCTCAGCAACTTGGAGGTTATTTTGCAGTTAGACCAAAATCCTTTGTCTGGAGTATTCCATTTGTCTTGGAGTGTGCAGTCCTCTTGTTTCCTCACTGCTGCTCCCATTTCATCAATGGAAACAAGATACCAGCCTATCCCTCACAGACACTGGCCAGAATGACTTTCTGATTTTCTTCAAGAAATATTGACCAAAGGAGCACCCAGCTAGGAGGTGCTTATTTCTAGAAAGTTTTACACATTATGGTCACTGATATCCATTACACACTCCAGACTCTCAAGGATTTTAGTCTCAGCTGTACTGTATAACAAACAGCAGAGCATCAGCACAGCTTAGCCTTTGGGAATTGTCCCAACATAACCATCACAGAGTTCCCAAGCCACAAAAATGAAGTCAGCAAGATTCACAAAGGAAGCTGTTGTCAGCAGCAAGGTTTTCCAGTGGAGCAAAGCCAAGCTTTCAGCTGCTCAAACAAACACAGTCCTGCACTCCACAGAACCAGGCTGCTTGGTCCTGTCCCCGTGTCAGAGTCATGAGCTTTGCTGGGGTTGTAACCAATGCCCTTCGTGGGGAAGGTTTCAGAGCACATCCATGTACACCTTACATAGCTTACACATAAGCCTTTCTTGCACTCCAATTTGTATCCCTTTTCCAGCTGTTGCCTCTCCCTCAGATGGGTCTAGTCTAAAACAACTCAAGGTCTTTGAGACCAGGATAGCATTAAAATGTGGAATTTCCACAGGTGAGTACTATATTTCTATAGAAATAATAGTAAGACAAAAGATTACAGAATGCAATCCTTTTACCTCCTGCCTTCTACTGAACACAAAGTCAGGATCATTCCTCAAAAGAGGAAGAGAAGTCACAGTGGACACAGGAGAAGAAACCTGTATCACAGTGGCAGAGATAGGGAAAAAGTCACCAGGAGGGATGACTGCCTCAGATCCGAAAAATTAGAGGTACAGGACTTCATCAGCCAAATTGTAGGGAAGCAGCTGGCTCCCCAGCAGCCTGCCTTCCCTCCTTCATTCCCGTATAAATCAGTGGCTAACTGGAGTAGGAGCCTTCATCACAGAAACACAGTTTTCCTAGCAGATGCCAAAAAACACAGAAAAATAATTAAAACTTAAGTCATAAAAAGTCATACTTTCTCATCTTATGAGACAAGCAAACTAAAAAGTGTCACTAGGGCTCTTGAGTGCACAGAAATTTGCCTCCCATTTCTGCCAACTTTCCTGGGAACCAACCCTAGCATGTTCTGTTGAAAGTAGGCCAAATCTAAGGACATGAATTCCTCATCTGTTTAGTGGTATTTCTAACAATACCACCTTTCTGAGATCACCATGCTACAGTTAATCCATGTAGAAAAAACACACTGAATATCCACTGGTACCTCTCCTAGCTCACACTTCTGAACTCTCTCAACTAGTAATGACTTATTGTAGCACAAAGGTGCCATTGTTCTCAGATCTTCACCCAAGGAAGTAAGATTTTAAACTCACGGAAAAGGAACATTGATCAGTTTTGAGAACAATCAGAAAAGCTGTCTATATCCACTGGAACATGGATCTTGTGACACTGCACTACTCAGATCCAGACAACATAACCAACAGGGTGACAAACAGGGCTTCAAAAGCCAGGTCTTGCTGCCGTGTTAAGCTTTGCACAGTTGGAAGATGGAGCTCCTCACACCCAGTACCTGATTTTCCTCAGCACCCCCTGACGGGAACAGCTCTGATTTTGACCATTCTACCCTGCTTGGGCCTTTCAAAATTGCTGCTGGGTCTTCCCTCATCATTATCATCATCATCATTTGTACACTAATACTCACAGGTCTGATGGTTTCCAGTATATTTTCAGGATCACAACACATCCTTACAGGAAAAGTCATAATATACAATCAGCATAGCTAAAGGAACTTGAGCATAGAATTGCTGCATTACTGGGTATGTCACTTTAAAACATTCAAACACTCCAAAAATTCTCTTCTTCAGAGAAGAAAAAAGGGGGAGAAGAAAACAAAATAGAAAGAAACTACTGAAATAAGATCTTGTATAGAAAAAAAGTGACAGAACAAAAACATCTTGCCTTGAGTTGACTCCAAACAGACATGGTGAAGTTAAACTGTAAGAACAAACATATTTTAAATGGCAAAATGAGAAGATGTAAGGAAATACTGAGAAATATTCTTACAGGAGAAAACATCTCCTCTACCAAAAATGCAATCTGGGATTTTAGCGTGGCTAACAAAACCAAAAGCATGTTTTTCAGCATTGATCATTTGCTTTAACATTTTAACAAAGCCAACAAAGAGCATCTCTTTTTTCAAAAAGAGGCAGGTACCTCAACAAGAAGAGGCTCCCTTAGGTGAGAACCTAAGAAAATAAGTCACAAAACCAACCTAACCCAAAATATAAACATCTCCCTCTAGCCAAGCAACAACCTGTCTGTATCCTTTCACTTTCCTTCTGAATGAAAAACTGTAAAAACACAGCTTTGTTATTTCCAATTTGTAAACGGCAGTGTTTTACCCCTGAGAGCACACATTATGTTTGCCCATTAGAAACACCATCTTAAAAACAATACTCAAGTATCTGTTAGATTACAGGGAATTAAAAATAAAATCTGAGACAAGTCTTTCACTCAGCTAAGCTGAGGAGTGGTATGGGCTGAAAAGTCCTGGGAAACAATACAAACTGACACTACTTTTCTTTTCACTGGTATTGCATAGGTTCAGCTAAGCCTTTTGCCCAGTGAATGCCCATAACACGATTTAAACAAAAAGTTTTTACATTGGAGGGCAGCCTTTTTCAAAATCTGAAATCTCTTCCCAATAAAAGGATGAAACATTTTTGAGCATGAAGAAAAAAATAGGAAAAAAAAAAAACCAAACAAACCAGAACCAAATCACAGGTGCTGTTTCCAACTTCTTTTGCTACTTTTATAGACAGTTTCTGTTTGGTTTAAATGTTTTATGCATCGTTCAAACATATTGTTTAGCTAAAGAGCTTTTGCTGTGTTTACCTGAGGCTTTTTTTTGGGGGGGTGGTGATTGATTAGCTTTTAATCTCTATTTAATATCCCTTCCCACTTGTTAACAGAAACTTTTTATAAAACATAGCATCGAGGAAGTCGGAAAGCGTTACTAAAAACATCAACCATGTGTTCACCCAAGCAAAAATGTGAAGGGAAGACAGTGGTATATTGATTTTCCCCCGCCAAAACCTTCTTAAGTATATAATGCAATTATCGCCTCTGCGGCAGAGGCTGATTTGGCAGTTCTAATCAGCCGCCCCCAGTACAGTCAGGGCTGCTGGGTGACACTTGAGATGTGAAGAGTGTGAGTAAAAATAACCTCTGTTCAACAAGACATGACGAACACCAGACAGCTGAGTCACCTTTAAAGCCAAGTTTGATTTTTTGTATTGGAAGGATTTATCGAAGAGAGGGGGAATTATTGAAAAGCAGCAGGTAAAGGATTCCAAAATCTGTCTCAAACTTATCTTTCATTAAATATTCTGTAGTGTAAACCCTGAGCTTCCTTTGGATTGCAGCCATTAACATTGACCTCGATGTTAGTGCTAGATATTAGTGCTAGATCACCTTTGGGAAAACTCAGCTTCATGTGGAGGAGCACCTTTTAAAATAATTTCAGCTCTGTTTAAAAAAGTGTCTTTTCTAAGCACCTGTTTCTTACAGAGCATTGCCCATTCATGAAGTATTACCAGTGAAGTTAAAAATTAGTCAGGCCCCAAATCTGCCACTGAACCCATGCAGTCTGTGGAGCAGGAGGAAGGTTTGCAAGACACCACCGAAATGACACCACAGCAAGTTTCCTGTACACGAAACATTCATCTATCAGCGAACTAACCAAGCTCGTGGGGAAATACTTGAAGTTCAGTGACACAAGTGAAACCGTGGGGGAGAAAGTGTTTCGGGGCAACTTTCACACTGATTTTCAGGATGAGCCTTTATGCTGGAAGCTTTCCCTGAAGATTTGGAATAGGATGAGCGCCCAGGCAGTAGGAAAACAAAACTACTGGCATCTGTTCGGCGAAATACACCCAGGACAAGGCCAGCTACCGCACCTTCCCACCACCTCGGCGCGAAAGCAAAAGCAGGGCTCCAGGGAGGGGCGGGCAGCAGGGGAGTTTCCCCAAAACCACAAAACCCCCGTGTCCAAGCAACCGCTTGAGACAGCCCCGAGGAGGAAGATAAACAACCATCGCAGGAAGGGACGGCGGTGCTGCGGGGGAGCCGGGGATGTGCGGGGGAGCCGGGGATGTGCGGGGCGCGGCTCCGGCGGGGCGAGGGGTGCGGCAGGTGGAGGGTCTGCCCTGGGAGGGGTGCGGAGCGCCGGGGCCAGGCGGGGAGGGTCTGCCCTGGCTCCGGGGAGGGTCTGCCCTGGCTCCGGGGAGGGTCTGCCCTGCTGCGGGGTGCGCGGGGAGCGGCGGGGGCGGCGCGGGGAAGGGGCGCGGAGGCAGCCGGGGGTGTCTCGCTGCACTCACGGGCGAGTCGTAGGAGAAGGCACACTCCGTCTTGTAGACCCGGTCCCCTGACTTGGGCACCCGGATCGTGGGCATGTAGGGCACGAGCAGCTCGCCCAGGTCCCCGGCGGCCATCTGCGCATCGCCGCCGCCGAGCAGCGCCGCCCGCTCCATCCTCCTTCCCTCCCTGCTTCCCTGCTTCCCTGCTTCCCTTCCCTTCCCTTCCCTTCCCTCCCGCCGCCCTGCGGAGCCTCTGCGGAGCCGGCGGGGCAGCGGGCCGGGGCAGGGCGGCGGCGGGAGCCGGGCCCGAGGGAGGGCAGGGGGAGGGAAGATGCTATTTTTGATCCAATGGCAGCGGGAGCGGCACCAGCTGCGGCGGCGGCACCCGGGGGTCCCGCCGGGGGCGGCATTCCCAGCCCGGCTCTGTGCCCGCGGCCCGCGGTTCACCCCGAAAACCCCTCGTTCCCCCGAGGGAAGGACGCAGATTTCGCCCCCCGGTGTCCCTGCGGAGCGGGTTCCCTTTGCCCGGTGATACCCCGCTGCAGTCGCCTTTATTTTATTTCTAAGCGGTTAAATACTAGATGTATTTTTGTATGTTTTTGTATTTTTTTTTTTTTTTATAAAATACGCACAGTAAACCCCCACTGTACATACTCCACCGCCCAGTCTCTCCCCTGCTGTGCCCGGAGCTGCCGGGCAGGTGTCCGTGTGTCCAGCGCCGGCCGTGCTGCCCGCCCTGATGTCACAGGGCACTGTGGAGGAGCGAGGTGATGGGATACAGCGCGGGAATGCCCCGCCTGGGATGCCCCAGGAAGCCCAAATTTAGCGTCTTGTACCTTCAGCTGAAAGTGACCTTTTTGGGGGCATTTGGTGTTTCTTGCTTTTCGCCACTTTGAAAGAATAGTCAGGGGAAGGAAAGAGAGTGAAGTGACTTTGTAGGAAAAAATACTGAAATAACATTTTGCCAAGTAATAACCATTACATATGCCTGGAAGCAACAGCATTAAGGAAATGACAGGCCCATTTAAAATGAAGATGTGTAATGTAGGTGAATAACCTTCTACCATGTCCACATTATATCCAAGAATTAATCGATTGCTTCCAAACAGGTGATGTGTCCTTCGCTAGAACCACCTTTTACCTCAAAAGGTTTCAAAAGGTGGCCCCAGTGAAATCTCAATTAAAAACAGAATAGAAAAATAAGTTTATATCCAGCAATGACCAGGCTGTGAGGATGAGCAGAGCAGCGCACTCTGAAGTGCAGAAGTGTTTGGAACAATGTGAAACACTGAGGGCACAATATGATGTCCATGGAATGATTTTAGACTTACTCAAGAACAGACATTACATCAGACTTGTGAGCAGCACTAGATGCTGGATAAAAATCACTAATACAGTCAGACAGATTTATTTTACCTGAGGAGACTTTGTGCTTTTTTAATGGCTTCTCTTATGAATAACTCAGCATTTATAAACAATGAGAGCCATAAGACGACACATGAGCCATCTAACCTGAGAGATTGATCCAAACGAAAAGGACAAGCAAAGCACTGATACAAAATCAATGTCTTTCTAATGTTTGGCAGTACCAGGAAACAGCAAACGAGGCAGTTTTTGCTTAAAATAGTCCATGCAGTGTTCCTTAAGAAAGGAATGTATCTTTTAAGTTTCAAACCACAAGATGATAAGGGGTTAGTAAAGGGCTTGGGCTTATTTCCTTTAAAAAGAGGGGATTTTGAATATGGACAGATAATTTAGGGTCACAGACTGTAAGAGGCACTTCCCATCACTCTTAAGATATTTAAAACCAGAGTACTGTGGTCTGTAGAACCTGAGGAAACACATCCCTCTAGTGGCAAAAGCCTGCCAGGTAAAGAGAGAACCCTCCATATTCCCTGGTTGTCAAAACTGGTGTAGAGAAACAGCTGTACAGTTCTGAAAATGCATGGCAGGTAAGTATCGCCTTATTCACCTTATGTCTTTCTTAATTTGTTCAGGGTTAATGAAGGTTGCACAGCACACTTCCATGTGAGTTTTGAAGATATGTAACCATAGAGCAGAAGATGGTATCTGTTCACCCAGCAGTGGTAATAAGGTGACCCATAAAACCCATTAACTAACATCAGCCTATACCATTCTCCCTGGCTCGATCCTTGCTCTTTAGCTATCCAGAAATCCTTTCATAACAACCTTCAATATGCATTTTCCTTTTTTTCCCCTTTCTTCATTGTACTAAGCCTGTTATAGAAAGTAGAAACCTCTCTAACAACAGTATAAATAACTCTATACATCACTAAAAGTGTTAGATATGCAGCAGCTAACAGGAAAGTATTTTGTTTAGTATTTGAACACTAAGATTCTTCTTTCTCCTGAGAAGTTTTACATGACAGAGGATAAATTTCAGCCAAGAAACTCCCAGGCTATTTTCAAGAGTTGGATGAAAAACTTAAGACCTATAAAATCCTCTAAAAATCACTAAAACATGAATTGACATGCATCTAATGTTCAAGAACCTTTCCTTCACTTTCTACTCCCACATCTGACAGTATAGATCGTCATAGGCCTGGACAAGCACTTTTATATTAATTCTGCCTTCTGAAAACAAAGGAGCTATCCAAGGTAATATTACCTCAGTAATGAAAAATTATTTGTCTAAAGTGGTAGATATAATCCTAATAATGTAAAGACCTGAAGGTATTTTTCTTACTTAGCTCATCTTCCATCAATTATCTGACACAAGGCACTGAGAAAGAAAAAACCTTACAGTTTCCTCTTTCACTTGAAACTTTAAATGCTAGAAATCACACCATGAAAACTAGTATTACCAACTCGTTTCATATATATTAGGTCACAGAACATCACTGATGTTCTGAAGGAAAGGAGTAATTCTTGGCAACTGACATACGGCATTTTTGCTGATAAACAACCTTTTCTTTCAAGTGACTGGAACCAACATAAACATTGTTTATTTTATTAATTTCCATCAGCAATCAGCAGGATGTCTATTCCATAGCTCATACATTTAAGACCATGCACACTGTCCTAAAATTGTTTAATTGTCAGGCGTGGATTTCATAGAATTGTCAACAAGGTTCTTATCAGGTGTTTCATAATGATACCACGGTCCGTCTCCCCGGTGCCTCATCAGTCTGCGCGCCTCCAACTCCATCAGCCTGAGGAAAAAAACCCAAGAGACACACTCAACATATGGAGTCTATTGATGTACTGATGTTTAATATCAGAGCATTACTGACAATAGCAATGACTTCAGCATCTGTGTTTTATAAATACTGCTCAAAGATAGGTAATACCAAAACGTGAAGGGTTCAACTAAAACATGAGCTATTATTTCCTTCCATTTTATTTTTTTTCAGCAAGTCATTTCACAAAGAAGTAATAAAAATATTTGGCAGTCACAGGTTCTTTTCCAGCTGTGAGCATCAGCAGGGCAAAAAGAGCTGTCCGTTTGCTGACTCAGGAAGACTGAGCTCTACCTTTATAAATACCAAATTTGAAGAGAGTGTTTACAAGACTGGCCTTGGATTGTTCTGGTAATCTTAATACTGAGAAGGCAGGGACAAGAGATACCATAACTTCCACCCTGGCACCAGCCAGTGCAGCACTTGGGGTCAGGTGATACATGACAGCATAGTATGTTAAGCAAAATCAAAGAGTCAACTACACTATGTATCAGTATTTTAAAACCATCTAATATACCTCATTTCAGCTTTCTTCGCTTCAATATCAAGCACAGCCATCTGTTTCTCATAGTCCTTTTCAGGGGGGTCAAGAATGTAACGAGCTATCCAGCGACTGATAGGGTGCTGGAAAATATAAAAGCAGAGATTATTTATGCAATTTCCAAGTAGAAATGTCATCGTAACAGAATAATTTTGTATATTCAGAGTCCTGAAAAGATGTCATTGACATTACGAGTGCTGCCATTCAAACAATAATAGTAAAGTTAAAACCAAGCACAACTATTTGTGAGATCAGAACCCTAAAAAGCTGCATTTCTTTTGCCATTTTCAATGCCAAGATAGCCTGTAGAGGACTATTCTGGCGCAAAGTTAAAAGTTAATGGAAGACAGGTGATTTATTTTCTGTCTGGTGAAGTAAAGTTCTTCAAACTGCCACTGTACTCATTGACATGGACTCCTACTGTGATGAGTAACATTTCAAAGTTTTGCTTTCACATAGAGGGCATTTCATTAGGAAAAAAGTCTAAATGGGTTGAAATAGTCACAATAATATTGCTGAATTCAATTACTTCCTACCAGAAACAGAACAGTGCTTGCAGCAAGAAGCCAGGGACTAGTTTTAAAAAAATACAATGAAATTAAAAACATACAACCTTGAGTTTCTGACTATAAATATCTTCAATTCTACACAGAAAAGCATGTGTGATATTGGACTTTAAAACAACGCTAGCAAACAGTAAAAAAGAAATATCACTTTAAAATCTCAAGATGTTATAGAAAAGAAACAAAGAAAAAAGCTGTGTCCTGTGAATGCAGAGGACTGTCCTTACTATTTAGGAATATTATAAAAGAATTCTTGGCATACAGCCTCAGCAGTTTACTTGCATAAAGTTATAGATCATTTGCATCTGTTTGTGTCAAAAAACAGATATGCATGTTCCATAAAGCTGAAAAAAAGCAAGTATACCCAAATCGTAACTGCACTACTTGAGTTTTATTACACTGATACTCACTATCATACTCCATACATTTTACTCTCCAAAGTATCACCAAGAGAAAGGCTGTCCATAACATGCCACCCTTTTACATGTTACACTCACTTTGTAGTATTCCCAGTGCTCTGGGACATAACCTTCGGGAATTTCTGCAAGTTCAGCTTCACCTGACAAGGAAAGGAGAGGAGGAATATTTAATTATGTGATTATTTTTCAGAAGTACCTTATAGTCTGCCTTTCACATGGACAGTACTTAATCCCTCAACACGAGCTCTATTCAGAAAAATTGGAATTACAGTTTTCCCAGACACATCACACCGCATGCGTGTAGCTCATGGCCTTCAAGTGACTCAACAAATGTCACTTGTGCAGACATGCCACACACCAAAGCGGTGAAATTAGCAACTACACAGAGGAAACAACTGGGATCAAGTCCACAGAAATGCCCTCAGGAGATGAAAATATGGATTTTTCCTAATTTGTCTATTAAATTAATCAGATATTATTACAGCAGTAGATTTAACACACGTATTGCCAAGCAGAATTTTGGCTTGTTTGCTTGATAAAAGGCAACAGCTGTAGCCTTGTTAAAGTAGTACATAAAACAAGGTGATACAGACTTCTCATGGGAACACAGAACTGTTCACTAAACTTCACTGATGTTTGAAAGACTGTCAGAAGACTAAAGAAAATATACTGGGAACATCTTCTATGTACTTATACAATATTATTGTAACTGTTAGGCCTATTTCATGGTCTTCCAAAGAGCAAGGCTTAAAAGATCTCTTTTTTTCTATCCAGCATGCTGAGTTTCCATTAATAATTTTAACATTGTACTTTGCTTAGCCACGATAGAGCACTCACCAATGAAGATGTTGACATATGTTATGAACAGTGCTGCTGGTATTCCTGTCAGGAATATGTAGAATCTCTGTTTCGGGGATAAAAGAAACAGCATGGGAAACTCAGAACCCAGATAAAATTTAGGTGAGGTCTATTTGAAAATGATGCAACAGCCAATAATTCTTAGATTTGCATTGCTAGCTTACAAAGGGATGTTGCGTGTAAACACTGCTGTTTGAAATGAGTTAATTAATGAACCAAAGCACATAAAGAGCGATGCTGTATCAGCCCAGGAGCCTGTCCAGTTGAGCTTTCCCTCTCCCAGCAGGGTCTGTCTCTGCAGCAGTGACACCAACACTTCCCTCAGCATCTTGGGATGCCTGGAATGAGGCACTGACAGCAATGCAATAATCCAACACAAATGCAGCCACTGCTGGCTCTGGTGACTTGGAAGGCAGACGAAGCCTGAGCATGTGAAAGGAGTTGGATCAAACTGGCTGTTACCTGCCCACAATAGGCTTTACCCCAAACCTGGCTTTTGAGGGGTCAAACTCAGGTCAGGCTTCCTAAATCTCACCTCTGGGACTAGTGCTTTAGGTAACTGAAGGCAAATCCTGCAGAAGAGTAACTAAGACGTTTTAAAAAGAAGGGTGGAGTGGAAAGCATTTGTGGGTTATGCATATGTGAACACGGACACTTAATTTAAGAATGCTACTACAGCAGTAATTTAAGTGCCTATCCCAACCTTTGCTATTTAATTAGTCTTTTAACTTCATCTGTCCCTGATTTTACAGCATATGACAGAAAAGTCTTAAGAAGGACTGCAATTGTTGTTTGTGTGAATAGTGCCCACCATGTTTTAGATGCTGTCACATAAACAACATAGAAAATTGTATTTTAGACACTCTTACACCGTTTTCAAGGGATGTGTTATACCAAGTGCAATAAATTTAGTTTTAACTCACCAACAAGTTCAGAAATCGAGTATCATAAAAACTCGTTGCCTTGATAATAAACATTCTCTTCCCGTGGCCGCTGCTGTGTCGGACAGGAACTGAAAACGGAACCAAAGTGTTACGGTTTTGTATCCCGTGGGCGATTCTGCAGGACAAGGTCAAACACACAGGCGAGGACAGGAAACAAAACGTATACAGCACCGGCTGAGTTGTTCCCTGCTGGTTTTCTGCAGGTCACCACTGTTTATGGGAACGAATTTCCTATTTTGCTAGGATGAACCTATTTTTTTCCTAACTTTAGAGATGGACTTATTTCTGCCTTTAAGTCTCAACAAGTAAAGCACTGAATGTCACCCTACAGGGTCAAGTAAATTGACGATCATTATGTCGAGAACGCCACCCTCCCGCCCATTTCCATCCCTGTTTTGCCCCCAAAAAAGGCAGTTTTTCCCAGGAACGGCGACACGCTGGATCCGCTCAGCCCCCGGCCCTCGGCGCCCCAAGGTCACCTCGCCCCCGGCACACCCGCCCCGCCGCTGCCCCTCTGAGGCCGTACCGAGGGTGCCGGGGAGGCGGGGGACTATCCCGGTGATCCCGGTGATCCCGGTGTTCCCGGCCCGCCTCGCCGCCCAGGCCGCGGCCGCCCTCAGCACCCGGCTCATGGCCGCCATGGCTGGGACTGGCACGGGGCGGGGCCAGCGGCGCCGCTTTCCGCCGCGGGCTGAAGCCGGTCTGCCGCCATCTTGGTAAAGGGCACGTTCCTCCCAATGCTCCCCCTCCTCCGGTGGGGCGAGGGGTGAAGCCGGGCGGGCGCCATCTTGGCAAAGGGCAGGTTCGTCGCAATGCTGCCGACCCTCCGCGAGGGCGCTGGGTGAAGCCGGGCAGGCGCCATCTTGGCGAAGGGCAGGTGGGAGCGGGCCCCGAGGGAGGCGCGGGGCGATGGCGGCGCTGGGCGCGCTGTGCCGCTCCCTCACGGCCGCGCTGCGGCTGCCCCGGGCCCCGCCGGGCCCACCCGGGTACGAACCGCGCCGGGAGGGCGAGGGCTCTGGGGGCGGGAGGAGCGTGTTCGTGTGTGCCGTGTCCGCCTGCCCTGGCTCCTGTGACCCAGGGGCTGCAGGGCGGTGCTGTGGCCTCTGGCATGGCCTAAGGGCAGCAGGAAGCGTTTCCCTCTGCCTGATAAAGTTCTGCCGTCCTTGTGCTGGCACTTCCAGCGTGAGTGTGGGGGGTGTTTTGTGCTTTACCGTGTTTTCACAGCTTTTGCCACTAAGGCCACGAGGGAGGGCGTGGGTTCTCCCTCTCTGGAGACATTCCAAGCCCACCTGGGTGTGTTCCTGTGTCACCTGCTCCAGGTGACCCTGCCTTGGCAGGGGGTTGGACTGGGTGATCTCCAGAGGTCCCCTCCAACCTAACAATTCCGTAATGTGTTCTTGTTCAGCAAAGCTCAAATTTACTCCTTAATCTTTCATTTTTATTTATCTCTGAGTGTAGACATTTGATAATGAGATGAGGGGGAGGAGAAAACACCGAGATGAGATTTTTGGGAATAACCAAACCCATGTCTTTTCCCCCCCCAGAATGAAACAAACATCCTCGTTTAGCTGAATATTAGTTTTCTTATCATTCATGTTTTTTCTTCTAATTTTTATGCAGGTTGGCACTGAACCTGTTCCACAAAAACCTGCCAAAAGTTGAGCCCCTCCATGAGGTGAAGCTCCTACATACAACTGTGTCTCGGAGGGGTCTGGAGGAGTTTTTTGATGATCCAAAAAACTGGGGAGAAAAAAGGGTAAAATCTGGTGAGTTGTATTTAGCGTTTCCAATAGTGATCTTTGAGCCACTTGTGCTCAGCTGAAATCTGACCTGGGTTTTTTTTGCATCATAGGGAGTATTCATAGCTACATAAAACTTATTTTTTTATGTGTATATATACATACATCTGCTTGTGCATCTTTATGCCTGTTAATTTTTGCTCTGTGTGCTCAGTGTTTGTGAAAGCGAATAGCTGTTGGGCAGCAAAATGTTTTGCTGTAAAGCCTCTGCCTTGCTCTGAGAGTGTATGACAGGAGAGATGTTCTTTGATGAAATACACAGTCCTATAGAACAAAAGTAGTTCAGTGTAAAGATTCATCCTATAGCTTTCCCTGTTCCCAGCCTTATGAAATAAATACTAAACAAATGAATAAAAACAAATAAACACTACATGTAATTGCCTCTTTAATGTATTTGTATATTTAAAGCAAAGCTGAATATCCCCAAGGATAGCTTTGCAAGTGGTAGTATTCTTTTTAAAAGCGATCCTTGTCCTGTTGATTCAGCTGAGCCTGCTAATAGAAGCACTTTTTTTTTTCAGAATAAGAGAACTTCATTCTACTAAATCATTGTTTTTTGATTTTTTTTTTATTTTTTACAGGGGATGCATGGAATATAAAGCAGCTAAGGGGCAAGAGTAGTGAAGACTTACACAAACTTTGGTAAGTAAGTTTCAGTGAAGAAGCTTCTAGTCTTTCAAAGCAGCTCTGCTCTTTTTATTAAAATGTGGCTTGTGAACTCAGCTATAACTTTAGTCTGCCACACAGCTCTGCAGGCTCAAGCCTGTTTTGGGCTTGGAACAGCTCCAGTTCTGACCCTTCTCAGAACACAGAAGCTCTAATGCAGGTGGGCTGTGGGAGAGTTGTGTCCAGCACAAAGGTTTGGTATGAAGATGCTGAGTTTGTACCCTTTGGGAGTTGTTTGAATTGGACAGAATTGATTTTAAGTGCCTTCTGGTGGGACCAGGCACTACGTTAGATCAGGGTGCTCAGGTCTATGTTTATTTTGATCTTGAAAGTCTCTGAGGTTGGAAGTTGCATCACCACTTCAGGAAACCTCTGCCAGGGCTAAACTAGCACTTAGTCATTACTGTAAGTAGTTTTTTCCTTGCTGTATCTTGTCCTTTTCCTGTGCACCTGTAAGAAGAATCTGGCTCTGTCCAGGTAGTGGAAGACAACTTGGTGTTCACGTTTTTCCTCCCAAGCCTTCTTCATTCCAGGATAAGTAAACCTGTCTCACTCATCCTCTCCTTGTATGTCCTGTATGTCAGCTCTCCTCTCCCCACCTCTACTGGGCTTTCTCCAGTTGGTCAGTACCTTTTTGTTTCTTTATATAAAGCCAACAGATACAGGATATGGGATTTTACTGTGTTCTCTCCAACAGGATAGTAAGTGAGTAACTGCTAAGGTATCTGGAAGTGGCTTTTCAATTACTGTGCTTTCTGATCTAGGTACGTGCTGCTGAAAGAAAGAAACATGCTTTTAACTTTACAGCAAGAAGCAAAACGACAGCTCAAGCCTATGCCAAGTCCAGAACGGTTAGAAAAGGTAACTTGTTCACAGTGCATAAAATTACATCTCTGAAGTAAAATTTCTCAGTGAAAGCTGAAGTGTTTGTAAGCTCATTAAAGACCTTTTCTTTAAATTATTTCCCTGATTTTGGTATATGCACAAACACTGCCCAAATCATAGTTTGCTCGAGGCAGCTTTCTCATCAGCCAGTGGGCGTTACTGGGGCTGTGACCAGACTCCACAGTGAAAACTAAAATAACAGCCAGTACAAACCATCTGACAGAATTACAGACAGCAAATCTTCTGTCTGCTTCCCCTGCTTCCTCCCCAGCCCTGCCTCAGAGCTTTCTGTACTTCCAGCATCAGCACTGGATCTGGCTTTATGCATGAGCCAGCTGGTCTTTCAGCAAATATCAGACCATCAGTTATTTCACATCTGTTCTGCCATCAAGTGATGTTTTTAAAGCACCTGTTTCATACTGTTCTAGTACACAGGGCCTGCTCAGCTGTTTCACTCAGTCCACAACTGAGAGAGAACTCATGATTAAATTGTAGTGTGTTTTACCATTGTTCTTCATTTTGTCTTAGGTCTTTATTTGAGATCTTTTAAATTGTCAGCATTGGTTTTTGTTGGCCCATACTGAAACTATTTGTCTTTCCAGGTAGAAACATCTATGAAAAATATAGACTTGGTTGTCAAAGAAAGAGAAGTTGCTTTGAGGCTTTTACAGACTGGCCATGAAAAGCCAGTACCTGGAGAGTGGAGACATGACTTCTTGGGACGCACCTTCTGGTACGGAAAGGTTTTTTTAGTATGTGTGAATTTTTGTTGTGGTGTGTCTCTACCAGACCAAAAAAGGGTCCATACACTGTATAGAACCAAATCTATTTTCTGCTCAGCATTCAGGCACTTCTTGAGCTTTGGCACTTTTTTCCCAATGTGATTATAATTGTTGCTGAATAACTCAGTAGCAAACTCTACCATTAATTATAAGAAAATTAGTTCCACGTAACTGATTTCTGTGCTCAGAGGACGTTTGCTACTACACCTTTTCTGCTACATGTGAATCAACTATGTAGTAATGTTCAAGTTGAACCACCTAGACTTTCCTAGTTAAAATAAAAATCCACATATTTGGGGACAAGAAAGTACAAAGAGCTGTTTGGGATTCCCTACTAGTCTTGGCAGATATTTAACTTAGGTGGAAGCTTCTACTTTCGAATTATTTGTTGTCCAGATACTTTCAGTAATCTGTTATGTCAGGTGATGATGCTGAAGGCTCTGGCAGGACCTATAATTTCATTAACCAGTATTTCACCCTCATCATAATGGCATTGGAAGCACTTAATTACAGTGTTCGGCTCTTCGGAAACAGTGTAGATAATACAAGGTCAAATGTTACAATAATGGTCACTTTTCAGTTGTTATCCACCTGTTTCCTCATCAAATGTAAATGAGCATTGAGTGCAGTGACCAATAGATTTACATCTCTAGGGATGAGGCTTCTTTGTATCTCTTTCTTCTGGAAACATTGTCCACAGAGAAGGCAGTGCCCATATATTTGAAGTCCAGTTCCCAGTGAAAGCAGGGACGGGGCAGAGAACATGGAAGGGCTGTTAAGCACAGGGAGAAACTCTGGAATACACATGGTAGTAGGTGTGACACTCTCTGAATGCGCTGGAGTCCACAGGCAAGTCTGCACAAACCATCTGTGCAGCCCATGTGCAAGAGGAACCCTGAACAGAAAGAAGAGTCTGTATTTAGGGGGAGAGGCTTATGTTCTGTCAAACTTGCACTTGACAGGACACTGCAACATGCATTTGAAAGAAAATTGTAATAGAAACAAGACTCTTCAGACACTGTTCACATCAGCTTTGGGAAGTTTTCTTATGAAGGAATAACTTTTAACTATAATTGCAAATAATTACTGTTTATACTGGGCCCTGCATTCAAACACCTACAA
Source organism: Anabacerthia variegaticeps (assembly GCA_035583185.1). Taxonomy (NCBI): domain Eukaryota; kingdom Metazoa; phylum Chordata; class Aves; order Passeriformes; family Furnariidae; genus Anabacerthia; species Anabacerthia variegaticeps. Next base: position 6,861,527 of record JAWWEW010000012.1, on the reverse strand, counting down.
TTTTTAGGGCAAGACCACTTCCTACAGAAATAGGCTGAGCTACAAAGGCGATGCAGTTACAAACAAAGCCAGCAAGGACTGCAAATAAATACCCTTCACAAATTCTGCAGTCTACCAGACCACTATATCACTGTACTGAACCCAAGAGAAACTGGCAGAATCCCAGAATGAAGACAATGTATACATTCTGTAATCACTTTTATCTGTCTCTAACAGGTACAGTTACAAGGAATGGCCAATACCGTGGTACTTGAACGAAAAACACAAAAAGAAGAAATTCTATTACTTACCTCATGTGAATCACTTCATCAGGTAAAAAGATTTTTTTGACATGGAAGGTTATTTTCTGTTCTGTTCGTCATTCTCCTCATTCCACTTTACAAGGAAAAAATAGTGGTAATCTTTTGTTGTATTTACAGCTAGTAAACTGAAAATGGGGGATTTTAAATCATAGCTCGCTCTTGTTTCTTTTTTCTGTTCCCATTTTAGTTACTAAGAGACATGGTTTTGCAGTTGTATGGTAAAAGTAACTTCACATGCAGACTACCAAAGATCCTCCCAGAGGTCGAATTCATGTAGAATTCAGAAACAGAAGGGGAAAAAAAAATTGCCTTGCAGGCCCTTTTACTTTCAAAAGCAAATGAATACTGAAACTGTTAATTGCCAACAGCCTTTGTCTGATCAGGGGGTGAGCTCATTAAGGTGGTCACAGGTTGTATGGACATTAACCACGCTCACTTCTCTGTTTTAGACTCAGACTTGAAAAGTTCTTACGTAAAAGGGCAAGAAGGCAAAACCTGGAGAGGACGAGGCGGAAGGTCTTGGAGAGGAAGTTCCCTCACCTTGCTCTGAAGTCTCAGAGTCAGTAACATGCTGGAAGAGCCCTGCAAGCAAGTGGTCAAGTGCTTGTGATTGGAACACGAAACATGTTCTGAAACTACAAACAACTCCACTGACCATTCCAGAGTCTTTTTTTTTTTTTTTTTTTTTAATGCCACATTTGACTTAAATAAACTTGTGATCTGGAATTAAAAAGCAGCTTTGATGCCTAATTCAAAAAATAACATTTCTTTCTAGAAACATTTGATAAATGATGTGTTAGCCAGCTGTTGTGAGACAGTAACAATGAACAGCAGCAACTGAGTGCCAGTATGAAGTGTAGGCATAGTGTTTACCTGGCTTAGTTTAACAAATATGCATTAAAACCAGACAGAAACATGAAAGCAGCTGAAGCTCACATAAGCCTTTTCCCTGGTATTTTTCCTTCTATTTTTTCTATTTTTCTGAACATTTTCCCTGAGTTACAGGTAACTTACACAAGGTACATTTGCGTTCTGCATAAATGCATTGGAAAATAGGCTCTTCAGTCTGCCATGAGGAACTTTCTCCTCTGCTTTCAGAGCAACTTTGTCTCAGGAGCAACTCCTCGTTCTCACAATAAAGACAAAAGCAGGCTGGTTTGATAAATTACTTTATTGTTTGGAGGTAATGTGAAACTTTTCAAATAGAGGCCTCAATTATTTACCCACAAGGTCTTTTAGGATATAAAAATGTAGCAGTACTTTTATTTTCTGTTTATTTTTTTAGATCAGTTAAATGCTATTTGGTTTTCCACAGCTTTTGAGGTAAGGAGCAAAACTTCACTGTGTCCCAGAACAGACCATCACACAGCTGTAAATTAAAGTAAGCTTAACAGCAACGCTGAGCTGCATCCTGACAGCCAGTTCCTGCTGAACAAAAAAAAATCATTCCCATTGCTGTGACCCTGAGAGCACCTTCCCCATGCAAACACAGGCACTTACTGACCCTGCTGGGAGTCCCTGAGGGAGCCAGAGCAGCCCTGAGCCCACAGCCTGCCCTCAGGGTTGCAGCTCCCAGCAAGTGTCCAGCCACACACTGACTGTTCTCCCAGCTCTGGAGAGGCAATTTTTTATTTCAATTTCCCTGGCTCAAACAAGTTTTGCTTCTCACCTACATCACAAAGGCATTAAATACATTCTTAGAAAGCAGGTGGAAAGCATTGATTGCTTGCTGAAATGAAACTGCTCCGTAATAAAAAATTAGCAAACCAGTGCTTAATATAACATTCACTCAATGGAATGTAACACTTCCGTGAGACAGTAAAAGCTTACACCCAACTAGTTACTGAATACAAACTTTCAACTTTTAAAACAGCAGAGTAACTTTCTCTGCAAGTACTCACAAAATTGCTCAAATATAAAAGACCAAATAATAATTTTTTTAAGAGAGAATTAAGAGCAATTTAAGGCCAAAGTACCAGCAAGGAAGACTAGTATGTGAAAGCAGACAAGAAATATTTAATAAATAAGCACAGGCATTTGCAAGGTTATGCCTCTATCTATCAGCTAACCTGTAAAGCTGTTCCCAGGAAAAGATACTAGAGAAAATAGATATTTATACAAAATTATAAAATGCTTGTTACATGAATTATTGCTTTACAATGGATGTAAACATCCTTTTTCTATGATAGTACCAATTAGGTCTCTCTCTCAAAATTTCTAAGGTTTGTTAAAATGGAACTTGAATTATGCAAAAAACCCAATATAAACTTTCTACAAAAAAGAGTCCATCCCATTCCTGAGTATGCTAAAGCTATGAAACAGAAGGAGCACCGAGCAGGCAGCAGTTTTCACAGTACGAGGTCTTAAGGACATTTTCTTTCTACACACTGTTTCCCTCCTTCTTCATATTCTTGTTTAGAAATCCACATCTGTTGAAAAGTACCCTACAAAAAAAACCCACAAAACCAACACGCAATAAAAAAAATTATTCAGAAAACAAATTAGGGTTAATTGAAACATAATTAGCTTTTCTTAGGAAGGAAAACAAGCAAGTAGTTATATTAAATGAGGTAAAAGGACTTGACCTGCTTAACTATCTCTTCTTTGAGTTTTGTAGTGCCAGTGATTAAATTCAAGGCAGCAAATGCAGTACCAAATGCTGATTTCAGTTTCCCTTTCCATGCTGATACATTAATCCCCACAAACCATTTCAGTACTGAGTAACTTGCAGAATTAAGTTCAGGAGTATGATGCAGAAACGTGTTTGTATTTTTAGGGTCTACTAGATATATCTAATTCCTAGAGGCTCTATTTCAAGCCTGCACCTTGCCAATATAAATGGGAGTACATGGAAACGTGTTTTCAGTGGAAACGCTCATGTCTGTTTTTTAAATAGATTCTCTTCATCTCACCATGAGGATGGCCAAGATTAGGATTGCTATGGTAGCGCAAACTGTAACACACTTAAGGGGAATTACATTTTTGGGTGGCAGTGCTCCTTAGCATAGCAACACAGCAACACAGGTGTACTTACCAAAGAAGCCAAAATTGAGCCCCCAATCCATGAGCTGAACCTCCGCTCCACAGTCGTGTTGTTTGCTATCAACTTCAGGCGCATGCTCTAAGCAGAAAGGGAGGCAAAACAAGACATTCAGACAAACTGCAGGCTGGTCACTTCTAGGGACAAGAAGCACAAGGAACTTGGTGAAAAAGGTCCATTTTATTTGCCATGCCATCTGCCCTCTAGAATTCAAGAGCCATGCTGTGGGTTTTTACCTTGTCTCCCAACAGGGAACAGCAGCAAATGCTCACAGGAAGGAATAGGGCAGGTGAAGAGCAACAGTATCACAGTATATACTGTCACCTCCAACTCTGCACTGGGGCTAAAATGTCTAATGTTGCTGAACTTAATTCATCTAGTCTTTTTTGCATCCATTCACTCCTTTTGCTTTCAAAATGCCTTGTAGCAATAAAATCTTTGAATTTCAATGGCTTCCTTCCTCAGCAGTTTTTCCTAACATTCATGATTTCAGAGTTGGTACAAGCAGAACATTTTTCCTTGAACATGAAAATTCAAGAAATACCATAAGCTGTATTTACACTCAAGAACACACAAAGTATTAATGCTTTCTTTGACATTAAGTGATTAAAAGAATGTACATAAGTATGTTAAATCACCGGGTTTTTGTCTATGAGTAAGTTGAGTTGTCTGCAGAATTGAGGAAAACCAATTCCCATGACAAAGTCACAAAGACCTCAGCAGAATGACTGAATTTGCCTCAAGTTAGTCAGCAACACTTCAGGAGAGAGGCCATCCAGGGAAATACTGGCTATTGATTAGGACAATTACAGAACTTAGGATCACAGTCTGAAAGCGGGAGTGGAGCAGTAAAATATTCAAGGAATATTGGAATTTATTTTGTATAAAAACTTTTCATGACTTCTTTCTTTTCTGTACAGAAGATTTTTTTACCCTGCAGAATCTGTTCAGCTGTTTGGTTCCTAACAAAGTCAAGGCTATGATCCATGTTTGTGTATTTACATGGCAGAAAAGCAAAATATAAGTACTCAACACAGTAGTTGAAAGAGTCGCTTTACCGGTGGAGTTTTCTGAGACAGCTCTCTGTTCAATCTGTCTGTGAAACTCTGTATTAGAGTGTTTCCTCCTGCTACAATCACGCTGCCATAGAGGCCCTAAAAAAGAGAAAAAACAACCTACAGCATTAACTCTGAAATCATTCTGGAAACAGCTGTTACTCAGAATAGAGAGGGATGGAACACAGGTACAAACAGTCAACAGCAACAACACATCACTTGATGCCAACCATATTACCTTTCCCAATTCAACTACTCAATCACTTAAAAAATATTTCAAGACACCTTAATATTAAACTATAGAAGGAAGATGGAAACCACATGATTAAGGACTCTAAATGATCTCACAGAACAATTTCTACTATGGAGAACCCTAAACCTACAGATCTCCCCTGTATCTGAAGTGTTGGTTTTCTTACAGCTAGATGCAACCACAAAAGAAAACCCTACAGGAGTTTTCTATATCACTAATGCTGCAGGTGGTGAACACACACCACGGCCCAGCTTATTAAGCCTGCCTGATATGCCAATTATGAGGAAAAAAGTTCTGGAACACCTATGTAGTCTGTATCAAACTGGAATATTTTCCAATTGACACCTGGGAAAGGTAGAGTGTAAGTTTTAAAAAGAAATTTTTCCTTGAAAACCTTTTCTCTTTCTTCTACTCTCTATAAATTCCATACTTTCTAAACATAATCAATTATATCTCCCATTCTTAAAAATCTGAAAATGCCAAAGTTATGAACATAAAATGCTCCTCTGAAGCCAGTCCAGAGCACATTATGCAGTGCAGCCACAAAATCTGCACGTTAGATATTTCATATGGATAGAAATACTAAGTAAACAAAACCCCTCTGATTTAATATTCTGTAAGAAAAAATAGTAATGGTGCATATCCCTATATACAAATATGTAATGCTTACAGAATTATTCTAATGTATTTATCATTATCCTAGTAAATCCACATTTCTTTATCCACAGTGCTCCAGTCCCAAAAATGTGTATCAGCACAAAAATATCTATGCCTCAAAACACTGCCTGGCTGAGTAACACTTACCGGCCTGATGTCGATATCACACATTCCGACGCTTGTTGTGACAACGTGGCTCACACCCAACATCGTGTTACCAGATAAGCCCTGGAAGTAAAATCAGGAATCTACACATCTTTGCTTCAGAAGAGCAAAGCATAGAAAAGCCCTGAATTAGTTGAATTTACAAGTATTAATAGAATGGGAATTAAGTATTTTTTTTTAGGGAAAGAAAAAAATATTTCCATTTTCCCAGTCAGCTCATGTTGAACATTTTATCCTTCACATGCCCAGCCCTAACAAGACAGGGAAGTTCTACCCCCAAGAGAACCCCACAGTGCAAACACACATATCCACATCCTGAATTTAAGAACATCATACAAAAGGAAGCCAAGTGATAACTAGCCATCCAAAGCCCTCCAAGTACACATATCAGAGTGGTTTTACCTTCACATTAGAAGGGTCAAACAATCCCTCAGGGATTTTCAGACGCTCAGCACCGAAGTCACAGTTGTAGCCATTGGGGAACTCATAATGAACTGTTGGCATCTGTGCTGCTACCCTGGAGAATCAGTCAGAAAACAACATACTAAAGTGCTCTGTACAGGCTGTCAGGTTATCTAAGCACAGTTGTAAACTAAGGTTCCAGCGGGAATACTGTGATTGATTAGCTCTTACATTTTCGATAATAATAATTATGATCTCATCTTGGAATATTAAATAAAAAGCTATCACCTGGATGTATGCTTTCATAAATTAACCGTTTTTAGATAAATTCTTCCTCCATAACAAAGCCAGCCAACAGCAATGAACAGACTGAGCACGCCATGCACAACTGGTAACTAATTTAACAAGAAGGAAAGAAGTAACGTACTGTTCATCATAGGTTGAATCTGAAACTTGGAGGACAGAAGCTTGGAAGTCCTGAATGACACACTATGGAATTAAGAATAATATGGTTATAAGAATTTCAGTCTTCAATTTTATATAATTTATATAATTTACAGCACTGGTACTGACTTTTTAAAGATCTTCTACTTCTTCAAGAGAAAACTCTGATATACTTTCAAACAGAACTTATTTATGGGACACTCAGGGGAGCTGAGAGCAGGAGGAAGGCCCTACTTACATTACACATGTAGTTGTGCCACGACCTGGTGACCTGGGGTAACTTCTCTTTTCTCTTCCAATTTGCTGGCGAACCCTCACGAACTGCCTCCTGAGATTGTAGGGCACATGATCATCAGTTAAACATTTCAGCCTCTCCCCAAGAAAACAATTGCTAAATAAAGTTTTTTTCCCACCTTTGAAGCAATCATATATGGAGGAATTATCTCTATGTTCATTTCCTGAAACAATTCCCGGCACTGCATAGTAATAAAGTCTCCTGCAAGTGGTGATTTTACAATACCTAGAAGACAAAAAGGAGATCCAGAATCAAAAAACCCCCACTATGGAAAGTACCAAAATCATGAATAAATTCTCCCAACTAACTATTTGTCAGTGAACACCAGTAGAGTTTTTTTCCTGTTTAAGGGGATATACACAGATTTTAAAAAATGACAAAACTGTACAAGCAGAAATCAAGGTAACTCAGCCCTGATACTGCAATGCTGTTACCCATGAAAGTTTTTACCTTGCTGAAGCACATATCCATCATGCACTGGAATAGCAGTGGTGTGTGTTGCTCCACTATCCAAAATGAGACCTGTAGATCTCCCATTGGCAAAGCTAGCCAAAATGATTAAGGAAAATATTCTAATTTGCACTTTAGAAAAAAATGTTGCCTGAGAGTTAGAGCATAACCAGAAATGAGGACCGTGATATGTTATTCCTTGGCTCTACAAAAGGATTTGTCATTTTCCAGCGTGCACCATCTTTTTGTGAAGTGCACAAGCTCGTGCATTTAACTTCCATCTGTGAACTAAAGCTTTGGATGTACAAAGATGAGATTCATATCAACACTATGCAGCAAGCTCTAAGTACACCCAACTCATTTAGACTTTAAAGCTGAAAAGATTTTATTAGTTAAAAATAATTACAATCATTCTTCTTAAGGCTATGTGAACTACAAGCTCTAATTACTGTATTTAGTATTAGTAGTACGTACAACACCATTTTAGGTCTGTAATACTCTTATCTGTGGTATACAGTGGAAAAAATAATACTAATAAAAAAGACTTGGCCTCCAAGAAAAACATTCAGACTGGGAAAACTTCAAAAATGAACTCTAATGCTTTAAAGTTCAGAAACAGAACTTGTTTACTTCCTCTTCAGATATTTATGGAAAAGTCAATTTTAAAGAAGTTAGACACGCTTTTATAATTGAAATTGCCTAGAACAGGTTTGCCATAATTTCCTGGAGGGAAGAAAAAAACCCATGCAGTGAAATATTTTGAAGGATACGCTGTTAGAACTGCAGTTTTACACAAGAAAAAAGCAGGGATGTTGTAGTGCTCAAACATCAATTCCGTCAGTTTTTCACGCTTTGCTCTTGTATTCCACTAAAAAATAATAAATCAAAAGCACAAATCAGTGACCAAAAGGAAGATGTGTTTGCACACTAAAAGACTAACACAATAAAGAAGCAATTAGAATTGCAGACACAGTTTCAATTCAGACCAAAATTCCATAGAGACAGATTTCTAGTTATTTACTTCTTTAGAGCCTCTTTTATTCCAATTATACTACAATAAATTAATCCTTATCAGTCCCACAAAAGTGATACACACCTTTTCTGTTACAACAGAGATTTCTTTACACTTCTACAGCTCTTCCAGTATCAGTGTCTCTAAGAAATCTCTACAGCAAGTACTATGCCCTTTCCCATGGGGAAAGCTACATGAAGTAACTTGCCTAGTGGGAAGAAAAACAAATCCAGATTTTCCAGTTTCCAAGGTATCTTTCTACAGTTCTACAGTTGTGATTAAGCCAGGTTATACCTCAAATATTTAACACAGTACTGAAAATGTTTTTTTTCCAAGCCAATAAAATAAAATAAGATTAGGTCTGTAAGGAAAACGTTAATGGAAACCTCTATTCAGACACTCACTGAGCCATCAAACATGAAACCGCCATTGCAAATTCATCTACACTCCACAAGATGCAATTCAACACAAGAGAGTAACAAAAATCCTTTTCATAAGATTTTACTAAAGAAAAGCATAACTTGTGTATGGCATTTCTACATTTTCTACTCCAAGATCTGCCGTTCAAACTCTGAGCATTTTTAAATGACAGAAACCGTGTCCACTGATCTTCCCAGAAATCTGCATTCATCCACTTCAGCCTTACAGGACCACTTACAGAAACAAAGACAGAAAAATAAAAACTTCTCCATTGTAAACATTATTTTGTGTAATGTATCAGTAGTTGTAAGGCTGAATGAAGCAAGAGATTCCCAATGGCATTTTAGTAAGTGTAATGTCTTATACAAGACATCCAAACATCTTTTTCCTTTTATTCTGGGCAGTAAAATTTCTTTTTTTAAATTTTCACTTCTTTTCAGTAAGCAAGAAACAGTAGTATATTGCATATACTTTCTAATACAACTCACACAAACTATTGCAAATTGGGGGTTTTTAGACATTTTCCAGAACCTGGCAAAGTATTTTAAAATTGTCATTTATGTAACTAAGATTTAAAACTCGTCACCTAAAAGCCAATGTCAGACTTATCCAAGACTAATGTTTGTAGAGTCAGCAAAAATACTTAGCAAAATGCAAAGCTGCTTTTACTCACTGGTGCTTCAGACATAAGGACAGGATGCAAACTTGCTTCAGATTTAATATGCATTTTGTAAGTGTGATCCAAAATTGCTTGGAAACTATCCCAGTCTTCAACTGTAACAAGATTGAGGCAAGCAGATTAGTTGCTTCTAAGTTTGGTTTCATTTCATTAATAGATAAAGATTTTCCTTTTTTTTTTTTTTTGCACAGAGCTCTTTTGTCAAAAGCTATCTCAGCAGACATACAACTCCTTTAACAGCTCTGCAGAATTCTCTTCATCCACAACCACAAAGATTACAAGAATTATGCTGAAAGTCCACTAACAGTGAAAACCAACCATATTCCATGCAATTTGTACACAAGCTATCTATTATTACAGCTTGTTGCCTTACATAACATCTGTTGACATAAAAGCTACGACCTTCTGCAGCCGGGCAATGCTATTTTAAAATCAGGTAGAAAAAGAAAGAGCACCATACTCATTCCATTTTTCAAAGGTGAAATGGCCTCCATATTCTCCCTGGGGACTCTCAGGGCATTGGTGTCTATGTAGTAAGTCGGGCCCCCTTGTTTGCCTTTGTCACCATCTATCTCCATCAGAGTGCTGCCATTGTCCCTTTCCAGCACCACACCAATGGCTGTTGGAAAATCAACCTGTAAGGCAAAAGGCAATCGGTATACAAGCACTAATACTGTTGTGGATGCTTTTTGCCCCACAAATTCAGACGTCTCCTTATACAATACAGTTATAATAAAACTCAGTGAAATCTGAAAAGCTGTAACTCACAAACGAGATCTAAGGTGTAATTTCATGTTGTATTTCCATGGAGGCACAAAGATTCTCACCTTTGGACAGTCCTCGCCTGCATAGCCTGCTCTCACTGTGTACGAGCCAATGTCAAACACCAGAGCCCCAACTTCATCTGAAAACATTGTTAATAAATAGTGAATGGTTATTAAACTTTCCTGCCCTCCTGACCTTTCCGTGCCCACTACCCGCTTTGCTTGCGAAAGGAGAGAAGCAAATCAAGGCAAGGAGAAGCTTCTCTGTCCAGAACTCCAGTTAACTGGGAGCTCTGGAAGTTCGGACCGGCTTTAACTGGGGCACTGCAACTTTCTCTCGTGCGAGTAAAACGGGAATTTCAACGGGAGAACGCAATTGCATCCAAAGCGATCACCAGATGAAGATTTCAAGAAGTTCTGACTCGGCGGCCACACGCCAGGCAGGCCCGGAGCTCCCGGGGGGTCGGGATGAGGAGCGTGGGACGGAAAGCACCGACCGCCCCACCCCGCGGAGCGACCCGCGCTGGTCCCTGCCCTCCCCGCCGCACAAACCCGCCTGGGGCCGAGCCGGGCCCAGAGCTCCGGGGGGACCCGCACCGCCATCCCGCACCAGGCCGCGGCCCAGCCGATCCGGGGGGAGCACCCTGGCCCACAGGGGGGCACCTCGGCCCACAGAGCCGCAGACAAGGCCGCTGCCGCTGCCGCCCCTCACGGCGGGGCCGGGCGCTCCGGACTCACCTCCCCCGTACACGCCGCCGCTCATGGCTGCCGCTGGGCCCGGCCGCGCTGTCCCCGATGTCCCTAATGCCCCTCTGTGTCCCCTCTATGTCCCCGATACCCCACTATGTCCCTTCTGTGGCCCCGATGCCCCACTGTGTCCCCGCTATCCCCGGGCCCGCTCCCGCCCCCCCCTCCCGCCGCCGCCCCGGCCACCAAAGCGCCCGGGCCGCGCTCCCGCCTGCCCCCCCCCGCCCCCCCGCCCGCCAGCCAATGGCGGCGCCGCGCGGGCACGGCGGACCAATCGCAACCGGTGGAGGGCGGGGCTGTGCCGCGGACAGCCAATCGGAGGGCGGGACGCGGAGGGCGGGAGTGGGGAGAGCGGGGGGGCGGTGTGAGGGAAGGGGCGGGGGGAGCGGGACGGTGAGGGGGACTTGGGGATAGTGTGGGGAAATTAGGGATGGTGAGGGGAAATAAGGGATGGTGAGGGGAAATCGGGGTCGGTGAGGGTGGAAGGGACCACAGCGGGTCACTCGGCCGCAGCACGTGGCACAGGGTTGCTCCCAGGCCGCCCTGGGACGTCTCCAGCGAGGGAGAGGCTCCACACCCTTGTGGGCAGCCTGTGCCAGTCGCTGCACAGCAAAGAAATTCTTCCTCGTGTTCAGGTGGAGCTTCCTGTGCACCAGTGTCTGCTCGGTTGTCCCTGCTGGCCCCTCTGAGCAGAGCCGGGCACAGGCCGGCCCTGTGGCAGGAGCGGGGGACACAGGCTGTGCCAGGTGTAGGCCGTGCCAGGTGTAGGCCGGACAGAGAAAGGCTTTCTGAACAGCAGGGGTGATTTGACATTGGAATGGACTGCCCAGGGAGGTGGTGGAGCCCCTGCTCCTGGGGGTGTTCCAGGACACGCTGGATGTGGCACTTGGTGCCTGGCCTGGTGGGGTTTGGCCTTAGCTTGGACCGGGGGTGTCAGAGCTCCTTTCCCACCTAATTGTGATGTGGTGGTCCGCCTGCTACTGTCACTGCCCTGTTGCGCTCTTACACGGAGAACAAAACATGCTTAAAGTGTGTCTTGATATCCCCCCTCACGTTATTCCTTCCTCCCTTGACCCCCGAGGTTGGTGTGTCTGCAGCTCGGGGCAGCTCAGACTCTTCCAGCTCGGCCACCCCTTCGCCCCTGAATCCTAATTCGGATTTCACATTGCCTTGTTTGGTGTGGGAGAGCTCAGCCAAACTGGTGTTCAGCCAGAGCAGGGACACTATAAAGTTGTACAAATTCAAGGAAACGAAAGAAAGAGACCTCAGGGATAACCAGCACTTAGCATTAGAGAAGACTAAAATTGTGACTGGAGAAAAGGGGAATTGGCTTAAAGGGCAAGTGTTGCTGGTGGGCACCTTTTATAATTTTTATGTGAAAGGCTGGGGAGCTGCGTGTTCTTTTAAAGTTCACATAAGATATATAGCTTATTTCTTAATACCATAGCGAGGATGTCCAAGTGCTTAGATTTAGTCAGCATAGACTATTTATTTATTACCTTTATGTTTGCCTATAAAATGTTGCATAGCATAATGAGTAATCTTTATAGCAGTTAATTATTGGACCGTAAATATTAAATAAAGTGTTTCTTGAATTTTCATCATAAGACAAAAATTACTGGTGTGAGCTCACCTTGTCTTATTTTGATAGGGAGTTCAGAACTTCCTACAAAGCATTGTTTTTTGTCTAAGTTGTGGCTTAAGTTTCAATTATATCTCCTTATTTACACTGAATTTAATCAGAGAGGTAAGAAGAAAGATAAAACTGACATTTGGTGTACCCACATTTTTTTCAGGAATTCTGTAAAGCTGTTGAAAATAGAACTAATTATTGGAAATCTCAGCAGAATTTATGCTGGTGAAGGAGAAAATCAGATGTGTGTGTTTGGATTGCAGCTCCCAGCATGCCTCAGTTAACATTGGGCTGGTGACCAGCAGTTCACTTTTAAGGAGGAGGGTGTGAAAACATAGTAAAAATAGTAAAATTCAACAGTTCCGAGAGACAACCAGTTGTGGGGGGTTTTGAGCACAGTTATGATAGTTACAAGGAGGTGATTTGATTTACTAACTCTCAAGGGCAAGGGATTTAATTTGACACACAGACTGAGTCTCTGTTTCTTTAATGAGCAAACTTCATAACTTTATCATTCAATTAAGAAATTAATTTTTTTGTATAAGTCAAAGCACACTACAACTGCAACATATAGGTGCTAGCATGAGGAAGTTAAATCCTGCAGTTTCTTTAATGATACATCATAAAGTCAGTGCACCTCGGGTTTGTATTATGGAATCTTTTAAAGTTAGTATGTTTTCATGATTTCCAGTATGTGGCACTAATACTCAAGGTAGAATTGTTTGAGGAGGAGGAATTAATTGCAGATGGGAAAAGTGATTTAAAAAATTTGGCATTACCATGCCAGAGGATCTTCATTTAGTTCCTGCTTGTGCTTTACTTTGTAGTAATGATTCATTGTATTCGTGTGATAATTAACACCTAAAGCCAGATCCTGCTCTGTGCACAGGAGCTTCTTGTGACTGATCTGCAAGCCAGAAACTAACACAGCATGGTGCTGCTTTATTTTTCTTCAGTATTCCTTCAACACAGAAGAATTCCCAGTGATGCCATCAGGAAATGTGTGCCAGGGTACAGAGGATTGTGGCGTGTGAGGAATGGAGAGAGGACGTGCCTGGCCTTGACTCACCTTTACTGCTCTGGTGGCTGATGGGGACCAACAGTGAGAACTGCAAGGTAGCATGACTGGAAGCCTTAGGATTTGACAAGCATAAGGAAATAAAGCCAAATCTGTGTAGTCCTCAAGAAGCCTGGAGGATAAAGGCAAGGAAATTTAGACTGACAACTCTCCAGGTCTTACTTTTCTCTGCCTTGCACTTTCAGGGGCATTCACATTAGTGGAAAGTGTGTAGGACATCCCAGCTGTTTGATAACATTTTGCAGTGACTTTGCTTTGCAGCACTGTGGATAACCCTAGGAGGTTCAATGCACAAGCAAAATAGACTCCTGCTGTCTGTTTCCAGCAGAGTCCAGCCCTGCTTAAGGAGTTGCAAATTTGGGATTATTTCAGTGAATTCCTGCACATCATCCTATGTTTGCATAAGAGCAGGTGTTTTGCCACTGTCCATAACATATCCAGATGTTTGAGGTTTATTTAAGTATTTGTGCTTAGCTTTCTCAGAAGCAAGGATTATAAAATCAAAGTAGATAGAAACAATGAATGTACTTTATCTAGGTTCCCATAGTGGTACAAATGGCTGTAATATCTCAGCAGGAGTTGCAGATGCAGGTATAATACAAACTATGTGCTTTTCATAGAAATATCACATACCTATTTACTGTATTTGACATTGTATATAACCTTAGACCCAGACACTAACATAAATTGTCCACAGAAATAAAGAGAAGAATTATTTTAAAAGTGAGGCATAGACCAAGACACCAAATGGTGGTACTTACTCATCAGCAAAATTTAATTTCATCAGTGATAGTCTGGAGAAACTGAAGTTTCCTAATTATTGCTTTGAGGTTTTTAAAACTTCATTAAGATGTAATTGTTTCAAGCAAGTGCATTCAGCTCTTTAGTAACATAAAGCAACGTAAAAAGTTATGTATATGTCAAGCCCAAACTGAACCAAATGATTTTTTGTTTCTCAATAAGCTGCACTTCCCCATGGGGTGGTTGCTGTCCTCTTGCTTTTGAGCAGTGCCGTACAACTGCCAGTCAGTCTCCCAGACTGCAGTGCCAGCAGACTGGCTGTGACAATGGCTTATTCATAATGTCTGTGCTCCTCCTTGATTCTTGATTGCAAAATGCATGTTAAAGTTTTTATTTTTCTTATTTTCAGATGAGGTCTTAAATGTTTATGTGAACTAAGAAAGCATCTGTAGATGAAAAAGTAAAATAATCATTAATACAATAATTCAGTCAAGAACTTTGTATGACCTCTCAGTTTTCCACTTGCTTTGCTAAAGGACTTGGGTACTTTGTCAATTCAAATCCTTCCTTACTGGGATGCTGTGAGTATAAATACACTGTCCTTCTCCTGCAAAGAAAGAACAAGAAGAGAATAAATGCTGAACCTCATTAAGGGGCCTGAACATTGGCATAATGATCTTTAGGTTTTTACCTCAGACTGAAATCCAAGTGGTGAATTATGTTTCATATAAAATGTACCAAAGACATGCACCTTAAACCTGGATAACCACTGTCCAGGCGGTTTGACCTTAGCAATTGAAAATGCTGAGGAGAGGAAATGTGTCTGAAATCTCCCTGTGACTCCAGCAAGGCACTCCTGGGGATATATGTTCCAGAATCTCCTTTTGGAGCTGGTGTGCTTAACTAGTCCTTTTGTAAGAGACCCATGATTCAGTCTTATTTTAGGACAGGGTTGAAGGAAGAGATGATGGTTCTTGCCATTAATACAGTCGACTTTGCGTCACCAATGGATGGCCCAACTAGTGTTTGGAGAGCATGCTGAGATTCCCTCTGACTGACTGGAATAATAGTGGCTAGGATACACCAGAGAATAGGGGGAAATATCACATAATATTAGTGCTGCATTATAGTTCTGAACCATAAGTGGTTCCTGTGAAACCAAATTAGGGGCATCCAGACCCTTTTCTTCTTTGGATCAGGCAGAGTATGGATGCACAGAGCCAGACTTAGTCAGCAATGTACAGCAATATGTGCCTGGAACGGGTTCTGAGGTAATGGGTCTGCTGGGCTGAGCCAGCCCTGGCCAGAACTGAAGTGTGCTTGTATTGCCCTTCTCAAATGAGTCTCTTGTGTCCATATGTCTCACTTGGCTCAGATCTGGCAGAACTTACTGTTTCAGGCTTAGTGCTTGGTCTGTAGTCCCTTTGGATTCTTGCAGGGCTTATTCGCTTGGCAGCTGGGCCACCTCTGACCTGGCTCAGTACCTCTCATCTGCAGAAACAAAGCTCTTTACAGCTGGAAACCAGCTTAGCCTGACAAACAGAAGATTTTTGTGTCAACTGAGCCCTACCATTAATGAGGCACGTTGAGCCCTTGGGCTTCCCACTGCTACAGTGGGAATTTGGGTATAACAGCTGAGCAGGTAGCATGGAGTGCAGATCTCCTGTTTCTTGCTCAGATGCTCTGTCTTCAGCCTTGCAAGGTTCAAATCCCTATTCCCAGCTTTCCAGGAGGTGCTTTGTTGCCTCAGTAGCATTTTCAAACTGTGATGCCATGCAGCTCAGAACCATTGCTCTGTGCAGCCAGGGAGGAGGAATCCAAAAGGGAGCCTGCTGACTGATCTCCTGTGAGAGAAAAGAGTGAGTACCTATTTCTGCACGTGCAGGCTTTGTTGGGTGAAATGAGGCAGTCTGGGGAGCTGTAAGGTGTGCTCATCAGTGATCTTACAGGTGTCGTGACACATTTTATTTCACCTTTTTGGAACCCTGTCAGGCTTGGAAACTTGGTCTGCTTTACTGTAAAAAACTGTTTTCACTTGACATCTGGAATTTGTTGTGCAGGGGAGGTTTTGGTGTAACCGTGTCTGTTCTCTGCTGTTTGCTTTCCCACCAGGAGAGGGCACAGGCAAAGCAGGGGTAGAGATAGTGGCAATCCACATAATGCAGCAGGGTTTGGAATACAAACTAGAAGAGCATTACTTCTACTGGCCCTCAAAACCCAAAGTATTGTATTGTTTTTTTTAGGTTTATGTATTACTGTATCACAAAAAATATATATATATTAATTATTAAACAGTACTGAGGAAAAATAATAGTGCATTTGCTGGATGGGCATGTTTGCAAAGAGTTTGTCACTTCTTTCCTGAATTCATTCAGGTCATTACTATGACACATCTGTACTTTGTTATCCCACATGAGTATGTAGAGCAATGCAATTGCACTGTGGAAAGAAGTGTGATGTGGAAAAGGGTATGCTTTTACTGAGGAGATATCAGTTTATAGAAGGAAGCTAAGGATTGCAGTGCTTTATCTGCATATTTATTCACAGAAGATGCGTAATTCCAGGGCAGTCATGCTACAGCTGTTCAAAAGTATCAGCTGCTGAATTACAGCATCAGCACACATCTGTATTAATATGCTCCATCTTAAAGAGTCATTGGGATGGTATACAAGGTCTTTGCATCATTTGATGTTTATAATTAGATGGTTATTTGAAATTGCCATAACAGAGAAGTTCATGGCATTTTTATAACTAGTGTAAGAATTCTGATTTTTACACTACATACACATTTGCAATCCCTTTTTCTTCCACTTACCTGGTTATCATAGGGTGTGACTCCTCTCTCACCACACTGGCACAGTGTCTTTTATTTCAGTGCAGCAGAATTGTTTCCAAGAGGTGCATTAGGCCCGAGATATCTTCCTTGCAAGTGAAATTGAGAAGAATAGGTGTTCCCAAGTATTGTCAGGAAAAGTTGTGGTACAATGCAGAGCCTGATAAGTTCTGCAGATGACGAGCTTTCCTTGGGTCCTGATATGTCAGCTCACGTGTGTGGGTAATGTTCATTATTTACTCTTTTATAGGAAAATTAGCTATGGTATAGGAAATACTGGCTAGGGAAGTGGTCAGGGATGTTCTTTCTCACAGGACATAAACAGCATATAAGAGCACCACCCCATGACAGTCTTGGTGCTTTGTATTTATTAATTGCTTCAATGTTACTTGTTTTCTTTGAACGATCAACAAAAATAGAGGTAGAAAACTGCCTGGCATTTTGGGATGCTTGTGGTAGGGAGAGCTAATTTAAGCAAGGCTCAGGTGTTTTTTAAACTAGTGCTTTTAGGAAGCAGGGCTTGTGTTACCTTTTTGATTGCTTTCGTAGATGATAAGGTTGCAGCATAAGCTGTATTATAATAGCTGACAACAGAAAATCCATCTAGAACACAGACTGCATGAGTATCTTTATTCTAGGAAGAGCTTTGATCAGAAATTTTTGCTTTTTTGAGACACACAAAGGAATCTAAACATGAAACACAACTGGAGGAAACCAGGCCTTTTAAGCTCTATTTCTCAGAAGCGTCTTACTTTCGATGGCTTGTTTAGATCTGCCTTCAAAAAAAACCCCAAAACTGTAGACATGTTTTCTCTAAGTGTGCATGAGCCAGTCCTGGGCACTCCACGTCTGCACTGCTTTCTACAAGTTCTAGTGCCATGTGGATCCTGAGGCTGCAGCACCTGCCAGAACCGTGGTTTGGTTGACTTGGTAGCTGATGGTTAATTTGAACCACCAGCTCTGAGAGCAAGTCAGCAGAGACTGCAGGTGTCACCAGCACGTTGGACCTTGCCCTGTCTTGTGTTGGAATGGTTGGGCTTGCCATTGTCCTCTCTGGTCAGAATTACTCTAGTTTTCCTGCCCCAGGGTTCCCCAGCTATGCTGGTTGTCACCTATTGGAGTATTTTGGCCCACAGTTCATGGGGTCAGGAGAGACTGATCTGAGTCACTAAGGTACTAGATGACAAATGCAGGAACTGGAAAAAAGATGGACTGAGAGTAATAAATTACTGGGTTTGGATGCATCTGTGTTAAAATGCAGACTGTGCAGCAATGAACAGCAGTGTTCGTAGTCAGCTGTTTGCATTTTCTGAATGCTAGTACTTTCTATTCCTTAGTTTATCACAGTGAATTTCACTGCAATAATGTTCCCAGATAAAGCTAAATCATGGGAAAGCCAGACAATGCTGAAAGCTGTCATTTCTGCTCCTAAGGAATGTCGTTATCTTCCAGCATGAACACCCTTGACATCAGCTGGTTGAGCTGCAATATTCCTAATGGAGACGCACAAGGACACTAATAATGGGTTTGGCATCATCTGACAAGGCACATGTCTGTCCTCTAGAAGGACAGAGAAAGGAAAAAACATATAGTGTGCTTACTCAACAGTGTAATGTTCAGAATCATATCCATAGCCTAGGAAACAAAAAACATCATTCACCCCTTTGATGTTTACATGATGTGACAGTGTAAGGGCCTTTAGAGAAATAATGTGTTCTGATAGGTTTGGGATTTTTCTGTAACTGTGGCATACAAGGCACTGAGCCTCCTAGAACCTGAGCTCTTTTTCTGCAGCTAAAAACCAGATTGGAGGAGACACATCTAAGAGGAAAGCCAGAATTTGGAAAGTATGGAGACGTGATTGTCCTTTACACCAGGTGACTACAGGCATGTTTAAGTGGATGGATTCTGCAACAGGATGCATTTCGCAAACATTTAAATGGGTGAGCCAGAAAAATTGCTGAAGAATTTTGATTCCCACTTACTTGAGCGAGCTGATCCTTTTCTGGGATTAATCACTTAGAATAGAATCAGTAATAACAATAATCGAGTGATTTCTGTCTCCAGTCTTTTCTAATATAATGCTGAATTTTTAATTTAATTTGCTAATGCACTGGCAAATTATATCAGTGTATAGAAAGGATCCTTTAGGGATTGGCAACCCTGTTTTCCATTGGGCACTACATATGCTAGACTCAGCAGCATGACACAATGCCACAAAATGAGCATAACATTCTGTCTTTGAGCCTCTTCCTAAGACCCCATTAGAAATCGTGTTTCCTGACTGCAGTTCTGCACCAGTGTCTTCACCCTCTCCCCACTCATAGACTGGATTTGTCCTCGCACTGTCAGGAGCATTCATGAGTCAATTTCACGCTGAAACACAGGCACGTTTATAGGCCTGGATATGATATAAAATTATGAAGGTTTTAAGACCATTTATTTGCAAAAACACAGAAAGTTTTTGCATACTTAAATACTGTCTGGTCTTATATCCAATAACATTTCATGCAAAATATGTCCATGACAAACTGCATTTGTTCTTACGAAAGCACATGTGGGAACATTTGGGAAGTTTTTGTTCAGTTGTGATAGTATGTGGAAAGTTTGTAGTTGGATCTAAATTTCTGCAAAGAGTAATTGTGCAAAAATTAGAAGCTTTGATTTGGATCATCAGAGAGCAGATTCATGGGAACATAGAAATAGCATTGGCCATACACATATTGGTGAACTTTGCCTTCTGTGGTTTCTAAGCACAAAATAGTGCCTATCCTCATGTCAGAAAAAAATGTAATATCAGAGGTAATGTTATCCTGAGGTTTCACTTTGCTCAGATCAAGATATTTGTCAGTTATAAACCAGCAGAACATTTGCTAGTATGATGCTGCCAGAGTTTAAATAATTAAAAATGAGTTTTCTTCAGCAAATGAATAAAGTACACCTAATGGAGCATTATCATTTGAATATCCTTTCTGTTCATTAGTTGTTTGGTCATAAAATTCAGTCACTTGCAATGGCTCATTCAGCCTTTTTGGAACATTGTCATGAAACAAGTGTCATGCCTTCTTCCTGATTGCAACAGGATACTAGATTTTGAAAATAACAGAAATTAATCCCTCCCTTATATAAACCTTTTCAGCCACAGCACTGAAAGCTCTTTCTAAAGGAGTTTGAGTCTTTATTCACTTTGTACAGCTGGGGAAACATTGAACTCATCTCACAAGCTGGTAGTACAGCTGAGGGAAATGACCTGGGTGTCCTGAAATCTCAGCTCACTGTCCTACTTGAGAGGACAGTCAGGGGCTGCTGCTGGTCTAGTTACATTTTCACTCAGGTATCTGTTGATTCTGTATAGATCTGACACTGACTGGAAACAAGTGGAAGAATTGAGTGAAGATGCTTGTCTTCCCATTATTTGGTGAAGTAGCACGTGTGATGCTCTGTACAATTATCAGTTCAGACTCTTTCTTCTGTTACACTTAGTCATATTTTAACAGGATTTCTTTGGTAGAAATGTGTACAATGAACTTAATACACTGATTCTTCCTACCTTTATACTTTGTTTGCTCTTGGAGGACCTGGATGTACTTTTTAACTTAGGTATTGCCAAAGTTCCTTGCCTTTATTCTTGTATGAACAAGGTGGGCTTCTCAAGCCTATCTTCTTCTTCTTCCAGGATGTTCTTCACCTAAATTTGAATGCATCCGAATTTCAGTGAGTGCTAAATTTTACTCCAAAAAGTTGTAACTAATTCAATTTAGGCAGCCATGTATAGAAATATCCTATTTGCAGCTGCTGGTTGCTTCTATTTCATTTCAGGTTTGAAGTGGGGCAGAGTTCAAATACATCTAATGTGTTTTCATCAGTTCAACAGGAAACACAGTTGTCATGGTAGAGCCATTCCCATCCAACTTTTACATAATAGCTAAGTGGTTAGAGCAGCCACCTCGGTTCACTTCCTTCTTCAGTTCTTATTTCAGAGAATTGTGCCCTTTTCTTTAGGTTTTTAAAATGATCTGAGTGATAATGCTTTCCAGCATGCTCTTTGAAAGTTGTTTTTTGTGCATTTAGGAATCCAGAAGTCTGGAGGTCTAAAGAAGCGCAAGTAAAAGGATGCCTGATCCTGAATTGCAATTGGTAACATATGAAAGCCAGGGTGGAAGATGCTTTTCTTGGGTTTCATACACAGAATTCCTTCAGTTTTACTTAATGACAGAGAGGTGCAGATGCTAAAGAATCTCAAAGCAGATCTTCTTTTTGTCTTACTTGTGATTTTTTCCATCTGATTGTGGAAGAATTAACCACACCCAGATTTATCTCTCTCTGTGACAGACAGATCATAGTGTCGTGAAATCCATTGTGATTGTGCTGTGCAAAAATAGCAAAATGCTTTTTAATTTCATCTCTGATGTTTGTCTAGAATCACGTCTCCTTTAGGCATAGTTATAAGTAACACTACATATAACTGCTAATGTGTTTAATGACATAAACACAAGGACTCTTTTACAATTTGTACAAATGCTTTGTTAGGGAAAAATGAGGGTGTGAGAGATAATGTGAATAAATATAATAATAAATAACTTTACGTAACAATAAAGAAAGTAAAAAAGAATAATGGAAAATACATCCACTTGTCTGAATATGACTGTGAATTCTTTTAATGGGAAATTTTAAAAGAATTAAAAAAAAAAAAAAAAAGAAAAGAGAATGAACCCAGTGTCTGAATTATTTAAATAATCAAACCCCAATTTGCTTCAATTAAAGACTTAGAGATGTTCCCAATGCTTTGATTAAGAAAAAATGAGAAAGTTTCTTATTCACCTCAGCAGGCAGCTCTGCAAAATGGAAGATCCCTGTGCTCCTCTGAAGCCATTTAATGCATATATGAGCATGGATTCCCAGAACTATCTATAATGCATATAGTGCTTTCTGCTCTCAGTGGCTTTTTTTCCCACTCTCTTTACGTCATTTGCCATTTGTGAGGGTTGCCAGGGTAATGACCAATCATCCCTGGAGAGATGCCTGCTAGTAAGGACAACATAGGCTTTCTCTTTTTTGGTATTCTGCAGTATGTGTTTGAGAGCTATTCTAGCATCAGGATTGCAGAACTTTTGTTTAGTTAGTAGGGAGGGAAAGTTTACAGAGTATGAAATAACAGCTTACAACCATTGAGGTAAGTAAGGATTTTTCTTTTCTATTTTATTAACAGTCCTGTCTGGATTTATTCAAAACATTGAGCACCATTACTGTTGTTGTTGTTGTTTTTATGCATGTAGCTGACCTTGAAATTAGTAACAGCAGAGAGGTTTTGCCTAATTTGAACAATGAAATCTTAGCAGTGCTGCATATACAGCAGGTCAGTATTTAATTCTCCTTGTAAGTATGAATGCCACAGCCTTTCTCATCACTACAATCACCATATACCTCCGCTCATCCCCAAAATATTTTCAGAAGAATTAAAACCAAGAAACCCACAGAGTGTTGTAATGCAGATTTCAGAGCATTAACCGTGGTTGCTTCTCAGGCAAATGGAAAGTTCTGAATAGTCTTCATTGTACTGTATGTATGGAATAGGCCACATCAACTGGAAACTGAAAATCCAGAGTGGAGTCCTGTCCCATATGACATTGAAGATGTTGAACTCCTGTTGTTTTTAGATTTTGTCTATGGAATAGCCACTTGCAAGCTCACAGGCTCTTTGCTCTCCTGTGGAAAATGGGGAAATAAAGCCTCCAGACTGCAGACGTTTTTTGTGTAACTGGGATCAGTAATGTAAACTGTTGGTGATAATTTTCTTGCTGAATGGGCCCAAATTCTGTTCTTTAGCATGAGAGGGCACCTAAATGATCACAAGAAAGGAGATTAAAAAATATATATATATATATTCAGAAGTTCCCAATGATCTCAGATGTTTCCATGAAGTGTTTACATGCAATCTGGGTTATGGCATATAGGAGTGAAGTGGTTGGTTTGGGATGGTTTCATATTTTTGTTGTTGTTGTTTTAAATGACCCACATTAGAATTATTCTAAGTCCCAAGCATCTTTGTTGGTACAGCTTCCTGGTAAAAAGGGGCAACTGATGCAGTTGTATTGTTTTTCTGTAGAATTTCTAAAGTATCAAAGTTTAAATTAGTAATTGTCTCATCAAAATTACTATTTGCTGCTTAATATATGTGTACCTATGCATGTGCTTCACATCCTGGTAGTCTTATGTGTCCTCATGGGCACAACATATATTAACCAGAATAAAGCACATATTTATTTCATTCTATTTCCTGCTTACTGCAAATACATGCAGAGTGACATTTTGACTCACACTTTTCCCCAGTAGAAAAATACATTGGGGCATTTAATTTAGCGTGGCAAATTCCAGTTGCTAAATTTTAGATGTGACTATATATTCAGATGTGTTTATGATAGCTTTGCATTATCAAAACTACTGGAGCACAGCAGTGAGTCTGGATGTCTATGAGAGAGAAGAGTATTCAGAGTGACAATTTAAAAAGACTGAGGTGAAAATGATCTTTTCGTTAGTCTGTTGAGAAAATATGTTTGTTCAGAAAGTAAACCAGTTTCCTCTCTCTAAAAATTGTTGCTGGTTTTTGACATCTGTGTGCTTGATATCACTTTTAAGCAGTTTAAGATACGAATAACATTAAATGCTTAACACTATAGGAAAAAAAATTGGTAAGCACAAAAAAAATATATCATTATCTAATGTTCATCAGCATTCCATATAATCCCACCATTGTTAGTAATCTGGGAAAAAAACCCACAAAATTATAATTTTGTATTGTTCTAGGTGGTGTCTTATGCCAGAAAAATAACATGATGAGAGCTAGATAAGGCATGTTAATTAGAAAAGTAGGTCTTCAAATGAGAGACTGAGAGGCAAAGCTTTCTGAAGATGATGGTGGGTAGCAAGCCTGTCTTTCTGTCCTCCTTTTTCCTGTCTACCTGCTTCACCATCTTGCTTTCCAACCTGAAAATACTCCGTAGCTGTATTATGCAGAGAGTAACATTTACTTTCAGACAGTGGGACAGAGAGAGAGAAGAGAACGAGCCTGCATCGTGAATTGCTCACAGGATAACTGACAACAATTAGGGCGAGGAATTTGTGGCTCTGAGGAACGATGCAGAGGCAAAGGGCAGGGGAATAGTGAAGGAGAGCTCCAAGGCTGGGTGAAACCAAGTGTGGTTGGTGGTGCAGGAAACTAAGAGAGCTGCATGGGGCAGGCCAGGAAGGGACAGGTTCCTGGAGCATCCCAGTGAATCTGCAGGGTTTGGGGTAGTAAATCGGGGAGGGTGGGTTGGGTGGAGACAGACGTTAAGGCTTGACATTCAGTGTTTGCCCTTGACACAGTGTAAGTGCTGCTCAACAATTTGACCCTTTGATGCTGTGCCTGTTGCTGGAAGCTTTGGTATGGTAAGTTCCAGTTACTTCTGTATCTTGTACTTTTGAATACATAGAAAAGAAGGGGAATAATTAACAGCACAAACTGACAAAAAGTCAGGCTTCAGACCAGCATGGGAAAGTACAGAATAGGCTGAAAACCAAGGAGATACTCATGAATAAGAAGATATGTCAGGATGGCAAAAAAGAAGCCTATCCAGCATTTCCAGTGCTTATCCTGGAAAGATTGAGGCATACTAGATAAGTGCGAGAATGCATAAAAACATTCAGTAGCCCAAACTCCTCATCCCTTGAGAAACAGAAGGCAAAAATTAAATGAAGGTGAATAATCATTGAGTGAACAATAGTTTCTAAACATAGTGCACAACACAGCAAATCACTATTGATAACAGTATTAGTACTACCACTGCCCTGGACAGCTCAGCCTGAACTGTGGCCTTTGCTGTTAGAGGTCCAATCTCCTGAGACCTGCTAGATTATTTTGTCTGAGAGATGCCATTTATCCATGATCTGGCATAGGTAGGTTACCTTTTTGGTTGGTTGTTTTGTGGGTTTTTTTAATGTACAGTATCTCTGTGGATATATATCTCACGGGAACACTGTGAGTTCTAGTTTGTGACTGTAGTGATTAATGAGACCATCAGATGCAAACTTCACTAATTAATTTTTATCAAACCAAAACCCTGTGGTTTTGATTTGGAATCCAGGCTGTTATTGCATTACCTGGTCCTGATTGTCCAATGCTATGAAAAAGCATTTCTCTGCTACTTCTGGGATCTGGTGATGTAACTTCAAAACTCTGATGTGAAACCATGATATGTGTGTATTCAGAGCATTAGAGAATAATTGAATTGCATGAACCTAGTGAAAGTGGCAGCAGAAGACACAGGAATAGTTGCAATATAAATGTCTAATTTTAAACTGTCAGTTACTAGCATTTTGGATAAAAAAAATAGTGGAGAAAGTGTGCTTTATCATCCACAGCTGCAATCCAGGAACACAACAAAGGCATGTAGATGGAAAGTTACTGTTGCCTGACTAGCAGCACATTTAGGAAAAACTGAAATTTGGAATGTATTACAGCACTTCCAATGTCTCTTTTAAAAGTACATGTTAAGGTTCACTTTGAACAAGTAATTAGAGAGAAAATGTCTTGTGGTTTTAAACAGAAGTGGTTGACAGAAGATGGGAATTTTAAAGCGCTAGACTAAAAGCTTCCAATTTATACTTTTAGTCCTATTTTCAAATTATTTGAGTTTCATTGCATATCCATTGGCTCTAAGTTTCAAAGAGACTTACATGCTTTCAAACATTACATCATTTCTTCCTAAATTGTTGCATATTTGCTGTATAATGTTGGACAAGTCCATTAAACACTTCAGGCCTGGTTTCTTTCCCTATGCAAGCTGGGAATAAGCAGTATTTACCTATGGATGTTTCTGTTATTTTTTGTGTAGTGTTTTGAGTAGTCATGTTGTTCAGGACCTAGTTACTTAGATATGCCAAGTGCTGCAGCACACAGCCCTCTGAGATTCCCCAGTTCATCTTGTTTTCCTATTGTAGTTACAAGGTCAAGTTGAAATAAACCCCATGATTATAAGGGCTTGTATGAGAAGCTTTCCTGGAGAGCAACATCTGTTATCTGGTGGTAATAGTGATTCAAAGGAGCTCTTTGGGAAGAGAATACAGTCTGTCTCACATGAACAGGATGACTCAGTAGTTCACATTGGGAAAGAGAAACATTCTCCAGGCCTCACAAACGTGATTCTGGAGACTCATTACATGCATTATTATGTGCTTCTGTGAAGCTCATGACACAGCACGATGAGAATGGTTTCTGGCAGCCACAGTCCTGCCTTCCCAGCAGCAGGAGTGATCCTAAACCATCTGCAGAGCCAGTGCTGCAGACAGACCCTCATTCCTCTGCAATTCCTCAGTGGCAGCAGGTGTGGCTCTCATTTCCTATGCTTGGTGATAGAGCAGAGTAAGGGTGTAACAGCAAAGGACACCATAAACTATCCTGTAACATGACAGGACTCTGCCACACTTGTACCCATTTACTGGTGAGTAATTAACAGCTGTGACCATAGCTTGGGCTAAGTTGTTTAGAGAAGTTACATTACTCTGATGGGCTATGGACATGCACATCAAATTTCATAAGTATTTCATTTTATCTAAAATTTGAGTCAAATTCAGCCCCTCTGTAACAGGACTGCCCTTGCTGCTCGAGGCCTACAAATCAAAGTAGCCTTGTATCTTCACCTGGGTAAGTGAACAGGCATTTTGCCTTAACCTGCTGGGTACTGATGACTGAAACTACACTCCTGGACTGCGTGTGGCTGTCCCAGACCTGCCTGCTTTCACAGAGGCTTCTACCTTATAAAAAAACATTGCCCTGTGCGAATAAAACTACTTGTAGATGCTGTGTAGTAACATTATGTAAAATGCTGAGGACCTGAAATACTTACAGCTTAATTGACTGCAATTCCTATTGACTTCGATGGGTGTTTTATTCAATTAGGGACTGCAGAATTTAGATCACTGCCTCTGGCTTACATCATTGCAAATATTATTGATGCTCATAAAGCTTTCGGGGATTTTTCAGGCTTTTAGTCCACAAATTGACTGCAATGTGAAAGGCTTGCTCCGGGGTAAGAGAAGTACTTATATCCATCTCATCTTTCATTTACTTATTCCTGAGTCTTTCTGTGCTATTCCTTTGGGAATGCTCATATAAAATATGCAATTTAACAAAGAGGGGAAAAGGAGAGTTGTCTCAATACAGCAAGATTCAAGTTTCATTTTGCACATTAGAAGTGTGCCTTTCTCATTTTCTCGCCTAAAATGTAAAAGTGAATCTGATTAATTTTAATCTCATAAAGTGTTGAAATTAAGGCACAGTAAATTTAGGATGAATATTGAGGAAAATTTACAATTTCCCAGGGGCGAGCATAGATACAGTGCTTGAAACTTAAAACTGTGCATGTTGGAGCACTAAAAATTTTAACAAAAAGAACTAACCTGCCTTGGTGAGAAGAGTCAGGGTGACTGGAAAGAAATTTTGCCTTTCTAAGCTGCATCCCTTATAAAGTCAATGCTGGAATTACTATGTGAGTAGCACAAGCAGGCCTTGCATAACTTAATTCTGACCTCTCAACCTCTGACCACAGTAGGAATATGGATAGGATAGATATCCTTATGCTGGCTCTGTGATAGGCCCACAGGGAAAAGGGATACAGCTCCTACTCCTTTTCATTCAATGTTTTGGGGATAAATGGTGAGTAAACCATTTCACATATACTGTGCCTAATTGCATTTAGTACTTCTTTTTATCTAGAATCAGAAATGAAACATCTAGAAATATATATATATATATGTAAGTAAAGACAAAAAATATTAGGGTGGGCACAAGCACTTTTAGGACACGTGCTGTAGAAGTCTTCAGGCAATATATTCTTACTATAGATCTTTCCAGAGAAATCTGCAGAAAGAGCTAGAAAAAGTCATATGTATACACAGGCATATTTTTAGGTATATTTAGTAAATTTGGAGGAATGTGTCTGTGGGAAAATTGGTGCACATCCCAGGTAGAACACTGACTTCCTTTATTTAATTCTGTCATGGTAGGTGAAATGAAGTTGGATGTAAAAACAGGTGGCCTCCTTATAAAAGGCATTTTTTTTGCAGTGGTGGAGCACAAAATAAATGTTATCTGTCAGGGAAAGAAACAGGCTATTTAAATTCAGGCAGCAGAGCATCTTCAGTCAGAAGGGCTATTTTTAACTTCAGATGTAGCTTAATTTAGAAACTGAGCAGTTGAAGTCCCTTTTTTTTTTCCAACTTCTCCGACTGGAGATTTTTTATAATGATTGTAGATATCCTTGTGTGAGGGTGCTGAATAGAGTGAAAAATACATTATCCTGAGCTTCAAGGTCATGAAAATACATGTCAAAACAAAGCAGCTTTGTGGCAATATTGTCATACATGTGTAAATACAGAGATCAGATGAGATCGATGCACTATTTTGTAAGCATAAAGGCCACTTTGGCAATTTTCCATGAGGCTGCATATAATTTTCATATCCATTTATGCAAGATCTTACCCAGATCTGAATTATTTAGTGTAGGAAGTGCTGTAATTGCGTACAACCCTATACAACATGTGATAAAGAGAGTGTAAATTCCAGTGGTTTCTAAGGCAGAGATGTTTATGAGAAATCTGGCAATGATTTCCTGCATTGATTTTTCTAAGCCAGCTTCTTGTATTTGGCTTTGTTTGTAAGTTAATCACAAGAACTGAGAAGCTCATTTCGTTATAGAAGATATTCAGAACTAAGAATTGCAGATTTGACTCTATTAAGTGATTACAGGCTTTTTAATGTATTCAGATTCAGAACATGAAAAAATCCTCTCACAAATGGAAGTACTTCCAAGATGGCTTGTTGCAAACACTCTTCTTGCATAATTGCATACTCTATGTCACTCAGCATTCATCTAGTGAATTGCAATAGCATTTCAGCATAAAGCTCGATTCAAGCTGAATTTTATAGTTTACCTGTTCAAGCTCAGCCAAAAGTGATTCTGAAAGCTATTCCAGTTGCATAACAATAACAAGAAGCAGAGAGACATGTGCCATTGCGACAGGAATAATTGAGTTATTAATAAGCTGAATGTGACATGGAAAAGTTGGCTCTATTTCTGATAGTAGTGACACCTTCACCATTAACTCTTAAGCACACACAACTTCTTACAGTTTCTGAAATTTTGCTTAAAGGATTGAGCATTTTTGCACGTACAGAAAAGCTAACTTTTTTTGTAGTCACCTAAAATCCTGCAATTATAATTGAAAGCTTCTGCTGCCATTTATTCTTTAACTTATGACAGCTAAAATTACAGGCTTTCATTCCATTGTTTTTATACACCGGGTAGCATGATGTAATCTAGTAAGAACATCATAAAACAAGTTAGAAATTTAGAGTTATAATCTGTAATGTTCAATGGAGGTTAAAAAGAAATATCATTTTGAGCTGAACTACTTCTGAGTTGCCCTATTTGGATGGGAATTCTTTCATTGTCCTGTGAAACATTTGTTTTTGAGGAATGCTTCTTTCCCTGCCTATGTTCTGTGTACAGGGAATATGGGAGTTGGGTTAGAAGCTATTAGAGCCATTAGACTCTGCTGTGGAGTTTCCTTAATTCTCTGCTGGCCACACAAACCTGAATTAAGGCTGAATTTACTCTCTGGGAGGCATTTTAGTAGTGCTATCAGACTAGGAAATTCAGGCTGTGATGCACAGTTTGGATTGGGAATGCGAATTCAGAGCCCTTTCTTAAAGAGACTTTTCTTTGTAATAAAGCAGATATATTGCACCAATATTTGCTGAAGTGTTTCAGCTTTTGAAAGAGAATGTGTTTGTCGCATCAAAACTTGATCTGAAGCTTGTAGCAAAAGAAACATTCAGCACATATACTTTCTTGTTTTAGGTATGTCGGTGTGCTGTCAAGAGGCAGGATTCAGTTTGCCTCTTACAGATGTTTAAAAAAAGACTAAAACCATCCAAAAGAAGCAGGGGAGTTGTCAAGAAAAAACAGAAATTCTACAGAATTGAGGGTAATATTTTTGGTCTTACAGAAACACGGGGTATACTATAAATAATTTTTGAATGACTTTATAAAATCTAATCAGCTTTATAACTGCCCATTTGTATTTGCTTTGTTTTCATTCAGTTTGTACTAAAACCCAACTGTTTTGTCAGCAAATACTATTTTCAGGCACTTTAGCTCTTAAATAGCAGATGTCTTTGAAGCAGTACAGTGATACAGAGGTGATGAGGCTTTGGTAAGGCTGGACTTTGATCCTGGAGTTTCAAGGAAAGCTCAGATTTCTTATAGAGCAGCACTAAAGTACTCAACGACCTGAAAGGAGGTAGGAGGTTATAGTGACGTGGGTGTTGGTCTCTTCTCCCAAATAATAAGTGATAGTACAAGAGGAAACGGTTGCAAGTTGCACCAGAGGAGGTTTAAATTGGATATTAGGAAGAATTTCTTCACTGAAAGAATTGTCAAACCCTGGAACAGGCTGCCCAGGACAGTGGATGAGTCACCACCCCTGGATGGTTTAGCAGTGGACTTGGCAGTGTCAAGTTAAAGGTTGGACTCAATGATCTTAGAGATCTTTTCCAACCTAAATGATAATAATTGGTCTTTATTTAGTAGTTTTCATCCACAGGTCTCAATGTGTTTTATAATGAAGGTCAGTATCCTGGCTTTAATTTATAGACATGGAGATAGCTGGATAGAATTTTCCCAGGGTTTCATGAGCAGCCCCCCATGACCTGCTTTCCCTGTGCCTTCCCTCTGGGCAGCTCCCAGCTGCAGTGACTGGTCACTTATAAAAGACTCCGTAGTGGTCCGTACTGTAAGCTGCAGGCTGGATCCAGATCCAAGGAGCCCAGGAGGGTCTCTGAGAGACGTGGAATGAATCTGCTGGAGCCTCCTGACTTTTATATCTGTCTGATCCCAATGCAGTGATTCCACTCTTTGCTGTCTGTCTATATAATCTGTATAACCTGTTTCCATTGGCAGGGAATCAAAGAGAAAATGTACTGACTCTTCCATAACAATTTTATTACAGTTTTCCTCTTTGAAAAGTTCAAGCCTTCTCTTCTCTGTCACTTGTTGTTACAAGAAAATGCATCAGTGTTTTCTATGCCCACAGATCACAGGGGAGAGGACAAACAGTAGACTGGAGTTTTTATTAGTCAGTGTGCTCTCTTCTCAGAAACTGGAAATTATTTTATCGAAGTCTGACAAATTACAAGAAGTAAATAAATTGATATTTAGGTGAAATACAGGAGGCTGTAACAGTCATACTGTGAATCTAAATATAAAAATACAAAGTGCTACTCCTGTATAAGAATTTTTGAATATTAGTATGTAAGCAGTTCAAAGCATACGTAGGCATCATCATCCCATGTTCTTTCATCTTGGAGAAGATGGTCATAGATGAGGAACTAAAAATAGTCAAATTCAAGAGCGCATGCTCCCTAGAGGTGATCAAAGGCTGAGATGCTGTTTAGGCATGCAGGCAACCAGAAGTATCAGAGCAGGAAGAGTGTGGTTGAACTAGTTAGTGCACTGATAAAATCTGCTACTTCTAGCTTCAGCAAAGTTTGTGACAGCAATAGAAATGGAGTGCAGGAACACAGGGGAACAGATGTGTAAGGCAAGTCCCGTAGCCTAACCTTACATGCCTAATGTAGGTGCCTAAATGAGGAAGGCAATTTTTCCTGAACTACAGAGAGATTAAATGCAGAGGATGTTATTTCTGAAAGTAATTCAAGGTCCACAAGTATGGCTTCTGCTCTGAAGTATCTTTAGAAGAGCCTGACACTCCTCACGGATTGTGGAGAAGACTTGGTTAAACTGCCTGCCTTAGGCCCCTGAGTTGGTATTAAACACAGCCAATGCAGGCACTGCAAAGGCAACTTAGTACCCAGGACTATACACCTACTACTGATAATGTTCTTTCCTTGCATGCCATCACCTTGGGAAACTTCCATTTTCCCCTCAGGCTTCTCTTTCTGTTCTTTATGTGACAAACAAGTCTCATGTGTGGAGGCTGAATAGTTTGACTGAAGGACAAAGTCAGTGGAAGAGCATCTTAGGTGTGTGCATTGCATTTGTAACTGAATCTAAAGTCAGACAGACTCAAGGACTCCCCTCTTCTATGTTTCTTCCTAGAGATGGGAGCTTATTTCTCTAATCAAGATTATCTTTCATAAAAGTCCCTGGAAAATTCATAAGTTGGGCTGTTTAGTTCAATAAGGTCTTTGAAAAACAAGGGAAGATTCATAACCAAACCAAAAGCAATAGGTTTTGTGCCATATGTAATGTAATAAGAAATGGTATTTACTTGAAAAGGAATATATGTAAAATCTGTTTTTTCACAAAAATAGATACTGTTTTAACTCAAAAAGGATTTTTTTTTAATGGTTAAAAATACTTCTTTCAAATGGCATTACTGAAAATTTTGCATCCAGAGCCTAACTTCACAAGATCTGTTGAATTCTCTGTCCTTTGCAGCTGACTTGCAGCACTATCAACACTTTTCATGTTTCTCTGTTGCACTTGTTTAATACCAGACAAGGAGCTATGTGGGTGACAGCTTTGTACCAACAAATCTTAACAGACAGATGCTACGATTTGATCCTGATACTCACTGTATGTTTTACTTACTGCTGCAACCAGGGCCTAAAAATATAAGCACCAGCTTTTTTTCTGTATATATCTCCATTGAAAAGCCTGTTCTGATCTAACATGATAGTAATAGCAGGCTATTTTTAGACTAAATGAAGCAGGGGGACAATGACATTAATATGTTACATGGTCCAAGAAAGCTCACATTGGCTGATATTCATCACCAGATCTTGCATAAGCATTCACCACACCTAAATTAAGTAGTGAGAAGAAACTTCCTTCTCCTATTAAGTGGCCCTTTATACAGAGAAGATCAAATTCAGCTGATAATGTCACCAGGAAGTCGGTGCAATATTTAAAATCCGGTTGACAGTGCAAATATTCAGTTGTTCAGGCATGGCTGTGGCAGTGCTACATCCTGGGCTGAGCACTAGGTCAAGGTGTGCAGGGGGGAATCCTGGAGCCAGGGAAACCCAGGGAAGAGCAGGGAGCTCTGGCAGCTCTTATGAACAACCTTGGGAGATTGAAACTGTCCAGGGGAGCACCAGTGACCAGGAGCACTGCGGACAGGGACTGGGAGGGAATTTTGCACAGCAAGGACTGTACTTATGGGTCTCCAGCCCAGGGAGTGCTCTGGGCCTCTGCCATAATGGTGGGAGCTCACCTCACAGTTAGAACCAGTGTTTCTATCTTGTGAAGTTCAACACAGACAAATGTATGGTCTTGCTCCTGGGAAAATATAATCCAGGAGCGTATCACAGGCTGGGATCTACATGGGTGGAGAGGAGCTCTGTGGAAAGGGACTGGGGAGCCTGGTGGCTCACCAGCTCAGTAAGCATGACCAGTGCTGCTGGGATAGTGAAAGCCAGCAGGATGCTGGGTCACATCAACAAGGGCATCACCAGCAGAGATAAATCATTGTCCTGCTCTACTCAGCTCTTGTCAAACCGTACCTGGAATGCTGAGTTCAGTTTTGCACCCTGCTGTGCAGAAAAGATGTGCACAGGCTGGAGAGGGACCAGAGAAGGGCCACAAAGGTGGTCAAAAGACCAGGAAGCTGCCATGTGAGGAAAAGCTGAGGGAAATGGGTTTGTCCAGCCTTGAGAAAAGAAGGCTCAAGGGAGACCTTATCCCCCTGTTCCGGAATTTAGAGGGTGGCTACAAAGAAGATGGAGAGTCCCTTTTTGCAGGGAGTCACACAGAGGAGATGAGGGGTAAATGGTACTAGTTGCTTCTGGGAAGGTTCCAGTTGGACACAAAAGCAAAATTTTCCACAATGAGAACAATCAGACATTGGAATAATCTCCCCAGGGAAGTGGTGGATTCCCTAACACTGGACACTTTTAAGATTCAGCTGGACAGGGTGCTGGGCCATCCTGCCTAGACTGTGCTTTTGCCAAGAAAGGTCGGGCCAGATTGTCCTTGAGATCCCCTTCCGACCTTGTATCCTATGATTTTGTGAATTGGCTTGTTTGGTGTGATCTTTAGTTCTTGTGTGAACAAGTCCTTTTTCTCTGTCAGGTTTTGGTTGTAAGGTTGGTAGATTGACCTGTCGTCCTTCAGTACTCCATCATACAGAGGAGAGAGAAATAATTTCACTCAGAATAAAAATTAGAAACACTGAGTAGAGATGCCCTCAGCCAAAAAAAATAGGAAATTAAATCCCTGATACTTAGCATGGAGTAACAAAGTCAGAGTGGCTGTATTTTCCCAGAACTGAAATATTAGGAATTGAGCAAGGAAACAGATGTTTATGCAGTACAATAATTCAGTCTTGAAGATGACAAAATAATGAAGCTAATTTTTTATTTAGGAATCTGAGTATTATTTTCTTGTATATGTAAATAAGGGTAAATGTGTGTAAAAAAATTTTACTAAAAAAAATCTCAATGGAAAGAGCACAAGAACAAAAGAAAAGGAATGGTTTAAATGCATAAAGCAAGTCTTGTTCTGTGAACCCCTAAAACATCTGTGAAAAATGAGCAAAGTGGTAGCAAAGGCTGCTAAAGGGAAATGCATTTTAAACTTCTAGTAAGTAGGCTTTAACTTCTAAATATAACTATTGTAATAAATTACTTTGGAAACTTATACACAGAGGCATAAAATATCCGTGTGGTTGAGAAATGTCATGAATTCATTGGGAAAATACACTGATAGTGTTCATGGATGTGTGGTTTATGGAGGGAAAATTTGTTTCCTTGATGCATATTCATAAACAATGGATTAATACAAGCACAGACCCTGTATCTGTGTTGGTGCTAAACCCTTCCAATGCCACAGAAAATGCACACATAAATCTGCTCACTGCACTATTGTGAAGCTTTACTGTTCTTTACAGTCTCTTTTAAAGGTACTTTTTCCTTGTGAGGAGGGAATAAGCAATCGTAGCTACAAACACCTTCTGCAGGCAGAACTCTTTTTCTTGTTGTGAACAGTGTGTTCCCACATCCCTGGACCTGCTCCTGTGCCATCCCGTTGTTTCTGGTGCCAGCAATTCCTCAGCACTTGTCTGATGCGGGCACTCCTACATTGTGGCTTACAACAAGCCTTTCAGCTGCTTAGACTGACCCTTTAAATGTTCCTCTGACATAAGTTTGGCCTTGGGGACTTGTTGGTATTTGTCATGTGCCTGATAACAGGAGGTTTCCTGACGCAGCCTTTCAAAGGAATGGACAAAAGCAGCACAGCATGATTCTCCAGGGGACATCATCTTTGCTACTTGAAAGGGAACCTTTTTATCTTGGGCTTTGAGAGGCTGTGTGCCCAACTGTGCTAAGGAGATTTAGAACATCCTTGTTTAGATGTTTGCCTCAGGAGATTGTTGCCTGATAGTTAAGAATGAATAAAATCCAGACTTATTTCTACGTGTTTGTTTGTGGACAAAAAAATGTTTCTCATGAATTTGTGGAGATGCCCCTGCTCACTGCAGGAGGGGTTAGACTAGATGGGCTTTAAAGGTTCTTTCCAACCAAATCTGTTCTATGATTCCATCCCTGGAAGTGTTCGAGGCCAGGTTGGATGGGGCCCCTGAGAAACCTGGTCTAGTGGGAGGTGTCCCTGTCCATGGCAGGGAGGTTGGAACTGGGTAATCTTTGAGGTCCTTCCAACCCAAACCATTCTGGGATTTTATGATTCTGTGATATTCCTGAATGAAAATATCACACAAAATTTCTTCAGTAGTTGGTATTCCTGGTTAAGTCACTGTTTTGACACTTGTCGTTTGCACAAACAACTGTTTCAGCTTGTGTGCATGTACAAACCAACGTGGACTGTACTGCATATGCAATTTATATTTAAATAAGAAAGAAGTGGGACAATTCATAAAAGGTCCAGGATACAGATTAACAGTTTGGTAGCTGTGCCTCACAAATTAAATAAATGTTTAGCCTCAATTATCAGTACAGTTGATGAGAGCAGTGATAATTCTACCATGAGATTAGGATGATGCACTAGAAATTACAGTTGCTGGCATGGAAATACAGGTTACTGGTAAGACAAATTTAGGTGATGCAGATGATTTCCAGAATGCTGAAGTAACTGCACTAAGGTGGGGCTTGTAGTGACCCTTCTGTTTGGTTTAACTGGGGTTCTCTGGGAAGATTTTGTTTGGTTGTTGTTGTTTTTTTTCCTGTGACTCAATAATAGCAAGTGTGGACCTATTTTGGAACAAATTACAATATTGTTTTATCAGAGGTCTATTTCAGTATGATGAGTTGGGTTTTTTAGGAAGAATAGAAGTGAAGTCCTCCACTTAGATTCCAGCAGCTGATATCCC
This sequence comes from Anabacerthia variegaticeps, assembly GCA_035583185.1. Taxonomy (NCBI): domain Eukaryota; kingdom Metazoa; phylum Chordata; class Aves; order Passeriformes; family Furnariidae; genus Anabacerthia; species Anabacerthia variegaticeps. The sequence goes on along the minus strand of JAWWEW010000012.1, from coordinate 6,825,168 downwards.
GTAGGAAATTTTCTTGACTTTGGGCATGATGGTGGTGAACATGAGAATTTGGAGCTGGTGAAAGTGCTGACTAAAAGTAATATTCAAAAGAAAGTGGTGAGGCTGGAGAAAAGTGGTGTTTCTCTGAGGTTAGTCTTGGGATCTGTTGTATTGGATACATTTACTGGTGTATTGAAGTGAAATTCCTGGGTAAGACAACATTGGCAGGTATTGCCAATGCTAAGGAAGAGTGGGTTGTTGTTCAAAAAGAATTAGGTTAACTGTTTTACCAGATTTCTGGTAATGTCATATAAGTGAGTCACACACTGTACAAAGCCAGACACTTTGGGTTCAATAATAACCTCATTTATAACCTGGGGGTTTATGAACTGGAAGTAGCAGAGGTAGAAGCAAACCTGAGTGCACTTGTCAGTGGAAGGATAATTGCAATTAGACATTGGAATATAATTGGGGTAGAAAAGATAATGCAGTCCTGCAAGGTGAGAGCTTTTTAAGAGATAGAAGGAAATGGTGGTACCATCTTATGGGGGTGTTAACTCCTTTTGAGCATTTCTACAGTTGTGTTTACCTATTTTTAGACAAATTAACTTAAACTAGGAGAGGTATAAAGAAGAGCTACAAGGACGAGCAAGGGCATGAAGCTTCATTCTTTGAAGATAAATTAGAAATGCCTCGTGTACCCAACCAAACGGAGGCTTCTGGGGCAATGAGTCATTAAATACGCTGGGAGCAAATATGGGTAAGTGGAGAGGTTCAGGGTCCATGATCACTGAGTCCTCAGTCTGTCTGCTGGGATCACTAGTAAAGCTGTGGATCACTGGCTGTTCAGCAGCTTTCCTTTGTGATGAGGATAGTGGACTGGTGTTAATTCCAAAAGTCCACAAAATTTTGCATGTAGCACTGACAGGAGGATTGCCAGTAAAACTCTTATTTTTATTAGTGTTGTAAAAAGTCCTCCATAGCCTCAAAAAAACCTGAACACCATTTTTCAAATCTTGGCTACAGACTACTTACAAAAGAATGAGCTACCCTTTAATTGAGATCTTACTGAACTTCCTTCCTTTTGGTCTTTGGAGCTGGGCTCTGGTGGTGTCACTGCCTTAGCCCTGCCTAATGAGCCAGCTCCCCACGATGACAGCTGCTGCTGTCTGGGTTTGACTTTGGAGAGCTCCGTAAGTGCGGAGTGTGATGACATCATGCTCCCTGGGGTGCCAGCTATTAGCTGCTAAAAATAGTTACAGGCAAACAGAATAGAAAAATCAAATGTCTGCTTAAACCACTAGTGAATGGGAAGGTAAAGAGCCAGAGCTCAGCTGAGGGGCTTTTTGTTTAAATGCAAGGGCAGCAGCATTGGGCTGCTGTCCTGGCAAATGATGCCGATGATGCTTTAGGACTCGTGAGCTGGAAGAGCCCACAGAGACAAGTCCATCCCTTGTGAAATTCCAGAACCGTCATGGTAAGTGAGCTTTTTGTGTTTATTTCCCACTGGTTAGGTTATCTGATCTGAGTAATCCGTGTTTTGCAGTCCTTAATGTAAGTATGGGGTTCGCAGCGTGGGATTGATGTCAGTGTTACTGTCATATAATCACAGTTCTATTAAAAAATAAAACACAAAGCAATATTAATTTCTCAAAATGAAGTGTTCAAGGTTAAGAAATAACAGTAAAGACTGTATGCAGGCATAGGTGGTGCCTTCAGTCTCCAAGTTCAGGAAAGCCTGTGCTTTGGGGCTATTTGGTGCAAGTTTTTTGACACTACTTACGACCTTTAGGCCTTTATTACAGATTAATGAGCTAAAACAGGCTTGAAGGCAGAGGTCTCATTTTCAGGCTTTACCTTGTTCCCAGTTTTGTAATGCAGACCTCTGGTTAACTTTTCTGTGGTGCTAGTAAGGTGTTTCAGATATTAAGCTGCTCCAAATTCAATTTGATCTAATAAGAAAAACACATAAAAATGCAGAAGCAGTATAAGACAAAAGTAAAGATTAACACTGGATTGGGTGTCTCACAACCATTGAGCACCACATCTTGGTTTTTTTATACTAATTAGGACATGGACAGAAATTTTCAACTAGGCTTATCAGTGATGTTAGAAGAATGTCTAATGAGTTACTCCTAAGAATATATTTTGCACTTCTTAACTTGCCATCTAAGGGCAGGCAGGGGTAGAAATATGAAGCTGTGACTCTTTCTGACAAACATCAGAAATTCTCATTCCAAGTTATAAATGGGCCTGAACCTCCCTTGGCCAAAGAATAATCTTTTTCTCACCCATTTGTACTCACCTGCAACAGCTTCATGTTGATTCCAAACCATTAGAAATTGCTTCTAAGTAGCACTGGTTCCCTTAGCAGGAAGAACAACCTGTTCTCCCTTCAAATTTGGCACCCTGGCCCCAAACTACCTGGTTTGGAGCCAGCGCCCAGGCTAAAACCACAAGTCTGCTGATCCTACAGGGCCTGACTCACGTCTCTGCCAACCCCAGAGGGAATGAGGAGCTTGATGGATGTGGTGCTGCAGGATATCAGAGTGTGTGCTAATGAAGCAACAGATCCATTACAGTATTTATCCATGTCACAAGATCCAATTACAGGAACCTTGTGAAGGATAAAATAGTCTGATTTTACCCTGTGCTCATCCTGTAAAAGTTGATGTCTCCAGAAGATATTCCCATCCTATCATTATTTCTGCGTGCTGATTCATCTACATTCAAGATAGTTTAGAACTAGGATTTGATTCTCCTTTATTGCTGATAATGTTTTTTTTTTTTAAAAATCTGATCATTTTTGTGGATAAAGCTGAAGAATTCATGGCTCTTCTGCTTGCAGGGTGTGACATGTAAAGCAGAAGTTTTTCTTGCAGATCAAAAGGCAGGGGACTGACGTAGGAATTATTGTGTGAAATTACATTGTCTCTGTTATGTAGGATTTCAGACAATGATTGTGATAGTCCCTTTTGTCCTTTAAAAATGAGAATTTATGACTCAAAAGGTGCTCTGCTGTCAGTCACAAAATTTCCCCATTATACTGAACCTTATTTTTAATGGTATAATATCCTGTTCTTTTAGGTGCAACTGTGGTATTTTGAATGCAAACTGATTTACAGTCATTTTCTTCAGTCTGCAAAACAGGCATAAAAAAAAAAGAAAAGAAAAAAAGAAAGAAGATGGAAGAAATTCTATTTTCAGTGTTAGTGGCCAGAGGGGTAAAATACAATATAATTTAAAAAATTACTGAAGATTTTTTTCCACTTTATGTGGGTATGTGAGTTGTTGTTTTTTAGATGACTCCTACCTGAAGGAGCAGCATCTTAAAGAGAATGATAATAAGAAATAGAAATACCGGGAAGCTTTACAACATAAAATGCATACAGTGTTTAGCAGGTGTCCAACTTCTTGTTTAGAAAGATTTCCTGCTGCATTAATTCTTCCCTTGCAGTATCCCCCAAGGCTGAACGTCACTATCTGCTGCAGACAATGCAGCAACGCCCTGATTTTGTACTAGAGAATGATTTTTCAATTCACAAGCTGTTTCAGTGTTCCAGAGCATTGCACTGTTCTAGCATGGATTTATCTGAACTTGTAGTGATTTATTCATAAAAAGATTGTTCTCTCTGGTTTGTGGGATACCATCAGGGGTAAAGGCACACGCAGGAGCACAAACAACTGAGATCTTGTGGCAGACTTTTTGTCTGCTTGACACTTTCACTAATGGCCATGACACTGATTATAAGGGCAGTAGGATAAAATAGCCTCTAAAAAGTAAAATTTTTTGTTGGAATGCTGGCAAAGTAGTGCTGATGTGGTATAAACTTACTGTGTCTTCTGTAGGTGGTGGCACTCTCTAATATGTTCTGTTTTCAAGGTTAAACCAAGAACTGTACTAAATACTCCCAGCAAGAGGTGGAGCTACCTGAGCCTCATGTCCTCTGGCTTTAGCTGAGCAATCAAACCCCTGTCCTATGCTTTTTTGGTGTGCAAATGGACCTGCCATGTATGGAAATGTTCTCAGTTAAATCAAAGCAAAGTAGAAAATGTAACTGTGTGACTGTGACTGGATCTACCTGAATTTTGTAGAAAATGTAAGAATGGTGGACTTAAATAATCAACAAAATTAAGGTAAAAGTCTTTGTGACTCCCCTGTGGAAGTATATATTTATGTGTTACATGTCCAAACTATACCCCATTGAAATGATGGACAATTCAAGAAAATGTATGCCTGGAATGTAGTTAGATCCAATAGCAGGAAGCTGAGTCCAGATAGAGTCAGACTGGAAATGAGGCAGCTGTGTCTGTTAGTGTGGGTCATTAAACACTGGCATATCTAGACAAGAAGCAAGATGTTTCACATGCACAGTAAATTGAGGGTTTGTCTACATAAGACTGCACACATAATCCGAATTAACATCAAGGTAAGAGATCTGATGTAGGAGCTACTTAAGGGGTACAGCCCACTGTTGCTGTAAAATGTCGGACTTAAAGATTAGAATAATCTCTCTGGCTGGAAAATACAGAAGTCCATAGTGATAGCTCTGTCCTGTAGGTGCACAACAGAGAACAAGAGAAGGTTTTCACTCTTCTGCATAAGAAAATATTAATGGTCCTGTCTCACCACAAATTTTCACACAATTAGATAGTTAGATTGTGTCAAATCTTGTCTCATCACCAAGACTATTTACCATAAAATTTCAGGCATAAGAAGAGGGACACCTGCATTAAAGTGAAATATGAAGATTGTCTAATACGGAAGTTTGTGAGACAGAATCCTTATCCCCAGAAATCATGTTGTCAGCAGCGCTGTTTGTTTGAGTTAACGCTGCAGATTGGATCTAGTTGTTGATGCTGATCTCAACTTTTATGTAGGACATAAATTGAATACATTACATTTCCTACCAGGCCAGCTCTGATGCAGACACCGAAGCTGAAGGGAATGGGAGCAGGCAGTGCTCTCAGCCTGAGGTGCCAGTAGAAACTCCAGGTTCCTAAATGTAACTGTGGTATAGATACCCAAGCTGAAAGACGTCTCAAAAGCATATCCAAAGATATATATTACTCTGACAACACGTTGGAATCAGCTATTACTGCTGACACTGAGCCAAACCCAGCAAAGGAGTCTTTTGATTTATTTCAAGAAACATGTTAAGTTCAGTGTCCTGTAACTGCATCCGTCACCACCAGCCCCTCAGGAAAAAAACTGAGAAGGCTGTTTTTTGTTTTTTAATCGTTAACTTCGCACTGCTGTGCCTTCCTTCCTCTCTAAGCTTCCTTTTTGTGCAGATGAAACCTAGTGATGCAGTGTTTGCCTATAGGCGTCCTTTTTCCTGTGAACACAGAAAACCCTGAAGAACAAATAAACTGTTTAAGTTGCTGATCCTGCATGTTTGCAAGTTCATTGGGAGATTTGGCTCACATGTAAGGACACAAGGATCCGGCTCCTAGGGAATAAATGTCAAAGAACATGAAAAGAAAAGCCTTAGTAGGCACTGGGACTATAAGAACAAAGAGTGCTTCCAAGTGCAGTAGTAAAAACCACTGGGAAATGAGGAATAGTCTGACAGAAGCAATAAGAATGATGGTTCTGAGTCAGGCACTGAATCGGGAAAAAAAAAAAAAAGAATAAAAAAAGAAGAGGCTTGATCCAAGTGAAGTAAAGCCACTTATATTCCTGGAAATTAATTATTTCTTCTTTATCAAAAAAGGGAAAATAGACAAAGAGGTTAAAAATGTAATTATATGTTGCAGAAAGGATTATGTGGCAGTTTGTGTCTCCCAGGCTCGTGTTCAGGGTGCAGACCAGAACTCTGGTACAATGACTGACTTTCTGCAGCGTCTCAGCAGTGTTGCCTGTGCTGCCTATTTACTTTTCAGTACTTCCTCTCTGAGCCTTTCTTTTAGTCTGTGTCCTCTGCAGGCCCATAGAGGAAGCTCTGGGTATTATTTTGCATCCAGAATAAACACAGTACTATCTTCTGTGAATATGCTCTCTTTCCCCTGTGAATTTACAAATACCATATTAAAACAAAACTATCACAGAAACAGAGTTTTGTGAGATGATCCCTCACTGCTGAGGACTTGGTTCCCTGCTTTGTCAATGAGTTCAAGCATATCTGTTACATCACTTGCTATTTATGCCATGAAGGCCTTCAAGGAAGTGCTGAAGCCTCTGAACATCTGCCCCCTTTCCTATCTTAGGCCGAGAATATTTTCATTCCATTCATCTCTGCCTTGACACAGAGTGCCTGAAGACCGTGGCAGAGTGTCTGTTTCCAATGCACACTGATGTTTTGCCAGTCATATGTCATGAGGGAGCATCCTCCTCCCACTGGTACGAACAATATGACCATGAAGGAAGGCGAACAGTGACTGCATTATATCTTCCAGAAGATGGATGGAAGTTAGAAGGGGTATGGTTTAGTGCACTGTGTCTCGAGGCCTTGCTCATCAGTTGCATTACATTGCTGCATTTATTTCCTAGTGTTTACAAATGAAAAGCCAACGTTGTAAACCAGAAACTCATATTCATATGCTTTGTATATTGATGGCAGACATACTGTAAAATGCTGAAAAAGAGATCAGCTGAAATTAGTCTGTAAAGAACCTGATCACCATTATGAATTTGACAACCAAGATTTCGAATAGTTAACTTCATTCTGTCCTATACACTCACTAAGAGTATCTGTTTGTGTTGTGTTTTGGGTTTGTTTGTTTTCTTTTCTTTTTTTATGGATGGAAGCTAGTTGGATATAAATATATTAAGATTCAGTTATTCCTAAAACTTTATCATTTAACAAACAGCATTATCTCTCATTATCCCAAAGAAAGTTTATTTCTCACTACTTCCCTTGAGAGAAGAGTTAAAAATTGCCCTTTTATGGGAAGAGGACTGACCAGTAGATAGCCAGAAAGAGCAATCTGAGCACTAGCAGGGCCAGCTGGACCCCAGCCAGCATGACTGGGACTGGTGATCCCCTGAAAGCAGAGGCTGCTGCAGAGACCTTCCCCAGCAGGTGCCACCTGGAGAAGCCACTGACAGCCTGGCCTGTGGGAGTCCCAGATGAAACAAGGTGAATGGGAATGAAAGGGGAAAAAAAAAAAAAAAGGAAGGGGAGCAGTGGGGAAAGTAATTAATTTTTATTTTGTGTGGTGGAAAGATCAAACCACATTGCACTGTTGCAGTGTTTTGAAATATGTTTTGTCTTAGGATCTGACCCTACTGAAGCCAATTTAAGTCATCGGTTTGATCTGCAGTGATGCAAATAAGCACTAACCCTGTGCTTCCCTACTCACACAGACACACATTTCTGTTGGGTTCTTGCTTTCTAGCCCAGTAGGGAACCAGCAATGCTAAAACACCATCTGTTTTGCTGTGTCAATGGAACCAGCTATCACTGCAGCCACATCAGTAAATCACATTACAACCCTCAGACTAATGACATTTGTATAGATCTCCAGCTCTCTACTATTTGTCACTAATCAGAGTAGTCTGAAGATAATCATGCAGGGACATTATCCCCATTTGATGTTCCTTCCCTCTGCCTTAGCTACTCATTTCTACAGTGCATACGCAAGCTGGTGTATCCTGACTTCTTCAGTTCCTTTGCTATCTTTAGTTATCCTTCTTTTAGCAAAGACTATTGAGAGGTCAGTGAGGTTATGGTGCCAGGTCTGTTGCTCAACTCCCCAGTTCCCTGTTGTGGTGGGATCTTGCAGGAAACTTGAAGAAATCCAAACAACAGCCAAACCTCTTCTCATACTTGCTCTGCAAAGCCTGCCCTGCCTGTGCAACAGGGGCTGTTGAACACGATTTAGCCTTAGGAGATTAAATATTTTTATTACAGTGTGCCTCATCCCAATGGAGACAATGTTAGGGTTCATATCTGCACTATTGAGTGCTCTTGTTTGCTCCTTCTGTTTTAGCATTGCAAAAAAATTAGGTAAATTATCTTCCCTGTTGCAGGTACTTAAAACTGCAGTGAATGTCATAAAGTGAATGGAGTTGTTTAGGATTTTAATCAATGTAGCTGCAGAATTTGACCAGCCATCTTAAAACCTTTGCATTTGTTTCTAAGATTCAAAATGTTATATGAATAATTTAAACAATCGTAGGGAACATCCTGTTACATTGACCTTGAAAATGTTGTTAAACATAGTAAATACAACACTTGCTTGCTAAAATGGAAAAATGAAATGCTCAGTCACTTAGAGAGCTTCGTATGGAAATCATCAGGAAAACAGCTCCCGTTCTAAATGTAGCTGTCAAACTGACAGGTTGCAAAAGAAGCAGATTCCCAGCTATTCAGTAGTTACAAAAGATCAAGATGATCCAGTTACATCAGACCATCAAAGAGGGAGACTTGAATTTGTTGAATTCAAATTAGTCTTCTCTGTTTGCTCACTTAGATTGGTCCTAACTGCAGGTTTGTGAGAAACTCATAATAAACTTCTGAGCTGTTACTCATTCCAAGAACATCAAATAGCTGTCAATTATAAGGTGTCAGAGACTTGAATAAAAATGCAACTGCCTTTTTCGAGAAATACTTTGGGTTGATCACAACCACTTTGCTATAAGATGCAATTCTCTGCATGTGCAATTAGCAGCCGGTTCTGGCAATTTCCTTATGGGAATTTGTCCAGCGGTATTTGATGTAAGCAAATGTCTCTGGAAATAAGCTGTGGATGCACTATGAGGATCATTTTGAAGTCTTTTCTGAAAAAGACAACACTGTGTCTGCTTTAGTTTAAACAAGAATGTATACCTTTATCGATTCCTGCCCCTTTGTCCCTGTCCATTGCTCAGCTCCACCATCTAATCCAGCCTTTTATTCTTTGGAGTAGTGGAAGCCTTGGGTTTTTTCACATGCTTGTTATTGGTTTTGCCAAGATACTTGGGACTTTTTTGCAAAGGTGCTACTGCTCTGCTGATTGACATTCAGCATGGGCAGGCAGAGCAGGCCAAGGAAAGAAGCAACAAGCCAGGAAGGAACAAAAACCTTCAGATCTCAAATTCTTATTCCAAATGTCTTTGAATCAGTAGCTCTGGGCCCTTCCCAGCTCTTGAAGGAATGCCAGTTCAGTGCAGTGAGTGAATAAGGTGTGTGAGGGGGCGACTGCTTCTCTGTCAGCCGTGAGAAGCTTTATTTTAAAAAGTGCCTCTTTTTTTGATGGCATTCTGGAGGTTTGAATGGCTCGGAGGAGCTCACAGGGGCTTTCTTGTCCATGGCCAGTCCAGTCCAGCCCAGGCCATTAGGGCCATTAGTGACTAGGAGCTGTTACCATGTTAGTCCAGCCTGATGGGTGTGAACTGTGCCTTGGTCCAGTTTCTAGTGGGAAAACAGCACAGAAATCAGCACTGCCATTGGCCCTAAGTGACTCTCACAAGCCAAGGGTGTTTTGGGGCAGCTTCTCGGGCCTCATGTCCTTCCCTTCGCTGCAAAGAAGGAACACCAGCCTGCGAAGTTGTCAGGATGATGATTTCCCCAGCACTGAAATGACATGCAATGAAACAGGAACAGAAATCAGGAGCACCTTGGGTGAGGAGCATGGGTATCTTCTGGTAAAAGATACACAGAAGAGCATGAATGGTTTCATTCAGAGTTTTGGAGCAAAGCCCACTGTATATGAGGAAAATCATTAACACATCATTAGCACTCGTGCATTAAAATGGAAATTACTTCCTTATTGTAATCTCTGACTTTATAATGTTTTTAGTATTTCTGTTTTGCATTTTGCTCATTTAGACTCTCACACTGGTCATTTTCACTCTGCTCATATTTAATTTCTCTCCTTTTTTTGCTCGCTTGTTCTTCCATCTGAAAAGCTCTCATGTAGGGTAACTTGCTCGACAAGCAAGGATAGAAGGAAGGCAGGTGGGCAGGCAATCTGAATTCTGATTTTGGCTCTGCCACTGGTTGCTTGGCAAGCTGCTTACACCACTCCGTGCCTTGCTTTCCTACAGAAAGACACACACAGTTGAAGAACAGCTTAAAATCTTTGATAAAAAAGAACTGTGCACCTACTAATGCTATTTATTAAAGGAAAGCACATCTGAAACCAAGTATTGCATTCCATGTGCTCCTTAAAGTGTATATTAGCTAAACCCAGTAAGCCTCTGTTCTTCATTTTCCTTTCCTGAATTAGTCCGAAATGTTGAGTCATCAACATCAATGCACACATCCAAACCACCATAGACATCCTAGCCTTCAAACTGCAAAAAATCCAAAACATTCTAGATTCTTCTGGATTCTTCAGCCCATTTAACAGGTGTGATTTTCAAGTAGCATTTCCTAGTAACTACTGAGACACAGTTACAGTACAGATCTGAATGGCACTGCAGAGGATGTGTATTGCTCTCTCCTTAAACCTTAATGTTCTCTCTCTAGTCCCTCCCTCCACGATTTAATTTGCATAAAGTATCCACCAGCAGGGCACAGCAGTTTATTAAGGACACAGTTGTTATATAACTCTATATTACTTACAGTCTTATAAAACTATTGCACATAACACCAGAAACATATTGCTTCTCTGCCTAGGCCACAGTGCCTTTTCCAGTACCATTAATTCACTATGACTGAAACCCTTATCCCTCAGGACTGGCTGGGGTCACAGCAACACAGCTGATGGTGAGGTAGGTTAAGAGCCAGCAGCAGAAATATGCTGAAAAGCTTCCTAAGAATGGTCTCTGTTTCCTTGCTGACCTGGAAACCCAGTGTCTTGTACTGGATTTCCTCATCCAATACCATAAAACTCTTCAGGTACCAAAAGTTTCGGAAGTTAAATGGCAAAACTTAAAAATTACAAGCTTGAGTAATATTTCTGACAACTCAGGGGTAAGCTCAGACCCAAAGCCCAGGGGAAGGTGAAATAAATCTGTAATTAGTCTAATGTGCAGCACTTGATTGTAGTGAATATTTCTTGTTGCCCTACACTTGAGGGTTAGCTTAGATTCCAAAACTGAAGAATTTGCCATCTTTACTGTAATGCAGCTGCAACTCACAGAGTTAAGTTCTTAGTTCATTTACTGATCTTCACCAAAGCATTCTGCAGTGTGGCACCAGAGAGCTGGGTGTTCTGCAGTGAGCAGTGTGTAGTGACAAGCTGTACTCACAGAGACAGTGTTGTGGTCATGTGCAGCAGGGTTTGGTGTGTACACGTGTTCCATTGGTTGGTGGCCCTATGGGAATGTCTGTTCTAAAAAATACTACACCTGTGATTTTCTAAGATATTGGGTAGCAATGGAATGCAAGAATGTCTCATTGAAAATGTGAAAATCATTTTGATTTTGTTCTGATTAGGAAGTCACTTAGTTACTTATATATGTAAGAATTTCTAAAGCTAACTAATGAACCTGATCATGCTTCTTTGGTTGGCTTCCTGTATTGTTCCATAAAAAGCCAAGGAATTTCTGAACAGACTGAACAAAATAATACTTCTTTAATACTCCCTTCTTCCCAGTTCCACACTCTTTTACTCCCCATGTCAGTTACCAGATGCTTTGTTAAGTCCCTTTCACAACTATTCACCTTTTCTCTTTTGTCTTTACTCATTCCACTTTGTACCTGGAGCACAACTTGAATGTACATTATGCTCTTCGTTTGTTGAAGAAGTAGCTGAAAACTCACAAAAAGTGACCACTTGCTGTTCTTTGCACAGCAGACTAGTCCTTGTTTGCTCCCTATTGCACACAGTGTAAAAATCTGGGGGTTTAGGATTAGGTTTGGTATACAGTAAAGTAAGTGTAATTTCCCAAGCAAGATCTAGAAGATGCCATGTTCACAATAGGGAGGAGAAGAGCTATTTGGATGAAAAGGGCTGGGAGATTTTTCAAACTGAGAGTTAAAAAGGGATCTTCGTTGTTTCTGCCCCTCCCATCTGCTGTTCTCTGCAGCTGAAAATGGGGCAGAAAGCCAACACCATGACATTTGAGCAGACAGCAGTTTATGGAAGTGTCTATTACAATTCCACACCCACACCCTTGGTAGAAAGGAGCCTTCTCCCTGGCCAGTGCAGGCAAAGGTGAAGCCAGAGAGTTACAGCTGACCTGAGGCTTCTTTCCCCAAGTCTGGGGTTTGGAGGCAGACTCTTACATTTTTCTACGTAGGTTTTAAATACAGATTCCCCTTCCTCTGCTTGCTTTCTCCTCTCCCCCTCCAGAAGAAATCATAGGATTTCTAAAGCATGCTGTAGAGTTTCCTCAGCCCTCACGTGCCATCATTACCAGTGGGCTGGGCTGCAGCATCAGCGAACGTGCAGAAGCACCGTGATTGAAGATGAGCATTGCCTTTCCCCTCACACAGTCATCTCAGACAGCGGTGAAATACCCTGCAAATTACAGGGAGCACGTGAAGCCTTCTACTGATCTCAGTGTTGCAACTGATCTTAGAAGGGAACAGTGTAGATGAAATGGCTTTTTCAGCCCGTTTGGTTTTTGTTTCTGTTCTTTTACGATGAGCACTTTCAGTGGCTCCACGAGTATTCATCATTTTATATGAAATATTAATGTATTAATAAATACATGCATATATATGGGCTGCACGTAAAGCATCTGTGCATATATGCCCACTCCCTTTTCTTCTATTTAAATAGTGTTCAGTGATTGTTCACTTCTCTTTAAAGGATGAGTCACCTGGCTCACTCTGAAGTCAGGAATCCAAACTCAAAACTGTAGCTGCACAACAATCCAGCTGTGTAGCTTGATCAGTTATTTCACTGGACCTCAAAAAATAAATCTAGGGGTTTTCAGTTTGCTAAATACCATGAAAAATATTATTATCATTTCTGCTTACATTATTTGCCCTTAATTCTTTATTGGAATTAAATATTAGAGAATTAGCATGTGGATATAAAAGGAACTGCTGGATTGGCAGCCCTAGAAACTGAAGTTCCCTGTTTCTCACTAGCACAAAGACAATAGTAAGACATGACAAGGACACTCCCCTCCACCTGCCCCACTGAACCCCAATCCATGGACCAGAGCTGGGGGTGAGCAGCCAGTGCAGGTGCCACCCACATTCCTTCTTGGAATTCTAGAGAGTCATGAACACAATGTGAGCTGAACTGCCCCTCGGATGCTGTTCCTGTGGAGCACCAGCTGGTGTGCAGGGAGATCACCACTCCCTGGTGCTGTGGAAGGTCACTGTGTCACCGTGTGCTGAGCAAGAGGAGGGGTCTGCAAAGAGGGAATGTTAGACTTCAGTGACAATAAAAACAGGAAATTGATGGTAAAGCAGCAAAACCTTTGCTGTCGTATTTAGGAATGAAGTGAGAGAGGGATATCTGAAGAAGGGTGTGTTTTCCCATCATGTATATAGAATATAAAGATAATATGTGTAATCCTGCTTAACAGAGTAATTAAAATGAATCAGTAAATTAAGTGAACTTTCAAGTCTCTGGCTCTCTATAGGGCTCGAATAAAGAATGATGTGAGATTGTTCACTTACTAGTAAGGGGTTAACTGCCATTTTAATTCCTAGATCTGAAAGGAAAGATGGAAATGTGCAGGAGAAAAGATGCAGATTAGCATCTCTCACCTGAAGAGCTGTGTGGATTGCAGAGGCAGAAGTGCTGTCAGACATAAGCAAAGAGGGAGGACAAAGCAAAAGGCAAATGTGCAGCTGTGGAGCAGTCACTGATTTAACCAGTGACACAAACAACCATGAAAGGAAACCAGCCTTGCCACTGTAGAGGTGTCAAGAAATGGGATTGCTCCATCGATAAATTAATTCTGAAATCTGAATGAGCAATTTACTTTTTCTTTCATTTTCTTGAAACCAGTCAAAGGGGTTGTGTGATTCAGTCACACCAGTGCAGGGGATTCCCTCTGGATCTGTCTCTTAGTTATAGGTTGGGTTTTTTTGTTTTCTTTTTTTCCTTTGACTTGTCTCCTGAAAAAAACGTGATTTCTTCATGTGTATCCTGAAGTGTTTTGGGAAGGAATTAGATAATGGACTAATGAAATGTAGGGGCTTTCTGGTACATGGAAAGTCCCAGGCTGATTATGAACCCTGCATATCTCTAGAACCAAGAAAAGTCACACAGAGACTTTGGTGGTATATTTAGCCATTTAGATTATACGTGTGCCTGTCCATCGTTGTGCCTTTTGGTCTTAGCCCTGCCAAGACTGGGGAGTTTTTTAGAAACATTCTCATTGTTTCCTTGTACCCTTTCACTGTTCTAACACACAGTGTTTCACAAATTTCCATCAAAAGGGTATTTAGGGTGCTGCTGGACCTGTCTTGGCTGAGGTTTTCAGTTACAGCTGAATCAGCACAATCTCCAAGCAGGTTCCCCTCCTCTACCTTCCCTTTGGAGGTGTTTCAGGCTCATTGGGCAGGAATCCAAACACTGGGGGCCTCCAGTAGCATTTAATTTATCAGAAACCAAAGTTGCTGCCCTGGCTGTAGTAACTCATAATTCAAAGAGAAACTGATCCGGATATTGATTTTAAAAACTAATCTGGCACTGTATCTCAACATTTCTTTTTCACTGCAGAACAAATTGATTCCTTATATAAATTCTAAAATAATACAAAGCATATTGCAAAACTGGCATAAGAATGGCTCCATTAGGGGTAGCTCTGATTTTGCAGGATGATGTTTGGCATATGAAACCAGTGATCAGAAGAAGAACTGGATAAGAGCCGGTTGTAAAACACTGCCAGTAGAACTGGGGATTTCTATTTCATTAGGAATTTGTAACTTCATCTAATAAATGACTTAACTGACTACACAGGATGAGTTTTATGAGGAGGGGCAATTTTTTTTATTTGTATTGGTTGGTCCAAGGCAAGATATTCCTCCTTGCAAACTCTGCTTTGCTGTTGGCCTTGGACCACCACAGCTGCAGCAATGCCATCCCTGTGAGAGGAGTTGCCCTGCTGGGAACCCCATCCTGTGTGCTTCACTTCCACAGCCTGCAACTGAAGAGTCTTCCCTGTCTCCCAAATGAGTCATAAGGATAAGTTATGTAATTTTAAATGTTTTAATTTGCAATGGAAGGACAAACCCAGATAATTTTATTATAACTACCTAAACACCATCTGAACTTTTTGAGGACTTTGTTCACTGCCTGTAATTTTCCAGAGCTGTTTCAAAACAGAAGAGGAGAAATGGTGTGCTCATTCTGGGGCCAGTCAGTAATCACTGCTCAGGGTTCTGAAGATTGAATTAGGAAAGATGTAAGGGAACAAGCACAGTGGAAGGGAGAGCCATCCTTGTGCCAATTTCTCCCTTTGATAAAAATTTAAGTCACTTATATGATGATATAGTGACTCTGAGACAAGTTTGCTTTCCTCTTCAAGTATGGTCCAACAAAATCAAACCCATTCCTTGTTGATTTTTGCTGTGTGATCACTCATTAAATGCAAAGTAAAGATATTGCTGAATGACATCTGTTCTTTGGATAAACAGAGGACAGGTGTATTGCAGTGCAGGAAAGCACAGCATAGACTTTGCAACCAGGACAAAGCTATTAAAATAATAGGTTTGAGTCAGTTAGGAGACATGCTTTTCTTTTTTAAGACTGATGTAAGGTAAGCAATGAGTTGTTTCATTGCAGTACATTCTGTATGTTCCAGCATGTGCTGCGATTAACACCAAGCCATTTATCAGTAACACACTAACAGTTCAAAGATCACTTTATTCACAGAAGTTATGATACTCATGTAAGATATTTCACCAAAATTTGACACTTGGATGTGTCAGAGCTGTGCTGAGATGGCGCAGGTGCCTGCAAAGGCTGGCTGTGCTGGAGCACTGACCTGCAGAGCCGGAGGTGCAGTCAGAGCATCCCACACTCCAGCCACTCATTCCCCACCTTCTCAGCTCACCTGTGACTGTGGCTTGGCAATCTGATCCCAATAGGAGCAGCAGATGTGGAAGGGCCAGACAGACCCACAGCCAGCCCCTGTCAGTCCGTCAGTCTGTCAGTCAGTCTGTCAGTCCATCAGTCCGTCAGTCTGTCAGTCCGTCAGTCAGTCCATCAGTCCCTGATGGTCCTCCTGCTTTCCACACGCGGGTGTGAGGAGGGTGCGCCGCTGAGGGATGTAGGATGGCGGCTTTGCCAGGAACACACAAGACTGGGGCATCCATTCAACCATTCAACCCGTGACCTTTTTGTTTTTCCCCCCAATGACCTGCAAAGTTCAATGGGCTCGGCCCTTGCTACTCCAGCCAGAGGGACCCACGTCCCCAGGGGTCCCGCTCCCGGCACCCCCATGTCCCCGATGTCCCCCACACCCCACACTCCTTGCTGCTCACCCCCACGTCCCCATGGCCCCATCCCCGGGGTCCTGCCCTCGGGTGACACCACAGGCTCTCCATCCCCTGGTGACCCCATCCACAGAGCCGCCACCCTCAGTGTCCCCCCTCGGGTGTCCCCCTCAGTGTCCCCTGTCATCCCCACTGTGACCCCTCAATGTCCCCTCAGTGTCCCCTCAATGTCCCCCTCAATGCCCCCTCAGTGTCCCCTTCGATGTCCCCTCAATGTCCCCTCAATGTCCCCTCAGTGTCCCCTCAATGTCCCCCTCAATGTCCCCTCAGTGTCCCCCTCACTGTCCCCTCAATGTCCCTTCAATGTCCCCTCAGTGTCCCCCCCCGGGGTGCCGCGGTCGCCGCCCCTCCGCGGGGCGCGGTGCCTTTAAGCGCTCTGACGTCACGTGGCGCTGCCATGGCAACGGCCGGTCACGTCGCGCGGGCGCTGCGGGCGGGCGGGGCCGCAGCCGCCCCCCAGCGCCATGGCGGGTCGGTGACAGCGCTGCCCGCCCGGACCCGCACCCGGACCCGACCCGGCCCGGCCCGCCCACAGGTACCGCGCCCTGCCCGCACCGCCACCGCCCCCGCCCCGCGCCGGGCACCCCGC
>JAWWEW010000012.1:6743703-6807669 GCA_035583185.1 Anabacerthia variegaticeps | reverse complement strand
GAGCCGGGTTCGAGGGTACCGGCCTGGAGGAGCGTCCCGGGGCCGGGCCGGGCCGGCTCCATCCCGGGCGGGGCTCGGGGGGCGCCGTGAGACCCCCGGAGCGGGGGACGGGCCGGGTCCGGGGACGGGCGGGAGGCCGGGCGGCATCAGCCAGGGCGGTCCCGCCCGCCCCGAGCACGGGGCCGCGCCCGGGGACTCCGCGGGGCAGGGCCGGGCCCGGGAGCGGCCCGGGGATGGTGCCGGCGGAGCGGAGGGGACCGAGGGGCTCCTTCTCCCGGGCGGGGCCGCGGCACCCACCCCCGGTGCCCGCAGGTCCGGCCCGGCTCGGCCCTGAGGACACCGCCCGCGGTGCGGGTCCGACCGGCAGCCTCGGGGGCCCTCCTCGCCTGGGGAGCGGCTGCCCCCCTTGGGCGGGGGGTGCTGCCCCCCTTGGGCGGGGGGTGCTGCCCCCCTTGGGCGGGGGGTGCTGCCCCCCTTGGGCGGGGGTGCTCCGTGCCGGGGGCCCGGGCCAGCCCCGGCGCTGGAAACCCCGGGATGGGCAGTGCTGGGCGGTGCGGGATGCTCCTGCCGTCCCAGCGGGATCGGCTGGACCCGCAGGTCGGGTCTGGAAGCCTGCTGGCAGCAACAGGCAGTTCCCAGACTTGTGGAATATGTAGGGAAACTCTCCTCTCTTCCATTTCTATAGCTGCCTAGGGCTTGTCTGGGTGTCATGAGTTGGTTTGACAAGGGTGAATCGGAAGGTATTCCCCATCTTTAGGAAAAGTGCAAAGTCATTAGAAGCTTTCTGTATCATACTTCGTAGGTATTGCTCATTTCCACATCCAGATTTACTTTTTTTCCCTCAAAAATTTGCCTCTTTTTTTTTTTTTTTTTTTTGTGCTTATTGCTGGGGTTATCAGCTTCTTTAATCTTTAGTTTGATTTCTGTTAGAAATTGTGAAAAGCATCCAAATTGCTTTTCCAAATTGCTACCAGATATAAGTCTGGTAGACAGCAAGTTTAGTTTATGCTGTAATATTACCTGAACTAATGCAAGATAAGCCTGTGATCCTTTCCATCCTGCTAATTACACAGTTTCAGAATAGACATGTTGTCTTTTATTAGAGTGATTGCTGTAGCATGGAAAATACACAGTTTTCCAGGACTGTTTTCAGTTCTCTAGTAGAAGCAGGGTGAGTCTCAAAGCTAAGTATGAGCTGAGGGGGAAAGTGCTTTCATTGTTAGTATTTGATTATATGTAATCAGTTTCTGAAATAATGGTAGTAACTGGTCTCTGTTCAGTAGAGAGAGTTCTGGGAAAAGAAGGGAGAAGAATGGCAAAATGGTGCAGAGAGAGGAGACAGGTACCGATCTCTGTAATCTGCCATAAAAGCATTGGGAGAGATGAAAACTAGCTTTCTGAGTCTGGTGGGATTTATGTATTCAGTGGAGTTCTGTGTTCTAGTTTGGTCTCTGCTTTGAAAAATGTTTTATCTGTTTCCTGCTGGGAATGTGAAGGGAGGGATCAGAGGGATTGCTCTGAGAAGGAAGGGGTTCCCTGGGGTAGTTGGGTGCTTTTCCTCCTCTGCCAGTTGTCAGCACAAGCTTGTTCTGGCTCATAGAGGTTGCCTCATGCAGCATCCACGGAGTTACCACAAGAGCCTTTGATGTGCTTTCCAGAATTCCGTGTACTTCCCTAAATATCAATAGAGAATCCAGGGCGTTTTAGCAGTTCTTATGGGAAGTAGTGGGCATATTGGGATACATGAGTCTGCAAAGTCATCGGAAAACCTGAAGCCGCTCCCTGACTTCCACTGGAGCTACGGGAAGTGATGTAAAAGATGGTCACTAATGTGACAATTAAGTGGCAGCTACAGTAGCTGTAATTACTGGTTAGAGTTGGGGAAGTCTGAAGTCGTGTTAATAGGAATAATAACTATATCAACAAATTAAAATTAAACAAACCACATGACAAGCCTTAATAGTCCTGAAAGTCTATGGGATGGGAATCTTCAGTGGGTTTTTGCAATGTTTGGTTGTGATTCTTAAACACGGTAGTTGTGGTGAAGTTAATCTGTGCTTCCAAAGAACAGGCTGATGGTAACTTGGAGGAGAGGGGCTAGGAAAATAAGGGAGATCATAAATGCATGGATCTGTCTCACTGTGAGTCTGCTAAGGCAAACTGTAGGCAGTATTATTTTTTTTTAAATGACCAGTTTTTGCAGTGGATAATGTAGATGGCTTATACAGATTCAACAGGTTGAGAACTAAGGCTGCTATAGTATATAATAATATCTTTCATCTGTTAATCATGAAAATACTGAGTTTCATGTTAGAGATGTCTTTTTCGGTGTTCTATATTGTTAAAGTGCTACAGCAAATAGCTACTGTTCTCCCTAGTTTAGCTCTTTCCTGAGTGCTTGGAAAGTTGATCTAGATGGACTGCTCAGGTCATTTAAATCTTCAGTAAAAAATTGCTGGCCACAAATGTTATGTATTATATTTATGTTGGATACTGAAACTTTCAACTGTATCTTCATGTTGCTTAGTTGAGTACTCCTATATCTAGTGTTTAATTTGTCCAAGTATTTTAATTTTTGGAACAGTTTCTAAAGAGAAATGTGGGACTAGAAATACTTGCAAAAATATTTATGAATAGAGAACCACATAGTTCTCTCCCAGCCCCACAGTATGTGGTGAAGTGGTGATCTTCCTCAACTGTCTTCTCTGCCCGAGTCTTAATTTATGACTGTTGTGTCACTGCAGATGGTAATTTGATTTTTTTTTTTAATATCTCAGGAGTCACTTTAAAAATGTCTTATCAAATCTAGTAAGAAATTCAAAATCTCTGAACGTGACATGCAGTGCCTGCTCCTGGAATGTAAATACTTAGGGACAGTGATAATGCAATGATTGTGTTTTGTACTTAATACTGTCTGGGAATATCAATGCTCAGATAAATGCAGCTCCCAGGAGCCCAGAGCTGGCTGTTTAGAAAGCCATAGTATTGTTAATCAAGAAAATATTTTTTAAGTTCCACCAAAATTTTTCTCTCCTCTAATTAGATGCAGACCTGTCACTTACTTCATCTTCTGAAGTGTGTAATTAAATTTAGTTGTTATTGTTTTGTCCTTGTATGAAACTTCTGTGTTTTGCAACGTGGAGTTTTGTAATAGAATTTATGGGAAAGATTTGAAACACAACTAAGCAAATGATCACGAAAAACATTGACTGTGTGCTGTTCTCTTAAGGCTGTGGTTTGGTACCTGATACAAGAGCTTCATGGAGCTTTCTAGATAACACGAGTGCTGCACAGAGCTGCAGCTTTAATTGAAAAGATGGTGCTGCTTAGGCTTAGACTTGGGTTGATGTGTTCACCGGGGTTTGATTAACGAAACTGTCTTTGCAGAGAGCCTGAAACAGAAGACCAAGGGGGGAACTTCTTAATGCTTTGAATGAATGTCAGCTTGGATGCCATCAATGATGCTCTGATATTCTGATTGTTGTGAATCACTGTAGTTAATGTGGGAAATACCATAGTGAGAACTGGGCTGGAGGTTTTATAAAAGACAGAATTAATACAAATATAGATGGATGTTTGCTAGCAAATTGTTACGCAGTTCATTGACGACAGTTTCGTTTCCCTTAGATGTCTAGGCTTCCAGAAGTAAGTGAAATACTGACATACAGTCAACCAAATTTTGATTCATCTACTCGAACTCTTGCAGTCTGTTGCCTTCTGAAAGGACTTAAACTGGAAAGAAGGGGAAAGAGAGAAATGCCTGATGGTATTGAGAGCAAAAGCACTTTTAAGTTCCACCTATTACATCAAATCAGTTGCTGAGGGGCAAAATAGGTTTGCCAGTTTGCAGGAACTCTAGTTTCCCCCTCCTTATGTTGGATCTCAGACAAATATTAATAGTATGGATTTTAAGTGTAAGCCAAGTGTTTGAGTCATTGTGAATCCCACTGTTTGGAAACATTAAAAGAGCTGAGTAATGTTAAAATTATTTTATAAGATTTTAATTTTCAAATGGGGGGAAGTGGAAGAAAACGAAATCATCAAATCAATCCCATGATTGAATGTGCTTCTTAAATGAGATTGAAGGTCTTGGAGCTGCTCTCAGTGACAGGCTTGGCAGCTTTACAAGAACAAATCACCACAATCAGCTCTTGGACCTGCCTGGTTTGTTTTCATTGTGCAGTTATTAGTTCAGGTGGTCAGCTTTAGTCTAGCACAGAGCACCCAAGCAGTTTCAGAATAACTTGATGATTTCATTCTTATTGGATTAATTTCTGTATATGCTTTTGCTGCCCTTTATTTATTTATTTGGTTATTTTTTAATTTATTTTAATGTAGTAATCATTTCTAATATAAGCTGCACCTGTGTAGTTTTCTATTTATTTATTAAAATGCAGTTTGTGGTTATTTGTACACATTTGAAGTCTTGCATTAAAATTAAAGGTGCTCATTCTATGATCTATTGTTGAAACACGTATGGTACTTAAAATTGGTCTGTTTAAAAGAAATATTTGGTCTGAGTATTTCCTGGTGACCCTTTCTGTCATGATTGATTGCTTTAAGTGATTGTTCATGTAAGCCGGTTTTATTCCTAGTTTGGGAAAGGAAGACAATTTTCTTCCTTCAGATTCTTGATTTAAGTTGAGCTTAGTTGCTGTTGAGCTGAAAAAATTATTTAGATTCCATATATAGATGCTATGTTTATCAAAATCTGATTTGACACATTAAGGTGAGAGCCTCCTTGTGTATCTAATGATTTGGGGAAGTTTTGGTGATTTGACTTACAGATTTTGACAGTGCAATGTATTGTCAGAATGCTAAAAAATGAGTAAATTGGGTATGCTAGGTCTTACATAGTTTTATTGTATAAAAGCTTTCCTCCCAAAAAATCCAATGTTTAGGCACGTGTATTTATCTTGTGTTGCTGTTGAGAATGCAAAGTGGAGCCCTTTCCTTTGCATGTGCTGGTGGGGAGGGGGGGTGGGTGGTAGAAGATCTGATCAAGTTTTGTTGCAATCTCAACATTAGGCAGAGTTCAGAAAATAGCATGGCAAAGTTTCCATGACAGCAGTAAGTCCAGATGCCCTAGAATGTCAAGAAACTAATAATGATGTTAGTACCATTTTCTTTCCATTAAAATGGGAAGAAGGACATAGCAGGAGTGTTGGGTGCTCCTGACAACCTCAGGGGAGAAGAGCAGTGGTCCACAGGGTAGTGTTACAACATTTTCTAGGATAGTAAATGCTCCAGGGTAGTGTTACAACATTTTCTAGGATAGTAAATGCTCCTTTTTAATCTTCCTGACACTTGTGGGGCAAGAAATTTCTCCATTGCTCTTTCAAGTAGTTTGGATACAAGCTGTCTAAATACAAAACCAACCCAAAATTTGGAAAATGAGGTGATCAGGGAATAAAGCTACGATTTTGGGTGCTAAATACGCAGCCTTAATTTCTAAGATATGCAATGGAAAAGGGAAAACTTGTCCTGGAAGCAGCTCAAAAGAGAGAGCCAGGTTATTTCTTTATTTTCGTACAGCACAGTAAAAATAAAGTTCAAGTCCAAACTAAATGGACTGTAAATGAGTATTTAATGATGTGAGCACTTCGTTACTGTTTCCCACACTTTAGGAGAAAGCCAGTTGGGAAGGGTAGGTAGCTGAAGATGGGAAGTCATTAAGGGTTTTTTTTCCTGCTCATCTATTAGACTTCGTTAAAAATGCAGATTGATGCGCATCAAAAGCCAATTACACATTGAAAAGGGATGAAATGAGGAAGGTTGACTTCTGTTAGTGCTGCTGCTTCAGAAGCTTGGGCAGTTCTCTGTTCTCCATCTCTACAGAAACCTTGTGGCCCTGAATTGTAGCCCTTTGTGGTTCCTTTGACAGGGTGACAGCTGAAAGGCCAACAACCTTAGCAAACAGTTAAATTGCTGGAGAGTTTCAGAGCTCTGGCGAATGTTTGCTTTTTCACTGAGTCAGGTACCACTGTGCTTTGCTCTTAGCTTTTGGAAGAAGGAGTTCAAGACTGTTTAGCCACTTTCACTCATCTTTCAGTCACCATTGCTGAGAAAAACTCCAAAAATGGTAGTATTTGTATCTCAGACGTCCAAACCAAAAGTCTTCCAAGAACAGTCTGGTCTGTGGTGAAGGCTAGAGCAGAGATGATGCTTTCAGCTGAGCTGCTGTTGACTCTGCTCCCTGTGACTGACATATGGGGGAGGTATTTAGAAGAACAGCAGTTCCAATTGATTGGAAGTACACCCCTCGGCAAAGCAGGTTGTTGCAGCCATGGGCTCTCCTGTGGCTGTGGTGCCTGACTGATTATTCCTGTCTATAACCTTAGGCTTTTTCTGTTTATAAGCTAGTGAGAATCATGTTTTCATAAAAAAGCGTTCATATAAAAATCAAGAATTGATACTTTGTGGAAACCTGCTTCAGGTGGGAATATTGTACTTTTTTGCCAGCAGCATTTTGTTTCTCTTTTATCCTCTTCTGTTGAAACTTCATCTAGGATAATTTTCTTTCCAATAGGCAGGAGTGTAATTTCTGACTTTTGGCCAGCTAGAAATTACTCCTACTACAAAGACAGCCTTTATTTTGAGAACCCTGCAAGTGTGGAGGTAATTAGGAACACAGTGCTGCTTATTTCCTTAACATAGCATCTTTCTTCAGTATTGGATGTAGTATCTTCTTTAAAAAGCAGCAGTTTGAAAACGGGCATTACTGCTTGAGAAACGTCAAAAACAGTTCAAAAAAGTGTAGATATATCAGTCTCATCACATGGTACCTGAAGTAGTTAAACAGCCCATATACTCTTAACCCCATTCTTGCATCTGTAGGGGTGAAAAAGCAGTATATAGAGGTTTTATGTTATAGCATGGGATTTCTAACCATTCTGTAAAACGAGGTTTTTGATAGAATTTTTTTTAAGGGCCTATGACAATACACATCTCAAAAATTTAGAAAAAACTACTGAAGTAGCCTGAACTCTAGTCTGGAAGAGAACTTAATTTTTGTGGCTTCGAGTCACAAGTAATTGACCAGAAATGTATTGTGAACAAAAAGCAAAATTAAAATTGGACCTGAGGGCAATAGTTTTATCTGATCTTTGGATAATTGGTACTAAAAAAGAATTAAAAAAGCAAATGTTTCTATTCCCTTGTTTCCTTATGAAAGAGTACAGCTGAGTGCTACAGCTGCATGGTGATAGGAACACATAATGCCTCGCTGTAACTTCGGTACCAAGGCAGTGTGTGTGGTGCTGAATGGTGAGGAGGAGGGAAGGGTGCTGGGGACTATGTATAGATGAGATCCATGGTTTTTCCTGAGCTGATGATACATTTGAAAGGATGCAATGTGTGTGTAACTGGTACTGCTGGGCTTTCTGCTCAAGGCTGTGAGAATGCTCTGCTTTCAAAAACTGTCAGCCAGAAATTATTGCAGTCGAGTGAATAGTCATCTGAGTTGCATCGAGGCACTTTTCCTCTAGACGGTGTTAGTTTCTCTTAATGTGTATCTTCTCCATTGACTTTAAACCTAAAATTTTCTGTGTGCTTGGTGCCTTTTATGCACACTGTGCAGTCTGCTGGCTCTCAGATAACAGGAGGCTGCTTTGCAAGTCTTTTGTGCCTGTAGGTGCCAGACCAGATTTTATAAGCGTAGCACTGCTCATCCCTATGCGATGCCACTTCAGTAAATACCAATGTACTAGCCCTAAAAAAAGAATCCCAAATCAAACTTGTTTAGAGATGGATTTAAATGTAAATGTCGGTCTTTCAAAATGACTTTGAATTGTCACCTTGCCATACACTTTCCTAGTAAAACGTTGGCATAGCCTCTGGGTATTTGAAGAGACAAAAACCCTCAGCTCGCTCCATGTGTCCACCTGTCTGTCCCCAAGGAAGAAACTGGACTGGAACCATCTCTGTCTTCTTAGGGTTATATCTTTCTGCTTCATTAAGATCTTTCTGGCCACTTCCTAGATGTTTTGAATTGCAAAACCAGTAATAATTTGTTCGGTGATAGAGCGTCCTGCGGTCAGTGAAGCAAGTTTTTACTGGGGAATCATTATTATAGTCACTAAAGACAAGATAATTTGAATTTCACATGAAGTTCTGTTGGCAGGGAGTGTGATAAAAATAAATCTGTGCTTATGTACCAAAACATTTTGACCTGGAAACAAACATGATTAGCATAAGATGCAAAAATGTTAATTTTGGAAAAATCACTCTTTTGGACTGTGAAATATTCATGACTTTTAAAAATTCCTTCCTTTTTTCAGCCTTGTGCTTAACACTGAATTTCTTGGTTTTTAGTTGTTTTTTTTTTCTAGAATCTAAGTATGTGTGGGCAAAGAAGAGTTGGGGCTTTCTGTATGTGTTTTATGAATGTACTTGGCTAAGACTTTCAGTTGGTTTATAGAAATAAACTCTCATATCTCTGAGCTGAAGACACCAGTCTCATGAAATGTCAGCCTACTGCATAAAGAAGGATATAAAAGTCTAAGCTTACTGATGGTTTTTTTGCTATTAGACTTAAGAACTATTTTGCTCAAATTTCTCAGCTGTGATTTCCTTTGCCTGTTTAGTGACTGCTGTTAACAAGGTCAGTATTTGTCACTCTATTTGTCTTCCATGGCAACTGTGATCAAGCCAGTCATCAAACTCACCTCTGACTGAAAAACAGTAGAGGTTGATCCTTAGAGTATGAGGTCTGCAGGTGAACACAGATGCTTGCATTTCTCTCATTGAAATTACTTCTGTTCACAGCAGTTAGTAACAAGTAGTTATTGTGGTAAATAGAAGTGTTTTGATGTGGCAGACTTTGTCTCAAAGTCACATTAAAATCCCCAGCTGAGTAGCTGCATGTATAAAATGGCACGTATTTCTGTTTGTGATGTGTAGGTACGAGGTGTTTTGGCCAAGGAAGGGAGGAGCAATGTTGTTGTCTTGAAACTGCTTTGCCACCCAGTTGGTGGGTGGAGTTGTGTTCCTGATGTAACTGCATGGGGCATGTGGGCACACGAGGAGGCAACACTCTCAAATCCTACTGTTTCCTTGTTTGCTTGTGAGTCTCTCTTGTGTCCTCTCCAGCTGGACCTTCAGTTTTGAGCACCCACATTCATCGGTTCCTTAAAACTGGGGGTGGTCTCTGTTAGAGAAATGGGTGTTTGAGTAAGTTCTGCTCATACCCTTCCTCTCGAGAGGCGTTGGTTGATTATTTCCTGTTTTTGTACCAAAGCTATAATGGAGACATATCACTTTAAAACACTTCCAAAATGTGCAGAAGTGCAACAATAGCGCTGACCTCAGCGAGCGAGGTCACACCCAGGCTGCTTCCTGTTTTCTTCTTGGGGAGACCAGAGGCCCTGAATGTGGGAGAGCTCTCCTGTGTGTGTGCCTGGGGCTCAGAAATCACAGTGGCAATTAATTCCATCTTGCAAAATTAAAATTTAAAAAACCTCAAAACTTAAGGAAAATACTCTGTTAGGATTTCCAGGCTTATTTCCTAAATGGTAACTATTTTTTAAAGGAATAACCATTCCCTTTCTCTGCTGAAACGTGTAAGCTGTTCTGCAACTAGTGCACCCCTCAAAAGTATATATTAAAGATAAAGAAAAGGAGGCGATGAAGAGGCTTGAGAGGAGAGAGAATGAGCAAGGTACACAATGGCAGAATTACAGCCCTTATATACTGTTATTTCAACTTATTACAGCTTCTCTCTGCTGTTATTCAAGCATTAGTTGACCAATACAAAAGCTCCTTGCTTTGTTGTCTTTGTTTATTGATGCAGTACAGCTACAAGTCAGAACAAAGGGTGGCTGGGAAAATGGATAGCTGGAAAGGTCTTCTTCAGAAACAGAGGAGTGACAACATAGGGCCAAGGTATAGTAAAGAAAGCCATTAAATGTTTCATTTTCCTCAGCGGAGAGCTGGGTGTGTGTGTGGTCCCCAAAAAGCTCTACTGTAGAAAATGTATTATGTAAAATTCAACCTGAAATACTTTCTATATGAGGGTCTGTAACGGCAGCACAGCATTAGTGCTTTAGGTGACCGTTGTGCAGGGAGAGATTTCACTTCTTGTAAGGCTTCGTCCACCATTTCCAAGTTTGTAGATTCTGAGCCTTTCTCCAGTGTGTCGAACCCATTCCCTTCAGGCTGCAAGAAATAAAACCTTTCTATGTTTTTATTCCCTATTCATGGGTTTGGGGAGACATAAATGAATGGGCAAAGCTGCCAAGGTCTTGTTTAGTACTAAATGAAGAAATATTTTATGAGAATCTTCTTTGACACAGCCTGAATGCATAAAGTGGTGGTCTGTGTGTGCTGGCAGGGCTCATATTCAGAGCCAGAACCCCACTGTCCACCCCTGCAAACACTGTCAGCACTCACAGGAGACAAGCAGGTAAATTTACACAAGCAGCTTCAGCGTATAAAGGTTTTGTGGTCCAAAGCCTGAATGTGTGTGAGTTACCAATATATCTCCCTTGGGAGAGAGCTGGAGTATGTCTCGGTGTCTTTTTTCCTATAATTAGTAAAGTGCTATAGTTAGCATTCCTTATGTTTAGCCACCTGTGTGATCACTGTAGGGTGGATCACATGAAAGTTAAGTGAAACCTCTCTTTCTGCTGCTGTCTGTTGATCACTTGTGAGAGCTTGCTGCATATGAGTTGAAAAACTAAGGTGGATATGTATAGGTAAGTGCCAATTTCAGATCTAAAGGACTGGGTTTTTTGGTACAAAATGAAATTTTTACCTATATAACTTTAGTTGATGGCTCTTAAGATTCCAGTCGGACAGACTGTTCCTTATACGGTCCCTTTAATCTCTTTATGTGGCACAAAAATAGCAGTGCTTTGTTGTGGGGAGGGGCATATTTACACTTCTCTAGTAATTTTTTTTCTCCTTCTACGTACATGGTGATTTTACATGGGAATGGGCTGAGCTTGCCAAGGCAAGTGAAAACACCTTTTTTTTTTAAAAAAAAAAAAATTTTTAAGAAACTAAATTGCTTAGTTTGTAAACTGTAATCTTCCCTGAGACAGAAATAGCTGGAAAGAGAACTAAAGATTGCTATTAATGCATGCCTGGCTATTCTGCTTCAAACAACCTGCAAATACCAGCCTATTTCCTGGCTTTCCAGAGCTCCATCAACTCTGTCCCTGTGCCAGCCTTCTGCTCAGTGCCCCGGGGTCAGCAGGTCCCTGTCTAATGAACTCCCCGCATCCTGCCTGGTGCAGGTGCTGTGTCCTGCCGTGCTGCCAGCCAGGGTGGCACAGGGGTCCTGGGCTCAGTGAGTCTTCTCAAAGTGTGACCTCAAGTGCAATTGAAGTGACTTTTTGCAGAGAAAAGGGTGTTTTTCCAGGCACAGTGTTCTGAGTCCACAGTTTGCAGAGAAAGTACTTTGGAGACGAGAACTTGTGGTGATTTGTCACTGCCTGCCTGTATAATGAAGAATTAAACTCTTAGCAAATGATGCTCCTACTGAATCAGGAATGGTGTAAGGGGTAATTTATCTGTGCAGTGCTCAAGCCTGCCACTGGCTTTCTTGACACTAGATATCCTGTGGAATCCAACTTAATGAATTGTTTTGCCTCGGGAGGCACTTTGTTTTGGCATCAGTAAATTCGCTTGTATGTGTCCACTGAGGAGAAATTGCAGTGAGGGGACGGGTCAGCCTGCGAGTGACTGAGGGCAAAGATGTGCTGCCCTGGCTGTGCAGTAGTTACTGTTCACAATGTACTGCTCACCTGTATTGTTGCTTCTGATGGAGCATCTCATGTCCTTGACCCCTTTCCTGATGGCCTGGCTGTCCTGCTGTTGTACACCCCGGCTACCAAAGGTATTAAAAAGTTCTTCCCCTTCCTGTTGCTTGTCCCCTCAAGGCCTCCTTGCCACAGCAGGTGATACTATTCATAGTACAGCAGGCACATCATGAATTGCATTTGGAGAGAAGCATCAGGCTTCTTCATCAGAGGTGCTACCTCTGAATGCTGAAAAGGAGGTAACACTAGTGTTCTGCATCTAAGGGAACTCAGAGTATTTTTCCTCTGATTCAACATTTATTAAAAATATTAATAAGTCAGGGGGGTAGACATTACGTTACCCCAATCTCCTGAGGTGGCAGCAAGAATGCTCACTCTTTCTGCCCATACAGGTACAAGAGCTGATGGCTTCTCTGAGCACATGAGTGAGGGCTCCTGGAAAAATTCATGTTTTGAATAAAGATTTTTTTTTCCAGGCTGTGAAGCTGTGCTCCTTCCTGGCTGTAGTATTTTGATCTTCCTGGAGGGGCAAATGAACAGGTGTGTGTCCTTTGTAACCAAGTAAGGGCTGGCATTGAATCTACTGATGTTTTCAGTAATTTTTCTGAGGGAAAATTTGCCATATAGAGATCACCTCTGTTCTTGGCAATCCCTGTAAGCCCTGCAAAAGCAGTCCCTGCATTTAATCTGATAAAAACCAAGTTGTTTATGTGATGTCTGGTAGCATTGGGAAATAGCACACTTCAAGGTTGTGGTGATGACCTGCTTCTCTGCACTGAGGACAGGTTTATAGGATGCAGCCCCTGCTTTGCCAGTGCTGCCAGGCATCTCAGTTCTGAGTTCTTGCTGTGCTTCACTGGTCACCTCACTGATACACTTAAAAACATACAGCAAATAAATCTAGTCTGGACAATGGTCTGTGGATGCAGTTACCTCCTTAACTGTATCACTGTAGCATCAGAAGTATTAAAACAGATGCACCCACAAGTTCCAAGCATCCAAGCAGGTGTTTATCTTCCTGTGTTGCTGTCATGAGTCTGCTGACATCAGTAAGATGTTCACACAGGAGTTTAACAGGAGTTCAGAGATGCTGCTTGCAGAGTTAGTGTGAATCTGGAAAGGCATCTGTGAGAGCTTCCTCCGTACCCACTCAATGTCTGTACTTCCATGTGGGCACATCAAAGTAGTACTTAAAAAAAACAAACCAAAAAGTAAAAATCCTGTGGAAGCATCATTCTCCCAGTCTGCTAAATGCTTCATGGTGAGTGATGATCTGAACGCACAGGCCTTCGCCTCGGGAGCTGCTGCCAGCCAGTACAACAGTGTTGGATACACTTCAATTTAATAGTTAAACTGTGCACTTAGTCTGTTTACTGTAGTATCCTGGTGTTTATACATAGCTTAAGAATATCTCAGAGCTCGCTGTTCAGCTGCTGCATGCTGGAAAGGAACTTAATGCTTAAAGCTAGAGTAATCCAGTTCTAAAAGGAACCTGGATTTTGTGGGAATGTGTGCTGGCTTGAAGGCTGTTCTGTGTATTGAGGTATAGCTTGACCTTGAACCATTGACACATTTCTGCTGAGCAGCAGAGCTAGGGCTGTGCAGATTTAAAACATACTGGTGCTACTAGGGCATTTCCAATACAAAAAAAATAGTTCTTTCAAAAACTATGAAAGACCATTGTCCTTTTATTTGCTTTGGAATTATAGCTAAAGGGATGTGGGTGGGTGAGAAGGCTTCTGGAGCTGGATTTTTTCCATGTAGGAACTTGGAGAAGTGTAGCATGATTTAAAGCTGTGAAGTTTAACAGCTGTGTAGCTGCTGGTGCAGAAATGGCATTAATGGTGAACGGTGCCGATACAAGTGACATTAAAGTCATTAACAGTGACTTTATGGTTGAGGGGCAGGATGGTCATTGATGGACTTCGAGTGCCACTGCAATGCCACAGCACATTTCCTAATATGCTTACAGTTTTACCTATGAATAAAAAAAATACCCTACCTATGAATAAAAAAAATACCCTGACTTTAGGTGGCTGTGTCTGGCCATGCATGCTTCCAGTTGTGAATAATGTCACTTTCTTTATGATCAATAGTTCTCTGTGTTGAAATGACTGTTTACAGAGCACTCAAGTGTGTGGCACATCACAGGGCAGAAGCTGACTTCCCTTCTCAGAAAATGCGAGATGCATCAACTTCTCTGTTAGGAATCTCTATCTTCTGTTAAAAATAGCACACAAAACTACTGAACATTGGCAGGCAGCATGGCTGGCTGGCTTTAGACCTTTGAGACCATTGTTTTGTCTGTGTTAGCTTTGGGTAGGTTCTAGAATGAAAAAAGGAAAATTACGATGAAAAGGTTAATGTGGCACTGTCAGAACTGAACGTGGGGCTATATTTCATAGAGGTATACCCATTAAATGCATTAAGATTGTAATTAAATTCAATAGATTATAAAGGTATGTGATTAATGTGTGTGCTAAAGTGATGTTTTCAATGCTTAATTTTTAAAATCAGACATGAGCGTTGATGACTTTTATGTTACATCTGGCTGTGCATTAAGCAACATTAAGTAGTCTGGGCATCTGAAATAGGAACGTGATAGTAAATGAAGTTTTCACATACAAATTACAATGTCTTTGCAGTTAAAGAGAGCACAGGTTTAAGGAAGGGAAAGGTGTGAATCTCATCGTTTGTTTACATATAGCTGGAAAAACTAGTTAGGCCTAAGTCACCACTTCTCTTACTGATTTGGATGCATTTTGATCTGGAGATGATCCAACTTGCTTTATGTTTGTGAGTTTGTTGTGAAATGGACTTTGCAGTGATGCCTGTGGGAAGCACTGAGGTTTAGATTGATAGAAAGAGTAGGTGGACGATTAATGAAGATACTTTTCTTCTTGAGTAGTCAGAAATTTTGTAGCTCTCAAACACTTGTTTAAGCTGTTAATCCAAGGATGTTTATCTTATTAGTAAATTGCTTTGAACCAAAACTTCTCATTATTTTAATCTAAGAAGTGTCATGTTTTATGGATGGAAAAAGCTTTCCAGAGTCAGTGTTTTGGAGCACGTCCCTACTGAACTACAAAGAACCAAGGCCAAACAGGGGTTTCCCTACAATTTACCAGACACACTGTGACCCTTCTTCCTCTCTTTTTTGGCCGTTTTTTCAGTGGGCTAAATAAGAAGCATAGAACAATGTTTTGAATTGGTTCTTCCCGCTTCTTTTCATTTCTTCCTCAATTTTCATTTTGTGAGTGGTACTCAAAACCTTTTGTCTTTCTTCTATGAGATACAAATGTTTTGGCTTTTTAGATAATGTCATGGGACCACCACCATCACTGATGTGCTTTTTCTATCACGAAAAAATGACAAATAGGTGCCTGGTTTGTGTGTGAGCAAGTTACTTTCTGATGTTCCTTTCACTGCAAGGCTATTGAAGTCTCCCTGTGTGTGAAGAGACTTCAGAGGTCTCTGTAGTGGTTGCACTGCTGTGCTGGGATAAAGAGGAAAATTGATCTGAGGCAACTTTGTTCAACACACTGAAAAAATCAGATGCAAAATCCAATTTGAAAAAAAATTACTCACATGAAAGTGGGCCTGCATGAGGGCTTACTGCTAATTGATCTTTTCATTAAGATTGCTTTGAGTCCTTCGGATGAGAACTGCTTTAGGCAGCTGAGGGCTGTATCAGCATGATGCTACTTGTAGGAATGGTTCAGGTTTGACCATCCCTTCTCACCGTGTGGGTACCTTTGAAACAAAAACATCATTGTGCCTTTCCCAGGGAACATGTGGGAAAAAATGGGAGAAAACCTGCTATTTCAGCTGTTGTCAGTGATTCAAAAACTTCAACTGCAATTAAAACCAATTATGCCCTGTATGTCATGTGCTAGGTGCCTGTATCATGCGCCTCCTGAGCCCAGAGGTGAATGTTGAGGGGACCTGCAGCCTTTGCTCTCTGTTGCCATCTTGGGGCACAGAGTCTGTGATGGAGTTTTCTGGGCGGGTGAGCAGAGCCCTGCTGCAAAACAGCTTTTGAAAGTACAGTGGGTGGTTCTGTTGACAGTTGCTTCTATATTCAAAATAGACTTCACTTAATTCTCCTTTTCGTGGCAATTCAGGAATTGAAATCATTTAAGTCTTGCCAAATTCATTAAAACGTTGTACTAAAGGGAGTATCTATTTGGAAGCATTTTATAAAGTCAGGAGAGAGATATATATATAGGTTCATGGGGGCTTTTGTTTTGTTTTTTAAAGAGGGGAAAGTGATACTGAAACTTACTTCTTTTTCCCCTCCTATTGGCAGGTTTTTTTCACCAGTGGAGTGTGAGAAATAGAGGCCGAAGAAGATGAGTGAGCTGGAACAGTTACGGCAGGAGGCAGAGCAGCTGCGAAACCAAATCAGAGTGAGGATTGCTAATTACTTATTTTTCATTATAAGGTTCCACCTTTAAGGGAATAAATTGTAAACATCTCATCTGTTACTTGCTCCTGTTTAAGTTGTACAGATCTTAAAATATTTTCAGACTATTTGTTTAAAAATCAGAAAAGCCATTGATATAATGAAATGCACTCGTAATATTTCTTGAACAAGAGGTTTTATTTCCTGTTGAAGTTTGCTAAGTTTTGGTATTAGGGGTGTATTTGTCTCTGAAAATTTTTATTTTGGATTTTTAAAACAAGAAGGGAACAGCAAACTTAGAGAACCTTGGCATGACAAGTTGGGCTTAAGGGTATTAGAAAAGCTTGTTTCTGGGTTTAAAGTGACCAGTGCTCTGCCACTCTTGGTCACTGCAGGTCACAGCATGGAGTGTGAGAGGGAGAGCCTTCCAGGATGGATGTCATTTGTACAAGCCCTATTTCTTTGCTTCTTGTTGAATTTTTTTTTTTTAAATGCTGATCCCTCCATATGTCCTAATTTTTTGTTGTATTTACTCATTGAAAATAAACCAAATCTGAGCTGTCATGCCCAAAGTCAGTTTTCCAGGAATCTGTTGCAACATGCCTGTACATTGCAGTGATGTAGTTTTCAGGAAAGTATGAAGTGTAAAAAGGACATTCAAAGTCTGTTTATTTCTAATAAAAATTTTATGAACATGAAGCATTCACAAGCCTGATTTATATGGGAATGCCTTATTTGCAAGCATTCCTGTCAGTGAGGAGTACAGGTTTCTTGGAATATGTTGCACGCTGACTTTTTTTAGCATGGCATCTGCTGGCAGCAGTTGTTGTGTGGTGTCTCCTGCTTAGTGTGAGGCTGTTTGTTGGTGTCAGCCATGTGGTGAACACACTTTATTTTAGTAGTTGTGTTGGGGGCAAGTGTTGCTTTCGTGCTGCTCGTTCAGTGTCATCCGAGGAGAGCTGTGTCCTGTTGTTTTCACTTAAAACACTATGGAAAGATGAGGGTGGGATCACTCAGTGCTGTGGCACTGGGTGCCCCTTCCCACAACTCTGTAGAGGATACAAATAAATTTTAGTTTAAAATATTTTTTTTCAATTTAAGCTTTATTGCAGCATTGCACAAATAAAAGTTGTACATAATTTTTCAGTTTTTCCTCTGCCTGATGGGCAAAGACTTTGTTGTTACATGAGGGTGAACCAGTTAAGTCTTTGTTCAGTCTTGGTGATCAGTCAGGCTGGTTTTGGGGTTTGTGCAAAATTGTGTGAAGAAAGAGCTGCCAAGCTCATAAGAGAGCTCGACTGTGCTGCAGGAAATGTCGCTTCTGTTTTTAAATTTTGGAGCATAAAAATCTGATTGGCCCCTTGTATAATGACTCCATTTTGTGGCTTTAGGTCAATTTAACATTTCCTTTTTAACTCCTGTCACCCAAACCTGCAACTGGATCTCTCAGGTGTAGCTGAGGAACCAGGGTTATAGTGCCTTTGCAGTCTTTTGGCTCAGCAGTGGCAATTAGGGATTGCCCCTTTGGATCTGGGTGCAGAGTTGGGTGCCTTATGATTGATTCTAATTTCAGATAAATATACAATTACAAATGCTCCTGGTGACTTAATATCCAATAAACTTTCTGACCAAATAATTTGCTTTTGTATTTGTACAGATGACTGTTTGTCTTGCTTATGAAATCATTGCACAGTTTTCTTTCTAAATAGGTGTTTGTTTGGGATGGGTAAGAGGATAGACATAAGATCTAAAAAGAAAAGTTTTTTTAAATGTCTAGAATATCTACTGGGCTGTTAATTTTCAGGAATTATTTTTAATGCACTCCTAAAATAGATGAGGTCACTACCAGCATTTGATGTTTTATATATAGCTAGCATTTTGCTGTCTTAGTTGTTTACAATTCTTGGGTTTTGTCTGATATTTCCTCTAAAAATACAATCACAAAAAATCAGCTTTGTGCTTAGAAGTGAGTTCCAGATCAGATTGTACCTAGCAGCTTCCTAAAGTGTATAAACTGCAACATGTAGCTGTCCGTTCCCCTTTCTTTAGTCTGCAGTGCTTTAGAAATGTATAATGACAGTATCTCAGTGATGTGAGTACCTGTGTCTCCTCATGCAGCTGTAGTTCTGTTCTTTGCACAGACAGTGTTGGAGGAATAAACTACGACTGCATGAATTTTTAGTGCAGAAAGTTTGCTCCAGGAACTGTCAGATCTGTCAGATGACTTTACGGTTAAAGTTAATTGCTAGTTGTCTCTGTAATAAAGTTCCCATGTGATATGTGTCCTCACTTGAGAACTGAAATTGAGGAGAATGATTTTTGAAAGTGTTGCTTACTTGGCACAGTGTCATTTGAACCAGAGATTTTGAACAAACAAGACATTATATTTTAAAAAATATGTGTAGTTTGTGGGGAAAAAACCCACACTCTGAAGTGTGTGTGCTTGTAAATTGTGGAGGCTGCACACTGATCTAGCAGATGGATTTTTCTCACGAATTTTGCATTGTCTACTGCATGAACTGAGAAAAATCTACAATTGCACAGAGGAGCTTTTTTATCTTTTGACACTAATGATTCTGTTACGATGATGCTTATGTAGAAATGACAGTTTTGATGTAAGAATTAAAATAGTCTGTTGAAACTCTCCCTTTTCCTGCAACTTTGCTAATCGTGTGGCAAGTATTAGACAGCCTCAAGTATAGATGTTAGTAACAGCTCTTTCTTTAAGAGGAAAAAATGCTTTGTTTCATTCAAACTGCATTCAGAAATCATTTTATGTTGAAGATCCTTAAGTATTTCAGCTAAACCAAACAAGTAAAGTTGTTTAAAATCCAGTGTGTTTCTTCCTGTGGATGAAATAAGTCCTGAGTGCTAAGGGATTTGCTGCTCTGGTATTTTAAACCCCTCCTGATTCCAGACGTCAACATTTTATAAATATTTCTACAGTTTAGACATTATAAAAATAAATTGAGATGACTTAATCCACTCTTAGGCTTGCTTTTTGGGAGGAGAGCTATAAAGGGTGGTCAAAATAAACATGCACTTAAGAAATGTTAAAGTTGCAATGTCAAGTAACTCTCAAGCAAGAGCTTGAAAAAAATTGAAGATCCTGGTCTGAATGTGTTGATGCAGTTCCAAAATGGGTGAGTAAATGTTTCCGTTCCTCCTCGCAGAGAGGACATGGCCATTGGTGCACAGACTGAGCCTTGCTGGGCTGGGGGGACGCACAAATCGATGCTGAAAACCATCGTTTTGGGAGACTGGAGAAACTGCAGGGAGCTCAGGAGGCTTCTGTGGCTGATCCTTCAACGGGGCTGTCAGTGGCTTTAAATGAACTTGTGCCACGCGGTTGCTGTCTCGTTTTAAGCCAGTTCTAAACTGTGTTTCTCAGAAGGAGTCGCTGACCATGTGCCTGTGTCAGTGGAGTTGAGGAGGGCAGTGCAGTCACAGCTGTAACTAAAACCAGGGTTTGCAAAATCAGAGTGTCCTGGTCCAGGCTCAGTGGTGCTCACCTGTGGCAGGTGTTCAATCTGTGACTGGTTACGTGAATGAAAGGAAAGTCTGGTTTCTAGGTCGGGTTGAATCATATGCAGAAAATAAGTCCTATGTCTGAAATAAGGAAAAAAAGATGGAATGTCTGCATGGAGAGCTGAGCACCATCTGTTCCATGAAATGAGTAAGGGCCTTAGAAGACATTTTTGTTTTCTTCATTTTGTATCAAGTGCATCCTCAGTTTAAGCTTTGGTAATCCTGCTGTCTGTGTTGCTCCCTGGATCCTGGCTGTTGATTTCCATCCTGCCTGTCCCAACTGGCACCGTCACACCTGTGATGCCAGGGGGGTCTGGGTCATTAATGTACAGCCTCGTGTGGCACAAAGCTTGCTAATCATGTGTCATATGTGGTTGCTTTTCCAGGTGCTTCAGTTCTTCCCTTGTGCTCAGCACACCCTGAGCAAACACATCCACCCCAGGGAAGGAATACAGGGAAAAGGGTAGGCACTGGGACTTCAGGATGGCTCTAAATGCCTTTGAATCCCATAGTCTGTAGAAAGGGAGATTCAAAGGCTGCTGGGGCATGGCCCTTCCTAAGTCCCTTTTCCTCTGCAACCCCTAGCTGTGTGCCAGTGCTTTAGATTCCCTGAACAGTCAAATAAATTAGGGTGACAGAAGGTGTATTGGCATGTCAGTTGGTGGCGGTGTGTGGCTTTTTGAGTGTGTTGAAGCTGAACTCGAGAGTTTTTTTTCCCTTAGACACTCTCTCAGTGGATGCTCAGTGTTGCCTTTCCAACTCAACTTGTTCCATTCTTCTGTTTCAGGATGCCAGGAAAGCATGTAGTGACACAACTCTTGCTCAGGTATGTTCCTGATTCTTTGTATAGATAAAAAAATGAAAACAAAAATACCAGTTTATGACTGTAGCATGTTCCTGTTCAGTAACTGAATGAATAAAGTGAAAGAAGCCTTTGGAAATGTCCTGTGTATTTAGACAGTTACTTAGAACAAAACACCACCATCAAAAAACCACAAATAAACAACACAGAAAAAACCCAACAAGTCAAAACCCCCCACCATCCTAATAGACCCTGCTTCCAGTTTACTTTTAAATAATGTATGTTTATTGTGTTTAGTATATTTAGAAAAACTTAAATAAGTGTCTTTTAGCTGCATTTTGGAAAACATTTAAAGTTCTGCCATGTTTCAAAAAGTAACAGTGCAGCAAATATTGGGGAGGTTTTTTTCATTGGTTTTAATAGAAAACTTTCAGATTTGATAATTTGAAATAGAAAAACTTCTCTGAAGTTTCAGGTGTAGTCATCATGAATTCCGTTATAGTCTGTCTGCTGTAAAATCTGGTACTGTCAATGTTGCAAGGACCTAATCCTGGGTGTACCCCAGTGTCCTTTTTGTTGTGTGCCAAGATAGATTATATTCTATCAAAGTTCACATGTATTTTTGTTATCTCGTATGTTAAAATTAGCTCTCAGTATCTCAGGGGTTTGTTTTGTTTATTTTTAGATCACAACAAGCCTGGACTCCGTGGGTCGGATCCAAATGCGGACCAGGCGCACGCTTAGAGGTCACTTAGCCAAAATCTATGCCATGCACTGGGGATCTGACTCAAGGTTGGTACAGGGGAGGTTTAAACCTGCAGCTTAAGGGCTGGAAATCAGATTGACAACTTCAGGTTTAACATCAGGTTTTGGGAGCCCTCCCAAGTGATGTTGGCGCTCTTGCAGTGACGTCACAGATTTTTTGGTTTTAGTTATAGTTTGCCCTCTTAAAAGGCATAATAGAGGAGCCTTGATTGGGAGGAGAGGTACTTGGCTTGAAGATCCTTTTGTACATACTGGGAAAAGTAACTTGGAATTTTGCTGTGCTGCCTTCAGAACAACTGATAGTCAGGTGGTAACAGTGCCCTGTGTTTCTGGGTTGTGTTGTCCAGAAAGGAATGCATCTGGAATCTGCACTCAGGATTTATTTTCACCTGAATTCCTTACTTGCTTTTGTAACTGTGTAGTTAAGATATTAGTATATGAATAATGAAAGCACCTGTGGACAGAGTTCATAAGACATGTTTTCAGCAAGTTGTGTGCTTGTGTTTGTTGTTAATTGTGAGTCCCCATGGCCATGTGATCCTTCAGTCAGGTTGTGTGTACATCTAGATCTTTGCAACCTTTTTCCAATAAATGCACTCCTCCAGTAAAAAAGAAAAAGCAGAGAGTAATAGAGAAATCATGAAACATAAATTCTGAATCACTTGGTAATAATGAATAATGTATGTGTATTTAGAGATTTTTTTTGTTTGTTTTATATTACTGTATTTTATTTTGTGTTTATATTTAGGCTACTAGTCAGTGCTTCTCAAGATGGAAAATTAATTATTTGGGATAGTTATACAACAAATAAGGTAGGTATTTATATTTTTTATCAACAATAAATGTATTCTTTGTGTGTTTGAGAAGGCTTGTGTGTTTTTTCTATGGTTGCAAGTCAGAAATTAAAAGCAGCAGTGTTTCTAATTCAGACTTTTTTTTAATTCCTTTCATGAGTAGCTGATTATTGGTGACATATTTTGTAGGTTGTGTCTCTGAAGCAATAGTTAGTTAAATAGGTAATATGTAACATTTTCACTCTTTGTTTGGTAGTGCAGTAGCTCAGAGCTGTTGCTCTCTGCCTGTGTGGTGTTGCTTCTGAAACTAACTTGGTTTTGAATTGTAGACATACACAACCTCAGAATTTACAAGAACCTTTTGGGTTTGAGGGCAGAGAAAGGAGAAGGAATTAAAAAAGCTGTGCTTCTATAAATTGTCCAGTCTCCATGGGTACAGCTCTCCTGTCTTGTAACCTACAGCTCAAAGATGTAAAAGAGTTGGACAAAGAAATCTAAGTAGAATAAACAAATGTTGTAAATGTTTAAGTTTAGGATAGCTTTGCCATGAAATAATGTCGTGCTGAAGTTCTGTGTGTCTGCCTTCAGATCCTGGTCTATCTGTCACCCCGGAGTGTGTGGATGTGTGAATGTGGAATGAGTTGTAATGTGTTGTTAACTCCAGATGCTGGGACTGTCAGTGCACGGTGCCCGTGGTGTGTTGGGGCTGCTGTGATCCGGTGGCTCAGTGAGTGAGCTGGGGGAGAGCGGGGCCCTCACGAGCTGTGTCTCTCCCAAGATGCACGCCATTCCCTTGAGATCCTCCTGGGTCATGACCTGTGCCTATGCTCCCTCCGGGAACTACGTGGCCTGTGGTGGCTTGGACAACATCTGCTCCATATACAACCTGAAAACCAGGGAGGGCAATGTGAGGGTGAGCCGGGAGCTGCCAGGACACACAGGTCAGACATGCTCTTGCTTCCACTTTGGTTTGTTTCTGCTCCAGAGGGAACCGTCTCACTTTGAGGTGTCCAACAGTTCTGTTGGTTACAGAGTGGCTGTGGGAGAACTTTGATGCTGCTCTTAGGTTGTAAAGTTCACTTGGGTCGGAAGCTAACGTAACTTTTTTGTTAAGTTTTTGTTGTTTTGTTTTTAGGATATTTGTCCTGTTGTCGCTTCCTAGATGACAACCAAATCGTCACTAGCTCAGGAGACACCACTTGGTGAGTATTTGAGCTCTGTTGGCTTTCCCTCACCCCCTCTTTTTCCTTTTTTTTTTTCCCTTTCTCCAGTGCCCTTATTTGTATTGGAAACTTGAACTCTGAAGTAATCAGAGGCATGGTGTTAATGTTGTCACTTTCTCTGCAGCGCTTTATGGGACATTGAGACTGGTCAGCAGACCACCACGTTCACTGGGCACACTGGAGATGTGATGAGTCTTTCTCTAAGTCCAGACATGAAGACTTTTGTTTCGGGTGCCTGCGATGCCTCCTCAAAGCTTTGGGATATCCGAGATGGAATGTGCAGGCAGTCGTTCACAGGGCACGTGTCAGATATTAATGCAGTTTGTGTAAGTGATCCTTTGTGTTTCCATGTGGGAAGAAAGGGGGAGGATAAAGGCTACATTTACATGAATTCAGCTACTGAGTTACCTTGATTTAAAATCAATTAGTTAGGGTAGGGACTGCTAAATTGTATGTAATGGAGAAGGTTGTCTAATAAATTGTGATCTAGTTTGTAAGTGAATTATTGCCATTATCTGTGATGCCTCGAGCTGTTCTTGGAATAGTTTCAGCTGTGTTTCTGTTCAGTAACTGAGACATCACTTTTTTAAAGAAGTGAAGAATGGACTAAGGAAACCTTTTCAAGTGTGACAGTGTGTTAAAACCTGAAAAGTGTAGATAAATGTAATATACTGAGAGGGTGCAAAACAGCCAAGTGTCCTCATCTTAATGTTTTTTGTTGAACAAAAGTGTGCTTGATATTTTCTGTTGAAAAGAGCTTCCAGTGAAGTATTCTGGAAGGCAGAGTTAAAATCAGTACTGATGTTGAATATTCCCTGAAATAATTTGGTAATATTTATAAACTGGATTATATTTCCTCTCTGTCATGGTAACACTATGTTCTGATCTGCAAGATACAAACTCTGGTAAATAGGGAATGAAATCTAAGTCTAAGCTGCATCTGTTTTTGATAAACACGACAAATTATTAAGGCTGAGAAAATACCGAACGCATGACCAGTACAAAAATGCAGATCCTATACTTAGACCTGGACCCTGAGATGTGCTGAGCTCGCCACTCCCATTGCAATCAATATGGATGTTCAGAGAGTGACTCGGATTTGGAGTAGATGTTTTTTGAAATTGAATTGCTTACAGTCCTCTATCTTGGCTGAGCCAACCTGGCTGACCAGCTCAGGATGGAACATCCTGTTCTGCTTCTCCCGGGTCTTCCTGGCCCACAGCCAGGATGTGCAGAACTGGGGTGTGCTCTGTTCTGTACGAGTCAGTTGCATCCCCTGTGACTCGTGTTACCCCCCTCAGGAGCTGCCTGGGTGCAATTCCAGTCATTCAGGTGTCACCAGCACTGTTCCGAAGGTCTTTCCTTGCAGAGTTGCCTATGTACATTTTTTAACATGCAGATATTTCTTTAAAATAAATCACTCTGCCTTTCTCTGGTCACTCTGGCAAGATAATCCTGTGATGTTCTTAACTAGTGTATGAACAGTGTGGGTTTTTTGGTGTCAAACTCGTGTCTCTTCATTTAAACTTCCAGTTCTTCCCCAACGGACACGCATTTGCCACTGGATCTGATGATGCCACTTGCCGGCTCTTCGACCTCCGTGCAGACCAGGAGCTGATGATGTATTCCCACGACAACATCATCTGTGGGATCACCTCCGTCGCCTTCTCCAAGAGCGGGCGCCTCTTGCTCGCGGGTTACGACGACTTCAACTGCAACGTGTGGGACACCCTGAAGGGGGAGAGGGCAGGTGAGGACACACGGCTGCTGGGGGCTGCCCCGCGGCCTCAGCCACACAGGATGTTCACAGCCTGGGCAGAAAGCACAGCCAGGGCACTGCCAGTGCTGTTGCTGGTGTTAGGGACTCTGCCTGCTTCCTTCTAGCACTGCTTTTGGAATGGCATCCTTTCATTGCATTTGGGTTTGTGTTCCAGTAGTTACACTGCATTTCAGCTCCGTCTCTATGATGTGTGCAGTAAATGCTCCAGTCAGTGGAACAGGCCTGTTTTGGGGCGTTGGGCATTACAGATCTCTGTGCTGGGAGATCCCAGCTCTTGGGGTTGAGGAACAGCCTCCAACATGTTACATCTACAAAAAATGCATTTCACTGAAGTATATGAACTTACTTAATACAAAATTACCCATTTGCAATGACTTCTGCACCTGTCAGAGGCAGTAGGTGTAGTTCCAATAGTCTCTTTGCTTTGGGGACCATTATTTCCTCCTGTTGGGAGAGAGGGGAAGTGGATGCTTCTGGTCGTTGAATTAGCCACTTCTGTCAGGACACAGCATGTTTATCAGGCAGCTATTTGTCACTTCTTACAGTACCTTTAACGCTGGGGCCTGGTTCTGTTCCGAACATCAATCTGCTGAAAACAGAGCCTTTTCCTTAAGGGACATGGGCAGCTGAGTTCTGATAGATCTGATGTGGAACCTTGGCAGAGCAAAGTCAGGAACAGGTAGTGGGAAAGCAAAACCAAAGCAGGAAGAGGCAGGATAGTGCTGCTCTGCTGCTACTGTGACATGGTATGTTAGGGATTTCTGAGCTCTAGGGTGTGCAAAACTTGGGAGGCTCAAGGTGGTTTCTGTATCCAGGATGTTGTCACAAGACATCACATTTGATTTTGGAAGTTCTTGATGGCTGAAATTGTGGACAGTGTTGCCAAAAACAGGGGATTAAAAAAACCTGATTAGGGGTGAAGACATCTTTGGGACAGGAAGGAGACTTTTTAAGGGCAGAGAGGAAAATGGAGGTGATGCTGCGTGCATGTATTTTTAAAAACCTTATTGTTCAATTTCTTGATCAGGCTGTTATGGTCTATATGGTTCTTTAGGGTAAAGACAAAAAAGGATAATTAAAATCTTGCATTACAACTTTTTTAGTAAATTTAAGACTTGCCTGGGAGAGCAGAGTAACAGCTGAAGTCCTTGACATCCTGCAGTCACTAACTTCCATTGCTTCTTCTTTTCCAGGTGTCCTTGCTGGCCATGACAACCGTGTCAGCTGTTTAGGTGTCACTGATGACGGCATGGCTGTAGCTACAGGGTCTTGGGACAGTTTTCTCAGAATCTGGAATTAACTGGGAGCCAAACATGTACATTCTCCATTTGAGATCTGGAGAGATCAATGCTGCAGCCTATAGCTGTGAAATAACATTTCTACCTTGTATTTGCAGGTGAAGTTTTTCTATTCACTGATTATTACACAAAAAGGCTTTCTGTAAACTAGAAAAAAATCAAGTGCAGAAATAGGGGAGGGGGGAAGAAATCACTGACTTTTTAAAAGGGGCCAGCACACATAATCATGGTGACCGACAAACTAAGAGCCAGTCCTTTTGTTTTTGGTGGTTTGGTTAGATTGTCCTTGAAGGGTTTTTGCTTGTGCTCAGTCTGCTAATCCTGTACTTTTTTTTTTTTGTACATAACAGAATATACACATTATAGCAGCCAACCATGTAACATTTGTCTGTATGTAAAGAAATATGTTTGCATTTTTTAAGGAACTACATTTATAGCTTTGCTTTTAACCTGAGATGTCACTTCTGAGTTTTGTAGTGGGTGAACTAGATTGCTGTTTTAAATGTTTTTGTGAATTTACTGTAGATAAAGTGAAGCCAATGGTATGTATGTGTTTTTTATAATGGAAGGCATTTGAGCTTTTTTAAAGGCCCTGGAGACTCCCAGTTAATACCTACCGCCTTACTCACTCACTTCTTGACCTGCTTGCCTATTTTCAATCAGCGGGGTTCTTCCTTCAAGCCAGTGGTTCCTGGTTCATCCATTGGCAGTCATGGCCTCCAAACACCAAGGAGTTAATGCCAGGCAGAATTTGCAGCAACAGCAAAAACAATATTAAAATAAAATAATTCCAGTTTCAGAAGTTTTAGCTTCCTTCCTGCAGCTTTTTGCATCAGTTATTCCACGAGCCCGTGGGTGCGGGAGCCAAGGGTCACTGCTGGTGTCACTGCAGCAGGGTGGGCTTGGCCCATCTCAGGCTCCAGCTGATCTGCACTGACAGGGGTTCAGCTCAGAGCCCAGAGCAGTGTCTCTGCAGAGCTTGGTCACTTCCACTCCAGCTGAGAAATTCAGAAGGACTTTGCTTAAATTCCTAAAGAGGATTTAAGTGTGCAGTTAATCCTGTAATCCCCCTCCACATTTGGGGTTGCCAGAGCACAGCCCAGCCAAAAGCACTTGACAGTTCTGTGCAGTGAATTATCAAAGGAACTGTGCAACTGGAATGGTCCTCTGTGACCCCTGAGAACTTCCTACGATAACCTTGACAGTGCTTGTTCTGTGGTCACCGAGGGCTGTGCCAGGGGGTTACTGGATGCCAGTTGTCCTGCAGTTCTGACACTGAATAGCCATTTCCTCTCCTTTCCTGATTTTATG
The DNA here is from genome assembly GCA_035583185.1 of Anabacerthia variegaticeps. Lineage (NCBI taxonomy): Eukaryota > Metazoa > Chordata > Aves > Passeriformes > Furnariidae > Anabacerthia > Anabacerthia variegaticeps. The sequence goes on along the minus strand of JAWWEW010000012.1, from coordinate 6,780,001 downwards.
CTGATTTTGGTGTCAGTTGCTTATAAATCTGATCAGGTACAGTTGAGTGTAGAGAGAGGAAAATCAAGTGACTGATGCCCATTCGAAACTGCTCGGGGAGGTTGCTTAACTTTTTGGTGCCTGGCAGCCTGGCTAAACTTGGAACGGATGTTCCTTTGGGAATCTGAACATCTGTGGCTTTTTTGGAAGGGGGGATTAAGTCTATTGGCTTCTCTTAAGTGACTTATTTTAAAAATAACGTGAATTTTAAATCATCAGATTGGAAGATGATATTAGTCATCACTCATCGGAGCTGATGGGGAGTCTGGGTGTCTCCGGGTCAGGTGGTAAAGACCAGGGCCTGGAATCCTGTAATACATCCAAATGGATTTCTGGCTGAGATGACTATTTGTCAAGTTTCTGACATTTTTAATCCTAAATTTCAGTACTTCCAGACTGTGCCTGTAAACTTGTCATGTCTACAATGGTGAAGGTGCCAATAAATGTACCAGTCAATCACAGTAAATTCACTTTTAAAATAAGAAAAAGGCGCCTCTCGTGCTGGAGAAGGAACATTTCCTAACAGCAGCCTGTGGTGTAGGACCAAATCCCACTGTATTGTGTCTCATAGGAATTCCTCAGTGTTTTGCTTTATGATCTATCTGAATTAACAGAACTGTTATGGAATTCCTGTAACTCTCTTAAGTGAGCAGCTCTTTGGGATCTTGAAGACTCAGTTTATTTTTTAGTGGTGCACTTGATTTTTTTTTTTTTTAACTCACAGCTGCCTTGAGTGAATCATTCTGGAAATTTGTTACTAAGGAATTTTAAGAAGATATTTTCTAAAAAATTTTTTTTCCATAGAAGTGTGTTTTGAACCAATTTCCTAGTCAACACCTTTGCCAAGACAGGTGCCATTTTTACATTCTGGTATTAAAACTGGTTTCTACTTGTGAAACTCCAAACCCAATTTTACAGGTGTATATAACTTTTCTTACCAGTTCAGGTAGCCTGTAACCATGGCAATGGCTCTCATACAGGTATTACTGCAAATAACTTCACTGTCATTGTTGGATGGCTGTTGTCTGTTGGATTCAGCGGCTTTTAAAATAAATACTAAGGAGTGCCAACTGCTTGCGGAGGTGTCCAGAGGCACTGCAGAGCCCTGCCTGCCTCTGCTCCTTGCTCGCCCCAGGTCTGGGGGCTGCTGTGCCGGCGCAGAGGAGAGCTGGACACGGCGGGGGAAGCAGCGTCTGGTGCGTCCTGGGAGCTCAGATCCTGCCCAGGTGACCTTTGCTGTTTCCTTCCTGCCCTGGATGTGGGTTAATTCTTTAAGCCTACAGACTGTGTGAGGCCACCTAGTGACTCGCACAGGCCATGGCATTCCCTTTAAACGGCTGGCTGACCTTCCGAGGTCACTGCCCCCACGGAAATGGATGTGGCTTCAATGGGAAATGCTGAAACTCCTCCTAATACAAGGAGGGTAATAAAAGGAACCTTTGTAGGTTTTACTTAAAAGGTTTAACCCCAGCTTTGAATCTCAAAGAAACTGGTGTGGCTGCAGTTAATGAATGTGGGCTCGGGTGTGCAGCTCCTGGGTTTCCTGACTGCACCGCGACAGCAAACTCACTCACGGCAGGTCTGGCAGCACTCGGGGGCACATCTTCACTGGCTTTGTAAGTTTGTTGCCAAACTCCATCCTTAGCTGAATTTCAACTAGGTTGTGTCATTGCTGTGGGCTATGGCTTGGGAAGTGGAACCAGGTGCTTGGTGTAACAATTTATTTCATTCAGGTAGAGTTTGTCAGCATTTTCTAATGAGATTGTAACTTTGCAATGGAGAGTTCTCCCCCCAGGCAAGTGCCCAGCCCGGGCTTGTTCCTGTGTAGACTTGGACGTCTGTTTTATAGTGGTGGAGAAAGAGGTTGAGATCCTGGAAACCACAGGAAGCTGCTGCGGCGTCGTGCTGATGTGCAGGTGGGCACCAGTGACAGGGCCTGTTCCCATCTGTCTCCAGACCTTCTTCCAAACATCACTGCCCTCTGCCCTGCTCAGTAAGGGCAGTGTCCGGCAGAGCCGAGAACTCGGTGTATTGACAAGATTTTTGCCACTGGAAACAGAACACAGAATAAATAGGCTTTTCCCTGCCTGTGGACAGACCTTGCCTTGGCAAAGCTGAACTGGTGCAGCAGCAGGTCCCAGTGTGTCCTTATTGTAATGCATGGGTTGGAAATAGTTAACTCCTTCCTTCAGTTGTGTAACCGCTCCTCCCACGATGAAGTTCACGTTAATTACTTTAAGGTGGAATGAAAACATTGTGAAAACATTCCAAGAGTTGTAGTCTGTCCTCTCTGGGGACACTGTCACCTCCACTAGGTTTAGTGCTGTGCTTTAAGATGTTGGTGAGAGTATTGGCTAATCGGACTAGTTGGTATCAATGGTTGTGTAGCAGAATGGCTGGTTTTGAGATAGCATTTCCTGTACAAGTACTTAGCATGGGTTGATGGTGCACTGTGTATCCAGTACTCTGGCATGCATGCTGGTCACACTCCTCCTACACTTCAGAGGCACCAGAGCCTTTTATCCAATTGCTGGTTATGTAAAATACATGCAGAATGTTAATGCAGTGTTGTTATGGTAAATGTGTGAACAGTGTTACTAATTGATATAACTGATAACAGATTACATGTGCCTGACATTCTTATACCACACAGTATGTTTAGGTTTTAACTAATATGGACTTCGGTGGAATAGTCTTAGATATTTCAAGCCTTTGTTTTACTTACACAATGGTGCTCTCTTTGTGTTTTTCTTTTTTTTCTTTTTTTTTTTTTTAAATAAAAGCGTCTGAACACTTGTAGTACATATTACATCCAAAGGAGTCCAAAGCAAAATGCTTCTAAACATGCTTTATTTTACTTTGCCTTTTAGTTCCCAGCATCTCTCATCAGCTTGTTTTGTTTTGTTTTTACTTGTTGCTGACTACTTTGGAAATCTTTGGTAATGTTACCAATTTTGAAGTGATTCTGCACTGCCTTTGGATTGTGTATGTATTCAGAAACAGTCTTAAAGCTTTTATTTAAGCTATTAAAAAAACCAGGGACTTGTGCCATTTGTTCTTTAACAGTGCTGTTGTAAAAAGACTTCCCTGTGACAAAAAAATCACTTGCTATGAACTCTGTTTATAGTTTGTTTTTTTTCCAGGATGGATCTTTTTCTTTGTATTTGTACAGTGGCTCAGTGAAAGATGTTGCCATGAGTTGATATTGTAACCAATAAACAAGTGCTTTTAACCAGCCTGGGTCACCTGTGAGTGTTGTCTCAGAGCAGCGCCCCCCCAGCAGCCAGGTCTGCACTCCTGCAGGGCTGCCCCTCGGACAGAGCTGCCAAAGAACTTACTAGAGCACAGGGGTGGTACTTTTTTAATAAATAACTGTAGAACACATGCATGTCAAGTTTTATCTTGATACAATGTCAATAAAAATGCTCCAGGAACAGAGCACTGATACACAGCTGTGCCCTCACAACACCAAGGCCGGGCTGTTACTCACAGCTGGATTTCAGAGTTTCCCTCAAACCCCCAAGACAACCCCGGCACAGTCAGAAACAAACACCCCAACACACTGCTGGAATTGCTGTCTTCCCGTAACTCCTCTAGCGTTACACCTTACATCCATTTCCTGGGAAGATAGCCCTTAGTTACTGAAAAATTGCAAATTCCTAAACCTTAGAGCTGAGTATTTCATTTAGTCATGTTAACACTGCCATAAAAATATATAAATACTCTGAAAAGGGTTTTTCTTTTAAAATAAGTTAATTTTAAAAAGTCTAGTTAGAAAAAAGTAGGTGTTGAATAACTGCAGATGGCAATAGCAGAAACTTTTTAAGAAGAGGCTTTTCATTGCTGGAGGTGAGCAGAGGAAAAGGACCCAAGCACACCTGCCTGGAGTCTCACCCAGAGGAACCAAGGGACTGGTCAGGACATGGTCAAACCCCGTCTCTCCCTGCACTCCCTCAATCCGGCAGCAGGAGCTCCAGCTCAGTCCTGAGAGCTCAGCACTGACACACCTGAACATGTTCCCAGTGGTGCCCTCACAGCAAAGGGCCAGTTCCCTGCTTTACCAACTGCAACAAACAGGTTCATTTCTATTTAACCAACGCCCTCTTGGCCAGGGGAGCCTCAAGCCCACTGCATTCCACCAGTGCAGTTTGTCCTCATCTTTCACTGTCCTTTGAGGAGCTGCTGCCCAACACCCTGGCACCTACTTTCCAACAAGTCAGGAGTCCTTTCCCCATGCCAGAGTTTGTATTTCCCTTCACTAAACAGAATCACAGGCCCATGGCACAAACAGGGCCCTCCATCCCTGGCTCGTTCCTAAGCAGCTGAAAGGAGATAGTGATGACTGTGATAAGCTCTCTCCCTGCATAAGCTCCTGGATGCCAGGAAGGAAACTTGCCACTGCTACATACTAATGAAAACCAGTAAGGATTTGGGTTTTTATTGTCAAGTGCCTGAAGAAATTTAGTGTTTAAAGATAATTTTGAACTCAAAATCTGCAAAATAAAGATAACATTTAAGAGTACCACAGCTCTTCAGTCTCATTCACCATCAGAGTCCAAGTTTTACAACAATAACTGTAATCAGTAACATTTAAAATAGAAATCATTTCATGTGGCTCCAGAGGAGAAGTGTCACCAGTAAAATTTCTACTTTGCCCTACAAAGGATCACCGGGAAGGTTTGCAAGGACATTTTATTTACTCTTTTGAAGGAAGTGTTTTGTGAAGCGATCTAGTTCATTCTCAAGGTGAATGGCTTTATTTCTGCAAAACAAAAGCAAGGGATTTGCTTCAGTGCAGGAACATCCCCAAAGCAGAATCAGCATCTGTGTTTCATTTCTCCTCCTCTACTGAGACCCACAGCTCTAAGAAAACCTAAATGCAGGTTTTGAAAAGGGGCTTGTAGGGGGTGCCAGACACTCACCCCACTGGTGGTGGATGCCCAAGGCCAGGCCAGGGGGGGAAAGAGCAGGGACTAAGGCTGAGGCTGCTGCCAAGTCCCTGAACCACCAACTGCTGCAAGTCTCCCCTCTGCAAACACCTACTGCTGGCACTAGAACATCAGCACTGCATGCAGGGACTCAGCACAGCACAGCTGCTCTCCTGCCCTGCCGTGGGGAGGTGCCAACCTCAGTTACCTACAGGAGATTAAAATTCTGGAGAAATCCCCCCTACACTGAAGAGAGATGAGTAAAGATGATCGAAGGAAGAGTCTTTTTGGAGATTTGCTGATTTGCCAAGGCAGCAGCAAACATTTATTTAACTTGCCCAGAGCTTCTCAGGGTATCTGCACAGCCTCCTGCACCTGAGCTGACCTAGTTCCACTCCTGAAGTCAGAGCACTGCTAAGAGATGTTGTGGCCAGTCACACCCAGACTTACCTCAGCTGCTTCGAGTTGCTCTGTATGCTCTCCAGCTGATCTATTTCTTTGGAAAGCCTAGCAATTTCTTCTTCCAGGTTTTTCTGGGTAATATCCACCTGCTGACAGAGCCGAGCAAAGGTAGTGGCCATTTCCCTAAAGAGAAAACAAGTTTGTAATCATGACTTAAATAAGTCTATGATACAAAAAAAAAAAAAAAAAGAAGAAAACACCCTCCCAAAATCATGTGCCATTGGAGTGTGCAGAACACAGCAATCAAAGCCTCCAGCTCTCAAGGGATTACAGAATAGCAGAAAGCAGGAGAACTGTGTATTTTTTAAATTGGAAAAAGAAATCTTAAACATGCGAAATGCACCTCAGTCTATGCCAACATCATGTCTGGCCATTTTTCATAGAGCATCAACAGGTACAATCTGAGAAGGGCTCTGGCTACAATAAGAAGTGCTGGAGCAGCCCTGTGCCCCCACACTCAGCACCTGCCCACTGAGGCACCCCTGCTTGCCTCCTCAGTCACATGCTCCCAACCCCAGGTCCAAGACTCCTCCTTCCACAAACAGAAAACAAACCCAATTACAACTCTGGGCCAGCACCCAGGCTGTGCCCCAGGAGAGGAGACACCTTCTCCCCTCACTACTTCACCTCACTGGAGCATTGGTTTGAGTCCAGCTCTTCCATGTTCTCACAGAGACACACAGCTGCTGGACACGGGGATGAGTCTCTTTCCTCTGCTGAAGCTGAATTTTGTACTAGTAAAGTATTCCCTGAGCTACACAGGAGAGGTGTTCTGCACCCTGGGGGTTAGAGGTCTCATCAGCAGCCCTCATTTTCTGAAATAATAATTTAATCAGAACAAATTGTTTCAACAAAAGGGTCCGAGGGAGACAATCAGCCAGACATTACTTTGCAGAGACAAGTGGGAAAGTATTTGGGAAAGAGAACATTAAAAAAAAAAAAAATTTCAAACAGTTCAGAAATGCTGTCAAGTTCCTCCTCTGCAGTGCAGAAGAGCCAGGACTGGCTACTCAGAACTTGCCCATCCCAGCCCTTGGGGCAGAAGTTCTGCTCACCCTTACAGGGACTGCAAGGACAGAACAACTCAGCCTCCACTAGAGCAACTCCCACATCTCCACCATGAGGTGCTGGACGAGAGAGCCACCATCTTCAGAGCAGCTTGCACAGGCACACACAGAGATGCAGATATTGGCCTTTTCAGGGCGTAATTTTAAACTGTCATCTAACACATTCCTAATAAATGGCCAGGGACACTAAAGCTGCCTTCCCACACCATGCACAGCCAGTCCCCACAGCCCTGTAGTGACAGACGGCCTGTCCCAGCTTGGGGACACCCCGTGTGGCACTTACTGCTGCACTTGGTGGCTGCAGTTGGCACTCGTGAGGCTGACGATCATCTGCAGCTTCTCGGTGGCGTAGTTCACAAACTGCTGCTTGAAGGCTCTCTCCTTGGCCCGCGTGGTCCAGGACAGCCTCTCATAGAGGTACAACAGCCCGTACATGCTCAGGGAAAACGAGATGAGCTTCCAGCCTACAGTTTTCCAAATCTGAAAAAGAAAATCTTCATTAGCTTAAATAAATGGTCCCACAGAATTAAATGCAATTCCAGCTATTTTTTAAAATCACCTCCATGGCCCTTTCACTGGATTAGTTTAAGAAAACACATTTTCATAATATTGCTGCAGAGCAATATAGCTACATTCACATGAGCTGGTTCCCAGTGGCATGGACAATGTGCAGGTTACAGAAGCCTTGCTGCTCTTTCATGAAGGAGGAAGCAAACCTCCAACTAAATCCAAACTGAATGATCAATTAAATCACCATCTAATTCAGACACTGCACACAGACCTATATAACACAGAATATGCCCAGCTACCCTCAGAGTAATTAAACTGATTTTCTCACTGTGAACTGTGGGTTTCCAGGGCACTGCATGTGCACATCTGGCCCAGTGTCAAGTCCATGATGGGCACTGTGTTGCACCCCAACCAACCAGGACAGACCAGCTTAGCCTGTGCCATCCCTTCCAGCACAGGGAAAGCTGCCAGTGCTACTTGCCACTCCACCAACAACGATGATGCTCATGGAGGTCCGTGATGTCAGCGAGGCTAAACTCAATACCAAAGGAACCATAAATTCATCCTGGGGCACACCCTCTGGAGTTGTGGCAGGAAAGCTGGCGGTGGACGGGGTGGTGGCTAAAGGATGAGGGATCTAGAAGATGGGAACACGGCAGCCTGAGTAAGAAGCATTAAGGAACTACACAGATGGGCTTTGCTTTATTTTCATATATTCAGGGTTTGATCTACTTAAAGAAAACCCTTCAGCACAGAAACTTGAACAAGACTCCTGAGGAGCAGAAGAGGTTTTGACATGTCCTTGCCCAATAGAGACAGGGTTAAAATAAGGTTCTACATAGGGCTGGCTCTGGCCTAAGGATCCAAAAGTTATAAATGGAGCAGGCTACCCAAAGGGTTTAATCCAAAGGAAAACAAACTCCTGTAACAGCTGTAGAAAGTTTATGAGAGGGTCTCAGTTCCATTCTAACCCTGAATATAATCCAATAAAAACAGCCCTCACCAAAAGTATTTCACACAAAGGGCCTAGGGGAAGGTAGCAGCAAGCGTGTAAACAGCACGGCAAAGAGTAAAAATCAATATATTCTGACCAAGGTAAAACAAGGCACTCAGTGGCAGCCCAAGCTCCAAGGCACTCACTTGTAGGTTTGGATCTGCTAGTCCCAGGAGTACTTTCTGAGCTTGTTTATGACCCAAGAAACGGTTTACAAGTGAAGTCCATCCCAAAGAAAAGTGGAACATGATATCCTCTTGAAAATCTGCACACAGGCTATGACAGTTTAGATCATAGCTAAGGTCAAACTTCCTGCATGGAACTAGCAAGTGGAGCTGATTCTGAGCACTAGAAGGCAACAATGGTTTCAGATTTTCTAGAAATAAAAACAAATAGTAAAGATGAGTTAAAAGTAGAGCATATTCACAAGCAGCATCCTTGCACTGCTGACCAGTTTTGTCAACTTCAAGAATCTACAGTGACCACTTCATTATTTATTTATTCATAAATAAATAAATAAATATGCTTTTCAGCAGGATTGACCCTTACAGAGCAGGCAATTTGTTGCTCTGATATAAGAAAACAGTCATGAAAATAAACTCAGCAAGAAATCACTGCTGGAAAAAGGGACAAATTAACTGAAAGACCTCTGTCAATAGTCAAAAGATAAGGGTGGCCAAAGAAAGAATTGATTTATCCAGAATTTCTGTGGTGCCATACAGAAAAGGCAACATTATTGCATTAAGAGGACAGAAGGGTTAATGTAATTTCATGATTTTGCTATGAATCTTTTATTACCAGGAACAGATCAGCAGAGAAGGATGTGAGATGAAGTTACTACTTACAAAGAAAAAAGAAAGAAAAAGGAGTGAACAAGTCCCTTGTGAAATGATCTGCTTTGCACTGAGGATCTGGAAGGACCTAGGGAGAAGATTATACTGCAGAAACATTTCTAACAATTAGTGAATTTCGTATGTATGCTGTGGAAGCCAAAAGTTTAAATGGGTTTATAAAAGGATTAGACACCTTGCCAGAGGACAGGTGCATTACAACTTGCTTAAGCCATTAATCCAGATGCGATATTTCAGCTCAGAAGTCCCTAAAATGGAGAGGGATTGCTGTATTTACCCTCGTTCAATATTCTTCTCCCCCAGCATCTGTTACTGGTCAGTACCAGAGACAGGGGGGACTGAGCAGAACACTCAGCCCTGATCTGTGTTGGCTTTTCCTTTATCACTTATAGCATCAGTGTTAAGTCATGATCAGAAAGAAAATTACTTTAAAATCAAGTTTTCTTAGATTGTCTTCCTTTAAATTAAAAGTGTTAACATCCCTCCTCTTACCAATCATCTCCTGCTGGGACTGGTGCATCGACTGATTGACTTCATTGGAACAGCGGTCAGCCAGGTTCTTTCCCAAGCCGTCTTCTATATGTTTGTTCAGTTCCTAAAGTTTTATAAATAATTTGCATTTAACTCATGTAATTTATAGTCAGTTACATTATACAGAGCACAGATATGTTACGCACTAAGCACTGTTCCTCACAGTGGGAAGAAAAGCACATTACCATGGAAATACCACGCTTTCCAACTGCACACTGAAAACATAACTGAAGTGACACAGGAAAGACTTCCCTAGGACTGCAATCCTTAAAAGGCACATGGGAAAATCTGTAATTTCAATAACCTCTGACACTGGAAAGCAAACCAGTAACTACTGCCCTACAAAGACTTTACTGTGTTATTTGATGGGGACAGATTTCACTGCTCTGCAGAGACAAACTGGTCCCACCAGCTCCCTGCTCAGGATGCTCTGGAGAGCTGGGACAGCACAGACTGTCCTGAAAAGGCAGCGCTCCCAGGTGATCAGCCAGGCTGGAACAGGTGGGAGCTACAGCAGTCAGTCTGAGCACAAGAGGCACACACAAGGGTACACACACACCTTTAGAACACTAAGTTTGAGGAGGAATTTACAGAACTTAAAAAAACCCCTCCACTTTTTATTAAAAGCATTGAGCATTTGCAAGCTCATTTTATTGTTGGATCTACTGGGTTTTAGGAGTAGTGAAAATTATGTATGCAACGTCTTTATTTACTAGAAGTGAACACAACAAATTAGAAGCCACACTTCTAAAAAGATGGTTGAAAGAAAAATTAACTTCTTTCAAAAAACAAAGCAGAAAATATATTTAACCTTTTCCAGTTTTGGGTAGAGATATGCATATGTCCAAAAGCAAAAATCTTGCAATGCTTAAAGTGCCACATAAAATGGAACATAAATTATGAAAATACAGAAGTAGAAATTAAGGGAAAGCCAAAGAGCCTGGCTTCAAACCATGCAAGAAAACTCACCGTCTTATAGAGCTTCAGTACTTGAGGAGAAGGGTGAAAATCTGAGTAAAATTCATCAACTAAAACTGAAAGTCGGCAAATCTCATCAGTCATGGCAGAGGAGACCTGGAAGAACACAGGAAATACGTCAAGTGTTTCTCTTACCTTTTCCAGCCAGAGTAAAAGCAGACTACTGCATGGACTGTCACAAGAAATGATTCAATTACCTGATAGGCATTTTGAGTTTGTTTTTTGGTTTTCTTTTTTTTATACTGGAAAAGGAAGATACTGGACATTTCAAACATACTTCATAAGATGAAGCTCCTAAAGGAGCTGCCTGACAAGAGGCAATACTTGGATCTGGGAGGTTGTTCACATTGCCAATACTTACTTTACTTTCGACTTCCTCAGTAACACGTTTGATTTTTTCCTTTGTATCTTCTGTCAAAATGTTCAGCTGGTTTCGAACAAAGTCCAGTCTGTCCTTCTGATCTTCTCTCTCTTCCATGGAATGGACTCTTAATGCAGCAGAAAGGAAATTACCATCACCAACTGGAATTCTCCCAGGAATGAAACAAGCCCACCACCAGGCATGGATCACCCGGCTGATGGTTACTGAGCAGCCAGCCAGAAAGAATCCAGAGTGCCCTGGCTGGCCAAGGCAGAGGCACTGCCCCAGAGGGGCTGCAGTGTGGGTGTCATACATACATGTGCATTTAAAGGCTGCACTGACCAAACATAACTCAAATTACTGCATTTAGATGTCTTTAAAAAACCAGCATTCAAGCCAAATTGTTACTACTGTACATAATAACAACTAAAAAAGTTGTAGGGAATCAGAGGCCTTTAATACTTGGTCTATCCTGGTTAAGAAAAATGGGTAAATCTGATCAAACTGCTGCTCACCAGCAGCACTCAACTCCTCCTTAACAGTGATGTGGGGCTGATGACCCTGCAAAGCAAAGGGGATGCAGTAGAAACCAACCTCATCACAAACGCTCTTCAGAATGCCTTGACCTATCTTTTAAGCAAAAATTCAAGAAAATCTAAAGCAGTCATATCTTGAAGGCCCAGCAGAAACAACAGCAGTTCAGGTTAAGAAGGGTCACCACAGACATTTGGGAAGTCAATTGACAGAAATAAGTAGAATATCAGAGTATTTTCAAACATTTCACAGCATGTTTTCACGGCATCTGACAATGTGAGACAAGTCAGTATGTAAACAGTTTGTAAAAGCTGACATTCAGGAGGATGAGTGTTTGACAGCACAGTGGAGCCTGTTGAAACATAAAGACACACTATTGACAGGTGGAAAGGAGATGGATGGGAAGGATTAAACATCACAGCAAGTTCACTGTGTGTAAGAGACAAGGGGTAGCAACACAAGTGAGGAAAACCCCCGCACTATGCAAACCTCAAAGGATACATGGAACTATCCGACAGAACAGCAGATGAACTGCTATCATTAGCACGACAGGATTACATGAGCAAAGAGAGAATAAAGATATTTCAGGCTACAGTCTAGAAAGGGCCAGAGGCCAAGCCTCTGCTAGCCTGGGCTCATCTCATCCCTTACGGTATTATAATCACTTACAAATCAGTGTCCACATCCTCCCATTTATTTTCTCAGTGTTACTGTTAACAGAAAACTTAGGTTAAACAGGCCCAAACATCACCTGTGAAATGCTGGATACAGCTAGAAAAATTTAAATTTCAAATATTTCTGAAGAAAGATTTGAAAATCCAGAGACTGCAAGTCAGTAGCAAAGAACAAAGTAAACCAAGATCCCTGTACAGAATTCAGAAACCCAGGTCAAAACTGAGCAGGGGAACAGTGGTAAGACTGACATGCTGGCACACCAGAGAAATTTTCTGTTTCTTACCAAGTAGGAAAAGTGAATTTTAAAGTCCATATAAATGGCCCAAGAAAATTACCAGCATAGAAATGGCTCCTCAGATGATCTGGACAAATCAAAGCCAACCCGCCCTCCAACCCACCTACCTTTTCTCTGCTGCTGCCACGTTTATGGTGTCCATAATGTTTTTCACAGTATCTATTATCTGTTTAGCTCTGATAGTGTGCTGTTCAAACTTGGTTTTCACGGCTGACTGCGAGATACACTCCTGCGAGGGGCCCAAGCCACAACACATTACTGCAATTCCATGCCAACACATTCAGGAATTTCACTGTCAGAAAGCACATGCTGCCAATTTTACCATGAACTTAAACCAACAGGAAATAAAAAGGGAGAAAGTATAGAGAAATTAAAAGACAACAGAACTGAAAACTCAAATGAGTCTATGAGCAGCAAATCTGCCTTCATGTTCATTCACAGTAATGTGCAGAGGTTTTAATTCTTTTAAAATAAATTAAAAAGGTAAAGACAAAAGAAAACTCTGATGAATACATAATAAGTGTATTTCTTCAGGAAATTTTCCAAACTATCTCTTTGGAATTACAGATGTCAAACAAGAATGCTGACAGTACAGCCTGACTTGAGTTTTCTTTGTTGCAATACACAGTTTTAAGAAGCACTTCTGTCAAAGAGATCTGACATGCTCAGGTCAATACTGACCATCCAGGAACAAAATACACAGTTAGGAATAGAAAACAAGGGTCTTCTCACAGGATAAAAAAAAAGTTGTTAAGTAGCCCTTAAAATGTTAGCTTATTTGCAGATTACTGAAGTGTTAATTGAACGGATAAAGCTCTAAGATAGAATTTTAATCAATCTTGAATATTGAACAGTTATTCAGAAATACAAGACTGACTGAAGAGATATACAAATATTCAATTTGGGCAAAAGCAAATCAGTTGCAATAAGTTATGAATTAAGACTTTTACTTTTTTTCAACTGGGTTATGAAGCCAATTAAATGTCAGAATTCAACCTGCACTAATTCACCCCAAAGCAGTCACACCTTCTGTGTTTGAGGGGGACAAAGCAAGCAGCTAGTTTCCTTAATCCAGATCTATGGGATTTTTAAATCACCCCATCTGTGGACGCACTTTTCATAGCACAAACAAGTTTGGGCTGCTTTTAAAAGACCTGCCTATGACCTTAGCATAGGCTGTAATAACAGATTTTAGCTACCTAAAAATAATAAATCAAAACAAAACAAACAAAATGGGTAAAATATTCCCTGTTCCTCGACGAAGCAGATCTAGAAATCAGCAATGAAAGGCCAGAGTTTCATAAATATCAGCACATTGTAAGAGCTAGACTGTGCTCAGAGCAAAGAGTCTTCCCAACGTTAGTATGTAGTAGATAAAAGGATGACAGTCACTCACAACACAATCAGAAAATCCAAGTTAGAGCACTAGGAAAAACACAAAGGTTAGTTAAACAGTGGGGAAAGATAAGAGGGGGGACAGCAGAGGTTTTGCTGTTAGTCTGTAAAAAAGTACTGAAACAAAGAGAAAAGGTGTGTTTCAACAGTGTAACCAAAACCAGTTACCTTCCAGCCCACTTCCAGAACAGCACAGCAGTCATTACGTGCACAGACTGCTCCATCCCTGAGCAGGGTTGGGGAGGCTCATTCAGGCCCTGCCAATCACTCCCAGGAGTGAACTCACAGGGTGTACTGTTGCCCCCCTGCCTCCCTCCTCCACTTGACCCCACACCACTTCTGTCACCAGTTGAGTTTTTTAAAAACTTGGGAAACCCCACAACCTGAGGCACAACGAGATTGGTTTTATGCAGGATATCCACTAAGGACTACAGCACACAGTGCAGTGTGGGAGCACTTCTTTGCTGCTTGCTGAGGTATTTCTGTGTACCTCACAGTAAAATTGCAGAAGATACACTGACTTCTTTGTTATTCCACAACATAAAAATTCAGAATTGATCCAAGAATTTAACCCTTTAAGACTGCCACTTTTCCTTTGTTGCAATACAGCTGACATAAATAGTAGCGTTATTTTTAAAGCTACTACATGAATCCCTAAAATCTTAATTTCCTCACTGCTTACAAGTGCTTTTAGTAATGCCTGCACCAGTTTTTCTTTTAACAAGTTTAACCACCACCCTCTGCTTTGCAAAAAAACCCATTTCATCTATTTTTGAAATTATTTTTGCCCTCATACGAAAGTCTGCATAAATGCAGACCTTTCAAAAATAGTCCAATTTTTTCTCATATCACAACAAACTAGCACTAGTGGGTTGTTTCTAGATTTTGGGTTTTTCTAAAATTCTAGCTATACTGAGCTCCTATAAATCCTGAAATGAACAGGCTCTCCCATCAGGGAACTGATCCTAAAATCAGCAATGTAGAAGTACTGGAAAAGTAACAGTTCCTCTTCTCAGCCCATGTGGAAAAGAGGAAGAAGCTGTCCAATTTTAGTGAAGACAAAAGCAGGGTGAGAGAATCCAGGAGGAGCAAACCCGGCAGATAGAGCCAGGGGGAACACGGCACATGTGGACAGGTTTATAAACGAGGTGATGAGATTTGTCCAGCTCACATCTCTGAGCAAAGGATGTGAGAGATGTTTGGGAAGTCTGAGCAAGGCACCTGGACAGGGACAAGGAACTACAGGCAAGACAGACAGACTGAGGCAGGGGAGGGATCAGTGTCTGATGAGAACAGACAGAAGCATCTGTGCTCTCATCCCTTCCTTTTCACACACTGGAGTACAATTCAAGAGTCTTGGGACTTGCTGCTCCTCTGTCAGGAAACAGAGTCAATGCAAAGTGCTTTAGGCAGAAGTGCTTAGGCTGTACTGAGGGCTGTACAGCATCTGTATTTGGTCTGGCAGTGCACAAAGCATGGTATCAGGATTTCATTCCCAGGCTGAACACAAGAAGCTCTACCTGATCCATGATATTCTTCATTAATACATAGCCTAGAGCTGACAAATATAACTGATGACCAACAGTATGCTGCTGTCAGCGACTTTATCAGCTCAAGTGACAGTAATTTGAGTACTAGGTCTGAAGATTTCAGTCCTGGTGAACCATGTTAGTACCAGCCTCGCTTTAAAAGCACATAAAATGCCACTGTAACTCAAGAAACTGCCCACAAAACCTGAATGTGAAAGACACTGCAACAGCAGACACTCAAAATTTAAATTGCTTTGGGAATCTTAATATAGCACAGCTGTCATTCTCTTTAAATGGTGGGATCACACTCCTATTTAAAGCCATTCATTGTGATTTCAGATGACACACAGCTAAGCAGGGAAAAAACATTACAGAATCCACTCTCACTGCTGGAGTCAGGTGTACAGCAAATTAATCAGAACGTGAAAGAAGAAAAAAAAGTTGTTTCACAGTGCTGTCACAGAATTGTTATTTGTCCCAGCCTCTGATACAGAAACGTGTCATGGTTAGGACCTTGGGATGGCTGCTTCCTATTGCAGTGGTCACCCTGTGACATCTGATTTACGTGTGTGCTGAGCATTCACAGCACCGTGTCATTTAATAAGTCACTCACCTTAATACTGAAATATTCTAAGTGTTCAACGCTTAACTGTAATTCTAAGAGGACGTGATAAAGAACAATAACTGATTTAGAGTCCAAATTTCCACTTTTTTCCTACTGGCTACAAATTTCCTACTATAATTCTAAGGACAAAAATTACAAACAAAAATGCCCGTTTGACTATAGCTAGTGACAGAAACAAGAAATGTCATGCCTCGCGGACTCAGGGCCTGCCAGTACTCTGAACCCATCATTTCAACAATTCAGCAATATATTGTAAGACCATGGATAAGGATTAAATTTAAACTTCAGTCTGACATTTTCTTGCTTACGCAAAACCAAATCAAGCTATTGTTTGAAACCCTTTTTGATATATACACATCATTATGCTACTCAGTTTTGCTAAGGTCAAATGGGTTTGTTGTAATGCAAGAAGAAACACTTCTCAGAGACAGTTTAATTTTTTTTAAATGCACACATACACAAAACCATTGAGGCATACCCAAGATGTCTCCTTAAGATCTTCAAGAAAGGCTTTAATTAACTAGTTATTAAATTCAGCGAGTCAAATGGATCCTATCACAAAGAACTCACCCAATCGTCTAACCAATCCTAGTCCTGCAGAAACTGTAAACTCCAGCTATGAATATGGCTAGATTGAGGTGGAAGGGTGGATTCTGTACTGCACAAAGGATGCAAAACCAGTGTTAATGCTCAGAGTAACAGAGCTAAGAGGTAGATAATGGTGATAGATTCAAAACTCTGGCTTTAAAAATGCAAGTAAGTATTTGGATTTACATTGGTTAAACTGAATTTCTTACTACAAACATTCATGGTTGTAAGTGGTACATACCTTCTCAAGAGCATCATCTCTTTATACAGACTATATTGGTACTGAAATCTCAAACACAAGCTAAAAGTTTTGATCCCTTCCCTCACTGAACAATATTCCTTTCCAACAACTACCAGCCACTCAAGGTGAGAAAAGATGAACAGAACACAAAGAAAAGGCAAGGCATCAGCTGGTATAAACACCTCACACTCCTTGGGTAATGGTCAGTAAAATTAAGCTGAGCATAAGCAGAAGGTACCTTTGCAATAAAACCCAAGCAGTCTAAAAAGCCCATCACAAATACCTCAAATATCTGCTCAAAATGTTGAAATTCCTGGAATCTTGTTTGAAATCCTTCAGCAAGTGCACCACCTGTAAAACATAACGGACCATAAGGGAGACAGCAATACCTCACAGCAGGGACTGCAGCTTAAATATTTTTGTTTATCAGGTTTTATGGTATTTTTCTGTATTTGAGGAAAAGCAGGAGTTCCTACACACCACCCTCTGGCATTCCTTGGGCCTTCTGTCTCCTGGCACTCAGAACTTCTTTTGCTGAAACAAAAAAGATGCGATTCCTTGCTTCTACAGGATCAATAACTTTGAGCTCATCGACCAGGAAAGTCAGACAGCGCTCCATGTGCTGTCTACGCACCTGAGGAAAAGGTAAAAGGCTCATGAGAAAAAGGCAAAAACGGACCTGTCAACAATCAGAGCATCAGAGTCAGATGCTGAATCATACCTTAGGCAGCAGATGCCTGCCAATCCTACTGAGGCAGCAGCCTTTACTCATTTAAACAGACCTGGATGCAACAATGTTTCCTTCTACAGCTGTATTTGTGTAAGTCAGATCTCAGCCAGGTACTGGGTTAAACACTTCAGTCCCCACATACAGAGAAGTCAGTCTCAGTGCATGCTGGCTGTTGTTTGGAAGATCTGAAGAGCACTCTGAACTGTTCCCATCTAACATTGCACTTTACCAGCTACTCTATGCAGGTACAAATGTATAAAATGTACCATAGGCTGCATTACCACTACAGAAATGAAAGGTAATACAAAGATTAAAAAACAAGCTTAACTGTGGAGGAAAAAGGTTCTAAAGAAGTTTCCCACCGTATTAGCTTCCTGCATATATAATCACTTGAATTGCAGATTGCTTTTTGCATGGAACAAGGAATAAGTTATTTCCATTTTCTTACCATGTAACTTATCCTTTTATTAATAAGACAAAGCTGGTGTTTCCATAATAATATGCATTAATTAACTGGCAACCCAAATAAGAGCCACCAATTCACTCACATCTTCCATGTATTCTGGTTCTGATGCAGAGGCATCCCATCTATTATTCAAGATGAATATGTTTGGCTTTGAAAGTCGTTCATTCACTTTATGGAAAAAATGCTTCTCCTAAGAATTAAAGCACAAACAGAAAACTCCCCAGACATCCAAACCAGAGACACACATTCTTCTGTAACAGGTTCTGAAGCTAATATAGCTTTTTAAAAGTTCATTAAAAAGAATTCATGAGCATTAAACACACAGATATCCAACACAAAAAAGGCTTTTGATAGTTCAAGTCATCAAATGTCTTAAAACTGATGCCAATGCTGAAAGTCAAGGGCCCTGCAAGCTTCACTAAAAATGGGTACAAATGCAGACTGAAAAATCTTCCAGGACAAACAGCTGAGAAAACACTGGAAAATAAGATCTATTTTTCTATAAGCCTATCACATCATTCACTGTCTTTTTTCCCCTTTCTTCTTTCATTCTATCACAAACTTCATCTCCTTTGATACTTTTATCCCTCTGTTAAAATTGTTTGCACTTGGTGTGACACTTCCATTGTTTGGAAGAGAAGGGAGAAAGAGCACAGAAGACATGACTGTATCTGCTCAGTGTTTAAATAAGAGGCCTGGCTAAAACTGTGAAGTCTCTCTTATTTGTGCTATGAACATGCTCCTGTTTACTCTGTCAAATCTGATTTTTATATACAGAAAAAACATCAGTTTGAACTACAGAGAAGTCATATTTCTTACATGAGAATGGATGGCTCGAGACACAGGAAGAAAGTCATTGATGAATGTCTTAATTAAAAAAATTCACTGTATTTAGGTTCCTTGCCTGTGCCTACCACCCATCACTGCTGTTTTGATAGCCACAATGGGTAAGTTGTGATGGAGTGCATATTATTATCTCAGATTAATGGTCCATTTTTCTGAGCAAGCAAGTGAAACAGACCAAATTTGGCCTTTTCTCTGTTATTTCATCATACCAAACTGAAATCTGGCACACAGGTCCCTGTTTCCATATTTCCGTAGAGCAAGGGGATGTTCACTGAAATATTTTTTTTTTCCTTCTTCTTCCTTTAATTAAAAAACCCCAACAATTATAGCATGGACATAATGTGAACAACTTCTATATTTTGTCCACACCAAAACCCAAAAAGTGTCACTTGTGAGACAGTGGGGAATGTAAAGCCAGTTATGCCAAATCCTCTCTTTGCCTTGGATGTTGTCAGAATTCTACTTTTCTCTTGTGTTTCAGACTTTGTGTATTCAGCTCAGGAGTTAGGAATGTCATGTTTTTAAACTCATTTTATGAGTTTACGATTTCTACCAAGCTATTCTTATCTGCTTAGAATGTAAATAAATACTGTCTTTCTACATTCAGTTCTCTATTGTATTAAAAATCAATGGAATTCACCCTCTCCAGAGACAGGAACACACAAGGAACAAGACAAAAATTTAACTTCTTTCACCTACTTTGTGCATTGCACTGAACTTCTGGATATGAAACACTATATAATTTCTTTGATAATACATGTGTCTTCACATGACAAATACTGACAAATTACAAAGCAAGACAAGCACTACGACATCCATTTATCTAAAAAGCAGTTTACACTTAAAGGACAATTATGATCCTCAAGGCACATTAAGCAAAACTGGTAAGAAGCTTAGTTCTCCTCTCCCTTGTGAGGGATATACACTGTTTCTTGCCTTCCACCCCCAAATCCTATTCACAATATCCAAGTGCAGTGATTCACCTACAGTGAAGATCTCAACTCTTTTGCTTATGGAACTGTTGAATATTTAAATGAAGAAATAGTGTAAAATAATTGCACATCATACCGTGTTCATGAGAGTTGATTCAGAATTGGCAACCAAGACAAACACATCAGCATCTAAGCAGAACTTGTCAATCCAGCTGTCCAGTTCTGTAGTGACATCTGTGCCAGGGCTGTCAAGAACAAAAAATGTGAAGTCTTATTTACACAGCAAAGGAGTATTTGAATTTTATAAAGGGATAAAAATAGAGCGAGATTGCCTAAGGTCCTTGTAAGAAGATACAAAGCTTTAAACCTTGAGGCTGCTGCCTGCTCCAAGCTTAAGGTAAACACAGCAAAAGCTAATTACCCTCTAGCACTTTATCAGTCACCTACTCATTCCAAAATGCAATTTCTACTTTTTAAGTATGCAGAGCAGAACTGCCAAGGAAAGTGACAGGCAGTCCATCAGAAACCCAGACAGTCTCACAGAATGATTCCCTTCCCTGTATCCTAAGGTTTAGATTTCAATCAGAAGAGACAGTGGATCATAAAATTTTTTTTTATTAATAAAGCCCTACTTTAAAATTATATGGTATGCAAGCTGTACATAGATTTAATAAGAAACTAAAATGAAGTTAAAACTATAGTGGTGACAGTTTAAAAAAATAAAGTGAAATATGAGCACTAATTTTGTTTGCAACACCTAAATTACTGCTGTTTCAAATTTTCTCAATTTACAGTAAAGAGATTATTTGCTCCCTCCAAGCATCTGCTTTATCAGAATCCAGGCTCTTTTTTTGTCCCATTACATTTCACCTTTATCAACTGAGACTGTGCGGATCAAATCGTGCACCCAAGAAAAAAATGACAAACTCCCAGTGATTTCAAAGGTACAAGATTAGAGATGGAACCAAAAGCACTGCAACTTATTAGAATATGCTCTGGGTGTTATTTCGCAGGATGTGAAGAAACCATACCTAAAAATTCACTCACACCTGAGTGAATTACTCTCAAACTCAATCTATATTGATTTACACATTAGGTACAGATCACCTAAAAGTTTGAAAAACTATTGCCAGGTTATAACTCAGTGGCCAGAAATAAGAGCATCGGACACAGACAAAGCAACAGCTTTCAGAATTCTTTAAACACACCAACTGCAGAAAATGCCAGCCCAACACAGGGCACACAGAGCTGGCACAGTCACAATCACATTTTGAGGTCACCCTCTACTTTGGTATGTAGACACAGCAACTCTTATCAGAAGCTTTTAAAAATTAAGTCCAGATTGCTTTATACTTCACGTGATCAGTCTGAGGCATTTAATGGGCAAAAGGTTGTTGCTGCAACAACCCTAGTCATGCTTCCATACTGTTTGTTTTAAAGGTAAAGTACCCTCAGCCAAAAGCCAGTCCTTTATACAGCTCAGTCACAAGACACTTGACTGTTCCAACTGCTACAAGGCCAGAATCGGGGTGGGGGGATGACAGGCAGCAGTATATACAAAAGAACAAACTCTATACATTCAAATGAAAAAAGTCTAAAAATAATTTCTAACCTAAACCCGTCTCTTTTCGAAACATAATGGCTAATTTCTTTAAGAAATCATTTGCTAAAACAGAAAACATACCTGTCCACTAAAACCAAATCATCTCTCAGCAGGGCACACTTTGACTTGGGCCAAAAGACATGGACAAGACAGCCAGCTTTCAAATCCTTATCCATGTGAAGTGCATGAGCAAGCTGATTGACAGTCTATAAAGGGTATAAAGAGAAGACAAATATGAATATGCATAACAAGTCTGTAAACCAGTCTAATTCAGTTTTCAAGCAAAGTTGGACAGGATCTCCCTTGAAAAGGGTAACA
The DNA here is from genome assembly GCA_035583185.1 of Anabacerthia variegaticeps. NCBI lineage: Eukaryota > Metazoa > Chordata > Aves > Passeriformes > Furnariidae > Anabacerthia > Anabacerthia variegaticeps. Next base: position 6,758,503 of record JAWWEW010000012.1, on the reverse strand, counting down.
GAGTTCACACTTTGTTCTGGTGAATGGTTGCAGTTTTTTTTAAGCCCTTCAACTCACCAGCATCTAAAGAACAAGTTGTGCCTTGAAACTCAGACAAGAGTTTCTTTGGAGACACAAAGTGATATATCCTCTGGAGGGCTGGAGTGTGTGACACTGAACATCATTGTGAATCTGCCTCAAAGGTCTAACATATCATTGCAAGCAGTTCAATAAGATAAGCACCGTAAGTCAAAATGAGGAGCACATTCCAAATCTTTAACAAGTAACAGAACTTACTCTTAGTCCTATAAAAATAAATCACTCAACATATGCTATACGACAACAAGACATGTTAGCTGTTTCTCTGAAATAGTAGTCCACTTTACTTTGTTTATTCTTCCCTCCTAATTAAGAACTTTAAAACGCAGAACAAGTTAGCCTTCTACTTTTGTTAGACTTGAAATCATTGTTAAAACACAGACCCTTTGAGGAAAAAATCCTACAAAAAGTAGTACAAAATCATTGAAGAAATGTACCTTGACACTCTTCTTCTCATCTGATCCTTCTGTCATAAGATAAGCCTTATCTCCATCAGTCCCTTCCACGCTGAGGAAGCAGTTTGTTGTATGGCCAATCCCACTAGGAAGTACCTTATCCCACAGCATTGCATTAATGACTGAACTTTTCCCACTACTTGTTCTAGAGGGATAGGAAATAAAAGCACTTTGAGCAGAGCACAGCAGCATTAAATACACCTTTGTCCTGAAATGCATGCACCCCCATCCAAGTGCATCAGCTCCACACAGCTCAAGCTATTATGGGTACAGAGCTCCAGGCCAATACAGCACAGCTGGCCAGAGGAGAGTGGGGAGTGTGGTCCTCCACTCCAGATTCTGCAAGGACTTGTAGCTCTCGGCAAAGTCCTACTTCACATTAAGCCTCTACCCCTGACCCATAAATATCTGAGGTTTAACTATTACACAACAGCATGAAGAGACTGTAATTCACTTTTGCACTGCTTCTTCTAGAAAAAGTTTAGTGTTCACTGTACGACAGTTTACAAATTTATTCAAAACATCAGAGTGCTAAAGTCTCTTTTTCCTGCTCTGAACTCCCCTTTGCAAATGCAACTTTTATCACACACCACAGCTTGTAAATGTATTCAACTTTTAACTTTGTGAAGTATCAAGGCTGAAATAAAATGAATTTTTTTTTATTCCAGAACTTTTGAGGTTTTCTTTCAATAACTGAACTATTCTTAGCAAAATGAAGGCAAGACCACAATCGTACACATCTTTTCCAATGAAATTATGGGATTTTTAGAACGAAACCATGAATATTCATACTCCACAAAAACATATAACCACATGCTTAAATGTAAACACAGAAAAATCAATGTCCCTGAAGCGAAGTGGACTAACAGACCCCATTGTGACTGTTATCCCTTGAAATCATCACACAGATCTACCGGACTAATGACACACCAACAAGGCAACCGACTCTGTCTATTTCTCTTCAGTTTCTCATATAGAGAAACATGACCAGCTCAAAGGTCAATTCTTCAGCACCCCTGATCAAACACAAACAAAACTTACCAGGAGAAATAGTCAAGAAAAAAAATAAAATTTAACAAACAAAGCCATCACCTTAAAAAAAGAAAAGCCATTCTGGAGAAGATGACAACAAACTCAGGCCTTCACAAGCCAAAGAATGGATCTATACAGGATAATTATTTTTCAAACTTTATCAAAGAAAACCATCTAACAAGACATAGGTAATTCATATACAGTCAGGAAACAATAAAGCATCAAAGAAATATTCAGCACCAATAAGATGAGTGAACACAGTTTCACGTATTATATTTAAAACATCAATTTTATAATGAAGCACTAATTTCAGTGCATTTAAATTAGAAATACAAACACTAATCCCTACAAGGGAGAGGGGGGGAAAAAATCAAACGAAGTTCTGGTAATTCCGTTCATTACCTGCCAAAAAATGCCACTTTCATGTGTCTCCGTGAAAGCACCTCCCCAATGACTGCCAATTTGTTTTTATATGCTTGTATTTTTGCTAGTTCATCTTCTGTTGCCACATGCCCAAGCTCTGGGTTCCTGTATGTGGCTACACACAGAAAAGAAAAACACAAAAGCAGTCACGTACAGAGTACATGCTCCATGGTACAGGTAATCAGTACTTCACATGCCAACAAAGATCTGTGTAAATTTTAATTATACTAGTAGAACAAAGCAAGCAAAACTCCACTACAGAAAGTGATATCAGCCCTTGTAATTTGACGGTTCCACCACAAGCACTTGTGAAATCATGACATAAATCACTTCATATCAATCACTAATCTAACTGCTGATTCAGTAATCCTGTGAACACAGCCTGCTGTCCTCACTTGCCCTGATCTTTGGGACACCTGTTTCCTTCAGAAAGGAAAGCCAGGACCCCTCACAGATACACCAGCTAAGTTGGGCTGTCTTCTCCCAGCAGAGCTCCCTGGGCTGATGAGGAACCAACTCCATGTGGCCCACATGCACCTCCACCTGCTAAAGCCTGAGTGACCTCTGGCTCCTGGCATGACACCATGTTGATCTACTTTCCTACTGAATAATGGGACAACCTGTTTGTCCTTCCCTCTATGCAAAAGAAACCACAACAGGACTGTGAGGCCAGAGTGGTAAAGCTTTCACCCTCATGGAAAGGAGGCCAGGCTGCCAGCCAGAGTGACTTAATCAGCTTTTCACGTACGTAGCCATGCCAGGCACTCCTGCCAGCCCACAGTGACAAACCCAACCAGTGTCACATGAAAAATGTGACTACTTCTGAAGGTGCAGGTTTAGACAAACAGCACAACAGGTAACACAACACACATGGTGCTGCTGCGAAATATACTCAAAGCAAACAAGGCTCTCGTGTTTAAGGGGAAAGCTCACCTTCCACGAACGCTGCCCCCTCAGTGACATAGTCCAGCAGCTGGTCGAAGATGGCAGTGATGGTCTTTTTGGCGAGCACGAAGTGCTTCAGCGGGGACACCGAGGCTTCTGCCATGCTGCTGCTGCAAGGGAAGGTGCACAGGAGTGACCAACACACTCGGTACCTCCAGCTAAGGAAATGTCATACACTGCTAACACAAACATTAAAAAAAACCCGAAACACAAAACAAAACCAAACAAAAACTCGCCAAAACCCGGACGAAGCGCAGGGAGCTCAGTCTGCGCTGTTTATTCCGCCCTCCTGCCCTCACCACACGCCCCGGGGACGGGGTCGAGCAGATCTGGTGCGATCTGCCCTGGAAACACGAGCCCTTCCCCTCGCCAAACTCGGTTCCAGATGCGGTCAGCGAGGGCTGGGCCCGCTCCCCCACGGACCCCGGACCCTCAGGGAGCCCCCAACCCCGCTCCCCCACGGGGCCCGGGCCCGCCCCCGGCTCTGCGGGGCGGGTGTCAGGCCGAGAGGCCCCGCTCCCTCACCGGGTCTCACAGACTCCAGCCCCTCACAGAGCCCCCTGGCCCCGGTCCCTCACGGAGCCCACCGACCGCGGTCCCCCACAGACCCCGCTCCCTCACGGAGCTCCGCTGGCCCCGGTCCCCCACAGGCCCCGGTCCCTCACAAATCCCACAGACCCCGCTAACCCCAGCCCCTCACCGACCCCGGTCCCGCACACACTCCGCTCTCCCAGCGGTACCCGCCGCCGCCGCCGCTGGGCCGGGCGGGCGTCACTTCCTCTTCCTCCCCCTCTGACCCGCCCGGGGCGCCGCCATCTTTACTGCGGGCTGAGGGCGCCGCCCGCCATCTTGGGCGCGGGCGGGTCGCGAAATGGAGCCGGACAAGGCCGGGATGGTCCCCCCAGGAGCGATCCCTCAGCACCAGGGGTCAGTCACAGCGAGGGGACACCGGGGTGGCCCCTCAGGAGCGATCCCACAGCACCAGGGGTCAGTCACAGCGAGGGGACACCGGGATGGCCCCTCAGGAGCGATCCCTCAGCACCAGGGGTCAGTCACAGCGAGGGGACACCGGGGTGGCCCCTCAGGAGCGATCCCACAACATTAGAGGAGGATTAGAAAATGCTCACAAGGAGCATTCGAAAATGAGAACCACAGTGAAAATCGGCGACAACAAGCATTATAGAGAACACATTTTTGGGGGATTATTAATCCGCTGTATTTTAAGTTCTTGCAGTGGTTTTTGGAATGTAAGTTGTTTGGTTGGGGTTTTTTCGAGCCAACAGTCTTCCATGTAAGAGTTCTTTTGCTCAATGACAAACGTGATCCAGGAATCTGAAAACACAGAATCAGCCTTGTTAAGGTTGGAAATTACCCCTAAAATTACGGAGTCCCACATCAAACGCAAAGGTTTTAAGGTCTGAAAAGCAAAGAACGGAATACAAATTCCTCGCAAACACAGTCTGTGTGTTCTGCACAGCCTCTGGTGGGAATGCTGTCCCCAAACAGCCGGGGAACAACGGCGTTTGTTGTCTGGGAGGAAGGCCATCAACACCAGGATGCTCCTAGTGGCTCGCTTTTCCTCCCAGGGGCGGTGGGACTCGGGGCCAGGGCTGTGGCAGTGCCAGGGCAGCCCCCGGTGCTCCACTGTCACCTCGCACAGCGATGGCAGGACACTCACCCTCCACTCAGCGCTGCCCCCAAAGAGAGCACCCTAAATAAACCAGGTCCCTCTGATGGGAACACCACGCTGTCCTTGGCGCGCACAGACATTCCTGTCAGCCTCACAGCTTCTAGACAGACTCATTACCTATTTTTCCTGTTATTTAATATCTTTCATCCTTTAACATGCTGATGGTGTCTACTTGTGCTGTTTTAAATTAAACCTTTAAAGCTACTTCTGAACACTTCTATTTACTCTCTGATATTAAAAAGAAAGTTAACATCAGTCCCTCATTTATAAAATCTGACCTAAGATGACCTTGGATACAATTCCTATTTAGACACTGTGTTTTTTGGAATGATTTGGCTTCATGACATTCCTGTGGGGTATTCTTTTCATATACCCACTTTAGAGGTTAGAAATAAACCAGCTCAAAGATAGATATGAAGTTATTCAGGGGTCAACAAGCACATTTGCTGTGTCACAGGGCTCTGTGCTGGTACAAGTTGCCACCTCTCCTGTTGGGGACACAATGCTGGTCTACACAAATATACACGCTTCTGAAGCCCATTTTTTTATTTTTTGGGGTTTTTAAAATGCCTTTTTTCCACTTCTTTACACTGTCCCCTGAAGCAGCTCCTCTCCACAGCTCACCTGTGCCATTCCACCTGTGGGCCATCTTCAGGAGCAGGGTTTCAAGAAAAACAGCATTCCCCCTCTCAGATATATGAACAAAATTAACTTTTCATCTAGAAAATAATTCTTAGTAGTGTTTTGTTAACTATATTATTGCTACCATTTTAAGCCAGCCAGGAAGAATGTGTTCAAAATAGGAAATTAGCAATTCTACCACAGATACTGTCATTCTCTAAACAAGGGACCAATAAAATATAGCAGGGCACCCTCAGGTTGCCCTTTCTATAACAAGGAAGATTTAGTAGTAAATCAGCATTTCAAAGTGACAAAAACGGTCTTGCCTCCTGCAACAAAATATACACTAACCGGTTCATAAACTTCCCAGACATACTTGTCTGGAAATCAGAACTTCCATAAATTGCCAACATTCAGCCAGTTTTTATCCTTAGCTTTAAGAATCCAACGCAAAGACCCATGCACACCTTGACACTGATAACACCAAATCTCACTGATCAAGAAATGTTTTATACATTAATTATCTCTATACAAAGCTTGCATTAGACAATCTTAAGTTACAAATTTACAATCAATGCAGAAAGAAATGTAAACTTCAGTAATTTATGGGTATTTCCACCCTGGTAACTAGCACAATCTACATGACTTCACTCTTTTTTTGATCTGTCCAAGCATCCCCTTGTAAATACAGCTACAGAATGAACTGTAAAAATTCACTTCCAACGATTACAGTGGCAGGACAGTGCTATCTAATATAAACAAATATGTGAAATAATTTGAAAGTGATTAGTAAAAATTTAGTAATGTACCAGTGTTTTAAGCCAGTATATAGAAGTTTAAAATTTACAGAATTAAAGTAACAGTCCTCAAATTACTAGTGGTGGAAAGCTATTTATAAATATACAGAATTGTAATAATACAGACTACCAGAGGTTTGCTCTGTTCAGATGTTGGTGACATACAAAACTTCAGTGAAAGCTAAATTAGAATTTTATTTAAGAAATTCATTTTGTGCATTCTCATCTGGGTCACTGCAAATTCCTTTTGCAGTTACTACTCTTTAGAACGTGATCCAATCTACACACAAGCAATGTGTGTCTCCTCAGTGCATTAAAAGAGGGGAACTGAAAGTAAATAAAGGGAACCCCGTAGTTAATGTGTGAAAGAGAGGGTTGTTGGATAGTTCCACAGATGGGACTTAGAACACTGAACAAACAAAACAAACAAGGAGGTTGGATATGTACCCCAAGGAAAAGTGGACAATTTTAAAAGCTTATCAAAAGTATGAAGTGGGAAATGAAGGCTGGTATGTGAATTTGGAGAATGCCGTGCCTGGGAATTTTTGGAACACCCTTATCTTTGGCAGGCTGGTGCAATTTGCTAAACGCCAGTGCAATGATCTGCAGGCACAGAGGGCAACATGAGCTGGACATGGAACTGGGATCTGTATTGTTTTACTTAGGCATGGAACTAGGTATTGGATTTGGTTTCATCCCTTTTTATCAGAAGAGCCAGTCCTGTACATTAAACATGAAGGAGTGGGATGATCATCAGAACTGCTATCACAGCATGCAACTACTCCCACTGTCCCTCCCCCCAAAATCTCATCCATCACACTGTAAATGTGATTATTCCCACTGAAACCCCTAGACAAGGAAATCCGCAACACCAAGTTGATACACATGCTTTGCTGATATAAAGATGAAAACAACGGAATTATACAATTGCTGTTAAAATTGTATTTAATTTCAGTGACTAAAAGTTAATTCCAATTCTAACAAATTGATTACAGGGAAAGAAAGCAATCACACAGTCTCATGTATCTGAAGATGACTTAAAAGATCTTTTTCATTCCCAAACCTCATTAAACAATCAGTACACTTATGAGGCAAATCTGCTGAATGCCTGAAATCCAAATGAGTTTTAAGGTCTTCAATCTGTCCTGTTGAATATTCACAGTATTGACACAAATAAATCCCTTCAGATAAATGAGAGCTTAGGTGCTTGCAATATTCCAACATACCTGAAAACCCCTTCCCACAGTCATCACAAACATGGGGGAATATTTTGGTGTGCTCAATAGCTACGTGCCTGTTGACGTTTGTGTGCAGCCTGCTCCTAAAGCCGCACACTTGGCACACAAAGAAGTTTTTGCATTTGTCAAAACTGATTTTGTTTATGAGACTGTACTGCCCACGCTCCTTGTTGTTGTAGCTGTCGCTCAGCTCTATCAGCCGACACGCGTGCTCGTTCACCACGTGGCTGTGCAGATCCTCTGGGTCATTGGTTTCGTGCTCACAGAACTGGCACAGGTACTGCTCGTCACAGCTGTGCTCCTGGAAGTGCAGGTACAACTCGCTGCTGGAGGAGAACTGCACATCACACTGCTCGCACCAGTACAGGTGGTCGTTGAAGTGAGTGTCTGCTATGTGCTGACTCAGATTCTCAAATATCACTGTTTTGTAATTGCAGTATTTACAGATGTACGGGTCCTCCTCATGCAGTTTGACGTGTTCAATGAGCTGCACTTTGCTGGAGAAGCTTTCTTTACAAACTTTGCAGACATGAGTGTCGGTGCATGTCTTATGCTTCAGGATCATGTGCTGCTTTAAATCAGAGAAGTACTTGCTGTTGAACTCACAGAGCTCACACTTGTACAAGCCACTGCTGTTGGCTCTCAGCAGGGGCCACTTCTGTTGAGCTGTGATATTCAAAGCCTGGTTCTTCTCAAATATTTTACAGGTTTCCAGAGGGATTTCCTCCAGGTCCTCAGCTTCCAGCTTCTCAGGCGACACAGTCTGTGTTTCTATGTCGTGAACTTCTACAGCATTCACTTCTGTTGTAGAAATTTCTACAGTTTGGATATCTAGAGGTTTCTCTTCTTCCATAGGGCTGTCGCTGAATATTGGTGAATCACATAAGTCTCTGCACATTCCATTGTTAGTACCTTTATCTGCAGGAAATATATAACAAAATGTTGAAAAAAGCCCACCTGGGTCTATATTTAACGTTTCAGTCCACTGCAGCTTAAAAATGCAAAAAGCAGTTATTTTTCCCCTGCCAGACTATGCTGTATGTTCAGCTAACAAAAGAAATACCAGAAACTACAAATCACTCATGTCTTCTGTCAAAGCAAAGCAGTTACATGAAAAGCCAGCAGCTGTGCTCTCCACCTTCCCAGCACTTCAGCTGCAAACACATTGACCTTTACCTTTATCCTTCTTTTTAGGGTCTGCACAGTGCAGCCCCACAACGTTTGAATGTGCCCCACTCCAGTGAGAACTTCCAGCGTGCACTGGACTCCCGTCATCATCCGTGTCCAGGCTCTGTACAGGACTGTGGAATCTCCCTGCAAAGGAGAGAGAAGGATTCTCTTGTCATCATTTGTCCATGTGAGCATTGTTGTGATTCCTTGATTTAGTCATACATCTCATTTACTACTTAATTATTCTAGTTGCATACATTTATCTTAATATACTCTGCACATCATAACCTCTATTAAAAAAGTAACAAGAAATAGCTTAGAAATTATTTCCATACATGCAGACGAAAGAAGAATTCAAAAGGTGGCAACTCTGTCTTTAAAATTTCAGCCGAAGACTGCTGATTATTACGGAAAAAACCCTTAAAATCTTTAAATGAAACCTTACATTTAAGAGACAATTCAAAAATTATTCTTAAATATTTCTGGACATTGCATTTTAAAATATAATACTTTCTAAGACTTCTGGAGACTTGCTGAGTAAGTTATTAGAATGAAAAGAAAAATAAATGTAAGGAAAATCCACCATTGCATTTGCTCTGCTAAATCTTCCATTCACTACTGGATGCTTTATAAAAAGGCATTTTGTTTTCCCTAAGTACAAGTACAATTCAATGCAACTGCTGGTAAACTCCATCTGAACTCATCAGCATTACATCTTCTAGCTAGTGGATATTTGAATTAGTTTAATCACCATTATAAATGTAAAACTGAAGCATCTTTCTGTTGTTACTGTTTCTACTTTGAAAACTGTATTTCAATTTTAATGATTAAGCAACCTCCCACCAGTCTAAGGCCTATCAGATCACAAAAATGCTCAGAAATTATTATATATTGTGTATTCCACTTACTTCTATGTACAGGAGCATGACACACTTACTAAAGAACTGCAAAACAAGCCCCCAAAATGTAGTCTTACCTCTGTTTGTATCTGGCTGTCTCATGGAACAGACACTGTAGCAGTGGTCAGAAAAAATACCACTGTTGTCTATGTATCTGCTTGCACCCGAAGAATCTACACCAAAACAAACAAAAAAATTAAATACTAATACATTGATGTAGCTACAGATGTATTTCATGCTCATCAACATTCTCTTCCCATTTTTACTTGTTTTGAGAGAATTCTGTGCTGACCTGACAACAATCCTGTTGTGCCTTACACCTTCCAGGTGGTGCCTTGATGTTTGGAGTAACAGATACAACCAGTATCAAATTCTGCTCCTGCCGAGGACAGTGACAGAAGCAGAGTCCATTCACTGCTGAACACTTCTGGATACTCCCATCTCAACTTTTACAAAATTCCTCCTCTCTGTGTAAGCAGAATCACCTTCATTTGTAGCTTGAGACAGTTTCCCCATTTGCAGGGAGTACAGAACAGAAGTGTTCAGGTGCATTTGCACTGATCTCTTCTCTGTGGTGCCCAGTGACAGGAGCAGAGGGAATGACCTGAAGTTGTGTCAGGGAAGGTGTAGGCTGGATATTAGAATTCTTTGCCCAGAGGGTGGTTGAGCACTGGAACAGGCTCTCCAAGGCTAACCAAGCCTGACAGAGTTCAAGAAGCATTTGGATGATACTCTCAGGCATGTGGTGTGACTCTTGGGGATGGTCCTGTGCAGGCCAGGAGTTGGACTGGAGGATCCTTGTGGGTCACTTCCAACTCAGCATATTCTGTGATTCTGTGACTCAGAGTAACCCACAAAGGGAGCCCACAGAGTGGGTGCTTGGTCATTCCAGCCAAGACGTCTTATCCCGCCCTTTGTGTCACTGATTTTCCATGTATTAGCACATGTGGTCCCTTCGCAGGAAGTTATTTTTCTGAGAAAAGAGATAAACTTTACTAAAGTGTACATAACTCAAGCTCTAGACTGACCTGAGTATCGAGAAGGATGTAGAGTCTTCCTTTTCCTCTTTTTAGGATGTTCATTCATTTTGAACAGTCTGAATTAACTGTAAAGTAATAACATTCAAGAATTAGATTTTTTTGTATCTAGTTTATATTTCAGTACCCTACAGAACAATACAAGCATTTTGAAAACCTACCTATTAAATACAAGGGTTTTTTTCCTACTCCCCCTTCTTGTCCCCCAGCCCACTTTGTTACAGTTAAAAACCCATTAAGATCACACAACAGCTGAAGTCGTTTCACATTCCTGCCCTGGAACAAAAGAAGGTTCACCACAAAGACAAGCAGGTCTCACTCAGGGTCACCTACCAGGCAGTTCTCCAGCACCCTGCTGTCATTTGTTAGAGACTGGATACTCTAAACCCTTCAGAAACAAGTTTTAATGTTTCAAATACTAGCAAAGTCATGCTCTCTTACCAAAAATCCGAGACTCTTCAGTATGAGGAAGGCAACCAGCTAAGCAGCTGATGGCTGTACAACTTCCAAATATAGGGAAGGCATCAGCCCAGGAAGATTTTCACCTATGGAGTGAGAGCATTTTAAACCACTTTAAAACTTGAGCACAAAATAAAAACACAGTGTCAGATACAAGTGATAGAAGTACTACAAAGAATGAAACTATGGAAATTCAAGCTAGAAAGCAATGTAAGAAGTTTATATTAATTTTGGTTTAGAGCATCAAAATTGATAAGGTGGGTGCACTGGAGTATTTTTCCTTTTGTCTTAGGTTAGTTGTCTTTTGCTGCACCTGGCAGCAGGAAAATATTTGGAAATGACACAAAAATACTTGAGCTACATACAGGACCAAACAATTTTGAAGAAGACAGGGTTGCCAACACGGCATGTCATGTGGGTTACCGCAATTCCAGAGCACTTCTGGGCCCAGATCTTCTGAAGTCAATGCCATCATCAAGTCAGTGCCGCTCTCATGAGATTAAATAATTTCCCCGAGCTAAAAACTTATTCTAAGGGATGGGACCCCCCCGCCCGGTCTCGAAGCGCCCGCACCCCGCCCGCTTTCCCCGCGGCAGGGGCAGCCCCCGCAGGCTCCGACACGGCGGGTCCCCCCGCAGCCCCGGGCCGGGCCGGGCCGCGGCGTGTCCTGTGCCCGCGGCTTTGCCCGGCCCCAGGACGGGGATCCCGGCCCCGGGAACCGCGATCCCGCCCCGGGCCCCGCGGCGGAGGGGCCGGGCCGGGCTGCGGGAGAGGGCACGGCCCGCAGGCACGGCCCCGGGGCGCTGCCGCCGGCACTCACCTGCCCTGCCGGCCTGGGACCGGCCCTGGGCCCGGTCCTGATCCCGGCCCTTGTCACGGTCCTGATCCCGGCCCCGATCCCGGCCCTGATCCCGGTCCTTGTCCCGGCCCTTGTCCCGACCCCGCCGCTCCGGGGAAGGAGCGGGATCGGCCGCGGCCGCCGCCGGCAGCGCCCCCTGCCGGCCCAGGGCCTGCCCCGCCCGTCGCCATGGCAACCGCGCGGTGAAATGGGCCCTTATTTTGGATTTCGGTTTGATTTCCGTCCGCATCCGGTACCGTGGCCACATGTTCACGTTTTGCACAAATCAGGCCGCGGTGTCGGAGCCAGAGCCTCATAAAAGCTCAGATTTGCTTTTTGTGTCAATGCAGAAGCTGGCCCTTGGAGCTACTGTAGAGGAGAATAATAATTAAAAAAAAAAAAGGAAAATAGGAGAATCAATATAAAGTGTATTATAAATATATACAGCACAAGAAAGATACATATACAGTGCAAGAAAGATATATATAGAGTGCAAGAAAGACAAGGAGATACTGGAGAGGGTCCAGGAGAGGCCACAGAGATGTTGAGGGGTCTGGAGCATCTCTGGGATGTTCAGAGGTCTGAGAGGGGATCTCATTAGTGCACAAAAATGTCTCAAAGGTGGGTGACAAGGGGATGGTGGCAGACTCTCTGCAGTGCTGCCCAGCGACAGCTTGAGGAGCAATGGCCATAAACTAAACCACAAGAGGTTCCACCTCGACACGAGGAAGAACTTGTGTACACTGAGGGTGTCAGAGCCCTGAACAGCTGCCCAGGCAGGGAGTGGATTCTCCCCCTCTGGGGACATTCCAAACCCACCTGGATGTGTTCCTGTGTCACCTGCTCCAGGTGCCCCTGCCATGGCAGGGGGGTTGGACTGGATGGTCTCCAGAGGTCCTTCCAGCCTAACAATTCTGTGATTCTATCATATATATATATAAGAGTTTGAAAATTAACTTAAGTGACTTTCTCCTTCTCCCAGTTTATAATCACTTCATCCTCACTTTTTATCATGGCGCAGAAAAAGGCACCAAGCTGCATTTTACCACAAAGCAGAACATTTCAAACACCATCTTATCATTTTGAAAAATTACTCATTTATGTGGAAGACACAAGGGAGGCCATTAAAGCCACTAATTTCCATGAATTAAAACAGCTTATGGAATTTTGCCAAGTATTTAATTCACTGAGTTCTGCTCTGGCTTAGCCTGAGTTTACCTAATTTTAAGAACAAGCTTTCAATTAGCAGAGAATCCACAAGATCCCTAATGGTGTTCCACTGATTAGTAAAAAAAGAATATACCCTTCCTTCTGGCCTGTTTTATTCATTAGCTGGCAGGTGAGACTGGACTTACCACATCTATAAAATCCTACCTTTAGCCTCTGTCCTGAAGCTGGAAACATGTCTTTGGGGTGATGTGATTTGCTTAGAGCCACATGGAAGGAACTTCATCCTATGGTGACACAGGAGTTTTGGTGGTAAGCAGCACAAGTAGAACTAAAGGCGTCCTTTACTGGCACACTGCCGAGCCCTCAGAAATTAAATAAATGTGGTGTATCTATGATCTTCTCAGGTGAGTTACCAATCAAACAAGGTCCCAGCATCCCAGTTCAGTTCATTCTCTGCTGTTTATTCCAGCCATAGTTGCTGAGGTTGCTCCAGGACAGCTTGTGTTAAAGCTCTCAGAAATTGGCTATAGCCACCCAAATGGGTGGATGCCCACATATCTCTCCCTCTATTCACCAAAATGCTTTCCATACAAATATTCCAAAAAAGCACTTTCCCCAATTCCCAGTGGAGGGCAGTGATGAGAACTTAAAATCCATATATTTTGCCAAGGGAAAGAAAAAGAAATCCCAGACCCAAGCCCAACCCTTTGCTTTGAATTCAGTCCTGCTTGGTGAGGTAAACTGGTGAACCAAAGCACAACACATCTTCTGTACCTTTTGACTGATTTCTTCTCCCCCCAAAGCAGCAAAGCCCAACACCACTTATGTCAGATAAAAAGACAAGGCTTTAAGTGAAAGAAAAACATCTGAGGAGGATCCCCTTTGAAGCTGCAGATGCAGTTCAAAGTCACAGGCATCAAACAGAGCTATCAATGCTTAGGACAGGAAAGTCTAAATGAGTCTTGTTTTCTAAGCCACCAAGTGCTTGGGATGTTCAGACAGCTCTGGTTCAGGTTTTACTCACCCAGAACCAATTTCAAATGGAAATAAAGTCCATTCACATTCTTGTGTAAAAGGGCAACACAAATGATGCTCATTTCCATTAGCAGGCATGTATCTTTTCCAGAATCAGAATGGAGTAAACCCTTTCTTCCATGAAAGCAGGAAGCATAACTCATGATGATAACCTCAGCTGGAGTTAGATTTTTTTAGTGCTTAAAAGGACATATAGGAGGTTACCTGAGGTATCTGCTATAGCATCAGGTTTCTTGCTCCTTTATTACATGGGTTCAGATTTTAGATTGAGTCTTTCCAGGGCAGGTTTGAAAGCAGACTGTTTTCTGAGCATAAAATCAGGAGGGCTCACTGAGATTCCCTTGCTAAAGCAAACTGCCCACATTACAAATCTTTCTTTTGTTTCACCAGCATTATTTTGCAAGTTTTCCATAATTTTTTCATGTTTTAGGTATTGAGACTCAGAACTACCACAAAAAATCCCACCATAGTAATGGCAGCAAAGTCTAGAATTTGCATGTGAACAAGAACCGATGATTCCCTCTCCCTGGATCATCCTGTGCATTTAACACACAGTAGTAACCACTCATAACCATTTCATAGTTAACGCACCTTATGCTACAATAAACAGAAGTTTAACCTGCTAGTTCACATTACTGAAGTAGCTGCTTCCAAACCCTTAGCCATAGTTGGATTTGCTCTCTCTGGACTAAATAAAGGTAAGAATGATGATGTCCACCTTTTATTAAGGAGATGGTTTGGTGCTGGTTAGCATAATCTCAAACAGATGATGCCTAAGGATTTGGTGTATATTTTATGTATTTTTGGTGTGTATTTTGTGGATCTTTAGAGCTCTAGAAGTGGGGGATTTCTTGCTCACATATTAGGTGGTGTTGAAAGTTACTAAAGTGAGTTTCTCACATATTCCAAGGCT
>JAWWEW010000012.1:6495179-6743603 GCA_035583185.1 Anabacerthia variegaticeps | reverse complement strand
CTTCGTCCTCGGGGGACCAGAGGAGGCCTGGACCTTTCGAACTCCCAATAAAGGTATTGTCTATCTTTCTCCATTAACTTTGTGCTGAGTGCCTGTTTTGCAGGATTTTAGGCATCACAGAACTGGCCAGCATACAAAGTTATAGCTCACTGGGGACAACGATGTGTTGAAGAGGCCTGACTAAAAACCCTGACACTTCCCTTATCCCTCCAAAGAAAGTGAAATTCTCAGCAAGAGAGCTCAAGTCCCTCCCACAGTAACAGTTTGTCCGCAGCTGAAGTCCAAAGTAGACCAGCACATCCACAGAAGTGTTTCCATTGCAGCCTCATGCTCTTATATTTGCCACTGAGTAATTTCTGTAAATATGTTTCTCACCCTTCCAAAATCAGTATTGGATACAAAAGTACAACCTTGTTTTTTTGTTTAAAATAAAATTTTGGTAATGAAAACATTCAGGATATTTTTCAAAACCAAACAAGATTGATCTAGAAGGGGCTTTAAAACCATTCAGCTGAAACACTTCAATAATATCTGCTCTCTTTATCACAGCTTTTTACTATGCCCCTCTAAAACTAAAATAAAATACTTATTTGAGGATCAATGTGTGCAGGAACAAATGCCATGTGCATCTGGGACTTCCCACCCATAAATAATGCAAATGCTATTTCTGTTCCCCATCATCATTAACTGATGTATGCAATTTCCATCTCCTTTCTTCCAGCCTTTTTTGAATTCAGAGCTGCAACACCAAATCACACTTCATGGCTGAAGATTCCTTAAATTCTCACTTCAGAATTCACAGGTGTATCAACCATATCATTTTAATTTAGTTGTTAGTATATACATTAACACTCAAAAGTGTGATAAAAACCAAACAAAAGTAGTTTTTTTTAATAAACAGCATGATACAGACCGCAAAGATAAATAAAAAGCAGACTTTTTACAGTTTCCCATGAACATAACTACAATAAGTATCATAGGCCAAACTTTTGTTACTTGAGTAGCACAGCAGAAGGGGTAAAAACAGGGTTGTGGTTTTCTTTTTTTTTATTTATTTAAAGTACTGCAAGACTATTCTCAGTATGACAATACATGCATCTTGCTGCATCTTAAATACTTTTTGGCCCATTATTACTAAAAATGTCTTGCTTTCTACCTACTTTACAACAGACCTTTATCACAGAATGACACACACATGGCAACACCACCCCCCCGCCCCCAGTAGTGGTTATTTCAAAGGTAATTGTCTCATTTTAAAAAGATATTTCAAGCACTGGTAGGTGTTTATACTCTCCTTTTGATGCAGACATGTAACTGCTACCAGCTTCAATGAAGTTACATAGAAGCATCAAGAGGTGACACTCTCCTGGGCTCTATTTACCCAAAATGCCAACAGGATCCCAAGCTGCCTTTGGAAGAGCAGGTCAAGGCAGCTGAGCCTTCATCCTGCCCCTCTGCTCAGCACTGGTGAGGCCACTCCTGGAGTACTGGGGTCTCCAGTACAAGCCTGACATGGATATACTGGAATGGGACCATGAAGGGCTATAAAGATGATGGATAGGAAAGGAGGCTGAGAGCTGGGATCATTTATCTTGTCAAAGAGAAAGCGCAGGGGGAATCTTTTCAATGTACATAAATACTTGATAGAGAGGAGTAAAGACAGGCAGGCAAGGCTCTTCTCAGTGCTGCCCACTGACAGGACATCAGGCAATGAAATCGAAGATATTTCATACAAACATTAAGACAAAAAATTGACCGTGAATTCTTCTTTCTTGGACAGGCCCTAAACCCAACTGGGTGATGCCCTGGGCAACCTGCTCTGTAGCTGAGCCTGCCTCGAACAGGGTAGCTGGGCTAAATGATCTCCAAAGCCCTTTGCCAACCTCAATGATTCTGTGAAAATTCTACAATTGTGGTGCCACTTACAATGACACAAAATTTCCTGAGAATCCAGGACATCAGACCGCAACCACATGTATTTTAAATTCTCTTCTCCACCATGGAAGTAGATTTTGATAGTGTATGTGGATATTCACAGTTAAAATTTCAAGAGGTGTGAGGGGGCAAGGAGAAAGGATAAAACTGCCAGATGATGAATGACATGTTTATCTTCACAAGAGAAGATGAACAATTTGGACCACAGCCACTGTAAGACAAGAGGATTAATCTATTCCTTTTCTTTCCCAGCCCCAAATGAAACAGTAAGACAACTCTGGACAGCGTGGGGCAGTTGGCAATTCAGGATATAGAACACTATTAATAGAGCCTGAAAATAGATTAAAAGTAGTTAAAGAAACAAGGCAGAACAAGATTGCAACTATGAATATCTGTATTTTGGCTCTCAAGGATTAACTAAACTACAAGAGACATAAGATTCTTGAAAGAAACAGCTTCTGCCTGAATTAGGCTTTTTGTAATTTCAGCAACACAATTAAGTCAAGTTTAACTGTGATTAATTTTATTACTGGAACAGGTTCCTAACAAAATTGGTGCAGTTAGACTGAACTGAATGGTTCCTGAAGCAGTTTAGGAACTACTGGGAATCTGGCAAAAGAATTTCAGAAAGAATAAAGACAGAATAGTAACTTTTTTGCCTTCCTTACGCCGAAGGAATATTGCATCACATACAGAAGTGACAGTAAGGACACTTAAGACACACTTATGCAAACCAGTGGGGACAGTAGCTTCAAAGTACAGGCAGAGCATGGCTTCAACTGATGTTCTCTTACAAATATTGCATGATTTCCTTACGTATGGACATGTCCCTTTTTAGGGCAGAGGGGTGTTGGAGAGGGAAGAGACAGAGGCATTCACCTCTGGCTTAGAGTTAGGAGTGCAAACACAGTAAGACCTCAAACTTTTCAGTCTATCCCATAAAGCTCAGAAGTCAAGAACACCCTACTCACAATTAAGATCAATGATTTTTCCTGAGTGTGGGTTCAACAAGTTTGTATGCTACACAAGAGTAGAAAGAGGAAACATTTGAGCTAGCAAGCAACAAAAACCCTGGAAGTCTCAAGAATAAAACAAACTATAGACAAGATTATGGTAGTTTTGG
This sequence comes from Anabacerthia variegaticeps, assembly GCA_035583185.1. Classification (NCBI taxonomy): domain Eukaryota; kingdom Metazoa; phylum Chordata; class Aves; order Passeriformes; family Furnariidae; genus Anabacerthia; species Anabacerthia variegaticeps. The sequence continues at coordinate 6,740,545 of JAWWEW010000012.1, read as the reverse complement.
GGGAAAAGGCTAGTTAATAAAGACTATTTCAAAGTAAAATTGTAAAGTGTTTAACTGGGCTGCTAGTAAACATTCCTCTCTTTATGAGAACACCTTTCATACTGAAACAGAGGAACAGCTACTCTGGAACTCCAATGTACATGCAGTCTGATTCTGATTTCATATGCTGTTGTCAACCCAGAGTGATTCTGATGAAGTTAGTGTTGTATCAGCATAAAGTGAAATCAGAATTTCTCAAAGAGGAGAGCACCTATGGGTTTGGTTAGTGTATGCAGATAGAGAACTTTATAGCCAGTTTCCAGTTGGCTTTTCTTCATTAACACAGATGTAAAAAGTAAAACTAAATGAAAAAAACAACAAAACAAAAACAAAACCAAGCCAACACCAGCTGCAGGGGTGGTGAGCTACACATCATTTTGGACAGACAGAGCCTTACCTAAGCTGAGACAACTTTCAGCACAAAATAAAAAGATACAAATTCATTATTTGTATGAAACATGTATTGCAAAATTGAATTGGGATTCAACAATCTGCAACAACATCCACAGCTATATAGTATTTAAGAAGAAAAACAAGTGTGGTTCTTCCATTCAAGTAAAACTAAAACAAGAGAAAGAAGTTTAAAAAAAAAAAATCTCAGAAGCAGCAAGTTACAATTCTTTCTGTAATACCACACCATTTTCATTAACTTGAAGCATTTTCAAGATGTCAAAGACATCAACAAAATAGTAATTTCAAGTGGCTTTTCTAGTACTTTTTGAATGGGTCCAGCCCAAGTCTGCAACCTGTACAGACATGCAAAACAGAAGGAATTCATAATTACTATTGAGAACAGACGCTGGAACATGTCAGGTATATAATGACAAAGCAAAGAAAAAACCTTCAAATTGTCAACAAATGTGGGCTACTGACCACTGAAGGGCATTTAATATTTCACACAAAAAAAGAAAGTTGGCATAAAAACCTACAAACAACTTGCCAAACCACCACCAGCAGGGTCATCATGTACAAAGTTCTTACAAACTCGGTAAATTCTACATTGTCCTTAATATGAAGGCTCACATCTTCTCCACGAGATGCCAAGCCACTTACAATTTTGGTTTTATTTAAATGCCATTTTAAAAATTTTAAAACTTATACTGAAAATGTTTCACCTATGAAAAAACTACTAATGCACCCTTTCAGAACAGAGAAGTATGCATACATAAAGTCAGTACAGGTCCTTTTTCTGCTGCCTTTTAAGAAAGCAAAGAATGCAATTCTAAGTAAAACCAATCGGCAGCAGCCTGTTCTGTCATTACATCAAACACAGTTTCACAGTTGAATAAGTTACTAGCTTTAAATGTACGTTTCACTGAACCTCCATTTCCTAATGCTTTGTGATAAAACACAGAGCCCAATCCTGGGCTCCTTGCTCTGGCATTCTTACAATGAAGTTCTGCAGGAGCAAGGTGCTCAGATTCAATTCAAGCTCAAAATAAGCTACTTTAGTGTTTTGTGCAGCTGATTCTCAAAACAAGGGGAACATTTTCAAATCTCCACAAAGTGAGAATAGATAAAAACAAGCCAAATTCCAAGCTATCCCTGTAAAAATCTAGAGCTCAGTTACAGGTGCTTTCATGGTCTGTAAGCAGGTCTTGTTTCTGATATTGCAAGCAGACATCCTCTCCTTTACACCAGTGCAAGCAAACACAGCCTCCACTATCTGCAGGGAAGTTACATCAGCACAGAACTGGCGTAACAGGATACAGTAATTAGGGTTGAACACTTTGAAGCTGGGAAAAGGATTTGTTTTTTTCCTGAAACACCGGCAGAATACTTTTCAAATGCCCATCCTGGTTATGGTAAGAACTGCTTAAAGCCATGAGCTCCTCCTACTTTTAAAATGTTTATTTAAGGGCTATAATTATACTGAATTGCATTATGTTTGCATCACTATGAAGTTTCCTTTCTTTTACTATTTGATTTTCATAATAACTTCTGCAGCTTAGGCACAACATTTAATGGCAGTAACTTTTGGAAACAGAGCCTGATTCCTCATACCTCTGTCTGGGCAAAAAGGGTGCAGAACACTGTGTGCTTGAACTGAAAGACATTTATACTCATATTTACAGAAGTGAAGGGCTAGGAAGGGGCAAAGTACAAAGAAAGTTGGGCTCATAACATCCAATAAATTTGAGTTGATCTTTCCATCCAGGCTGGAAAAAGCTGACCATCTCTTAGATAAACGAGGTAAAGCATTGTTTCAACACCAGATAAATAAGGATAATATAGCACCTAATGTGACGTTTGTGCAACAGTTTTACTCAGTTAAAATAAGAGATACAGCCAACAGGGTTTCAGATTCTGTGAACTAAACTTAAACTGAAACTAAACCATGTTTTAAGAGCTAAACGATTAGTGTGTGTTGACTGCAAAGTAATAGATACAAGGGAAACTTTGCTCTAGAAAGTACAACCAAGGTTAGCAGGAGTTAAAATATTCATATAAACAAAAAGGAATATGTAACAGTCAATAAAAAGAGTAATGGGAAGTCTATTGGACTACTCCAAAATATTTAGTAGACCAAAGGAAATAAAATTTCACATTTCCCATACTATTCTTGGAGCTTCTGTAGTGTTCAGAAAACCAGGTTTTCCCCCACAACATCAAGAGTCCATGTGTGCAGTCATCAACTGCAGGATCCCAACTATGAGAGTCTTGAAACACCAAAGCCTTGGCTTTACAATCCCCAAAGTCTTTCATAATGTAATTGATTGCACATTTTTAATATATTACAATTTGCTAAGTGAAGCCAACCACTCATTACCTCATCAGTACAGCCTGCACAAAGTACAGTTTATTATATACTTATATTCTAATCTAACACCAACTCTCAGCATATTTTATATTACATGTGGTATTGCACTTTCTGAGTGGCACCTCGGTGCGTGTTTGCAAGTGAAAAAGCTGAACCCCCGAAAGCCCCAAACCTTTGGAATTCCTCCAAGTGCTGCCGACCTAGCAAGTTTAAAATGTTATGGTGAACATCACCCGCAGAATTATGGGCTTCACTAATGAAAAACACCCTGTTTAATAATTAGAAAAACAGTCCTACCTGAAGTTGTGCATAAGGGCAATCTGAAATCCTCGGTACTCTGAACAGTTTCAAAAAGTGGTGCCAATTTCATTGATTGCACACATTGTAATTGTGTTAAAGGACAACAACTAGATTTACAAATATATATTACACACAGGCACAAAACAGACAAAGATATAAAATGTTTGGTAACTCCACATGCTTTGAGCTAGCCAACATATCTGCTGCATGTTGAACTGCTTATTATTGATCATATTGAAAATCTAAATTGCTATTTCTGATGTATCTTACTGGATTCAACAACCACTTCCAAAGGAGGAAGAAAGAGGAGAAATGGTAGACCTAAAAATGGAGGGTTTAAATGTACGTTCTTTGAATAGCCAGCATATCACTTCAGTAATGTGAAGAGTGATTCTCAAAGTTTTTTTAAGAGACTTAGGCCAAGTTCACCTCTGGCATTAGTGGGTGTATTCCCCACTGTTTCACTGGTACTTGTGTCCTCCTTCACTAGGGCTGAATTTGGTCCTAGGAGTATATCTGGTCACCTTAAGTGACATTAATGAAAATGGGAGTCTTGGACAGATAGAACTGGGCTGCAAAATTAAAAGAGTGAATATGGGACAAATCATGTAAATAAAGAATATATATTAATAATAGTTCCTATTATATAAATAGCCTTTATAAAAAAATAATCTTTCAATAATTTTAATAACTCACCTTTCTTTAGGTTCTGGAAAACATGTATGAAAAAAATCTATTCAGTTCAAGTTAGATTAAAGCAAACCTAAGATGAACACTACAGCTCTCTGTTGCACTAAACCCAATTCTGACCATTCAATTTCCAGGTTAGTCAGTTTTTGGGGATGATAGGGAGTTTCTGTGTGAAGGTATGAATTGCACCCCTAGAAATACTGAGCAGAAGAAACAACATACTGCTTTCAGAAACTGTGCAGATGACAGACCCAGAAATCAAAGGGTCACCTAAACCCCGCAAATGTTAATGCCTCTGAGCACATTTAAAAGGCACTGTCCTCTCACTATTGATTTTAGATCTTTGAGCTTAAAACTCCTCTTCTAACTACGCTGCATTTAAGGAGTTGCTACCAGTTGAATTCTCTTTCCACTCTTCTCAATGCAGCATAGTCTCTACCTTCTGTACCAGATCTAAGATAATATGTGATGGACTCTTACGTTCATGCTAGAGCTATTTTTCCCTCTAATTTATCCTATCAAATGAAAAAAGTTTACCTTTTTGGGCTTAAGGCATAACATGAATCATAGAATCATACAATATGCTGAGTTGGAAGGGACCCACAAGGATCATCGAATCCAACTCCTGGCCCTGCACAAGACACTCCAAGAGACACACCATGTGCCTGAGAGCCTTGTCCAAATGCTTCTTGAACTCTGTCAGGCTTAGTGCTGTGACCACTTCTCTGGGGAGCCCGTTCCAGTGCCCGACCACTCTCTGTGTGAAAAACATTTTCCTGATATCCAACCTAAATGTCTCCTGACTCAGCTTCATGCCATTTCCTTGAGTCTTGTCACTGGTCACCACAAAGAAGAGATCAGTGCCTGTCTCTCCTCTTCCCCTCACAAAGAAGTTGTAGACTGCCATGAGGTCTCCTCTCAGTCTCCTCTTCTCCAGGCTGAACAGACCAAGTGTCCTCAGCCATTCCTCACAAGGCTTCCCCTTCAGACCCTTTACCATCTTCGTGGCCCTCCTTTGGATGCTAACAGCTTAGTGTCTTTTTTATATTGTAGTGCCCAAAACTGCACAGAGAACTTGAGGTGAGGCTGCCCCAGTGCAGAGCAGAGCGGGACAATCCCCTCCCTCACCTGGTTGGCGATGCTTTGCCTGATGCCCCCCCAGGACAGGGTTGGCTCTCCTGGCTGCCAGGGAGCACAGCTGATGAATGTTCAACTTGCCATTGACCAGGACCCCCAGGTCCCTCTCCACAGCTGCTCTCCAGCCCCTTGTTCCCCAGTCCATACACACAACCAGGGTTGCCCCATCCCAGGTGCAGAAACCAGCACTTGCCCTTGTTAAACTTCATACAGTTGGTGACTGCCCATCTCTCTAATTTGTTGAGGCCTCTCTGCACACATCATCCTAAAGCTTAATTTTTGAAGTGTACAATTTTAGTGCTATCTGAAACCCTGTTTTACATTATTTTCCAACAGTTGTCTGAACAATTCGTCTCTTTTCTTGCCATAAATTCTAGTGTTGTTCATGGTTTGTGCAATTCCTATGCAACCAGTCTTTGCTGCTAACGGGTATTAACAGTGCAGTACCCACAAAGCGGGGTATCAGTTCTTGTTTTCTTTGCTGTCAGTTCAGTTCAAAGCATGTTGCTTTATTGTGTGGAAGATCCAGTCCATTTTTGTTGTCCAGCCACCATGGTGAGCATCATTCATTTGCTTCATGAAGTACTCAAGAGCTTCCTGCTCAGTTTTGTCCAAGGCAAGGGTCTTTCGAATGTAGGCAATGTCATCAAAGGACTGCAGTTCTGGCATTCCCGAGCCAAGCATCATGGAGAAAAGATTGATGAAGAGATTGGCATGCTGCCGAATTGCTAGGTAAGCCTTGTAACACATCTCCTGAAACCTGGAAGAGACCAGGGGGGAAAAAGCTCAGTGTATTTCCCTACTAGATGCATGTTATTTCTTCACCTCCAAAACAGCTTTTAGGCAACCAGACACTAAAAATTCTACAGTCTAAGAACACCATAATGTTGCTGAGAAGATAGACTCATCTTCCTACTTAGTTGATCTTCATTTCTGTAAGAATTAGTAGTGATCAGACTAACACAATAGCCAAACTGCAGTCAAGCTTTCTAGCCTTAAACCCCATTTGCCATTCATGCAACTGTTCAACACAAATTTATGGGAGTTCACAGAGCCATTTTAATCAATTACTACTGACATTTCAGATTTCAAAACATATTTCCAGATATACTGCTGCAAACAGTGCCTTCCTGGTTATTATCAGAGATGCATTTCTCCTGTAGTTTTACAAGGGCAGTAGCTGTTGCTCCTTAGATACTCTGAAGAATGCACTGAAAACAGGCATTTACTGTATCACACTGGATGAGAAATAAACATTTATGCTGAAATCACTAACTTAAGTCAGGTTAAGGGGAAAAATAGCAAGAAAAGGCTTCACTGTAGCACTCAGACACTGCAATTCAAAATCTGTCTTCCCCTGCCCTCAACATAATGAAATTAAGACTAGAATTAAAACTTCTCAAAGGCTGGACTGTTGGAAAGAGATATTAAGCAACCAGAGCAACAGAATTTTTTTTTTTTTTTTAAGTTCTTCTTTCTCAGCAGGTTCTGGGCAAAGTCATGAACTACAAAGACCAGCTGAAGAGCTGATATCACAGCAGATGCAGAAGGCAGAAGCATGGCTGAGTGACCAGCAAGGCTCTGATGCACATTAACACCCAATATTTAAGAATTCTCAGTACTTGTAGTTTTGCAATCCCAAGAGGATTTTAAGTGCTAAATCAAAGAAATTTCAGATGTTTAAAAAATGACCATCTTTAATCACATGTATGCTGACCCTGCAAATCTCAGTGAGACTTCATGGACCAAAGGTCACGGAAGTGCTAAGATTACCTACTGATTTACAAGTGAGTGGCTGATCTTCAACTAAAGAATTAGAGCGTACCCACTGCAAGCCAATTAAAATACTAACTTTAAGTTAAAAGATCTAATTATTAAATGTCACCATAGTGAAGTGCATTTTAGGTACAGAATACTCTGGAGTTTAAAAGTTTAAAAGAAGGCTCACCTTTCAAACTCCCTCGTTTTGGTACATTCTTGGGCTCCTTTACTAATCACTATTAGAAAGTCTTGTGTTAAGACAAATGGCACACGCTCTCTTTTATAACCAAACTTTTTCTTCTTGTGATCGAGGAAGTGCCCAAAGTCAATGTGAAACAGCTTGGAAAGACAGAAAGGTATTTTAAGATTAGTAATTCCTTTTTAAGTGAAGACACAGTAAAACTGACCATTTAATTATAGTTCTGATAGATTTCTTTTTTGAAAACAAACTCATAGCAAAGTTATGGTGACCTTAGGGTATAGTTTTAGAAAAACAAATCTTACTTGTCCATCATCTTTGACCATGATGTTACTGTTGTGGCGATCACCAATGCCCAGTATAAAGGTGGCAACACAGTAGCCAGCACAAGAACGTGTAAACAAGTCAATAGCTGCATCATACCTATTCAAAACAGAAAAAGAGACACTGTCCTCAGGTATTCTAATAACACAGAAGTGCAAATTTTCCTTTTCCACTGCAAGAGCAACAAGCAAGAATACCAGGGAAACAAGGGCAGGTAAAAGAGAAAACAAAACCAAAACCAGATGGACATAATTATGATGAACTGTAGTTCTCTTGAAGTTTCCACAAAAACAAGCACGTGGACAACAAAAAGAGGCAAGAGGAAATCTCACATGTCTCCTTTGTTCTTGTCCTTGAGCCACTGGTGCAATGTATGGCTGTTGAACTGCAGTGCTCCTTTCAAGCCTCCTTTACACTGAATCTGCATGATCGTGTGAGAGCTCCTCACGACCTCGATGAGTCCCACACAGTCACCAATTGACAAACAACCATAAGGCAACATCCTGAAAAACAAAGGTTAGTTCTTTGGGGTTTGTTTCTTTCCCTTTTTAGAGAATGGTGGCAAGAGGTGGGAGAGGATGTGTTTCTGCAGATTTCTTTATCTGGGTACTCTTTAAGACACAACCAAATGTAACCCTGCAAACTATTCTGGGACTGAGCCATAATTCTGTCACTCATTACAGTGCAGGAGACAAAACTGTGACCCAGGAGAAACGATGCAGAACAACAGGACAAGAAAATGAAAATTGGGGGTTTCTTGACAGTGCCATGACAGCCATTATGCCCCCACCTAAAAATCCATCACACGGCCAAGACAAATTTGGCAGCATAACCTGTCTAGCATCAGTGTCCCAGAAGCAGAATAGCTTAGACCGAATACCCTGCAGAAGCTGCTGTACTCACAGGCTACCTAGACATGGAGGAACTGCACACAGATCTCACTGGGAAAGACCTACTGTGTGTACTGAAATGACAACACCAACTACGAAGAGTCATTGCTCAGAAGGGCTGTGGGTTTGGCAACCTGTTGAAAGCCAAATCTACAGACACAATCAATTGACCACAGTGTGGGGCTGCTGAGCATTAGCTCTTGTATCCACTCCTGGTACATAAATCATTCATTACCCACTTGAATAAGACTGAAGTACTTCTCAAAAGTTTAGAAAATCCAACAGTTTAGTTAACTGAAGGTTACTCAAAAATTAAACATTGCTCTAACATGGACAAATATGCCTATTTATAGCATTTCATTCATTACCCTTGGGAGCAATCTCTGGGAAAAAAACAATGCAAAATCCATTAAGAACAGTATTGCTTGGAAATGACCTCTAATGCTTACCGAAGATCAAGACCCTGATTTTGCCAGATGTTTTCCATAATTCTAATTATCTGAAGTGTCAGCATGTCCTGACGCAAGTCTGAAACAAAGATTGCAAATTTTGTAACACCAGAATACTTGATTAGATCTTACTCTACTTTTCCCCCCAAAAGTATGTCTAAAGGCAACGAGGTTTGCATAGTCTAGTGCAGGGTTTATTCCCTCAATAGAGAAGAGCATGTTTTAAATATCAATATAAACCTGCAGTGGTGATTTTAAAAATATACACTGAACTCATGAAAATGGAATTATAGATTACACATCTGTAATACCTTGAAGATATCTGCAAGTAAAAAGAACAAATATTATATAGTATCATGTTCCACCTCAACAGACTGAACATCTTAGAACATGTAAGATTTGTACTTGACTGAGATAAATACTTATTTGTCCATGCTTAATCTTTCTGGAAAAAAATGGCTTTGCTCAGCTGATTTTTAAAATTACCTTTTTTTATATATGTATTTTATATGCTTAAAAAACCACTAAACAATAGGTTAGGAAAATAAACAGATACGTAGTTTTTGAATTACACTTATTTTTCCTTACCATCTCCATTTTTAAATATTATCTCATTGTTCTGAAATAACAATTCAGACATAATATCTGGGTTTTCCCAGTTCAACCACAGCGGCCTTTTTGCGGATGACATTATCCTGCATTCCTCAAGCCTAAAAGAGATGAGATTTCTATGAAATAGGCATAGTTTGATTCTCATACCACGTTTCTGTAACACTGCACAATTCTGTTCCCCTACTTTGGCCAATATCTGAACTAGTACCAAATTAAAGATGCACAGGTAGCTAACAATCCATGATTTTCACTTTCAGACTCAAACTTAAATTAGTAAGTGCAATGTTAACCATTTGCTAAGACCAAGAGAAGACCTGTCTATATTGTAAATATTCCTCTGGCAGTGTGTGTTCCTTAAAACTGGAAAAAGGACTGCAGTTCTCACCACCCTGGGGAACAGCAAAGGGTCACATTGTTCCCTCATTTGTTACACAAATAGATTGAAACAACTGTACCCTATAGATTACTCTGCTGCAGATTTCATTCAGTGAACTTTGAAGATACTAACATTTAATATGTTAACACTTAACCTCAACACTGCCAGTGTTACAACTGCTAAACATTTACTTAAATAAACAGACGAACTTCAAAACTGAATACAATACCGAAGATTTCCCAGCTGATGTGCAGGATTAAGAGGAGAGATAAAGCCTTGCAAAGCATCCATAAAATCTGGCCGTCTCATTTGTTCAACAAGAAACTTCATCTGTACCTGATAAATAATCACATTCAGGTCTTGAGAGCACTAATTACATGTAAATGAAGGTAAGCATCAGATTTTAGCTTCGGTTTTCAAGCATGGTTTTGCACAGTTCTAACATAAGTAACCTCACTCAGCCACATATTATACAAATTGAAACCTTCAACTGTGGTTCTATTGCCTTAAGAGGCAGATAATGGCATTGCACAGAAAATACTACAACTCTCAGGACAGCATACTAGTTATTCTAGGATAACATAAATCTACTGGAGTGAGCATTTACACTTTCCTAGTTAATCAAATAGAACAGTTCTAAGTAATTCCTATGACAAAACAGCAACAGTTTTGATATACGGACAGATTATAATACCTTCTGGGTTTCATCTTTCTTTTCCTGCTTGAGAATATCTGTGAGGTTAATCAGCTTCTCCATAGCCTCCACCTGCCTGCTCAGATGCTTTAGGTACATTCCACACGCTCGACAGTAGGACTCCAGAAGCAAACCAAACCTTTGACTGACAGTTTTATTGTGCATTTCAGACCTATACAGAGAGGAAGAACACTTGCAGCTTAGAAATGCGACCACTCAGAGATGCCAAAAATGAAGCTATACTTGTAACATCTTCATACAGTCCTAAAATACATCCCTTTGAACAAGTTAATCAGGCAGCCTATTCCTTTGTTCTTGATGGCTACCAAGGAAAGTAGAAAACTGAAAGCCCAACAAAGATGCCTTGCTTCTATTTCTGTGCCAGGTCACATTAGCTCAGAGCAGCACTTTTAGGTGAGACATAGCTGCAACCCTGTATGCTGTAGACTGATCTATACTCAGTCTCCTCAACACTAGGAATTACAAAACTCCATGTTATACTTAGTAAGGAAGAACAGTGAGATATTTGGGCTATCAAGTTCTATAATAAGCCTTTAACAGGCAAGAAAAACAGTTTTAAATAAGCTTTTTCCAAGTTTTATTGGGTCAAATTGAATGGCTTTCATTAGGCTTCATATATTTGTAAAATTTTCTGGAAAAAACTGATGGAGAATCAGGCAGCTAAAAATATGGGAGGCTTTCTGCAGCCTCAGACTACATGGTTTTTACAATAATCATCATTAGATAAAGCCTAAGCATCTATTATTAACTAGCTTTTGTAATTGCAAGGCATGATTTCTATCACCAAACTATGCATTCAAACTCTTAACCAATATAAACCAATCTTTATTTTAAGTGGTAATATTTTCCTAAAAAAGGAAAACATTTAGTATTTTAGTATGCCTAGCCCTTAGAATAACTAATTGTTTATAGCTAACAGGAATCCCACCACCCCTTAACATGACATTAAGCTTACTTTAGATGCCAAAAGAAGAAGTGTCCTATCCTTTGATTGGTCAGTGCTTTCTTGAGTAAAAATCTCACAAGCTGATTATCTAGATACTGTTCGTATTTCAGAACCTAGTTAAGGATCGAGAGAAAATAAAAAAAAAAATCAGCTGCAGTTCTTTCTATGAACAATATACAGATTAAAGGCAGTTAGATAGAAAGCAACCTATCTTTTACATACATTTTTGTAGAATGACTGATCTTGGTATTAATACTTGCATGTGCTAGGATTTGAGCAATATATGCTAACTGTGCACTGGCTGCCTCTATTTCAGGAACTTACCATCTGATGCTTCTTTTACTGTTACCAAATATTTTAGCCTCAACTTGCTCAAAATTTTGAGAAGATGCTTCTGCTCATACTTTCCCATATGTTAGGACAGCTGAAATAGCTGCCTGTTCCAGTTGGTAGAACAGTTTTGCATCTCTGCAAAATTCTGGCATTTAGTATCGTCAAGCAAAGCCACAGCACTACAGAAAACAAACCACATTTCATCTTCTCCTCCTAAATAACACACAAAGCAAATAGATATTTTTGCTGACTTCTTTTTCACAACATCTTGACTTCTGTTATATTTTAAGCTTATGTGATCACTGAATATACACACAAGACAACAAATATACCAAAATATGTTACATACCTGTACCAGCTGGATTAGATACTGAGACAATTTGTCATCTGTCAAGGACTTCTCTAGACACCGAACTGCAAAAGCTCTCACCATTGGATCTGGATAATTACAGTCCAAGAGCTCCATTGCTTGCTCTGGCTTGATTGAAGGCCAATCTTTGACCAAACAGTACATCTGAGGGCAAGAAGTTTGCACAGATTAGGAAGAAGATGTGATACACAGCCAATAAAGGGTATTGTCAGACACAAACTGCATCTGAGTAGAAGCAATTTAGTTGCTGGTCCTCTCAATCAACAATTTGGTATTAGTTGCCAGTTGACTTTGTTGTTTTATCCCCTATAAACAGAATGAAAAAACTCCCTCACATATAACCATAATTGATAAGTTGGCAATATAAGGGAGATTTGAGTAATGCCACCAAGAGAAAATCTTCAGACTCAGACTGAGCTAAAGAACAAGAACTATGGATCAGAGACATCTGTTAATTATAGTGGCAACTTGAATTAGCCAAGTTTTCATTCAATGTATCATGCACACATAATATGTTTTTAACTTCCAGGAGTTTTATTTAAGATAGCATATTTTAAAGCTTCTTTAAAACTTAAAGCTTCTCCAGTGCTTTACATTACCTGGGCTACTTCATCTCTAGAATTCCATTTAACAGACAAAAGTAATTTGGGCAGAATTTCTGGAGTATTCACACAATAGTGTCTGTGAAAGAGAAAAAAGTTGCATGTAAAAAACATTATTTTGGCTTTGATAACCATCTATTGTGTCCCCGCAGCCTTCTAATTCCTTTGTCAGCAGACTCCCATGGATACCACGAGGGGCTGTCATGATCCATGCATGCAGGTAAGACTGCAATAACAGAAAATGTGAACTCATTCAGTACCTTACTTTTCTCCATGGGCTTATGAACCAAGACAAACAACGCAGAATTCTTTGCAAGCCTTGTCTAAAACACCAGCTCCACAATACAGAGGAAAAAGGAGCAAACCCCGAGACAGCCATGAAAAATCTGGAGGGAATGTGGGGAAGTTTGATTATGCCAATAAGTGTTTTTCATTGGTTTGGTTTTTGATTTTCAATACCTGTGTCTCCAGAGGAAGTCTTTCTCCTGCTCAGTGATTTCAGACAAAGGGTCTCGTGTACATATGGCTCGCAACTGCTCCTTGTCGCTCTCTGTTAATTCGCTATCTCTGGCTATTCTGTTACTCTGCAGAGAGAAAGGGGCACATTAACCCTGCACACAGTTCCTTCTGTTGCCACACAACACACAGGAAATACAGTATTTTAACATTTCAACTAAATCACTTGTGTGGAGAAATGGCAGCAGCTGAACAACATAATGCAGCACAAAATGAAACAGGTCATTTCTACCCCCAGCCTAAGACTGCTGAGAGCAGCTGAAAGGAGAAAAAAGGTTCAGAACTAAAAAAGTACAACATGAGGGATGAAGCTAAGTCAGTAACAGGACAGTGTAGGAAAGCCTGAGTAACAGGAAGACAAAAAAAAATTAGCAGTAGTAGTATAAGATATTCCCTAAAAGGCAGAGAAAACAGAACTGCTGCATGCTGAAATTAATTTTATTTAAGCTTTCATTTATTAAAAACAGCTTAGAGCAATGCCAGAGATATTGAACCTACTACCACTTGATTTTTCACAGCTCCTGTGCCAAATTCAGTTTTGCTCCCATACTTTTTTCCATTTCTTGGTTTGCTTAATGTATTTTTTGCAAAGCAAAAATCACGCAGTTTCTGAGGCTTCACCTACAGAATCAACTGCACTTCCAAAAAGGAAAAATCTTAAGCAACTTTTATTATTTCCTTTAGTCTAAAATACAACTGCAGTAAGCAATTAAGATGAAGCTATCCCAAATACTCTACAATACCCGAAGAGCATTTTTATAGTGAATTCCTATTTTCACATCTGTATAATACCTCCACTACAAAAAAGTGAGATCACTCTTCTCAGAGTTCAAAAGCTTTCAGCTGCAGAACCACAGTATTTGATCTGTTGTCCCCTCTTTCCTGGGTAATTTCTATTCAGCACATTATATAAGATAATAAAAATGAACTGAGGTTTGTCTGCCAGTTTTGTTGATAGAAAAAAAAGGCTGAAGAAAAGAACAATTAGAAACGTTCAGTATGGAGACCAAGGCACCCTTTAAGAGCTGTGGTGGTGTTATGTCTAAGAATAAGCTCAAATACAGAAACACTTGTCAGGTAATACCACATGACATAATATCTACTTCGAGCTGAGTTTTCTACATTTATCTTTACACTAGAGTATGTGTTAAATGCAGTGCAATGCTTTTTGAGGTTAAACAAGTTATGCTCTTTCTATTGTAACAAAAACATTATATAGAACTTGTACCTCTGTGACTGCTTTGCTGGTTTTGACCATTTCAGATAAGGAATGTTTGACTCTTTCAGCAATGGCAAATGATACACAGCAATTTGGTATCCAATTTTTGAATGAGTAAAACCACATTGCCTTTTAACTCACTAAATAGAGCTAATATTACAAATAGTTATAAATGTGTGGTACCTGAACATAGAAAATTTGACTTCAGACTTGAAGATACCCCACATTGACAGAGAAAGTGGATAAATACAACACTAAGAGATAACTAGTGATGTTCAAACTGATCAAGCATTTAATGAACTATGAGTTAAGAAAGCATAAGTAATAAGAGGATTTTGGCAGACAATCTGGGGTGGGGCTGAAAGAAAAGCAGCACCAACATTGAAGAAGTGTGACCAAAGCAGTGCTACAGAGTTTGTCTCCCTGTCACCTTCATCCATGATGTAAATATGCTTTTCCATATTTAACCACTATGACCTTCTTCTACGGTGTTGTAAGGATTATCACCATAAGACAAGATAATAATTTGAGACCTTATTCTACCTCAGATTTTGGGGGTTTTTTAAATTGTAAAGTGCAAGTTGCTTGCTGCTTTGCCAGTGAGGTGAGTTTGTCCTCCTCACCATTTTTTATTTTTGCCTACAGATGGAAGAAAATGAGTTGGGCATATACAAGCCCAGGTAACAGGCTGTGTTATAGCAAAGGAATGTTATTTACCAAAAAGCTAGCTGCCCTTAAACATTTATTGAGAGCCCTGCAGCACTGCTCAGCCACAGCATAAAGCACAGCAGATCTGCTACTCTATGATGGACTTCCTGCAGAGTATCAAGAGAAATCAAATGCCTACAGCCTGTTGTTCAAGATAGGTTGATATGTCATAAATATCAACAGAATTCCCAAACTGGAAGCGCACTACCACCTACACAGTTTTTGGCACAGCAAAACTTTCCACCACGAGACTCTTCACACAGACCACGGAGTTCTCCTGGGGAAACTCTCCAGTCTTTGAACCAGCCTCCAGAAGAAAATGCAAAACATACCAACTAATTTCACAGCCATCGCTTTAAATACGGAGCAATTTTAGCTTTACTACTTTTCTTTTTTTACTTCTTTTAATCATCCAACAAGTGCTTTGAACAAAGCTCCAAACCTCACCAAAAAGCCAATCGTCAACGCCCAAGGTCTCTTCCTTGGAAAAGAACAGATAAAGGGCTACACCCATGTGTATGCCAGTCAATTCCCCTAAAATTCCCTCTACTTGTGGTCATAACTAGCTCATAAAACAGACAGTAGAGAGCTTAAGCACCTTTAGGTTACACAGGAAAGTCTACCTTTAAGCATGAAACTGCAGCAAAGACAAATAGTATCACTGATAGAGAACCACAACTTTTGAAAAGTTAAACTAAGTAGTTTAGACACCCAAATTAGCCATACAAAAATGCCCCAACAGTCTGCACTGTAAGACAGCTTCTCTTTGAAGTGCTTTGGTTGGTCAGTGAAGCACTAGGTCAGTTTACTGGTAATATAAAGAAAGGAGAATATATTATCCACTTTACTAAACACACAACAAAAAGTTGATTACCTGTTTTTACAATAAATTTACAATTTACAATAAACCATTTGTTTTACAATATATTAAAAAAGATTTGTCACTAACATACTGAGTAAAATAAAGTAGTAAATAATACTTTCCTATTTGAAGAGCTAATCTTGGAAGGGGGGTTTGCCTTACCGTCCCTGCATAGCTGTAGTTGAATCCCAGCTCACGTGATATAGTCCAATTGGCATGGTCTTCTATCACTGTCATATCGGGAAACTTTACAGGATTGCTAAACCAATCAAATTCCAGCTCTAAACATGGAGTTTCCTGTATAAAGGGAATTCAAATTACTTTTTCTGTTGAAGGATACTTACTAGAATACAGCATATTTTGAAAATACACTCTTAAGGAGGAAGCTGGCATGCAAATACCTTATTTGGATTTGATCCAGTAACACCAATAGGATTCAACAAATCCTCCAGCCCATGAGGTACTGCCCAAAGATTCAAAGCCATTTTCCCAGATACAAGAGTGTCTGTGTAATCGAACATGTTTATGTTTCCCCAAGCCAATGGACAGTGCTCCTTAAAGAGATTAAAATATGATTTTTTCAGTGTCATCTATGAATTACTGCAGAGTGAGTCAGGAAAAATAACATTTTCCTCCCAGATCAAGTTGTTACATTCCCAGATTAGCAGAAAGCAGGAATCTGCACCACATTTTTCTGTAAATGACTGTCATAGCAGTCACTTTACAAAATGATATCAAAAGAATTTCAAACACATGCT
Organism: Anabacerthia variegaticeps; assembly: GCA_035583185.1. Lineage (NCBI taxonomy): Eukaryota > Metazoa > Chordata > Aves > Passeriformes > Furnariidae > Anabacerthia > Anabacerthia variegaticeps. The sequence continues at coordinate 6,723,978 of JAWWEW010000012.1, read as the reverse complement.
AACACCTTCCTCACATCAGAATAAGTCAAGATGATGGAGAAGAGAGACTTTTTACTAGTGCCTGTAGTGACAGAACAAGGGGCAACAGTTTTAAACTGAAAGGAAACAGTTATAAGGGTTGGTCAGACCCTGGCACAGGTTGCCCAGAGAAGCTGTGGCTGCCCCAACCCTGGAAGTGTCCAAAGCCAGGTTGGATGGGGCTCTGAGCAACCTGGTCTAGGGGAAGGTGACCCTGCCCATGGCAAGGGGCTGCAGTAGATGATCTTTAAAGATCCCTTCTAGGCCAAACCATTCTATAAGACTCGTAAACCTGCTTGTAGACAAATCCCCCCATATAGTACCTGTGACACACACTCAAACCCAGAATGTAATCATGCTGGTGCCTACAATTAGGTATCACATGTAAATTCTTAAAAATTACTATTTGAGACCTTGCATCAAATGCTAAAGGAACAGATTTTCTTTACTTGAAAATTCAACTCCAAAAGTACAAATATTGTCCTTTAAAAATAAATAGGTTAGTAACGTGGGTTTAGACAATTAAGTTTAAAAGCACTTCCACCTCAAAACACTAACACTGGTCTTAGCATTTGGCAGTGTAGCACAGATATGACTTCCAGTGCTCAACTCATAAACTTTTTTCTGTGCTGTTGAATTTCCAAACAAAAAAATAGTGGCAGTCTGAGTAAGACACAAGAAAAGAAATCCCCCTGTTTTAATCAGATTGAAATCAAACATTGCACTAAGACTCCCTGCCAGGACAGCATTTACCAAATATTTTCCCAACCTTGATTTAAGTAGCTTTCGCTCATTAGTGCGTTAAATCCATGAAGTATTTTACCTCTTTAGCTCCCTTCCGGCCTTTAACAGAACAGATAGAGAGGCAGAGCCGAGCAGCACGTGGGAGATCAGGAATGTACATGTCATACAACAGCCATTCATTCCACCTGTAAGGTTCGGAAGGCAAAATGAAACCAGGTTAAAGGAGAGCATGGAGATAACTGCATTCAATCAACACTTATACCAAGAGGCATTTGTTATATTCTTAGCTAAACTGTGTATGTGCATAGAGTATACTTTTTCTTACTGAAAAAGGGTTTTCATGTACACATTTTTGACCACATCCACTCCTCTGGGAAATGGAAACTTTCCCAGTAGCCTTCTAGTACAACACTGTTTAAAGAATCATGGCAAGTTCAATTCCTGCAACCTAAACATAATAGATTTTCATGTATGCTACACTGATGTTAGGGTTTAGCTTGTGAAATATTTTTCACTTCAGGGAAAAAAAAAGAAACTGGGAAAATGTGGCATAGCTTTCAGAACTGAATTAAATGTGGACTGCTGGAAAAGATAATTGCAAGATGGTGATATAACATGAAAACCCAAAGCAATATTCCTAACTCAAGTACTATTCTATTTACTATAGTAATAAGAGCACAGGTTTGGTTCTAAAGGAATGGTTTGGTTTTGTTTTCATGAACTTTTTAAAGTAGAATTCATCTCCCGGTGGAACTGAGCTTTTGAAGAGAAACTTCTGAAAACAGCTGCTTCTCTTAAGCAGATTGTCATGTTGGATTTTCGCAGCTGAAAGAGGCAGCAGCTTCCAAGGACAGCATTATTTTTTTCAATGTGTCTGTAGCTACTAGAAGAAGTTTTCCAAAGAAATAACTGTGAAAGCCTTTCTCTAAGAATGAAGAAATTGGCAGATAAACTTTAATTCACCTTTCTTACATGTTCATTTCATATAATACAGATCTGTGTGATAATATTCATGTTTTTAAGCCATAACCCTCACCACCTTTCCAAGATTTTCTCTCTAAAACAGTTTAAACTATCAGTTCAAGTACAACTATATTCACAGCAACTCAGGAGAGTCTGTTTTTCAACAACGAAGTGTATTATTAGCCCTCTAATCTTATTCAAAGAAAACGTACAGACAAAAATAAAAGTTTCAAAATGTATTAATAATGACATGAAGTCAGAAAACACAAGTTAAGAATTACTTCAGCACACATACTTTGCAGCTAATCCTAGCAGATGCTGGAATTTCACACCTCCTTATTAAAGTTATAAGAACTTGCAGCTAAAAGATGTCTCCAATGTTTACATATAAATATGCGTAAAACTTCTTTTTACCTTCCTAAGTTCAAGTGACTTATTTTTCCAGATGATACTGATGGTATGTCAAACAACCTGAAAAATCAGCCCACTCTGGCAGTAATTTCCATGTTAGCAGGTGATACCCATTTCTCCACACCCACGTGGCTCCCCTTTAGAACTCACCGTGCAACCTCACCAAAACCAATCTGCAGGTTACATGACATCACACTGCCTCATGCTGAAAGTGAAATCTGAACCTGCAGCTGGAACACCTGTTACTGATCCACAGGCAAAATCAGAGCAGTTTTCTAGAGCTACGCTGATTTCACAATATTAATGAGTGAATTAGGAATGACATTTTACATATATATTATATTAATTATATTGGTGTTTCAGAGGCAACTCGAAGTGCTCATGTAAAACAGACCTATTCAGTAAAGAAAATATAGTATTATGCGCAAGACCAAGTCATTATGTTTGAATTGTTATTTATATATATATAGGGTTATGCAATATATTTTTACAAAACCTGAGGAAAGAATTCCCAGCAAGGAGCTCTACCTGAGTAATGGCTAAGTTGAGCCTTTACTCCTTCAGTGCTATCATTTATGGTGCCCTGGAAGTCAGGTTCTCTGTAGTCACTCAGGTATTTAACTTACCTGGGATTAGAACAAGGTACCCTCTGAGTATTCACATTGTCACACAAAGGTTCCCCTCCATGGTAGATACCTGTCCTAACATAGATCTGAAAACAACATCCATATTAGTACTGTCTCTGACATGTTACTATAAACAATTTTTTTCACTGCTATCTACACATACCATGATTACAACTCATTAGCCTTCTATTTTCAGCAAATGAAAAAACAAAAACAAAACCGAAAACTAAACAGTCCCAATGATCCCCAAACCCAAATTAATTCATGCTCTTTCACGTGGGAAGCCCAGTATACAAGCAAATCCTTCCAGAAAAATTCTTCTGGTCTTTTTCCTCATTAAATGCAAAACTAGTTTTTAAAAAATGCAGTAACAAAATGAACTCCAATAAAAAACAAACCTAGAATTTATTCTCAATTCTTCCTGTTCCAAGGTATAGCACAAGAAAAGAGAACAAATTCTGAGGAAAGAGAGCCAGGGCTGTAGATGTCTTCAGTGGGATTGGCCTTTATACATGCCTTTTCTCCCTTACTACCCCACACCTCTCTTCTCATAAACACAGAGAGCAGCACACTGTCCAGCATCCCCTCACCAGAAGTACTGCCAATTACTGTAACTCATCCTTACACATAATTATTTAGAACACAGGTAGCAACATGGGTTTTCTTTTTCAATCCCTTACATACTCTGCTGAAGGGAACTATGCAAACTCAATCCTGCTCCTTCTAGGCAGAATATTCAGCTAATTACCACAACATGCACTTTTTAAGCAGTATACAAGTTTCCAGATGCTAAAACATGGATGCATTCTTTAGAATTGAGTACTTCAGTTCAAATAAAAAAGTGGTATAATTTTATAGCATGTTAAATAACACTTCTTTTCCAGTGTCAACACAGAACAGAAAACTCAGGAGGGAAAGCATGAGTTGCTGAAAATCACGTGATGCCATCCAGCATGTGCCTCACCTTGTCTATGTCTCTAATGTTCACATTTACATAGGTTGCACAGAGGATTCTGATTCTGAGAGCACTGTTTATAGTCCAGAGGGATTTGGTTGTAGCTTCTCCATTCATGTAGGGTGTAGCTGTAGAGATACGCCTGGAGTAGGATGGCATTGTGAAGGTGTCCAGGGGCAGCTGGGTGTACAGGCTTTCCTTTGCCATCAGCATCAGGTTGGGCATGCGCCCAAGCATTATACAGCTTCTTATATACTGCAACAACACAAAACCAAAATGCTGAGTGCTTTGGAAGTCTACACTCTTGGTAATCTAAACCTAAAGATACTCAGGAGTTTAGAAAAGTAAAAGCATATTTAAAGGGCTTGTCGTGTCCCTGTATGCACACCCTGTACAGTGTTTATAGTTACAGTATCCAACAGCACTGATCCTGACAGACTCTGATCCTCACAGACTTGAGCTGTAAGGCTGTTGGAGTCCAGTCAGGCCTGAGTGCTGAGAGTATTTAGTCTGGCAACAGTACCACAAAATACAGTGTTAACACAGGTCCAGCCCTGGAGTTAATGAGCAAGCTCTGCTGTGGCACAGCAAAGGCAAACCAGATGCTTCTGAAGAAGCCACGCTAGATCAAATAGGTCTAGTGTTTGATCTTAAGATGACTCTACAGAATTATTCATGTATGCCTGCACTTGTTCTCCAGCTCTCCTAGTACAAAGCTGCTTTTCCCATTACTGAGGATCCCCCACCCCTCCTTCTCTCCTCCATTGCTCTGAACATCAGACTGTCAACCATTTTAGCCGAAGGAATGGAAGCTGTTTATTACAATTCATTCCTCAGAGAGGAAGCAGCAGCAGTCTGTCAGGAAATCTACAGGGTGACATTGTTCTGTTCCAGAGAGGGCTGCTCAGATGCTCTTCTGTCAGATGTTCTGTCTCACACTCCCAGCACCAACAAAACTCAGGCAGTGAAGGACAGACACACACAAGAAAGGCTTAGCAATGATTTCTGTGATGCTGGAAGTTATTAAAGGAGTGATAAAGATATAAGTAACAGGAAAACAGAGTCTTCTCTTTTTCCACCCCTTTAGGACAAGATTTACAGTAGCAATGGTTGTCTCATAATTTACAATCTGATCGAATTCCCTTCTGTATTGCACCAGCACCATTCAAATACAACTCTTCTCTTGCATTCAAAAATCCAGGATGTTTCTGAAAGTACCTACCACTGATTTATCACTAATATTAAATGTAAAAAAGATGAAGAAAAATTACACTAGTGATACAAATTCTAGTTTAAAATTATCTTTCGTCCCCACTCTCTTCTGAAGCACTTGAAGCAACAAATATGCACACTGAAAACATGTATTAGCCAGTCTGTGTAAAGGGGCATACACTGTTACTTACTGGTTTTTGGATTAACTTAGTGAAAAAGCCCGACCTAAAATTGATCACTTTTCTCCCCCATAAATTTGGACTATTTTAGTGCAGTTCAAAATACATCCTTTATGTTACTCACCTTGTACTGGCTCAGTGGACATTTTTCTAGCAAGTATTCATCACAGCCACACACTTTTAAAATATATTTGCCCTGGTACTCCAAGACACAAAGTTTCAGTTGTTCAGAGGACAGCAACATACTTCGTGTTTTCTTCCTAATTGCTTCAGCAATAACTTGCTCAGGCACACAGTCATGATTGATTTTTAAGGTGTATTTCTGCTTATCGTTGTTTGGTGAGACTATTACCCATATCACCACTATAATTTGTCCTAGAATAAATGTAAAATCAGGTTAGGTCTATCATTTTTAATAGTTTCAAAACAAAAAGCAAAACCCCCCATAAAAAACTCCAAACCAAACAACTCCCACCCTTTCCCCAATGCAGAGAATTGCTTTCAGTATTAGAAAAAAGATGTAGGCAAGATTCATAGTCCAAACTGACAGAGGGTTTGTAACTTCTGCAAGAAGATGGGTGCACTCAGTTTATTTTTGACTCTAGTGCAAATTCCAACTTTTAGCCTTGAGGTTAAGAATATTTTTATTAACTGAGTACTAGTGTCTATTTGGACTTCAAGGAAACAGCAGTAACTCTTTAATATTTCAGGGCTGCAAGGTAACTCAGTGATTCAGCATCATTTAATTTCAGATTTCTGAATGTCATAGAAAACGGCAAAACCAACAAGTTGTTCCTACCCATTAAGAAGTCACCTCTATGTACAGAGTTATATTTCAAAATTTACTCATCAGAACAGCAAAAAGTGTAAGTTTAACTACCCTTTTGAACCTACACTCTATTAAGAAAACTATTCTGAAGACCTTAAGGTGTAAGATATTGCTAGAGTGTACTAAATAGAGTACATAAACCAGTGATTTATCTAAGTCACCAGCTTTACTCTTTGATTTCAAACACTGAAAATATGTTTGTTTCTACTGTAAATACTGATCTTACCTTTGTCTAGCTTGTTGTATATGTGTTTAGGTAGTTCAGCTGAAGACTCTACATTTGGAGGATAGACATACAGTGCTCTGCTGTGCGGTGCATTGGCATCTCGAAGATCCACTGCTTCTTTACAGACATTAAGAATGTTTCTTCTGAAGTCTTGTACTTCTGGATCTTTGACCATGTCAAATTCACAAACAGGCATGCCAATAGCAAAACCTACAGCATGGAAGCAGCATGAGGAAATAATTGTAACTGGCAATTAGAGCTAAAGGTTTCTTCTATCAGTCGCAAAAAAAGCATGTTTTAAGCGAAACACGGCCAAAAATACTTGTGTTAACCATCACCTTCTACTTGTATACATAATTGTTTTATAGCATTCAAGAACTACACAGTTCTAAAGTCCACTCAGCACTCAGAAAAGGTTAGAAAACAGGTGTACATTCCCTAAAGATCCTGGAAGCCTTAAATCACCGCTCTCATAGCTGACATTCCTCCTGGAGGAAAAGGACCAGCACTAAACTTCCTTTGAAGTCAGCACCAAGTTTCCTAAGGGAACCAGAAGAGCTGTGATACCTCATTTTTCCTAAAGCCTGGGCAGGATTATTGGTAGCTGTCAGAACCAGAATGAACTTTGTTTACAACTGAATAACAGCTATTTTTTTTTTTTTCAATGACCTACATTATTTAAGAAATGCAACAAGCACTCCAAGAGATGCTGAACTTAAGCTCTTTGGCACAGATTCATGTAGTAACAGTCCATTTCTCTCAGGTCCTCAGTCTCAGATGTAATTCCATTTACTTTAATAAGATTACTTGGATAAATTGTTATTTATGCATGAACATTCAAATGGAAACTTTCAATTGTCGTGTTGCAGGGTTACCCAACCACCACTCTCCCCTAGTCCTGAGCAGGTTGAGCTTTACAAAACAATTCACTTATGATGCATTCATAACAATCACATAATTTAACAATTAGGGGCACCCCAGAACAAGTGTTTCCAGTTGACAAGTCTCCACCACTGCAGTACACACTTGTTAGCAACAAAACAGGAGGGGGTACAGGTTTGTACTGCCTGAATTTAATGCTTAACCAAGATGCTGAAATATATGCCAGTCTCCCTCTGCTTCCTCAGTGGGTCATGGAAAACAAAATACTACTCCAGAGATGATTCACAATTTGTCTCCCCTCTGCCTCTCCAGCCTCAGGTGTTTCTTTCCCTCCTCTTCCCATGTTCTTTTGTCCAAAGGTGAAAAGGGAAGGCAAAACCCACCTGATTTCTGAAATTTCATTTTCTAAGTAAGCTACAGCAAACACATTATCACAAATATGGTTTAAGATTTGTAGTTAAATCCAGAATTTACAATTGTGCAAACTTCAAACCAAGCTATGATTGACTTCCCAAAAAACAGAATAGGTTTTACTCTGTAATAATATGAAATCCTGCTAATAAGAGACAAGCAAAATGATCTCCGCTAACCCACAGGCAGCTACAAATATGTTTTACAAAGCCAAGGCTTTACATGTGAACCAAACAGAACAGCAAAAGAAATTTATTTCACAGTTTACAAATATTTACTTTACTATGATCAGCATCTTTGGACATTTGATGCAACAACTGACAGTTACGAAATTCAAACATGACAAACACAACCTGTTTCAATTCTTTCCACTGTGAAGTCAGTTAAACACAGTAACAATGATTAAATAAAAAATAGTCTTACCTATTTCTCTATTAAGAATCTTTTCTTCTCTATTACCTACTGGTTCAATAACTTTTAGAAAAGGCTGAAATAGTCGCAGGTCACAGAGTCTCCGAGTTTCATCAAAAAATTCTTCTCTTTCTGCTTCTTGTGTAACACTTACAAAAATGTAAGAAGATTCATCCTGAAGGAGCTGATAGAGGGGGTATTTTCTTGCTTCTTTAAAGAGTTCATGTTTAATAGTCAGTAAGGTGGCCTCACGGAGGCATTCTAGTGTTACTATCATTCCATTTGGGAGAAGACACTCCACAAGGATCCTCGGTGGCATCAAATGGATGCCCCATAGTTCACCAGATGATGGTCGTGGAGGCATTTTTAAGTCTTGAGATAAGTTTGTACTCCAAGCTTTTCAAGCAGTGACTCGTACGTGCAAACCTGAGTAAAAATCAGAAATTTAAATATCAAAATTTAAAATGCAAACATCAACAGGAATTGCAGATAAAACTGTTTAAACATCACTTATAATTACAGATGAATATTCATCGCTGTATTTTACATTCACTAAAAAAGACTTGATAAAACCGATGCCTAAGGAACTTGTATTTGATCTAATTATCTACTGAAAAAAACCAGTTCATAGCACAACAACATTAATTTGGGAAAAATGCCACTATACATATGGTCTTTAAAAACAGAGGATTTTTATTTTACCTGAACTTTATAATTCACGATTAGAACACTTACATAGCATGGGAGATGAAAATATCTAATATTCAAATTATTACAAAAATTTTTATTCATATCTCAAACCCAGTTCTCCACATTTTTAATTTGAAAAGAGAAACAAATTATCATTTGGATGATACAAACCATCAGCTGTTAAGTTTAGCCAAAACCAATGCTTTAATATTTTTTAAAAACTTTTTTTCTCATCTCAAACCTCTAAAGCATTCAAACAACACTAACTTAATAGTTATAAATATTTACTAAAACCTCTAAGCTTGATTTTAAGAATCTATGTACACACAAGATTGGCTGTAGCTTTTTCAGATCAGTATAAGCTACTTATTGTAGCACCCTTTTTTCCATGAATGAGACAGAAGCACTGAGCTCCATTAATACTTTCTAGTTGGGCTTGTTTTGTTTAGCATTGATTCCCTGTTCCAGTTCCCTTTGGCAGCTGCGTGAATGTCTTTGCCAAGACAAAGGAAAGGAGGGGAACACATGTCTGACCTTCCAGCTGTGCTGCTCCTGCCACCCTAGAGCAGCTACAAGAAAAACAGTGCCTGGGCCGAGCAGAGATGTCTCACAGCCCAGGGGCCAAGGGCAGATGACAGCAATAGAGCAGAACCACCAGGCTGAAACACGGTGATACTTCACCAACAAACACTTGCAATTGTTACCTATTTTTAATTTCCTTAACCAGAGGCAATATTTGTGTATTTGCAAAAGCAATCCACCGAGAACTGCTGAGTTTGTTCAGGATTTTTCACACACAAACTGTTGGCATCCTGTGACAAGAGTGAAGAAGGCTCTGTGTTGCAGCATATTTGCTCTTCTTTGTTCTGAAGCCTGCTACTTTCACCCAATATCCCGGATTTTCTGTAATGAAACAAAGTTCCTGATCTTTGCATTCATTGCTCTTAATTTTACAGGGATCCATCCTAGAATCATCCAGTGTTAAGGGCTGGAAGGGACTTTAGAGATCACCTTGTTCCAACCCCCTGCCATGGGCAGGGACACCTCACACCAGCCCAGGTTGCTCAAGGCTTTGTCCAACCTGGCCTTGAACATTTCCAGGGATGGGGCATCCACAGCTTCTCTGGGAAACCTGTTCCATTGCTTCACCACCCCCACAGTAAAGAATAACTTCCTAGCACCTACCTAGCCTAAATTTCCCCTCTTTTAGTCTGTACCCATTGTTCCTTGTCCCACCACTATAGTCACAAACCCTCTTTGGACTGCCCCTCTGTCTTAGTTTTCTTAATAACAGAAAGGAAGGGAAACCCCCAAACCAACAGCTTCACATCACTTCTGTCTGACCAGCTTTCTGAAAGCTCTCACTGTGGAAAAGCAATTAATACTATACTCGCTCCTTGCTCAGCAGATTTTAAAAATATATATTTATACATATTTCATGTACATATGAACAAAATTATAAATATATAAAATTTATGTGTAATTTTTTGTATAAGTTAAAAAAAAAAAAATTCTCTCTTCTGCACTTCTATGCCTTGGTACTTACTTTCTGAAAAGTTTTCTTCCAAGTACATCCAGTATCTGCTCTTGCCACACTTCAGTTCTTACAAAGAAGCACTAGAATAAAAATGATGTTTTCCCAAATCCACTGCTTCCTAAGCAACTCTGAGTAGCAATAGGGTTGTGTTTTTTAATCCCTCCTTTGTAGTTGTAGTTTGGGCTTTTAAAAATATCCACAGAACTACTGAAGTGCCACTGCAGATTTAGAAAAAATGCTCTTCCACTAACACCTCATGCATATTTAGAAAGGCTTTGCAACTGACTTTTTTTTCAAAGAGAGCTTAAAGAAGCTGTTTCATTTCCCACATCATTGTAATAGTCTCAGTGAGCGGATGCTGAAATGGAAAGTTCTAAGCACACACAGTGTATTTAAAGAGGCAAACTTGGGAAGCTTACCAATTACAAAACATCACCAGTGAACCCAAATAACACCGCCTAGAGTAACTTGAAGGATTCCAAATTACAGATAACTATCCTCAGCTTACAAATAAAAAGAAATATACAGGTTAAATGGCATCTTTCTTGATCAGGCAAAGCATGAACAAGACTCCCTCCCCACATCACTGCATCAAGGGCCTGTTTATATTTCTTAATTACAAGCACAGGCAGAAACACATCACTGTTATGGCATAAACAAGGACAAAAGCCCCAAACAAACATGAATATGCAGTCATATGAACTTTTCCTGTCCACACACATACAATGATAATCTAGATGGAACACAATCAAATTAAATATTTACAACACTGACTCAGTTTATACCAAAGTCTGTAAGTCCAGTTCCACCATCCCGCTGAGACGCCTCTGAACTGTAAGAGCCCATTTTCCCTGCAAGAATGGTGGCTCGTTCCACTTAAGTCTTCCTTCTTCCCCACCAACAATTGCCAACAAAAACACAGAGGCAGGACTGAGGGACACACACATACGTATTAAATCCTTTTAGCCAAGTATCTCTTCAAAATAAATGTCAACCTCGGCTTCTTAAATAATTCCAACGTTAAATGACAACTCAATACCATTTCTTCAAAAACTTGCAAACGATCCAAAAGTGACATCCCCAAATCTACACGTTTTAAAGCAACTGCCCAAAGACAGCAGCTTTTGTTTTAAGCTGGGATACAGACATGTGCTGGAACGACGCACACAGTCATTCTGTGTGCACATTCATTTCACTCGCACATGTAATCACGCCTCCAGGGTTTGGATTTGGAAAGCAAAAATGTAAACAGAAACAGTTTTGAAGTATAGCTGGCAGCTTGTGTTTCTGTGTACACTTTCAAATCTGGAATGCTGCCTGGAATAAATAGAATCAATTATGTTCTTCGACAGTAAAAGGACTATAATTTTAAGGGAATTCTAGAGAGATGTTATTTGAGTCAAACTAAGGGAACACTTCAAACGAACGCTGCATCACACCTGCAATCCCTGACCTTCCAAAAGCATCTTAAACATTCTCCCCACGGACCTTGATGAGTACCCAACCTAGAAGTGATCAAGTTCCCTTCAAAAAGAGTAAACATACAGCTGAAAAAAAAAAAGAGAAGATAAACAACATATCTACCATAATACAGATTCCTACTTGCTTCCAGATACTCTTGCCATATTAATGCTAATTTACAAAGTCTCTTATAGAATAGAAATTAGCTATCATCTGATATAGCTGATATAGTCCCTTCTTAAGAGATTCCAAGTTTAGAAAATTTGGTTTCAACAAACTATGACAGTTTTATCACCCCACAGGTAAAGACACACTGTGCACATCAGTGGGACAATCTATGGGGAAAAAAATTAATTATTCCCTTTAGGAGACGTATGGTTAAGGCTCTCTCTCATCAATCAGCACAAGCACCTACAGTTACTCTTCAGGCTCTGCAAGGAAATTTTTCCATCTCTGATGTACCAATTAGCAAGAAATCCAGCAAACATAGAAAGAAGCAAGCAGTGTACTGTGCTGTAATATTATATTGGATGTATAAAGTATGGGATGCTTATGTAAAGAGGTGCACACATTCCAATGACTGAGAACTGAGTAATTTTGCATTGCTATAAACATCAGCTAGTGTTTCAAAATCCATTCAAAAGGACAGACTAAACACTGAGTACCATTTTATCAGTCCATATTTGAAACTGAATGAGTCATTCAGTAAACTGCTACACTTTAATTGAAGCCCATTAGTTTTTCCAGTCACAAGACAAATCCCATTACGCTGTTTTTATAGACAGGATGTAGCAATGTTTTATAATAATTTGTGGTATCTTTGGTATCAGCAGCTCATTAGGATTTGTGTCAAATTTAATTTCTTTTCCAAGCAGAAGTTTCCTCTAGAATCCTAGCTTGGCCCTAAGAAAAAGGCTTCTATTCATTAAAGAACCTTGAGTCTCTGTCAAACTGACAGAATTATCAACTACAGGTATGACCCCCAAATAAACTTTTATAAAGTACCGTGGAATCCCCAAAACAGAAGCTGTGGGTTTGGGTAGATAAAAAAGTTCCTGGAACAACACTTTTCAGAATGCAAGGGACATTTCCACCTTCCTAAATGCCAGAATGTTTTATTCTCTTCAACCAGGCACTCCAAAACATGAAGAAAGCTGGGCAGAGTTGTCTGTCTAATTTTGCTGCTGTCCAAACCTGCTGTGTGGTGACAGTAAGACTGCCCCAGACTCCATATTTTCAGTACTGTCCTTTTTTCTTCCTGCTTGCCAAGCTGGCACTTCTCCAAAATCCAGGAAGACTAGTACAAGGATGTCAGAAACTGTCCTCCATGCAAACACTATTACACACAGATTGAAGGGATAGAAATGTTGTGGTGTCTCATTTCTTACGTATTATTTTCATCCTTATTTCCCAGAAAACACACGGATACGTGGAATTGCTTATCTGATCACAAACAGCAACTCAAGAGAAGCAAACAGAAGGGTTTAACACTGTCAAAAACATCTCAGCAATTAGTTACCTTCTGAAACAGGCAAATAGTCCCAAACACTACCAATTTTATTTTTTGTTACCTACTTCTTCCCCCCTTCAAAAAAAAGGGCCGACTACATTTGCCTTGTTCTAGGTAGAGCTAAAAAACCCCTAAAATTATTGGAGGCATCTGTAGGATTATAGTGCAACAGAAATACAAGATGATTCTTTCTTGCAAATTTAAAACCTCACTGGAAATGAGTGAAAAGCAGTTTCAGTTTAGTTAGATACGAGAACATGGGGCAACTACATTTCAGAGCTCTTTTCTTTAAAGTTATCTACGTCCAGGGTTTTTTTTAAATTTCAGAAGACAATTATATTCTTGTAGTGACTTTCCGATACCATGAATAAAATTAATGATGAAATTATCTTGAAAAAAAAAAGAACTCACTATAAAGTGTTGCCCACAAGGCAATATGTGTTTTATGTTACTGAGTAAAACACAGGATCAAAAAGCTGAAACAAAACCAAGATGAACAATTTAAAAATATTTACTATTGCTGGAATATTTTTTTTCCTTCCAAGAAAACCGAAAGAGCTTTGTGAATTCTTATATTCAAATCCCCTTGCTCACCCTCCCCCACCCATGCAGCCTCACTCACTGTCTGGGAGCCATGAATACAGGATCACGAGAAAGAAACATTTGCAAGTTGCTGGTGACCTCTACAATTCCCACTACGACTGTGCTTTTTCCCTAGGGATTCCATGACATTCCAAAGGCAGAATGTCTGCCCTAGAACATTTTCTTCCAGTTAAAGGAAGAATTTTTTCTCATGTTAAACAAAGAAAAGCCTGGAATTAGATCTGCCTTTTTAGTCCGAAATAATTCAGAAATTCCATTTCTAGATCCATCTCAAAGGGCAGGGTTTTGTTATTTATAGGACTAATAGTCATAAAGCACAACAAAGAAAGAACTAGAAAAGCAATGCATCTTCTCTTTACACTTCACATATCTGCTTACTCATTACTTTAGCAATTAGCTTGGCTTGCTGTGTAGCAGGATGAGAATTTCTCTCCCACCTGGCTCTGTTCTGGTCGGAGCTGTTCCTCCACAGCGAGGTGTGAGCTCTGGAGCTCAGCGAGCACCACTCAAGTTCTGTCAAGCTCTTTAAATAAAAAGCCTTAAAGTTTGGCAACAAAATCAGAGCAACATGCCATTTTGTACTCATACAAAGAAGGTTTCCCTCTGATTACATCTTTTTCTTTAATACTCCGTTTCACATGGCTGACAAACATTGCTTTATGTGAACATCAGAAAGAACATGAAGCAGAAGCACACCACAAACCATACTCTGCTCGTTGCTATAAATATATAAAATATATATATAAATATGTCAGCTTTTGCAGTTCTGCTTTTAGAAATTAGTGCAAAACGATGTAAGCAAAAGATCACTCTAAGACATAATTCACTAAGCTAGACTTGCAAAGTAACAAATGCTGAATATGTAATTAAAAATACAAAACTTCCACCTTAAATAATGCTGTTTAGTTTTCTCTCCATGTTTCTTCCCATCCTCCCACTTTCCTGGGATATTTGGACCGCAGACAGTAAACAGGATCTTTAAAAACAGGAAGTGCTGGCACACAGACGAGGAACCGGAGCAGAGTCAATCCAGGTGTTTTGCGCTCCGGTCGAGTCCAACTCTCCCCCCGGCAGGACCAGCTGTGCAGCAGACCTGTAACTGGGAGAGGGCCTTTCCTAGTGCTGACCTCCCCCAGGGACGTCACCTTGGCTTTTAGAAGCAACTCCCTCTGCTGCAGCAAGATAAACCTCCAGTTGCATTGAGGAAGAGGAAAGATTTCCTCTCCCACTGTCCATACCCAGAAGGGCAGGGAAAGAACTGCAATAAAACTCCGGAGGTTCTGCAGACCTCACACAGCCACACTTGCCTCTCTAACACAATCAACACTATCAAGAGGGTTCAATTTACAAGGTTCACCTGACCAGCTCCTCCGCATGGAAGGCACAGAGGGCACTGTGTTCCTAAGAAAACGTGACTGAGATTAAGCCCACTTCTGTTTATTAATTTACATTCATCTTCACACAAAATATTCACCCTGTAAGCCCTTTCTTTACTAAGAAGCAGCTGAGAAAGAAATCAGACTCAGATTGACTTACAGTATCTTGTGTACTTCCCACATAACATTTCTTAGGATGGAGTCTGGCAGCAACTTTAAACTGAGATAATGGTTTTCTGCTGTACTAAGTTACTCCAGACCCTGAAAGCAACTAATGTTACTAAATTACTCCAGACCCTGAAAGCAATTAATGTGTGAAAACAAAAAACTTCTGGACGGGCAGTGGATAGCACTACTTCTGCATCTTCACAGATTTTTAATATTAAGCCTAGAACAGTGAACTGGAAGACCAAAGTTTCTGTTCTGTAATCCAAACATAAATTAGCTTTCCATTTATTGTATCTTAACTGATTTCTGCAGCCAAACAGTATTTACAGAAGTATGGGTCTAGTCTACATGGATTTACTGAACTCAGTTAGCAGAAATCATTATCTTTTATTTACTGGCAAACAGAGGATGGGATGCAACTTCATTTTTGTTAGAGCATTTGTAAGAAACCACATGCCTCGGCAAAAGCCTTGGAAGTAGGTTGTTTTTATTTTTCTCTTTGTTTAAGCTCCTAAACTGAAAAACTGACACAATACTTTCTCCACTGAGCTATTTCTTAGCTCCCTTTTCAAAACCATTTGTTGAGAGAAGGAAGTTTGTGGCGGAGCTAACACAAAGCCACAGCCACCATAATGAAAAACCCCTCAATTCTGCAGCTAAATACACTTGCCCTATAAACAGCTGAAATTCAGACAGTTCTTAGCAAATTATCCTATACAGAGACACGTGGAATGAGATAGCAGGCAAACAAATCCAGTTCCTCGCAAACCCCGCCCTGTAGAAGCTGTTGTCTGTTCTACATAAGCTACTACCACAGCTGGAAAACACCACAGCTTTTCAAGACTGAGTTAGAAATACTGAAGTCCTACTCCCTGGTAAACTTGTTTGTGATAGAGTCAATGGTGATTAACCAAATATTTATTTAGCAGTAGATGATAACCCTGCTGAAAGGTAAGCAACAGTTTTCCATAGAATATTATCAACAGACCTTTATTTACGCCAGCAACAGATGGAGGCTGTCCTGCCTACCCCTCACACCAAGTGGGGAGGCTGTTCAGCTGCAAAGCAATTGTTCCCATCAGGCTTCATCTCCCTGAAGGTCACAGAGCCCATAGCTGTATTGCACCTAAGCACATCAGAAAACGGAGGCTGCTATGTGAAACAACACTGAAGACTGAATTCTTGATTCTGTAAGAGTATCTGGCTGTACCACCGAAGTTACAAAGAAATCAAAGTTTCTTAAGGATTGTTAATTCCCCTTCTAGCTGTAGAAGAGCCCTGGCAGAAGGGCCCTTTTCTCTGCATTTAGAGGTTGGATTTAGTGGTTGGCCACAACCACGATGCTGAAGACCCTAATGCATTTGCATTTGTGTTCAACAAGGGCAAACAAACATGATTCTTTGTGACTACGTATGTCATTAGGGCCTGCATGCTTCAGCCTGAAGTACAAAACCAGCTCTGGTGAACTGTGACAAATGGTTCTTCAGCAACTTTATCCAAATACTTATCGTTCTTGTACGTGTCTGTTGGAAGCACCTGTTATGATTCGATGTTAGAAGTCCTCTGTCCAAATTAAGATGCAAATGACACCAAATGTCAGGTCAACCAAACTGACTTTGTAACACTAAGTGTATGGGGAAAGAGAAAGAGGAAGACAAAAAGCACAAGCAGAAGATAGTCATCAAGGAGGATCCAGCAGCATCCCATTGGTCCTTCAAAGCCCTGGGCTTCTTCATGGTGGTGGAATCCCATCCAGTTCACTCCCTGAGACACTTTTATACCATTCCTCGTTAGAGGCGAGAGGGAAAGTGGTTTTCAGTTCCTCATTAGAGACAGTGGGAGTAGCTCTGCCCTCATTAGCGTGAGAGGCAGAGCAGTGTGGTCTCACCATCCTGCACGCTCAGGTCTTAATTCCGTGCTTGTCGGGAGTCGCACGAGGCAAATACCCCCCAAAATCAGGTGTCCTGTTTGTGACCACACTTGTTGCACTCGTTCCATCACACACCACAGCGGAGAGTTGGGGTGAAAAGCACCAGGTCCGGTCCCGTCTCTGCAAGGCCAGAACAGGAACTGCTCCTTTCTGTGGCTTGTGCAGAGGCACCCGGAGTGTTTCTGCAAGAAGCTTCACCACTGAGCTGGATGTTTAAGGCACATGCTGCAAAAGTTATTAACCCTTTCCTTACAGCATCTGCCCTGCAAACCACGCAAAAGCATGATTGATGGGTGGGGCTACCGCATCATTAAGCTGTTTGCTGTGCATCTCTTTTTCCTCTACTTTCAAGCTGTAACCCAAATTGTTTCTCTATCGAGGTCAGGGTACCAGCAATTTGTGTTTAATACATCTGAAAGACATAGCTAATGTTTGCCTAAATAGATAATGTTTGTAGTTAACATGAACTTTCCAAAGAAGTGACATAAGCTCATAGGTATTTAGGCAGTGACTATCAGCCACATCTCTGCAATGGTTTAAAGATTTCCCAGCTTCCCAGTTTGGGAAGTCACTTTCATAGACAGATTTAATGCTTTGAGACTAAGGTACATGCAGCCTACTACTACAGTCAGAGCTATGAAAGAGGGATACATTAACTAGAAAGACTTTTATTTTAAAAAAGCCATAAAGATACTGGCAGTAGTCAGTCACTGCTACTAAGAGAACTTTACACATCTGTACAAACAAGGAAGTATTTTTTTAATACATGGACAATTCATTGGAAACATTTTGTTAATGTTTTTGTAGGTGTGTATTTTCAAAAAAACTGAAAGCGGTTTTCAGCCTCGTGAAGTTTAACTCGGGAATAGAAGACCACAAAAGCTTAAGTGTCTTGGATTTAATTTCCACCCATAAAAAAACACCAATTAGGGAAGGGTAACTATCTTGCGAATCATCTTTTTGGTTGTTTAAATAAATAACCTCCTCACATACCAGGACAACAAGAGATTGGAATCTATAATTACGGTTAGACTTCCCTTATCACCCTGAAGTTGTTTGTGATACTGTCCTATCTGCTGATATAACAACAAAAAGCTTGGAAAAGAGGTGGTGAAAGAAAAGTTGAAGAGCTGGATTGCAAAACAACTTGACAACATATTTGAGTTTCCATAGCCAGGAATAGGTTTTGATATCCTTTTCTTTGTGTATCAACTCTCCCATTTGATTGCTTGTTGGCTTCGTTTTCAGTTTCCACCTTTATCTCTTGGTGGTAGTTATGCCATCGCTCCCCAACACGTCAAAACATTCCAGCTCGGAGGTATCTAAGATCAAGGGACTGCTGCTGAGCAGTGATAACAACATCAGTGCTTTATCCTCCATTTCAGAGCAAGTTGAAGAGGAAGAAAAGTTATTAGAATGTTACTAACCACAACCTTGGTAAGAAGATAAACATGAGAAAAAGCATTAAACTTTACTTTCTCAAATAAAATATTAAAATTGATTTAAGCATGTTCCTTTAGCTAGGAAACTCTTATCCAAAAATTCACCTGACTGGTTAAAGCCTCTCACCTGCAATGACAGCATTATAATTTCACATATTACTATTTTACACCAAAGTACAAATGTAATTTACCATAAATCAATCTTTGTAACAAGCTTTCTAGACTAACAGTGGCACTCACAGGCACATCCTCAATTATACACCACAATCAAGACTGAGATGTCTGGTTGTTGCTTAAAAATCAGCTCTTTCATTTAGACACTAGAGGCTTTTTTGGGACAAGTGCTCTTTTACAGTACTTAACATCAAAAGTGAAGATTTCAGAGGTGACAGCATGAAACTCCAAGAAGATAAAATACAATATATTAATCATTTTCCTCCCACCAGCAAGACTGCCTTGATAAGCTGGTAAGTGGAACTGGTTGTACAACATCCACAAAGGCAGAAGAGCAATTTTCAGTTTTATTAGTATCACTTCCACTTTTATAATCCAGTTGCAGGATTTCCTGATTATTCTGTTGAGAGCTGGGAATGTAAATACAAAAATGAAGAGTAAGTGGTATGTTTTATAATCTAAGCAGTTTAATGACACCACAAGCATATTTTAGGGTATTTGGAATGATAGTTTTGACTCCCCATTTCCCAAAGGAAGTTAGCCTTATGTAGAAACTTCTTCTTATGTCAGCACTACTAACTTCAATCTTTCAAATTATGCCTGTAGTCAAGAGTCAAGATACTGTTTTCTAGCTTTAATGAAAAGTAACTTAATGGCACAAGCAGCGAAGTTGGATCCCATCACAGAAAGTATATTTATTGAGTTTGAGAAAGAAACAATTAATCTCCACTGTGCTTTCTTGGTAAACAAGTCTTTACCTTCTGCTCATTCTCCCTTTTTTGCGCTTGTATTTTCAAGCACTCAGTGTTTAGTTTACCAACATCTTTGCAGAGATCAGTCTCCTCACTTTTCCAGCAAGTTAAATGCCAAAGTCCCAAGGAACAGGAAATTTTGGTCTATGAGATTCAGATCACAGAACAGGCAGGTATTTCTGCTTATGGTTGGTTAGTCTCAGATGAAATGCTAAATCCTGATCATTTTCTTTTAAGTAATTTTCAAAGCGTCTTGCTTTTTGAAGATGTTCAAGAACTTGTTTCTTTGTTGACTGCTAATAGTTAAAAGAAGGAATAAGGCTGCAACAAGGAGTGGTTTTTCTATTCATCAGTTTAGTATACTCTGCGAGGATCCACAGCTAAACAGTTTAGGACACTTTTCCAAGACAACAAATGTAATCTCAGCAGAAAATCCATGTTTCTGGAAGGAGCATGACTCAAGAGCAAGAGTTAAAAATCAGGAACAGTTTTGGAACATACTCAACAAGAGTCATTCATCACCATTAACTGCTACTTAAGTATTGGCAGAAGACTGACTAATGAGTATGGAAAAAACAAATCCAGTTAAGTCTTAATGACAGATAAGTTTTTGACATGTTGTACAATCTAGGAGACAACCTTTCAGTTTTCTTTCTTTACCATTTGAGAGAAAATAACCCAAGGGAGGTTTCTCTACTTTTCTGCCTTAGAGGAGGGTCATAATATACAGTCAATAATGTGACTCAGCTGTCTCGAAATTTCAGGGAATTTACAGTCAGTCTTAGTCAATTCAGTAAGTCTCCTGTGTTTGACAAATATGCTCTGCGGTTCACAACCTTCAAAAGCTACATTTGCAAGTGTTTCTTTAATCAGAAGTTGTAGGCAAAACTGCCAAAGCTTTTCTACATAAAAATCCATGAAGGTAACTTAAGGAAATACGTTAATCTCTAGACAAAAAAACCACAACAATGAAGAACACTCTCTCTGAGGTTTATCTAACCCTCTACTGGTAAAAGGCAACGGGGCATGAAACCAGAGATCACTGAACATTAAGTTCTGTTTGACCCAGCTGTTTGTCCTTAAACTAGACTGAAGGAGTCATTTACTTCTGTTGCTGCAAGTCAGCAACATGCCAGAGGGACAACAGCTTCACCAGTGCTCCATCATTTCTCCCCTTAAACGTGACAAAGGTAAGCTGGCTTCTTACAATTTCATTTTTACATTTCTGGAGCTTAGGTATGTGAGCACAGTTTTTCAAAGACAGACTACAAACATTTCCAGGGAGTTTACTTAGCAGGCATAATTGACCAAGTTCTTTATTCCCTGCTTTGATGGCTTCAAGAACACTCTTAACAGAGAAAAAGAGATGAGGTCTACTGACATTTCTTGTTTGAAACACACAGGCTCCTTAGACTACCTTTCACAAAATCTGTGCCTAGAATTAACTAGAAACATAGTTTTCTAGAATTCAAATGTAAATACATGCTATATAAAACAATGTATGTGCTGCAAAACCATTAAGTATTGCTTAGACTGAGAAGTCAGATCCAGAATTACATAAACTGCTCAGCCTGCTGCATTTACATTTGACCACACGTTAACATGCAGGATTTATAAAAATGCCTTTTTTCCCTTTCTAAAACAGTTTAATTCCCTCTACCCCTGCTCCCCCTGCTGAGCCTGGTTTTGTGTTGGGTTGTTTGTTTGTTTTGATTTTGTTAAAGCTAATACTATACCAGTGCTGGAGGAGAAAAAAATCCCACCAGTTAATACTCCGAGTATTATTTCTGGTTCATTTAACACTTCATTAACCATTCAGAACTAGATCTATAGAACATATTCAGTTGGGAGGAACCTCTAGAGGTTATCATGACCAACCGTGCACTCAAAACAATCCACGTACATTTGTTGTCCAATTAAATACAGAGAGAAACAAATCTATTTTCTCTCTCCACTGCTCGCATTTGAATTAGGATACTACAAAGAGACACTTAGGACAGAATTCTTTGCTATGACACATTCAATTTAAACAGCAAAAGAAAATACCCATCCAGCTTTAGCATAAATATTTTTGTGGCCTCTTCTAGTCATATTCACAATTTCAGACAGGCATCATACCCTAAGAGCAGCTGGATGTCTGGCTTTCTAAAAGGATGAGACAAAACTCCCACAAGCATGGAATGTGATGCATAAAAAGCTGCAAAACCCCCAAACCTTAGCTAACACTAGAAGCCAGTCTGCTGTCCAGTTAGCCAAAGTGCAAACGCTTATTCTTGCCCTAATGCTCCCCTTCCAATTCCATCACACACACAAAAAATGCACATATGACCCATTTTTCCTCAATGGGGAGGATTTACTAGATCTCACACATTTTTTAGTAATGACAAATCAGTAAGTAACAAGAAAAAACCTAGCTTTATAACGGTATTTTAAGACTAAACTGGAAAGACTAGTTTTACAGTATTATTCTTGTCCAGTTATAAATATAACAAATTAGTTTCTCCATCAGTATCGAAGTTGAAAAAAAAGCCCTTAACTTCCCCTCACTCTAATACAACGTTCCTCAAATGTCCTATTAACTACAACTTTTCTTAACCTTCATTAATGCACTCAACTAGGCAAAGCAAACCTATATGATACTAGTCTAGAGATGCTAGTATCTCTTGCATGATTTGGAATTAATGTATCATCATCCCAATCTCCTTTCCCTCAAAACAGGCATCCAAAAGCAATGTGAACAGTTTTCTGTTTGGAAGTGACTGATATTTGCAAGGTGTTCAGAGTATTCCTGGTACCCAGAGAATCTGCACCAGAAGTCTCAAAGACCACACAATAGGCTGACTTTTTTTGCGCAAAACTTTCAAGAAAGCAGTTTTTTGCAGACTGAATGTCAGCCTTAGGCTTGTTGTCTGGCAATTTATAGATAAGTTTAATTTCTTTCTGAGTTAAAACTATGATCATCATCAAGGTTGTTCAAAGTTGTATTACACGTGAGCAAGCCATTAAAAATCACACCCCACACTATAATCCAGGGCACAACTCTGATCAGGAAATTCATTCTTTATGTGATAACACCTTTCAAAGGTGCACTTTCTTCCAATAACTAGAAACCTCTTGTGATATACTTAGTCTTGTGATGGCAAAGCATTAACCCCTTTCTGGCTGCAGATATTCATATTCTAGAGCTTTTGACAGCTCTTAAAAAGTAAGTTATCCAGGAAAAAGTATCCCCTAGTTGCTCCCAGGAAGCAGGAATGGCCTGATTGTCAGAGAAACAGTTAACTAAGTATTGACCTACTTTATGACTTCCAATAAAGCACAATTGCTTTGTAAACAGCTCAGCTACACCACCTTTACCAAAGAATACTTCAGAAAGACACAAAAAAACTAAACAAAACCCAAAACACACCTCAGTGCCATCCTTCATGCAGCAAACTACAACATGAAAGGGAAAAAACTTTCCATTAACTCAGAATGACAATTTGAGGCAGCCACACAACTAAAACACTTTGGTATGGATTTGTAGGCTGGGCTTTGCCTGCTCTGAAAAAGCACAAGATGCTGTCTCCAGGCTGCTAAGAATGGCACCAGGCTAACACCTAAGGAAATGCAGGGCATTTGCAGCAGTCAAATTACAACTGCAGCTCTGAAGCTGCTGTATTTATTGTCTCAATGAAAAAGAGGATTATTTCATGGATCCCATAAGGAATTGTGTGGTTTCATAAATTCCTCTGTGAACACTATGAATTTGGTTGATGTGTGGTTTTTGTACACTGGCTAAAATATGCTTCCAAGTAAGTAACCACTCTGAAAAAGTTTACCAATGCTATTGTTTGTGAATAAAACTATTTATTGAGAAGCTTTAAATTCACATGGGATTTTGTTTCAGAACAGCTTACCCAGTCAGTTCCTCATAGCAGACAAACCATTAAATCCCATCACCTTGAGTACTGGAACGTTCCTAGGAAGTAATGAAGTTTACACACAAGAACTGGACTTTGATTATTACACTGCACTACACAATTACAGCATGGAAGCAACAAGTACGAGAAAATCCCTATAAATTAACTGTGATGTGGGAGAAACTAAAGAATTATTCAGACCATGATGGGAAAGGTCCTAACTTCATCCAACATAACAAATTTGAAGGCCTGCTATAGCTCAAAGCAGGGATACAAAGAACAGAACAGAATAGATTTTATCTATTAGGTACTACAAAATCCAGGCTCAGAATCCAGTCTAGCACTTCTTTACAGGTCTGCTGCAGAATTAAATCAAGAAAAGTTTCATAGTCCCTACTGTTTACTTTTAAACATATACTTTCCTTTTGCTTGTTCTGACTGGGCAATGTTTATAAAGCGACTTCTATTCAATCACATCTCTAGTCAACAAGAATTACAGGTAAACAGCAAATTAGAGACATACCAACAGCACCATCAGAAGTAATTGGCCTGATACCTTAATAACTTCAGGAATATCAAAAACAGCCACAAAACCCCCAAAGAAAAACAACCAGGCAGTTTGCATTAGTTTGGCCAAAGTTTAGCTAATATTCAGTCTCCTAGAAAACACACACGCACTTGTAAGAAATAGCAGTTTTACATTGATCACCGGTAAAACCAGACCTCTGAATAGCATGAGCTGAGAAAGAGGGTTTTACAGGCAGCACAGCTGAGACTCTGCCCCGGTGCAGGGGAGGCTGCCTGCCAGGATCCACACTCACACACCCATGGGGAGAGGCTCTGCTCCCATCACCCGCCGTGAGCCCGCACAGCGCCCGTCCCAGCGCTGCGGGGCACACGGGCAGCACACAGCCCTGGGTCACGGCGGGGGGACCAAGCTGTCCCTGCTCCGGCACCGGGTCCCGCTCCCGGTCCCGGAGCCCGGGCCGTGCCCGCCGAGCTGACGGAGCCCCGTGGGGCGGGAGCGGCCCCGAACCGGCCCCGCACCGACCCCGCGGAGCCCCGGCCCCCAGCCCTTCCCTCAGCCCCTCATTCACCCCGTCTCTCACTCCATCCCTCAGCCCTCCCTCACCCCGTCCCTCAGCCCCTCATTCACCCCATCCCTGACCCCATCCCCTCAGCCCCTCATTCACCCCGTCCCCCCAGCCCTCACTCACCCCGTCCCGCAGCCGGAGCCGGAGCCGCCGCCCCGCCGGGCAGCGCTCCCCGCCGCCCCGTCCCGCTGGGTGCGGTGCCCCTCGGGCCGTGCCTGAGCGCCGGGCCGGGCGGCAGCGGCGCCGGCAGCCGCTCCCCGAGAGCCGCCGCCTCCCGCTCGGGAATAACAGGAAGGGAGCGGGGCTGACCCCGGATGGGGAAGGCACCGCCCGCCGGAACGGGAACCGCGGCGGGGGAGGCGGGAGCGGGGCCGGAGGGTGTGAGGGGCTGAGATGGGTGTGTGAGAGGCTGGGAGAGCGGTGTGAGGGGCTGGAGGTGTGTGAGGGGCAGGGAGGGGTGTGAGAGGGGCTGGAGGGGTGTGAGGGGCTGGGAGAGGTGTGTGAGGGGATGGTGGTGTGTGAGGGGCAGGAGGGGTGTGAGGGGCTGGGAGAGGGGTGTGAAGGACCAGAGGTGTCCGAAGGCTGGAGAGCTCGTCCTGCCCTGTGCTGTCCCCGGTTATCACTATAAAGTCACAAACACCACCGTGCCCACCGACACACCGTGCCCATCAGGGGTCTGGGCCAGCCCCGGCCCCTCTCCCGCTGCAGCACCAGCCGCCCTTCCCCTTTCCACTGGGGTCAAGTCGCTGTAGGTGTGTCTGTGGCTGTCAGAGCAGCCTGCCAAGTGAATGCCCGTACAAGTTGGAAATGGAAGAGAAATAACGTTTAAAACACGCACTCCCAGCCGGTTTGGGTTTTCAGGGCTGGGACACCTCGGTGAGAGCCAAGAAGGTGCAACAAGTGATGGTATTGAGGTGGTGACAGGAAGGAGGGACAGGGATAACCCCAGTGATTAATTGTTAAGGCATCTTTGTTAATCACTCTGTTTTCAAGGAGCATTTATCCTTTCATCAGGAGAGATGGCATAAGCAGGTTTTGGAACCAGGTGTGAACATGTTGAGGGTGTTGGTGAATTCTCTTGCTGTGGTGATCTGAAGGGAGCCTACAAGAGAACTAAAAAGGGACGTTTTACAGGGCACGGAGTGGAAGGACAAGGGGTAATGGATTAAAACTGAAAAAGGGCATGTTTAGATTAGATACTAGAAAAGAATTATTTACTGTGAGGGTGGTGAGACACTGGCACAGGTTGCTCAGAGGAGCTGTGGATGCCCCATCCCTGGAAGTGTTCATGGCCAGGCTGGATGGAGCAACCTGGGATGGTGGAAGATATCCCTGCCCACGATAGGGGGATTGGAACAAGATCATCTTTAAGGTCCTTTCTAACCCAAATCTGCTATGATCCTATGGTTCTGTGCCTCTGCTGAATGGTAATATTTTGGGATCTAATAAAAATTAGTAACAATGAGTGTGTCTAACATGCATTCTCGGGTGGGTTGGCTGATGGCTGCGGTACAGTCTGGGTGATGGTTTCATCTTGCAGTGACTTCTCAGCACTTTCCCATTCCAACAAAAGGAGAAAAACCAACACAAACTCCGTCTGCTTTGAAATGGGGTGGCCCAGCTTTGAAACGGTGAGGCTCGGGGGGGAATTATTACTCTTTGGCTGCGAGGGAGCGGCATGAATAAGCTGAAGACGTTCATATATGCAAATCGGGTTAATTGCAACTCCTGCTGTGAAAAATTAAAAGTAATAATAAAATATTAAACGGCCTCGTGCAGAAGCACAACTGAGGCCAGCAGAATCCTCGGTGCAGCCCCATCGGGTGTGAGCGGGGAGGGCGCTCGGCCCGGCCCGGCCCCGCCCCGGCCCCGCCGTCACTTCCCGCGGCTGCCGGGCCCGGCCCTGCCGAGCGGGGACAGCGGCGCGGGGGACACCGGCTCCGGGGACACCGGTACCCAGGGACACCGGCACCCAGGGACACCGGCACCGGGGGGTCCCGGCACCGAGGGGTCCCGGCACCGAGGGGTCCCAGCACCGAGAGATCCCGACCCGAGGGGCCCGGCCCGCGGGAGGTGAGCGCGGGGTGCCCGTCCCTGTCCCCGTCCCCCTCCCCGTCCCCGTCCCTGTCCCTATCCCCATCGCCATCCCCATCGCCGTCCCCATCCCCGTCCCCATCCCTATCCCCGTCCCCATCGCCGTCCCCATCCCTATCCCCGTCCCCATCCCCATCCCCGTCCCCGTCCCCGTCCCCCCCGGCCGGGTCGGGAGCGCTCCCCCGGGCCGCGGTGGTGCCGAGGCACTCGGTGCCAGGGCCGGTGTTTCCCCCCGTGTTCGTCCATCCCCCGGACCGCAAGGCGGGCGGGTTTGGGCTGGGGTTTGCGCCGCGGTCCCTGGTACCCCTGTGGGGCAGGGGATGGGTCTGGGCTGTGTGCCCTCGGTGGTGAGAGCACACATCGGGGTGGCTCAGGGCAGAGCTGTGCTCGGGGTGTGCTTGGTGCTGCCCTCGGTCCTGCAGCATTGCAAAACAGGGTGACGGTCTGTAGGCCCAGCACAGGGCCAAGGGAAACTTTCTGGCACGGTCATGTTAAGTGATGTCCGTGTTTTGTCTTCCTTGAGAAGAAACGCTTCCTTGCCCTGAAAATAAAACAGGGAAACTTGTTCATCATTTCTGTGGATTTCACCGCTGTTGTTGGTTGCCTCCACTGCATTTAAAAACTATTTCTGGTGGGAACACCTAGGTTTGTACACTGTGGTTTACACTTACGGCCAAGGAAGGTCACATTTTGCTTTCCCCATCAAGTGGTGCTCAGATTTGAGGCCAGAGCAGCTCCTTTCCCAGCTCAGTGCTGCTGTTAGAGGTTGTTCCCCTTTATCTGTGCCACCTGGGCACTACCAGGCTGTGGTACCCGGAGGATGAAGGCTGGGTCCCCTCCTCCAGTGCTGCCCTTGGGATGCCCCAACCCAAAAGTGGGGAGAAGGGCTGTGTGCATCCACACAAGGACAGCTGGCATGGAGCGGATGTCCCAGCCCATGCAGGAGGCATGGCTGGGTCCTGAGAAGTGCTGTCCTGGGGCAGAATTGTCTCCTCAGCTCACCCTGGAGAGCTGCAGGTCCTTACCCTGCCTCGGCCGTGCTCTTAGGAGTCCTTGGTGATGGAGGTTCCTCATTCCTTTGCTGTGTCGTAATGTAAAGACTCTGCGGCCTCTCCTGTGGAGGGAAAGGAGGAGTTAAAAATGTCCTTTTGCCTTCTCCTGGACGGGGTATCTGCAACAACCAGCAATGGAGGGTTAAAGGGACGTGTCAATAAGCCGAATTTGAGTGATTTTTTTTCCTTATAAACAATATCAGTAAGAAAGGAATTAACATAATTTGAGCGATTGCAGTGATCAAAGAGCACCATCAGAAGATAGAGTTGCATATGCCAAGTCAAGAAGTTCAAATATTGAAATTGCCCATGCAGCCTTAATTTTATCTTCAGACTACTGCTGACTTTAGGAAACACTAAATGACCTTACAATTAAAGATTTTCTAAGAACATTGCATTATATCCTTTCCCCTGTGGATACAGATCCTATAAGCGCTTTTATATGACAAATCCCATTCGTAACAGTTGGAAGAAGATGTGATGTAACAAATGCTCATGCAAAATTGAGCAGATGAATCTCGATTGCCATTTACTGTTCATCTCTTTATGTTGCTCTATGAAGTATTTGGCTGTACTTCTATTTTAAGGTAAGAGGCCCATTATACTTGTGTAATAAAACTCTGAAATTAGCTGGCATGCTTACCTGCTTGCATAGTTGATCTAAACTGCCTTCATAGACCTGTGTTATGATATATTGAACCATCATGAATATGAACCTGGTCCCTCTGTAGTCCCACTGAAATTAATTTGACTGTCTACAGCGTACTAGTTGAGGAAACTAAGGATAAAAATGTTGTCTTCTGTTCTGTTTAACCAGGAACATGTATGCTGAAAGTAGGAGAGAAGTTAGGTAACACTCCAGAATTTACACTGCTGATGGATGATTTGCAGCACACAGTTCCTGTGTCTCCTCTTCCTTCATTGTGGTGGATTCCAGCTATTTTTCATGATACCGGTTTTGATTTTGTTTCTATAGTCACATCCTGGTAGTTTAGTTATCCTGGAGTTTCGCAGAGTCTTGGTGGGGGAGGACTATTATAAATGTGAAAATCCTGCTGGCTTTATTGCTGTCTTAAAGCCTTGTCCCCAAGGCAGTGCATGCTGCTCTTTTTTTTTTTTAGGTTTTTTATAATTTTAATCTTTAATTTTCTCCTTACCTGTAGTTACTAGTAATAACTGAACTGGCTCTAGGCTTGTATCAGTGTAAGTCTGGGTTTGAGGTAAACATTTCAGAAAGGTTTTTTGTCACTTGAGTGCCTTAGTCCCACTGATTTTTTTTTGTATTATTTTATTTTTATTAATAGAACGCACATCTCTCTGGGAAGACTTTCAAAGATAGTACAGTACCTAAAATTGCAGGCATCAACTGGGATTTTCCATAGCCTTAGTGTAGAAGGTATTTATGTCCAGCTAATTTTAGCGGATTGAAAATCCCGGAAGTTATCCCAGATAAATGCTATTTGCTTCTGCAGGTTCCTAAATGCCTTTGAATTCGAACTCTGTTTTCAAAAGTGACTGGGGAACAAAGTTCCTAAGTGGAATTTTGTTTACCTTTCCATAATTTTCCAGAAGTGTTGCTTTCAAATGCAGATGTGTCTCATTATTTGCTTAAACAAATGAACAAAGCCCATAGCATAAACATGGTTGCTACCAATGCAGCACTAGCTGGCAGTGATCTGCAAAGGCTAAGATAATGCTTCTCTTGATCTCAGTGTGGCAGTGAACAGGATTTGTTATGATAAGAAGCTAATAAGACATTAACAAAAGTAGCTGTGCTTTGATTCATAATGTGACTGTTCTGCATTATTATAGGGATGTTCATCCGGGCTTTAGATGTGATTTATAAACATTAATTAAATAAATCTCTCAGAAGCTCTTGTTAGAAATGTAGGGCTAGTTCTAATAACTTGAATTAACTGAGAAATAATTGAATAAAGGTTAATATGAGATAAGTTTTCCATTTTGTAGCAGAAGATGTAGCTTTAAATGCTGCACTGGTTGTAGTTAGTAGAAGAAACAGGAGTAATAGCTCAGGGTCGTTCAATAAGACCATGCAAGAGAGCCCTTGGGAGCTGACTGTGTATAGCAAGATGTGCTCCAGGTGATTCCCACTCTTTCTCTTTTGCTGACTTACTGGAGGAAAATTAGGTGTAGAATACCTTTCCTCTGGAAAGTCTTCGTATTTGAGGGATAGTTGTGGTTTTGTATTTTGTATCTACCTGTATACAATAAATCTGTGTTGAATTCTTTGTATTCTTTATAAGTCATCACTGTAGTAATACACTGTAATCCTTGTTTAGGTCTTGGAGTGTGAGTTTGTCCTTAGGCTTCCAAAAGAAGACATGGCTAGTGGTTGTATCCCTTCATTAGCACAGCTTTATGTGCTGTGCGTGTTGTATGTCACCACTTCTCGTGGTCATGGAGCAGTGGGGGGTGTGTGCTGTCAGTCAGGTACTGTGGGGGGTCAGGAATCTTCACCTGTCCAGGAGGGGTGCCATGGCATCCAGTTCTAGCACAATATCCTTTAATCTGGCCCTGGTTGTCTGGGATGCTGCTGTTCCTGTAAGCTAAAGTGTTATAAACTGACTGTATCCTGGTTGGCATTGTGAAAAGCATAAAGTAGGGGCAGTGAAGTTACAGAAGTTGCCCCTGGATTGTCAATGTTCCTGTTAGCACTGCTTGTTTCAGCATTTGTGTCTCTCTGGTCTAGGTCTGAAGACTACTGCCTCCTCCTCCTTCAGAAGTAGCATGCGCACAGTCTTCCTGGCCAATGATTCTTCTACAGCAAGCAGCACTTCTTCCTCATCCTGAGAAGCCTTCATCTCTTCCTATGTCAGTGGCTACAAGGCCAAGAGCCAGCTCACCACTGTCCCCACCAAAGTCGCTCGGACTGGGGCCTTCCTGCCATCACACACAAGAAGAGGAACTTGCCAAGGTGGTGGAGCAGGACCCTATGCTGGAGGAACTATGTAAGCCCCTGTGCTGTAAGCTTTGCAATGTCACTCTGAATTCGGCCCAGCAAGCCCAGGCTCATTACCAGGTAAGGAGAACAGGAAGAGGCACAGCTTTTGGGGCTCTGCTGGATCTGCAGCTTGTGTAGACATTCCTGTGCCAGCGTGAGCACTGCCAGCAGCGTTGCTGTGGCAGCACAGAGGGAAGTGTGGGCTAATGCACAAGGACTAACTCAGCTTCTCGAGGGGGTTTTGATGCTGCGTTGGGGTGGCTGCACACCAGTAGTAGCATGTGAGCTGACTTCTCTGGAGCTACCTCTGCATCATCTAATGGACTGAAACTACTCTGTAGACATATCTTCACCCTGCTTGGATTTTCTGGTTGTCCAGACTTGCTGCAGTGTTTTCATTTAAAGTGTCATCACTGAAGCTTTTTGCAAAAGCTTTGTCCACAGGGACAGAGAAGTGGTACCAAGATGGCTTAGGTGAAAAAGCAGACTCCTGTATTTTATATGACCTATATTTCACCTCTGCGTTAGTTCAATAAAATTGAACTTGATTGCAGGCATGATTTTATGAGGCCTGGACAGATGTTTTCTGCTGGATCCAGCTGTGCCATTAGGAAAGGGGATGCTGCCATGTATTTATCACTGTCTCCTTTCTGAGGCAATGCACAGCACTGATCTGGTGGGGCCATTTATGCAAACACTCTCATCAGCTGGGTCAGTTCAGACCAAATTCATTTTGTTTGAGCCGATCTGGTTGATTTGTCTGAAACAGGGTAGGGACTCTGCTTATGCTTCTTGCTGAGAGGTTGAATATGTCAGTCTCGCCTTACCCCATTTTACTGGCACCCCCTCTGCCCAGTGCTGTATTTGTGTGAGATGTGGAAATAGTGTCTTTCTCCACCAGTGAATCCAAAAGGGTGGTTGTCCATATCCTCAGGACACCAGACCGAGGTCTCAGATTTCCTGTTGACCCTGAGAAAGTGGCATCCTGCTAGCGAAGGGGTAGATTGAATTAGTGTTACATTTTTAATGTCTGATTTCTGCCATGGGGGTACGGTTGTGCATTTATAGTACAAACTTGCATTTATGCATATACCTTACCATGCAGTCACGATGCATATGCATACTCTCATGTAGGTCTATCAGGTTTCCAGAACACCTAAAAGAACTGTGATACGTGTTTTCCAAGAGAAAATAAAATATGAAACAGGTTTTTTTTTTTACATTCAATCTCATTTTTTAACTCATGTTTGCAATCTCATGAAGAAGTGTGCGTGTGCATGTGTGTGTTCAGGCTTATCAAAAAACTGTGCAAAGCAGTTAATGTTTTGTGTTTAAAATACAAAATACTGGTTGTAAGTGAAATGGAAACAGATTGAGAAAGTAATTGTAACCTTACTGAGAAAGTCAGTTGAAGATAAGACCCAATCATGTTACGTGATGAGCATTTTGGAGCAAGGAAGGGATGCCAGCCTCTCTTGAGTCCACAGCTGTTACTTTCTGAGTGACAGCTCCTTTACCTGGGCTGCCATCTTCATGGCCACTTTCTCATTTTGGTTTCTGTATCATTTTTCGTTCAGTGTAAGAGACTATTATTAGGACAGTGATTAATCTGGGTTCTCTTTGCAGGGTAAAAACCACAGTAAGAAACTCCGAAATTACTATGCTGCCAACAGCTGTCCGGCACCTGCCAGGATGAGTAATGCGGTTGAGCCTGCCCCACCTCAGGTTGTCTCCCTTCCAACTCAGGTAAGGCCTGGGAAGGGGACTGAGATCGTGCTGCTTACTTGTCACCTGACCCCCAGTAAGGGTAACTAGATCTCAGACTTTGAGGATTACCGCGGGAGTTGGGAAGGAATTTTCCTTCTGATGGCACAGGATGGTGGAAATAGCCTGCTGTGAGCTGTTTGCTTTCCTTTGAAGATGGAGATATTGATCTGCCCTTGCAGCACAATATTGGACTTCAAATGTTCTATTTCTGCCTGGCAAATACTTTGATTCCTAGGTAAGTCTGATGTGCTGCTGATTATGGTTGTTTAAAGGCAGGTATAAAACAGCATTGTTGGAACTGGATTTGGATGTGAGGGTGTGGTGTCAGCTCTGCACAATCATCCCTCTGTTGTGTGAGAGAAGCCTACATGGAAAAAGTGCTTTGGTACTTCTACACCCATTGCCCAGGGCTGTTAGCTAATTCCTCTTTTGTTGTTCCTTTTGAAGCGCTCATTCCTGTGTGTAGAGTGAATGGATTGTTCCCTCAGTGATCCAGATTAATTCTGTTTTGGGCACATTAGAGGCAAAAGAGATGATTTTTACTTTCTTCTAGAATTCATCCCTTGGGATTGTCATGGGATGTGGCAGCTAACCTGGTTTTTGCATGTGACTGTGCAGGGAATCACAGCTGGGCCGCAGGGATTGAAGCTGTGCCTGTCACTTCCCAAAGCAGAAGCCTCTGTTGTCTGTAGGGAAGCAAAGAGCATTTGCAGAGTGGCAGATTGTTCCAGACGCTGCTGGAGCCACCAGAGGGAGACTCAGCCCCGTGTAAATTGGCTTTGCAGTTCACAGATCTGCACTGGGATCCTTGGGGTCCAGTCCAGGGTACTGGGACACGGCTGCTGTACCTGCCAGGGTATCTGATGATGCATTCTTTAATGGATAAAATGGTCCACGACAGTAAAAATACCGCTCTCTGGCCATGTGAGGATTCATGTTATAAGACACAAGTCAGAATTGTGCGTGTGTGTGTGTGTATAAGTTTGACCAGTATCAAAAGAGATGTGAAAGAAAGTCAACTTGGCAAGTGCTGCAGTGACATGGCTGCGTGAATCACTGCTGCTGCACTGTTTACAGAACACTTTTCCCTGCATGTTACATGCTGAGGAGACATGGTTGTTGCCCCAGTCAGTGTATGTGGCCTGACTCAATAGGCAAGGTGTCCTTCATATGGCAGGAGCTACTCATGTGAGGCTGGGTCCTTCCTTTTAAGTCTGGATTCCGGTGTCACCTGAAGGATAAGGGCCAGTGGTTTGGCAGCTCTGCTATTGGGTTTTTTCCCTCTTGCTATGGGCAGGGAGCTGTGTAAAGACATGGTACTGTGAAGAGATTAGGTCCACTGTAAATAGAAGAGGAACACCTTTACCTTTCACTGTGTTTTCCTCAGTGTGAGTCACTGCTCATCAGCCTCCAGCAGTCAGGAGTAGAGGAGTTAAAGCATTGCTGTGATGTAAACAAGCCTCTATGGCTACTGCAGAGGTACAGGGTGTTTGTTCATGTTGCTTTCCCCTCATTCTGAGGCCAGGGTTTTGACCAGATCTCCAGGAATTTGCAGATTGTCCTGTAGGCTGCGGCAGGAAAAATGAAGTTCATGTAAGAACACTTCAGAGGGAACTTGAGTGTTCTAATCCACATGCTTTAATTTCAGCTCTCCTGCTGTCTGATGAAGACAGTACTGGTCTCATCCCTGTGATTGAAATACTTCAACAATTTAACCTGCTTGTGTTTCACATGCTGTCTCTCCCTTTGCTGCTAGATGGGATCCAGTAAACCAGGTGGCCGAGTGATCTTGGCTACAGAGAATGATTACTGCAAGCTCTGTGATGCCTCGTTTAGTTCTCCGGCCGTGGCGCAGGCTCACTACCAAGGGAAAAATCATGCCAAAAGGCTGCGTCTTGCAGAAGCACAGAATAACTCATTCTCGTAGGTATTGTTCAACCTCATGCTCAGGCTGAAAGCATGTGGCAGTGTCTCTGGTAGGCTTTTTCTCAGAAAACTCTGATTTGCAGCTGTTTATATTTGTTTAACCTTCAGGGATGCGTCAGAGCTGGGCAAGAGAAGGGCAAGGAAAGAAGGGAATGAATATAAGATGATGCAAAACAGAAGAAATATGTATACAGTTCAGAACAACACAGGTAACTTGGAGCTTGCATCTCTTCTATACTTTGAATAGTAACACATAATAAAAAGACTTGGTTTTCTTCTGTTTCTGATGTCTGTGTTTAACAGAGACAAGTTGTGAAAGGAGCTGGTCCAAGCTCTGTTGATCCTTCATGTCTGCATGTTTTTTTCCCAGCTGCTGAAGTTGCTTTGTTTTGTCAGCCTGCTTGTTAGTTCTGTTTCTCAGTTTGTAACTTAATTTACCATCTGCCTGTCTCTAAGGCTGCTCTAAGTGGTGACAATTTTCCTGCTTTATTTTCTTGGCAGGTGGCCAGGTGCTTTGACTCCTACTGTGGCACATCAACCTGTACTTGCACTCCCATGACCAGAATGAGAGAGCATGTTAGCCTCCCTCTAAGACCATCTGTTCTAGCCTAGAGTCCTTCCTCAGGTGTTAGACACTAACTTTGCCTCTTTACTGTGATTTAAAGAGTGTATTATAGTCTCCAGCCCAGCATCTATTTCTCTTTTTCATTTTAAGTTGTTTTATGAGCACACATTAGCTGAAACCCTGATTCTCAGTGAAGTTTGGTTTAATCATTTCGTTCTAACCACTGTCACATGGAAAAGATAAATCTTTTAAAAGTCTATTCAAAATCATTTTGTGAGTTTTAAACTGAGGCAGCTTATTCTAATCAAACAGTTCTGATTCTGCAATGGGATGTTTAAGAAAAAAAAAGAACTGATTCATTACTTAAATGGTTGGACTCCTAATTTTCGAACACCTATTGATTTTCAGTAAGACTGGGGAACTAAGCCCACTCTGCTACTTTATAAAATTCCATCAAGTGCTGCTGCACCCCAATAAATCTGGATATCAGCGGAGAAGTGGGAAAATAAGGTTCAGACTCTAATCAGTTAGAGCAGCAAATCTTTGTCTGCTTTTTAATCATTCACTGGACTTAGAAATTTTCGCTGAGCTGCCTCAAGCTTTTACTTCTAACAGGTAAAAGAGGCTTTTCTGTTGACTCCTCAGGTCCCTACTTCAACCCCCGCTCGCGCCAGAGGATTCCTCGGGATCTGGCCATGTGTGTCACGCCCAGTGGCCAGTTCTACTGCTCCATGTGCAACGCCGGCGCCAGCGAGGAGATGGAGTTCAGGCAGCACTTGGAGAGCAAACAGCATAAAAGCAAGGTGTCCGAGCAGCGGTATAGGAACGAGATGGAGAACCTGGGCTATGTACAATGACGCGCCACCCTCGGTCGTAGTTTGCAACTAGAGCAGCTTGTCTCGCCTGCTGTTTGCCACATGCCCTGCTTTGTGCTCCATTTGATAGGAGTATGCTCTCGAGCTATACATGTAACACCTGCAAACTTAATGGTATGGTTAGATTTTTTTTCTGTCATAGTTGGCAGGATGACGCTGTGCAGGACATGAAGTGTTTTTGATGTTTGTTTGCTAATTACCTAAGGCTCTTCGTTGTCTTGAGTGCCGGGGAGGACCTTGTCTTCTCCCCAGCCTTCTGCATGAATATGCAAAGCCCAAGAAGTGCTGGGAACTTCTGTGGTTCAACCATGTGGGTGGACCACGTGGAAAGCCCACTCCCCTCTTTGCACACCACAGAGCAGTGCTCCAGAATGCCTCCCTACAGCAGACTGAATCTCTGGGCAGCTTGTAAAAGAGGGGCAGGAATAGGGTCTGTGAATGTGTGAATTAGGTGGTGTACTTGTCTGCACATTGCTGCTTCTGGCCCCCATTACAGCCCAGAGTAGGTTCTTTCCACATCCTTGTAGAAAGGCTGTACATACCTCTCCTCCTTAGAGGGTCTTGCCTCTTATCGCTTCCTCTGCAGTGCAGATTTCATTCTGAACATCTGACATGGATTTCAGCTGATTAGCCCCATTCAGAAATATTCTCTTCTACCAGTTATCAGTGAAAAAAGATTCTCAGTGTTGTTGCCTGAACACCTTAATGCACCATGGGTGTAGCTCATCTCCCTGAAGAGAATCTCTGGGGATCTCAGTGGCTAATGAAGTCATTTGGAAAGCAAACCTGCTCAGGTGAGATGTGCTTTGCTCTGATTCTGCCTTAGACTGAGTAGGGTTGAGAACAGACTGGAAGGAACTGTCAGATGTGATAGACCGAGTGTTGGTTTCTGGCCTGCAGCTTTTGCTCTGGGAGAACAGGACTGCCTGGACCGTGGGTGGCAGATATTGGTGTGTTCCACTGCCATGCCATTCCCTGGATAAAGCCCAGTAGGTGTTAAGAGAGCGAAGCTGAAATGCTCATTTGAACTAGATCTACCAATATTGGATGATTTCCGCCCCCTCTTTCTTTTTCCATCTCAGGATGGGTTTTAATTCCATTCCTTGATGTGACCTTGGCTGTCGTAGGGACCATCAAAAATCCAAAGTTAGGTAGGATTTAAATGTCAGGGGTGATGAATGTTTGAGTAACAGCTTTTTGGTCACATAGAAGTATTCATGAAACTTGTTAAGCAACTTTTTAAGTGTAGACAAACTTAAAGGGTGTGTGTTTGTTTTGATATTCCTTAGCAAAAGTAGAAAAGGGATAAAGAGCAGAAGTAGGGCTGACATTTTTTCTTCTGCTTGTTTGGGTAGATGTGAGGAGTTGTGATTGGAATCCAGTTCAGTGTTTCTGAAACATCTGCTCCAGTGGCAAGTGCAGTGTGTAGGTGGCCTTTGTTGGACCTGATTCCCCACTGTGCTGCTGCAGCTGTGCACTGGTGTAGTTTCACTGACTTCAGTGGCAGGTGCAGAGAGAGGGTACAGGAAGCATCATGGCTCATCTCTCACCCCTCTTCGGGCAGTGCACTGAATTAGATGCAGCTCCATTGGTTTCAGTAGCATTTTACCAGGGATAAATTGTACTTAGTGCATAATGTTGAAGGTAACTCCTACACCTCCTTTTGTTTTGCCATTCTGATCCTGCCTTTTGCATTCCAGAAGGACTTTCTGCTTGCCTTAAAAAATGAAAAATGAGTAAACTAACAAAAAAATCCAGATAGTTTTTATTTGTCTTTCTAGTTCACCTTCAAAAGGTTTGTTGCACTTGGCTGCTCGTCAGAAATTGAGTACTGTTTTGTTCAGCTACTGAGCATCAGGCAGCCTTAATGCAGCCTTCCTAAATCCAGGCAAGGTGAGGTCTTGCACAGGAGCCAGAAACAACCCCCTGTATCATTCCTTGCTGATCCTTGCCCTGCAGATACAGGCAGAGCAATGAATGTCCTGATGAGTGGGATTTCCTCCCCTCCTTTGTGCAAAACTCAGTTAAATGGGGTTTGTGCACTGGAGCACATTAGAAGGTACAGGTGCCCAGATTATGGAGCACTCACTGAGCAGTTTTGACAGCCTGTAAGTCTATTTCTTCTGTGCTTTCCTGCCCCTGCCTCACCCTCTGTGTAGCCTTGCCAAAATCTTTCATCAGCCTTCCCCCCCTCATTGTTTGCAGTCACAGAAGGGCTTCGGTTGTGTTCTGTCCCTTGTTTTGCCAGTCTGACACCACTGTGCAGAGGGACAGAGGGAGTTAGATGAGCCTTACCATGATGTGCTCCACCAGAGTGATCCCTGCATTATGGTTAAACATCCCTCTGGCTGTAAATTAAAGTGTGGCATTTCCCACAGGCTGCAATTAGTAGCCAAAAAACAACACTTTGTGAAATAGGAGCTGGAGGAGCCATAGGTACTGGTGCTGTGTAGCTTATTGCTTGGGATGAGGAGGCATTTTTGCTTGCTTTCATGTGTTCCAAAAGTCAGCTGCTCACCACTTAGCTTTGGTTGCTGCTCCTGCTTCCAGTCCAGCCATCTGCTCCTCATTTGGCATTTCCAACGACTGCTGGAGGTGTCAAAACTGGGTTTGCTCCAGCTGGTGCAAACGTGCCACAGCACATCAGGGTGCTGGTGCTTTTGAGAGGGTGTAGGAGGGAGGTGCAGGGGGCTGTTCTTGCAGGCTCCTCTCTGCATGGGTCTTAGCCTGGTTTTGAGGTGTGGCTTCAGTCTGCCCTGAACTGAGAAGCCTCAATCTGCTTTGCTTTGTTCAAGGGATTACAACAACGTGATCGTCCTGGGAATTTCAAAGTGGTGGGTTATATGGCAGGTGTAAAGCAGATAGTGGGACTCAAGTGACAGGAGTAGGACAGGTTTTCTGCATAGGAGGAAAAATGTCTTGCTGGGAGAAGCAGCTGAGACTCATTCCGCCCCAGTGCTCTGTTGTGGCCCTTCCTACAAGTGACCAAAGCTTTCCTCTCCCTCTTCAGCATTGCTAAACAGCTGGTGATCTTCCCACTCTCCCTTCAGCATAGGAAGTTGTTGACTGCAAAGAGAAAACACTCCACCTCACTACTGTCATTAGGGTTCAGGACAATCCAAACTTGTACTTGTCAGCATGAGAATCTGAGTGGATCCTGATTTGTGAAAGGTGTTCTCCAAATCAGTGTTCAAAACACGCATTGAAGACACATCCTGAGCAAACCCTATTTGACACAGACAGGCTGAGAACACTGTATAGCTGAAGTACCATTTTCCATACCCAATTAATCTTTTTCTCATGTTAAACAAAGTACCAAACCCAAGAAACAGGACTTCTGTGAAGCTGTCACATTGGCCAGTAGGTTAATGACCTTTGCTGCTAGAAATAAAATGTAAATCAATGTGTTCATATTTATTTTACTGTACTGACCACTAATTGATTTGTTAATATTTAAGGCATTTTGCTGTAGGTTGTTTTTTTTTAAGTAGGAAAATTCTATATCGCACTTTGCTTTTGGATCAGAACAATTATTTATTATATTTGTGAAAATCTTTTTCTCCCACATAAGTGTTGTTTTCCTTCCCTTGATGCAAAAAACCCCACCAAACTCAAACAGCAAAACCCACCCCAAACCCAAAAAAACCCCAAACCAAATCCAGCCAGAGGATTTCTGTTTCTTTTCAAGCTAAACAAAATGGGGATTTGCTTGCAACTTGTTATTGAATGTCGATTTCCAATTTCTTTTCCCTCTAATGGTTCCTTTACTAGCTCGGGATGATATTTTTAGAGACACAAAGTTCATGCTTCATTTAATCATTTCTTTTAAGGCAAGGAAATAAACCATGTGGAATTCATGAATTTGTGAGAAATATGAAAGTGATACTGTTTTGTTTATATTAAGCATTAGCTGTTGTTTTGCATTCTGCACTAATGAGCAAATGTGTTATAATCTTGCCTAACACTGGTCTGGTTTTGACTTTTGCTTTCTTCATGTACATTGAAAGGAACCCTGAAAACTTCTGTGGAGTTGCTTAGGATGGTCATCAATGTAACAAAATGCAGATTTTTTTCTGTAAAGCTGCTTGTCTTTTTTCCTTTCCTCGATGCCCATTATAGGGCATTAGAAGGGAAAGCTATTGCCATAAGCATGGATTCATATTTTAGCTTATTAATGCATGATGTCCTTTTGCTACATTACTCAAGTAATGCTCTCACTGTAACCACTGGGAATCTTGCCCAGGTCAGGAGTAAATGAAACACCCAAGCCAAAGATATGTTGGCTAGGGCCAGGCAAGGTACATTGCTAAAATTTGTCTTTTACTCCTGTGTTTGGATTAAAACACTCTAAAGGTTTTGCTTTTTGAGGACTGAGTATCTGGTTCTGTAAGGATTTCGTCTTGCTCCAGTAAAATAGTTTGAAGTATGTTGACTTTAGTTGAGTAGGAGCAAGCCTTGAAAACCTTCAGGAATTTCGTACTGCTGATGTTTTCTCTTATATGTGTTCTTTTGTTTTAAAATATTTTACAACCATGTATACAAGAATGCTCTGGATGAGATGAACATCTGCTGCTGGTTATGGAAAAACAAATGCCATGGTTGCCAAAGACTAACAGAAAATGGAGAAATATGGACCTGGCTTTTTTGAAGTTAGTGGCTAAGCATCTATTATTTTGAGCTGGGCTGGCTGTTTTGCCACCCACATAAAATCAGAAGGGAAAATAAAATCCGCTCTGAAATGAATGTGATCAAACAGTTGTTCTGGGATCTCTCCTTTTAAAAATGTATCACAACTAGAATTCTGTCTTTTTATCTGAAATATTTGCAGGTTAAGGCAGGACTGTGGATTTTTTAAAATAAAACCAGTCTGTTTTGCAGGGGAAAATTCCTTGATTTAGTTTTCTTCTACATCTGTACAGCAACACCATTTGCAAGTGCTTTGAACATGTTTCATCTAGAGCCTTCTTGTCAGGTTGTTTTGTTGTTTTGTACATTTTTCCGTATTTTCTTTATATTGTACTGACCCTCGTGAGGGAATACTTGATGCAAATGATTTTTTTTCTTTTCTTCATTATATAATAAATCATCTTGCTCTTACCATTGTACAGCCTTAGTGTTTCATATTGTTGCTACTCGTGGCTGGACTGTGCGTGCCTGAGTTGATTTTAGCCTAGCATTGAGTGCAACTACATGAATACGTTTTAACACCTTGATAAAGGAGTATAGTTCAGCATAGAATTTGTAGCTCTGGAGGAGGGTTGTTCACTTTCAACTATTACTGAAAGCCAGCTGAGAGCTGTCTTGGCTTCAGGAGGGGGTAGGAGTGCTCAGCACCAGGCAGGATGGGAGCCAGAAGGTACAGGAAAGGCTCTGTTTCCATCTCTGCTTTCCCCTTGAGGAGGCATCACAAGTTCTGCAATAGCCCCAGGCTGAACCACGGACTGACTTTCAACTCTTGTCTGTGAAAAGGAGGGGACAAGCTGAGCCTGATACTTACATTTGCAGAGTTTTTCTTACCAGTGTGCTCTTTCCCTCCAGAAGAGCATATGCTTATGCAGCATAGATGACTTTCCAAACAGAAAGGACATTCTGAACTGGAGCCTTGGAAGCAGGGAAAATCTGGTGGTTTTGAGTTCAGCTCAGGTAAGAGAAAAGTGCTGCCCTTCCTTGGTGCTGCAGCCATGCTGTTGGAGCAGGGAGCTGTTGACCTCAAGGGCAGTGTCCTGGTGGCACACGTGGCATTTTGGGTGTGTGACTGCTGTTGAGGCACAGCTCTTGAGTGCGTGAGCAGCTGTGAACAGGGATGTGTCCCTGCACTCCCCTGTCCTCTGTTATTCAAGGCAGTGGACCATTGCAGAGAGCACTGACACTGGTGGAATTATCCTGATTTACCATTTGGGATGAGAGCTGTCTCAGTGCTTAGGTGACTTCTGTGCTAAAAAAGCAGGAGGCTTTATGTGTTCTCATTTGTAGTAAATAGAGTCGTAAAAACTTGTAAGTGCAGTTTAATGTTAAATCTGACCCCAGCCCTTCACTCTCTTATGCCCATCCAAGCTGTATTATGTTCAGTCATCCCAGGAAACAGAGGAGCAAACCTCTACAGAGCAGCATGTCCCCATTAGGGACATTATTGGGTGTTAAAGCACTGCCTCCTTAATACTTACATTTGGTAATTGTATTTTATATCAATTCCGTAGCAATTTAGTACAGCCAAAAACCATAGAGACACACAGAGATACCTGGGCAACCTAATTCAGAGTCAGAGGCATTTGTTAAATTGGGCAGCAAAAAAATACTATAAAAAAGAGATGAAAACCTAAAGACTAAATGTAGGATTTGGAAGTATAAGTAGCCCTCTGTCTTCCTCTACAATTATCCTGGTGTCTAAAGATCTCAGTTGTCTTGCAACATTTTACAGCTGAGGAAGTAAAGTTTGGAGGGAAAAAAAAGGTGATTTGCCCAGAAAGTCTGTGGCTAAAAAGATTGAACTCAAGGCCTTTAAATACCAGGCTGCTGACCTTGCTTCATATCCATCCAGCTTCCCTGTTCACAGGATGATGAAAATGACTGGATTTTAAAATCAATTTGATTAATAATGGTTGGACTTTCATTGTTTATATAGTGGCTTTATAATGCATTAGGAAATGGACTTTAGCATGTGTTTAAATAATGAAACCTGGCAGAGAGATCCTCCAATATTGCTGTGCCATTAAACCTTAGTGGAGAGGTGGAAAAACAACAGCTTTTAGGAGGATTGTAAAGGGTGCAGGTTTGTGAAGCACAGGTTTTCAGGCTCTTCAGTATTCATTTATGTCCCCTTCACATAAATTCTCTTTATTCCTACTTCTAGTTCTCCTGGAGTGTTTGGATTGAATGCATCTCTGTTTTGGAATAGTAATGAGCTGCTCTAACAGATAATACGAAGGATTCATTGGCCTATCCTTCAGTGAATGCCACACTCTCAACTGGCCTTATTCCACTGGGTTTCCTTCACCTCTCTACCTGTGGGAAACAGCAGCAGAGCTGTTTAAAGTCAGTGGAATTACATGAGTGTAAAGAGAGATAGGACGATTATCCACAGTGTATTATCTGGGACTACAGAATGTGGCAGGTGTTTGCTTTACATATAAAGATGTTAAAAAAAGTATTAATCTAAGGCTTGTTTCTTAGTATCAAGGTACAAAGATGTACTGTGAGGGAAAGAACAAGGTGTAGGGTTATAAGAAGAAATGAACACAGTTGCTTGATAAATAAAATATGCTGCATTTGGTGTGTCTTTGAAACTCTGTGCAGTAATTCAGTGTTTATCTGAAGAAGCCAGACTATGTATTTAACTAAATGCAACAAGACCAATAGCGTGAAAAACACAAAAGTTGAAATGTAGGTATGAAAAAAACTGAAAAGTCAAATGGCCAACTCCCTGTGCAGCAGAAGAGATGATGGCATGGATTAACACCTGGTATTTTTGGGGAGTCTGGAAAGAATTTTTCAGAATTAAGGGACTTGTGAAAACAACTTCATGATGCCAAAAATCTGTGATTGCAGCTGACTAGAGAGTTTGAGCCTGGAGATGTCATTTATTACAGTAGCTCCTTTTGCTCTGTGTGAACTTGTATAGGTGGGGATTGTTTCAGCAAAGAGGGAGGTTCCTGTGCAAGGCAGGGCTGCCTGTGGTCTTAGCAGCCTTGAGGGAGTCATTCCTCCCTGCTCTCACCTGCCATGTATGTGCTTGCATATCCCTTTAAGGACTCATTCCTTGGTATTGTCCACTAATTATGAGAAATCATTTTCCAGTAGCTCCTTATTGCAACTACCTCTAACATTTTGCAGCTTCTCAGAAGCAGCGTGTTGGGCTTAATTAGGAAATGGCCAAACTACCCAATACGTGGGACTCTTGGACAAGTAACTTCTGTTTGTAAAAGCTTGTGGGACCTTGATACTCAGAGCATGTTTGGATTCACAGGTCTGAATTCAGTCAGAGGAACAATGCTATTTGTCTGGAGGATATTGCATTTATTTATATCAGGTGGGTCTATGGGTTGCTGTACATTCTGCTGGTCTGTGGTACCCAGGCACAAGAGCTGGATGCTTCTCATGCCTCCTCTTGTGACTGCTCTCAGGACTGTGTCTTTGAGGGTCTGTTTCTGATTAGTCTATCTTTGGTTTACCCTGTCACACAGTCACAGAAGTGTAATTAATAGGACACCTTTTATAATGCTTGTTTAACCACTTTGATATAAAGTCTGTTTACTTGTGTGAAGCACAGATTTTTATTATGCAACCCCCAAGTTATTTCTAACGAATGTTACTGAAAAGTACAAAGAAAAGTGGTAACAGAAGAAGAATATAAATAAAAATTAAAGAGATGTTTTAAGGTTGTGGTGACCCCAGGCACACAAAACTGAGGAGGTAGGAGCGGGAGGCAGCAGTGGATAGTATTGGTCTGTCTTTTGCTGGTCCCACGGTCCCAAGACACAGACTGGATGTTCAGCTGCCGTATTGCAATTATACCCTTGAAATAATGTCTGATTAAATCCGAGCGGTGCTGCTGACCATTTGTATTAGCCTTCCCTCGAGGCTGATCTCCTGCAGTTCCAGACAAGAGGCAGGATGCAGGAGGCTCGGGGATTGTTCTGCACAGCCAAGCAGGCTGAGCCTTCCGCTGCACTCCCTTCCCACAAAGGCAAAATGCAGCAGGCTGGGTTAAGCCCTTGTCCGTGGGGTGGGCTCCGTGTTAGCCTGGTGTCAGCACAGAAGACATGACAGCCATTATTAAAATGTAAGATGTAGCCACATACCTGAAGCTTTGAAGGAAGCAGTCGGAGGCTGTGGGTGAGCAGAGCACGAAGGGAGGCACTGGGAGTTCAGGGTGGATGTGGGTGCCATGGAATGGCATCTCTCCTCTTAACAGTTTTCTTGACAGACAGTTACATCAGCCTGGAGTCCTTTCATGCATTGCCCAGTGTCTAACACGTGGTTCGGCTTTCTGCAGACACCTTGTTAATCTAGATTAGCATTGATCTTCACACAGCTCCTCACAGCTGCTGAGAGATGCAAAGGTGGGGCAGAGCACAGCTCTGTGTATAGACGTGCTGTATATTAGGGCATAACAAGCTTCCAAGGGAGTTCTTCTTAATTTGGGTACAGACTATATATGCTAATTATATGGCAGCAGTCCTGGCAATTAGCATGCATATTTTCAACTTGCATTTCTGATTGAGGTAACAAAGCCAGCG
Organism: Anabacerthia variegaticeps; assembly: GCA_035583185.1. Classification (NCBI taxonomy): domain Eukaryota; kingdom Metazoa; phylum Chordata; class Aves; order Passeriformes; family Furnariidae; genus Anabacerthia; species Anabacerthia variegaticeps. The sequence goes on along the minus strand of JAWWEW010000012.1, from coordinate 6,678,995 downwards.
TTGCCTTCTCCACTCACTAACTTCAAAGGCTTTGTCTTGATTTAAGAAATGATGTCCTAAAGCTGTTAGGAGAAAGTGAAGCTGTGTTACTGTGGCTGTCAGGCTGCCCACTTAACAAACTGCATGGTAAATGGATGAGCAGCCAAGCTCCCTGCAATGGTTCATGAGAGCTTTGAGGTTATAAAATGCCAGCCAGCATTTATTGTCATTGGCATACAACATAATATTCTAATAGTGAATACAGCACAGCTTTCCCAAATCAGAGCATGTGTGCCTAAAATATCAGGACCCAAAGACACACCTTGGGTCCAGATCATAGGCTGTCATACTTAAAAGAGAATATACATGTCCCAGAAGGGAAAGTAATAATTAGCAAAAGAAACAAGAACAGAAACAAAGATACACAAAATCTGAAGTTCCCTTGGGTGATCCCACCAGCCCTCAGACATAGGACCAGCAGTGACGAGTAACATTAAAAATATTTGTCACCTTAATCTGCTTGGGTGTTTTCATAAATCTCAGCAGACGTTTTAAATTGCTGTAGCTTTTTTGTAGATCTGATTGCAAGTTATCTTTGAAAACAAGGCTCAAAACCCCAAGTGAGTTAGTCTTTTGCAGAATTTAACCCTATAAGGAGAGTCATCAGCATGTGGCTGTGTGATAGCAGTGGGTGCAGTTGTAGCCTTTGAGCCTGGCTAGAAATATCCAGGGCAATTCCCTGCACAGAGCTGGGGTTACCTGAACTGCCTACACCAAAATTAAGGACTACAGTCCCCTGTAGCTCCAAGGGTGCACTACTGGTTCCAGTCTCAAGCTACATGTTCCATATGGAAACCCAGCATCTAAATGCTGCAGTGCCACAGTGAAATTACAAATGTTTGAATGTCTTCCTGGAGACTGGTTGAGGTCACCCTGTGCTCAACAGGTGCTGCTGAAGATGATCTAGATTTCCTCCAGATGGAGGTGAAGCTGTGTCACATCACACAGGAGCATCACTTAATGTTTGACATTTGGGATGAAACTTAATGTTCTAAAATTATAGTGTTGGATGGCTGGCAGCAATTTTGCCAGACAAATATCATGTCTTTCCCAGAAGGATTCAATCTTTAATATTGTTTCGATGCTAGAGGCTTTTCCAATTTCTGCTTATTATCTATGTTGGGAGTGCTGCTTTTAGCCCAATACAGCTGGTTCCACCTACAGTACTGGGGAAGAATCATGTCTGCAGCATTTTGCTTCTGTGGACTTGTTATATGACCAAAGCAAACTGTCATCTTGCAGAAATTAAGCCTTTGAAAGGCTAAACAAGTGTTAGCTCTTCATCTGCTTTGTTTGCTTTGAGGCTCTCTCCAAAGAGTTTAACTTTTACACCCTCAAAGCATGGAAATCTATTGCTGAGACTGCAGGAAAGTGTTGAAATTAAGGGGTGCCCATAGAAAGCCCGTGGAAGGAAAAACAAGACAGGAGCTGTGAGAAGGCAGGGCTGTGGCAGTCCAGAGCTGAGCTAAGGAGAGGCACAGCCACCTAGATCCACTCTTCTTTTTTCTACCTTTATGTTATTGCCTTTCTAAACCCAAATAGCCAGGTGCAGTGGAGGTTCTTGTTATGAAGTTAAACTGGTGGTGAAATGTAGTATTTTGGGGGGCAGTCTTGTTCATTTGGAGGACATGTACAAAACCAGGTACCATAAATCCAGGCAAGCTCTATTACTTGGCAAAGATTTTCACATTCACAACAAGAGGCCGGTTTTTAATCAGCATCCTCACGTCCAGCCTTCCTTGGGAGCAGAGAACAGGGAGCAGTGGTTTGCTCCATCTTTACCTATTTGAGACCCTGATTTTTTTTTTAATGGGACCTTAGTGAAGCTGTGACAATTCTCTGTCTCAGAGGAATTTTTTCTATCCCTCTGGGGAAAGAACAAGTCTGGGGTGACTTGGTTCATTGCTATTTCAAGGAAATAAATAATATTCAAGGCGCAATACATGAGTGGCAAATCTGACTGTGCTGAAGGTTCATGTAAATGCAGTGTGATGTGCTTGATCCTCCTTTACTAGGGCAGCTCAGGCATTTTTATGATGTGTTTTATGGGGTAGAGGAGACAAGTGAGAAATCATGGTGTGAGGTGACGAGTCACCCTCCTGAAATGCTCTAACAAGTGTTTAATCTCTATTCCCTGGCTTTAGTAACTGGAAAATTGAGAACAATAGAGAACCGAGGCCAGTTTTGGAGGAAATAGGTCACAGTAATTCAAAACTCAAAAATAACTCATATTAGTTGGTACCCACCTTCCCAGGCTCCATTTTTGCCACCTCCCTGCAGGTCCAGCAGGTTTGCTGTGGGCTGTGATGTGCTGCTTGGGCAGCGCCGACCAGCCTCACATCTGTTGCAGATTCAGGGCATGGTTTCCTAAATAACTACCAAAAAATCAAGAGAAAACACAAAAGTCTTGCAGCCCCTTAGAAGACTACATGTTTCCATGTGTTTGAGCCTCCTGGATGCAGAATTCCCATCAGTCCTCAGGTGGGTTAAGGCTCTGAAGTTCTGGCTGCAGCTGGAGAGGTGGTGGCAGAGGTGGCCACACTTTGGGGTGGCCCTTGTGGGTGTCTGGAGCCATCAGGATGCTGCTGCCCCTTGAAGGATGTGTGTGGGATGCCTGTCCCCACACCCACTCACCAGTGTCCACCTGTCCTGGTGGTTGTACTGCCTCAGCTCAGTCCAGCCTTCCTATGCCGTGCTCACACCTCCTGATGGCACTGCAGACATACTTTTAGAAATCCCAAACAATTCCCTCCTTAGACCCATATTTCAAGCTCTTACTTAATACTGCCCCCTTTTCAGAGTTTTTAGGAAAGGTGGCAGTGCTTAATTGAGATTGGGTTGTTGTTTTGAGGCAGGCAGAGTGATGGTATTTTATTTTGATTTCCACAGCACACCCATTAGGATTTTGAAAGGTGGTAATATTCCCTGGAAACAGAAGAGGGCAGCTGGTTTTTGGGAAATGAAGAGTGCATTGACTATTTTTGAGAATGAAATAGCAGTCACTCAGATCTCGATGGGAGAGGTTACTTTTTTTTTCATGAATGAATAAAAATAGCCCAGTATTGCAGGGCCTGTGCGAGTGTAATTAGTGTGTGAAATAGCTGGACCCCCATCACCTTCCACAGAGTCCCTGGGCTTCGTCTGGCAAAATTAGATTCCTTGCAATTTTATTGCAATGTAATTAAAAAGTAACCAAGGGAATACAGAATTCAGTCATCAGAGGTGTTTGGCATCAGACAGAGTAAAAAGCATTCAGCAGCTCACTGGATTAAGAGCCAGTTTCTTTTGTTTACTGCCCAAAGGAAAAAAAATTGCTTTGAATTGTCTGTATGTATGGAAAAATATGGAAAAGTAAAATGCAGTAAATGTTATTCCACCCTCCAAATGCACATTTTTTTAATTGAAAGATGTTTTTGATTTGTATGAAACAACAAATTTATAAATTCCAAGATAAAACATCCTTCTGGAATGAAATATTTTTTTTTATAATGCAAAATAAGGCATCTTAATTTTTCAAACTTTCGTTTCCAATGAAAATAATTACACAAGTTCAACAGGAGTTTACCATGAGGTTAAGCCCACCCAAATCTTTATTTCCTGGCAAATATTTATCTGAAAACCCCACAGCTGCTCTGTTGCAGAGCCCTGAGCCCTGATTTCAGCCCCAGAACAGCTCCCCTTTGGCAGCAGCCCCAGTTTGCCTTGCCTTCTAAGCCTGTACACCTATTTTTTGGTGTATGCAGATTGCACGTGTGAAGCACAAGGTGGCTGGGATTTCTGTAAGACATTTTCCATTCCTGCTTTTCCACACAGTGCCTATCCCCATCCAAAAACAACAACCCCCCCTTCCCAGGTCGCCAAGGCTGGGGCTGTGCTGGGGGCATGGCTGGATCCACAGTCAGGAAGTTGGGTCAATTTTTAAAGCCAAAATAATTGTCCTGGCTCACATGGAAACACACACCTTGGATGTGGCTCTTAATGACAGGGACACCCGGTCTGCACTCCTAAACCACACTTGGAAGGAGGATGGGAGAGGTGCTACCTCTATTAGTAGAGAAAAGTGATGAGCAAGGGAGATGCCAGTCAGCTGCTGCAGTTGAGGAAGGATAAGTGTCCACGTGGGATTCACAGCTTCCAGTGCCTTCACTGGTCCAGTTGGGAGGTAATTTGGAAAACTCAACAGTGACTCCTTCCAGCACCTTCTCAGTGTCACTGTGTCTTCCCAGCTCTGAAAACAAATGGGAATTTTTGTATTTTGCTTCTTGGAGGAGAATGTGAAAAGCAAATTTTTCTTTTTTTTTTTTTTTTTTTAATAGCTCAGAGGCAGAAATAATTGGAGCTCTTCCATGATGAAACAGTACTGACTGAAAGGGTAGCCCGAAAAATGGCTCTTCTGATGCAGAAAATAATGAGACCTGCCCTAAACTTTTAATCAGAAGCTCAACTTTTATTTGCAGTTCCTGACAGGGATAGCATCCCTTAATAATGCTTCTGACAGTTCCAAACTCCTGAAATTAATATGAGAGCAATGAGAATTTAATGGAAGCACTAATTACAGATGCTGGAATTATTCTGCTGCAATTCAAAACCTCTGATGTGGAGAAACTCTTAGCACGGTTGGGCTGTCATCTAATTTCTATGAAGTTTTGCTGTGAAAGGTGACCCTGGCTTTACCCACCTTCATTCTGCAAGATGTGGGCATCCTTCCCTCACATTGACTTCCACACCTTGCGAAGAATTAGGATGCAAGCAATTAAATCTTGCTGCACTGGAGACTGTACTACTCATACCCCTCCTGCATGCTCTTCCTTCCATTTCCCCTCTCATGATTAGTCATAATGTCCTGGACTCAGGGACTTGCATCCAGGCTTTTTCCCAAAAAGCTGGCTGATTATGCAGGTGGATTAAACACAGCTGGCTGTAGCAGTTTGTACCTAGAGGGCCACCTCTGCAGCAGAAACAGCTGAACCACAAGTGAAACAGCTCCTGTTTTGCTGTGCTTCGTGGTCTCATTTATCAGAATAAACTGGTGCCAGCAATTTGGTGCTGCTTCACGTGGTTATTCAGGTATTGGTGGTGCACAGACAAGAGATGGAGGCCAGACAGCCTTTAGAAGATGGAGAAGAAGAATGATTAATGGGGAGGAGCCACCTCTGTCTTCAATCCACCCATGCTCCTGAGTGCACATCCCAAATAACAGAGACCTTTGGAAAGCAATCAGACATTATCAGAGGACCCACTCATGCCTTGCTACAGAGCCACTTTTCACCCTGAGCTTCCTCCAAACCTCACAAAGGTGTGTGGAGACCCTGCCAGGTCCCTGGGTACCAGTGGGCTGCAGGAAATGGTCCCCACTCCACAGAGCAGGTGGTCCTTGGCATGCTGGGCTGGTGTGCTGCACCTTTGGAACACCACCTGGCTCTTTGCAGCCTTAGTGGTGATGCCAAGAGATTGCTGTTGCTCTAAACACCCAGAAGAACCCAATCATTATCCTTCCAGAGGGTTTGTTGGGTTTTTGGAGGCTGGCTACATGGCAGCAAGCCCACACTGCCCTCCTTGCACATCCTGAAAATGCTTCATCTGGATGTTTGACGCTCAGGAGAACAAGAATTAAATTTGAACGCTTTAAAAAGAGATCTTTGATTTCCAAGATGAGATGAAGACACTGAGGGACTAAACATGAATTTTCCCCAAAAAATGAACATCTTTTGATCCATGCAACTTTTTTTCTTGTCTCTCTTACAGCCAGCTGTGAAACCTGAATTTTGATCCTAGCTCCAACTGTTGAATGGCATTAGATGATTCATCTCTTCTATTAATACAAAAAAGTAATACCATTTTCTGCTTTGCACATAATGCCTTTTGAGAAATAGATGAAGACATAAGGGATATCGAAGAATTATTTAATCTAAGCTTTTTTCTTCAGCCCTGTGTTTGTCACTCCATTGAATGATTACACTATAGCTCCTACCCTTCCCCAGTTACTCTGGAGACAGTGCACAAAGGCAGGAGCCATCTCGTCCTGCTTCAGTGCCCCTCTCTTAAGGGAGGGGTGTGCATCTTCTATCAAAAAGTAATAAATGTCCTTTGGTATAACGGAGTGAAAAAAAGGAGGGGAAAATCAACAAGCTGGTTTCAATATGCTCTGTTAATAAGCCAAAGCCAGTGTCATAAAAATGCCAGCACCAGCATTGAAAATCGAAGTATAGCCTTAATGATTCAGCTGAAAAATCTAATTTGGTCAAAAAGGTGACTTGGAGGTTTTCCACCCTCTCTGGTCAACGTTCACAGAGTCAAGTGCATAAATACAAACATTCCTGGGAAACTTTGCAATGAATCAATATGCTCTTTGGCAATAAAGATAGAAGAAGTTTTTATCGTTGTGGTGGTTCTTGGCATGTGATGTGGATTTTGCAGCTGAAAGACGATGGCCAATTTTATGGATTTTTGAGCTCTTAGTAGACTGTGAGGACCTTGATAGGGTGGAATCTGAACATGCCATTCCTTCTCCCTTTCCCCTCTGCTATTAAAAAAGGGAGCAATAAATCAAAGATGAATTGATAGAAGTAAAAAGGAGAGTCAAGAGAAATCTTATGGCATTAAACTTTGAGGAAAGATATTTGTAAACCAACTACTTAATTTCAAATATCTCTGTAAAATAATACACCCTCTAGAATTCCCTGAAATCCTGGACCACATGCTGACTTACAGATGCTGGGTGCTGAGGCATTAATTAGTGCTATCAGAGGAGGGCTGATCTCAGCTCACACTAAAGGTACTAAAGTAAAGAATTTTTATAGCAAAATTTTTTACTAATAATAGAGAATTTTGGGTGCTGCCAGTGGGGACAGAATGACATTTTACACAAGCATCTGAGCTTTGTAAGCGCTGTTATAACAATGGTGAATTACGCAGAAAGAAATGTGCGAACTTCCCAGGACTGGGAACAGAAAGTCCTTTCTCCTTTAATGCCTTTCTCTCTGCTGTCAAAGGTTTATCCAGAGCAAGCTGCATTTTTCTCAGCACATTATTATTGTGATTGTTTCCCCAGCACTGACAGCAACCCCAGTACTTTCTCATTATTTGGTAGATGTGCAAGAGCCTGCTCTGTCTCCCATTAAAGTCAATAACTATCTTCCTTAATTAGCATTCAAATTACGATCAGTCTCCTAACATTACTATCAATTAGGCAAGGCACAGCCATGCTCTGTTGTTTGTTTGAATTCTTCAAAATGAGCTGGGTCCACAGAGGCTGGGTGGGATCAGGGGCAGGAGCCAGACCCCATGGATTTGGATTGCATCCACTGATGATCATGGGCTCCAAAATGCTGCTGGAGGAGGGGAAGGAGGCTCTTCTGAAACAACCAACCCAGCACAGCTGGTTTAATTGCCCTGTTCCAATCAAATGAATAACTTGAAAGTGTCAGAAATGAAATTGGATCCATGGAAATGGGACTCTTTCCTCCTTTTTGCTCTGTGCTGGATGCTGAGGGCTGTAGTGACCTTGGCATGCAGTGAACTTTTACCAAGGCCTGGTCTGGGGCCCAGAAATTAAGACACACAGGTTTCCAAGGCCAATTACAGCACATGGGAGTGAAGGATGACTGACTGGGATGCTGCAGCTTGGAAAGCCAGTGCATGATAGTGCTGGGTTTACTCTGCTCCAAGAACAACGTATCAGGGAATTGATGCAGATGTTGAGGAGGCACAAAGGGAGTTTGGAATGATGGATGTGTCATTGTGACTCCTCCAAAGCACCTGCCAAGTGGGACGTGGGACGGTGCAATGCAGGTATGGGGACTGCAGCTTGTGTTTGCTGTGCAAGATTGTTTCTTCAGATTGGGATCAGAGTATTTGCAGTACTTCAGTCAAAAAAAGAAAAAAAAAAAAGAAGAAAGGAAAGAACGAAGGTGTTTTGATGAAGTTAAAGTACAGAACAAACCTGGCTCCCTGATGACTCTACCAAGGTTTGCTGAAAATTAGCTTCTCAGCACATGGTGGTATTTGCTAGCAAAACAGACTAAATTATCTAAACCAAAGCACATGGGGCTGCTATAAACCTCCTATACCCTAGAACAGAAAATTGCTTAGCACTGGCAATTTGCTCCTAACGTCTCTCCCCAGTCTAATAGAGATTATCTGTTGAAAGGTCTGTTTTCTACTGTGAAAACTCAGGCTGCCACCTATCTTCCTCTGTCCCCAAAGCTTATATTACATTTGTACTATTTAAACTCATGACTATTTTTCAGATGACTGTGTTTCACAGCCACGTGGTACATTTGAATTAATTCTGTATTTGGGAGACAGACAGAAACCTGTTCTTTACCCATAATATTGGAGTGAGGAGTATTTCCCCTTGGAGCTCTCTACTTCACCTCCTCTCTCCTTTTTCCTTATCTGAGTTGATAGAAGACCCTCTGGGCAAGGATAGCAGTTGTCCATGTGGAAAAGTGACCTTTTAATCTATATTTTTCACTTGCTTGGATCCAACGAGCATCTGGATGAAGGAGTGCAGCTAGTGCTATGCTGCCAGAGGGTTTTCAAGGACTGCCAGCAGCTGGTCCATGGAGGTAAGACAGGCAACTCCAGACCAGAATGAACCTATTAGCATTAATTAAAAGACAGAAATATCTAAATGTGATGGAGCTTGCCTGTGTTGCTTCTCAAGAGGAATCTCAGTCTTATTTATTAACCTCTTTACTGCATATCAAAGGACAAGCCTCAGCCACCTCAGCACTGTCCAGTGGGAAAACACCAGTAAATATGGACAACCAGGACTTTTCCTGCAGGATACAGAACATGAGCTGCCACAAAATACAAGAATGGTGCCCAGGTACCACTTCAAGTGTTTCAGGCCAAAGGTTGAACAGGGCCCTGAGCAACCTGATCTAGTGGATGGCACCCCTGCCTGGGGCAGAGGGAATGGAACTAGATGATCTTTAAGGTCCCTTCTAACCCAAACCATCCTGTGATTCACCTGGACATTCAGCCAGGACTGCCTGTTGGAGCAGGAGATGGAGATTCGGGAGCAGGAGAGGAAGCAGCAACACTCTCCCCACATCCTCCCCTCCCCGCCTTCCATCTCCCCCTCTCTGCTGTCTTTATGCATTTACATCTCACAACCAGATTTAATTTATCTAGATGAGCCAGCTCAACAAAACTTCAGTTTATTCTCTTAACTGCTGTGATAATCTCACCTCTGCTGCCTTTTGAGAACAGAAAAAGCTGTGCAGCTAAAACAGCCCATTTCAATGGGTATCTTCGTGCTTTTCCAGCTTTCTTTGCTTCACATCACAGAAAACTTCAAACTCCATCTCAGCACCTGAAGTGCTGATTTCAATTTACATTAATTTCAGACATACAAAGTGATTCCCTAATGGCTGAGAACATTGTCAATGCATGTCTTTTTTTGAGGTAAAGAATGAAGAAAAGGGTCTAAAAGTAATCCATATGTTGTACATCATAACAATTCACAATGAAGCAAAAACCCTTAATGTCCCCATGAACGTTCTTGCAATAAAATAATAAAACCCCTTGTTTGGCTGTTAATTCTTGTTTCACACTTTTTATCTGCTGGTCAATTCTCTGAGCAAGATGAGAAAAGTGAACTCTTGGTGCTTGGTGCACAGAAACCATCTCATGAAAGAGAAGACAATTCCCTCTGTAGCCTTGCATAACTCACCTGCCTTGCCCAGGTAAGGTGAGAGATGAGGGGAAACCCTCATCCCCAGCAGGGTTTTCCAGTCGCATCACAAGGTCTGATGGGGAGTCTGCAGAGGAGAACTTCAAAGGCTGGTCACTTAAAAACCAAAATTGTGATACATATTCTGACAGAAAGGTCACAACTCTTTTTCAGCTTGGGAAACTGAAAAATGCCTTTATTTAACAGCAATGTACTTATCCCCCTTGGAATGTGAATGAAGATTAATCCTCAGTCATGCTGGGATAGACTTCGCTTTGAAATGACTGTTATAGTGATTTTAAATTAACATATACAGCATGCAGAGTGAATTCTTTTCCTCTGAGTGTGTCCACTCCAAGCACTTTTTACCACAGTTTAATTGACTGACAATTAATGTAAAGTAGTCACACATTTTTAAGGCCAGTGTAGACACTTTCCCACATAAATCTGCAAGCTGGTTGATAATTAATCTGAAACATGCATGCTCGCCAACCCTAGAGATAGTTTTACCTATCACATACAAGGCACTTGTTACTTATATCTTCATTTATAACAGCTGAGGACCAATGTTTAATTAGTTACATGATATAATTCGTGGACAACTGACTTTCATATAGACAGGGTCTCAAGTGATCTGAGTTATATATTTAGCTTTGCTGTCAGGTTTATAAATCATCTTGGGAAATAATTTGCTCCTTCAAGCTTCTTTTCTGACCTCCTACTTAACACCAACACAAGGCAATGGAAAAATGCTGTATCAGAGGTAAGAGATGCAATTTCTTAATACTGAGTTTGTGGATTTTTTTTCCTAGTCAAGGAAATCTCAAGAAATTTTGTAAAATATTTCTCTCCAAATATTAATTCAACTTGAAGTTATTTGTGACTTTCTTAGAAGCATTTTGAGAAGATCCAGGTTCCTACAAAGCGTGCTGCTGTTCTTGCCTGCACCTGATCACTTGAAGCTGAATGAAGTGAATATACAGGTGCTTTTGCATTTCCCTGACATTTCCCCTTCACTCTGTACACAGACACACGATAATGTCAGGCTCACTACAAGCACAGGATCTGTTTGGTATTTTCACTATTTGCTTCCCTCATCTTGCAGAGATACCCCAACACCTACAGAAACAGCATTAGCTCCCTGTACAAGGGTCCTGCACCTTCATACAGCCCAGCCCTTACAAGGAGCCATCCTGCTTATGGTGGAATGTACCAGGGAATGAGCAGCTCACAGGACATCCAAACCACTCATTCCATGTCTTATTTCCAAGTGAGCACAGCCACCTGCTTACAGCTGCCTAGCGATGAAAACCGTCCAGTCTTCCAGCTAATAACTGTGGTTGAGCCAAGCTAGTCCTTGAAAGAGATAAAACGGAGCTGGCAGAGCCTTCTGCTTTCTGCTGCTACCCACCCACCTCCCAAAGTGCCAATGACTCATGCTTAGATCTTAAACAACAGACTTGTTGCCCAGTGCTGTTGTGACAGATGCTGCCAAAACCATTGGGGCCTCTTTTCTTTGCTGAACCAAAGCAAAATATTTAAGTAAGCGAGACCAAGTGGATTGTTCTGCTCCCAAGTCCTTTGTTGAACTCATTTCCTCAGGACTCGCACCAACGCTTCAATGACTAATTCTGCCGGGCCCACAGAGCCCCCAAACCACAGCGAATGTCTCAAAGGCAGGCAAGCTCAGAGGGATCTGGTGAGCACAGGTTGGACTGGGCAGGATGATCTTCCTGAATCAGTCCCACCAAACATATAGTGGTCATACTGGGGGGCAGTACAGCACCTGAAGCTGATGCTGCAATACAGGCAACAAGGACATTCACAGGCACCCCCATCCCCCAGTTATGAACAATAAAACAGCTGTCACCTTCGCTTGCAGAAATGAGCTTCAGCTTTGTGATTTCCCCCCACAAGCCATCAAAGTCCCTCCAATTCTGTAGATTCTCCTGTGGCTTAAGGATTAGAAACTTCTGCCAGACTGGTTGAAGTAAAGCCCCTCCACAAATATTGAAAGGGTCTTCATCAAAGTCAGTGAGTGCCAGAGCAAAATGGATTCAACTTTAGGGTGAAAAATGGCTTTTATTTTTAAGGAAGGTGGATATTTTCTATTGATTTCTTTTCTTTACTCAGGATTTTGCAGTGAATCCATAAAGCAACTTTCACTGCAATGTTCTTGGAAATAAATGGACCCCATATTATGCACATTCATTTACACCCAGCAGATCTATTTAAAAAGAATAGGAACTGATTGAGTTAGCTTTCTGTAATTGAAAAGGGGCTTGGCTGTACCACTCATTTTGAAAAGTAATTTATCTGCTTGAAAGTTGGATCATCAGCTGTAGTTAAACCTCATTTTGCTTTCAAGCTGCTTGTTTTGTGCTTCCAGTCTAGGCTTTTCCTAAACTCTCCTGAGCTTAAATTTTATCTTAAGCTTGCACAAACTTGAGCAGATTAGATCACAAATAGGGATGAGCCCTGCTGCTAGTCCAGTCTAACCACTACCTCAGTCCCTGACCTGTGGCAGTGGATGGTGGGATGACCAGGGCAGCTCCTGGGAAACAGCCCTTAGTAAACAAGTGACACCAACATGGAGCAAAAGCTGCAAGGAATTCTGGTTTTTTAGTGGGGATGCTTATTAAATAATTATGCCTGTGGAACCTACAGCCTTCCACATCCTGTTGCTCTTTCGGTCTCCTATCTTGGCATCTACACAAACTATGTGAAGAGGTAGAATAGCTTTTGAACTTGAAAAATCCCTCTCTCCATTGTTTTCTTACAGAGGTGTAGCATCCCCAAATCTTTCACTACCATTAACCATCTGTGTCTCCTTGCTGAGTTTTATTCTCCACCACCACCACAGGTCTTGGATGTTGGCTATCCTACTGCCCACTTGCTTCACTTTGATGTCTACCCTCTCAGATAGAGGTTAATCCTCAGGAAAAAAATCTCCCAAAGGATCCTCTTTCCTTTCCTCCTACTCACATGAATTAGCAGGCAGTTCCAGAGAGCAGGGCTGGGAGGAGAGCGGGTCAGTGCTCAGGGCATATCCCCAAGCCCCTGTAACAGAGAGAGGAGCTGAGAGCTCAGCACTCCAGAGATACTTTGATGTCAGAAGACCATCAGCTCTTTGTTTCCACTCCCCTCAGCTCTGGCTGGCACCAAGGGATGTGGGATGCTTGCTTTAGTCAGACCTGTCCCTCGGTGAGAGCAAAGCTCAGCAAGGGCCCTGGTCTGTAACTCCAGAGGAAGGTCGGAGTACCCCAAGGGTGCAGCAGTCTGCAGGCACAGCTCAGACCCCGGTCACACCAGCAGAGAGTGCTGGGGAAGTCAGTGTCACCCACCTGGACAAGGAGCTGAGATGTTGCTGCTCAAGCTTTTGAGGCACACACATCATTTTGTGAGTGAGGAAGCAGGAAAAGAAATTGTGAGAACATCCTCAGCCCAGTGACTTAGAGTAGTCCCTTGAGTGAAGTCAATGCAATCCACGATACCTGTGGATCAGGATGAACAGAACCAAACAAGCAGCTGCTATGTTAGCGTCTCCTTACTTGCAGAGAGGGTTGCAAAGCATGACTGCAAGGTGCAGTGAAGCTGCTCAGCCCACAGCACCCATGCTGGGTCCACGTCCAAGGGCTCTCCTGAGGATCCTGGCTGAGATCTAGAAGAGATGCTGACCACAGACAGGGGGTGTGCTGCCAGGCCCTGACAGTGTTTTTCCTGATTTGTAGCCTTGACAGAGGAAAAACATTCCGAAATCAATATTAGTGGATTTTAAATTAAGTACTAAATTATCTCACCTTCAGTCACATGGATTTACTCTAGAATGATTCCTACAAAAAATATACTGGTTTTCGATGGAAATACACGGTGAGTACAGCACACCATGTGTTAAAAAAAAAAAACAACCAAAAAAGCAACCAAACAAATGAGCAGCAATTCCCTCTGCCTCCCCAAATCTACGTAGAGACATCCAAATCTACCTCACACAGAGTGACTGGTGAAAATATCATGATACAACATTATTTGGGGAATAAACCCCTCTGCACTACTGCTGCAAGAGGCAGATACAATAATGATACATAACTCTGGTGAGCTTATAAATATATGGATAGAGAATGAACTGCAAGCTGTTTTTCATCTTGGCTATAGGTGCAGGTGCCAGTAGCTCTAATCAATGTACACTTACGTATTAGTGCAATGTGAGTGACTCTTTTTTATAGCAGAAAAAAAGTCTCTTTTATTTTTTGTCATAGAAAAACAGCAATATAAATACTTCATCATTTCAGCCACAGCTGCTCTGTGGCTCTTGTGCTGAATTCTAAGAGATAGTAAAACCCATAATCATTTCCCTCTTCTGCAGTTTGTAGCCAAAACATAATTACAGCAAAACACCAAGCTTTGCAAAATGCAGGAGGTGAAATTGTGACCCCCAGGATAAGAGGGGGACAGGGATGAACTTGGGAGTGGCACTATCTTCCATAGAGCTGAGTGTGCTAGGGGAGCAGAACCTGGACCATGGGCAAATATCATTGTGCTCCTAAACAAATCCCACTCACCAAGACCAGAAACAGTCAGAGACCCAAGGATGGAGCTGAAATACACCAGCTGGGGCAATGGTCAGGGGGATGTGTGGGGATGGGGTGCCAGGTGAAGGTGATTAAGGCCTGTTGGTGCACTCAGGGTTCCACCCTGTAAAAGTATGAGAGGTAGCAGCAAGCTTTGGAAGGTTTCAGTTTTGGCTGTTGTGTGTGCCTTGTTTTTCATGACCAGTGGTGCTCCTCAGGTATGTACCATGTTCCCAGCAAGGGGAAGGGAGCTTGGAGTTCCGAGTGTGCTTCACCTGGTACTCTTTATGGTGCTGTGCCACGACTGTGATCAGAGGTGGGGCTGCAGGAGGAAAAGATCTATTGATAATGCATCAGGAAAGATGAATTTCTTAATAAATTGTTCTAGCTATAGGCTGCTGGTTTGGCTAAACCAGCAATTGCAATTTAGATAAGGATGTCCTAGCCAGCCTGGTGGGTGGTCAGGCAGTCCAGAGCTGCTCCTTGGAGTGTCAGATGTGCTTACTAATGAAGAAGGTAATGGATGGGTCACAATCTGCCTGTCAATGGCCTTTTGTTAGTTGTATCTGGCTGTATCCGAGTGCTCTGAGGAGGTGTGGTCCTGCTAGAGCTGTAGGGACAGCTCTGGGAGTAGGGAGGCTGTGGCTGTCATGTACACTGGGCTGTCTGTGGGGCTGTGGGCAGCTTCTTGTAGGACATCACTGGCCCTATCCCAGCTTGGCCTGAGTCAGATACTCAGCCCTTGTGTTCTTTCTCTTGCACTCTCTTTACACTTCACGTGGCAAATAGCTCCCACCAGTGAAAATCAGAAAATTTTTGGTCATGAGCACAGTTATAGACATGTTAATTCTACCTTAAAGAGATTTAGAGAGGGTCAAACTCCATACCCTGATGCATACATTGTATTTAGTAATTAATAGCTCTTATCGTGGCAAGTTCTGCTTTAAAAATAGTTCACAATTTCCCCTGGACTACAGAAGGAAAAAGTCATTCTTAAGCAATGTGTGACAGAGAAGCCTATGGATTTCCTACCCCTTCTGAAAGCTGGGTGGGGAGCCCTATCCCAAGGAGACTTGGAGGGGGGAATCTGGAGAGACAAAGCCAGAGAGAGGAAGAAAAGTCTCACAGCAATGAAATATTCACCCCTTTCTAAAACAATACCTAAATTCATTTAGCATTCCAACTGGATAGGTATTGAAAGATACCCCTAGGGAGGAGAAATGTTGAAGGACAAAAGGAACAGAAGATGAAGTTTCACTTTGGCTTGAAACAACACACTGTGAAGGGTGCAGGAAGGCTGGCAATGCCACCAGGGTTTGTCCCTGTCCCTCTGGCCTTGGTGGTGATGTTTCTGGAGCCCTTTGATACAGGGGTCACTAGCACACCTGGCTATTATTTTTAGCTCAAAAAAAGAAAATTTGGTGTGCTGAATGTGGAAATGAGGGTGGGTTTTACAACACAAGAAACCTGTCTCACACCTTGCCCTGCATAGCCTGGGACATCATCAGAGGGTTCTCTGAGTGGTGTCTTTCCCAATGACTGAAAAATATCAGCATCTCTGTGGAGTATCCACAGTGCTTTGGTGAGCAGCCCAGTCCAAGGAGACAAGCAAAGAATAGAAATGGACATTTATTTCTTCATTTTTCTATTAATTCAGCTTGAAAATGCAATAAGGGGAGGGTCACCCACTGTGGGCTGTGCTGGTGGTGTCAGGGTGGTGCGTGGCTGGGGTGCAGTGTGTGTGAGGAAGGAGCCCCCTCCCCCTGACTGTGCTGCAGGAGCCCGTGACACGCTCCGCACGCATCACCAAATTACACACACATCTGTTCCAGCACCAATTAGTCATGTGATGTTTGAAACATCAAATATTCTTTCCCTGCTTATCAACACTGTAATTATGGCCTGTCAGGGTTTTATTCTCCTCTTAAAATAAACACCCAAGTGTTCGTGTTAACTCTTCAGCTCTCTGGGGCTGTGGGATTCCACAGCAGCTCATGGGGTGAGTGGGGACCGTGGGGCTCCTGTTGAGGGGCAAAAATGGGGGACAAGGGCAGCAGCTTGTAAAGGGCAGGGTACTGAGGTACTGAGGCCAGGCCGAGAACCAAAGCTCTCAGTTATCTACTCTAAGGCTTTAATGTCACCTTTTGGTGTGCATGTGATGTTATGAACACACTGCAGCTACCTTGGGCAGGGTAAAGTTTTGAAGCATCCTGGGCAGAATTGCTGGTAGTTTGTTTGGGAACCCCTTCTTTCCCATGAGACGTGTTTTTGTTTGTTTTTTTTTCTATGTAATCAAAATTTTGCAAGAAAGAAACACATTTTCAGGGAGTTAATTTTCATTTCATTTATTAAAGGATGGTTTACTTTTGATCCGTTAGCCAAAGATATTCTTGCTTTCAGTTTACAAAAAGGGGATGAAAACCAAAAATTTAAGTGTTTTCTTTGGCACAAAGGAAATTTATTTCTGCAGTTTCACCCAGGAAACCTGGGGTGAAATTTGCTTTGTTTTCTCAGTTGCCTGAACCTGTGCCGGTGCCAGCTGATGTTGGGTGGGCAGCATGGGGCACACTGCAGAATCTTTTGCCTGGACAGGTGTTGCGGAGCCTTTGTTTCATTTTGGAGGCCAGACAGGTCCTGTATGCTGGTCTGCACGACTCACAGCTGCTCCTGCCCTCCTCAAGCATTTGCCACTGGGATAGGTGTTGTGAAGGCAAAGAAGCCTTGAGGTGCTTTGGGGTCACAGGGGGGAGAGGTCAAGCTTTGCAGAAGTATATGCAGTAGCTCAACACTGCTGTGAGCTGAATTGTTCAGACACAGATGATCTGGGTCATCTCTCCCAGGCCACTTCTGTATTTCTATGGGATGAGCTTGGCAGCCAGTGCTCAAGAAAGATCCTTGGGTGTGTTGGGTCAGGAGCAAGGGGCACTGGCACAGCCAGTCCTGGGAAATCTGCCCTGTTCTCACCTTGGGAGGTGCTGGGGTTTCTGGCTGTTATTTGGGCTTTGAATTCACCACCAAATTCACCTCAAAGTAAGTAAATGGGCAGAAAGGCTACAGGAGAGGTCACGTATGTGCATTAGTTCCAAGGCACAGACCTGACTCTCTTCTCCCCTTCTCTGTGACCTTACTTTCTCCACTATTCACACCTCTGTCTTCACTATGCAGTGTTTTGTTTGGAAACTTGAATCTATATAGCACACTGCAGTTAATGGTAATGACATGCAAGCTTGGGTTTTTTTATTATTCTCTATTGCTGCTTAATGACCTAAACATCTTGAACACTTTTGATAAGTTGACTGAGGTGTATAGATTAAATTCCTGGAGTTTCTGCTGTGAAGGGCTCGTAGCAATGAGCAATGTCACAGCTAATCTGCAGCTCTCTGGGCCTGGGACATGCTGCAGCAATGTGGGGAACCACAGCCCAGCTCACATGGAAATCCTGCCTTATTGATGCTGCTCCAATATCTCCTCTGCAGCAAATGTCAATGTCAAGCAGAGAAGAAAGGTGGTGGGATTGACTTGGACTAAGAGAAGCTCAGTCTGTGTCCCAGCCTGCTCTTTATGGGTGTCACATGGGACATTCATTACCCAATTTTATCTCACCCTTGGGGTTACTTATTTCTTGAAGGGCAAAGCTTGCTGCTGATTTTCATCTTGAATGACAGTTCTAATCCAGTGCAACATTCCAACTGTTTAGGCATAGTTGTTCAACTTGCACTTTTGCAACCATCTTTCAAACAAAAATATTATTAGTTATAAGAATACTTTAGGAATTTATATTTTCAAACAATTCTTTTCCCACTATTCATTATTTTGCCTTTGGAGGATAATGTTTGTAAAATCTGCATTTCCTCCAGGAGCTGTGCTGGCTGCTGCCTCCCACTGGCTATGGTTTGGGTTTGGAAGGCAGGTTCTTGCACAGGGCTTTGTGCTGAGCTGGTCAGGTTAGCTGAGTTGACTCTCACAGGTCCCTCACAGCCCCTGCTCTGCTCAGTGGCAGCAACGTGGCAGATGCAAACACAGCTGGAATCCAGAGGCTGAGGGGGATGCTGCTAATGAGTGGTATCAACCCACATGGTGCCTTGGCACAGACTGGCAGGCACAGCCCTAACAATTCAGCTGTTTAGCAAACGTTTGTGTGATTTGGAAGGGCTAAATACTATAAGCGGCTTAAGCGCAAGCCCTAAAAACGCTGCTGTAACATGTGTCTGCTCTTCTGGGCTCTTCAGGGACCTGAGTTTTCTATGCACATGGTACTCCTATGGCAATTTAGCGAGGCAGAATGGGCCCAAAGCTGCCTGATGGCCCAAGTTCACACTGCAGCATGAGCTGAGCATGGCAGCCCATGTTTTGAAACACAGAAGTTATGTCTCTGAACAGACACAGGCAAACTGGGACTCCAAGAGCATCTGGGTTGAAACTGTGTCTCTGTAACCTATTACCCATGACTGAGGACAGTGTGCCTCAGTTTCCCCTCTTGCACAGGCCAGCTCAGCTCTCTGTCAGGTGCTGGGATGTGCTGCTCTGCCCCTCATATCCTTGCAGCACCCATCTCCAGCCCTGGCCTGCTCACCAGGACCCTCAGGTAGTTGAAACAACCCAGTTCATCTTCAGCTTTCCAGCCCAAGCCATTACTCAGCCTCGGAGTTCTCTCCCTGCTGAGCTGTTACTGCTGCAGGTTCTGCTCCACACCAAAACCAATTGCCCTTGGCAAATCTGAGTGAGAATCCTTCATGTCTCCCAGGCCAAACACAACAGTCATTTCCCCGCTCTCCCTCTCCACTGTGTTTTTGCTCTGTAATTCTCACATCCTCAGAGGCTTCGACTTTCCAAATTCTTACCTTGTGCCCGACAGCAGAGCTGTGTGTTCTGGGGTGCTCAGAGTGTGAAATACCTGCTCTGAGTGTAGCAGCTGGAGCCTGGATTGTGTTGCTCTGCACAATGGTCTGGTTTGTGGTTTCTTTTAACATGATGTTGCAGCTTAGTGCAAATGCCACATGTGGGTGATGACTCATTTTGGTACCAAAATGACATTTGATATTTTTACAAGAGAAAATAAATGAAAGTGAGAAATGTGTTACTTTAAATTTCAAAGGGAAAATCCTCCTCTGAAGAGATCAAATGCCTTTTTTGTATCTTTTAAGATAAAATGTTATCGATACTGTCACAACCCGCCACTGGAAATTTTTGGGATAGGAAATACTATTATCTGACACAAAAGTATTTTGCTGAAAAATCAGTTGTTCTGCTTCTGTGAGAAATGTCTGACACCTGTAGAAAGATGTGTTACTAGGAAAGACTTTCAATGGTTGCACATGAGGGCACAGCTGCTTTTGACTTGCCCAAGTGATCCTGGCCGAGGTGAAGGGTGCAATCCTGCACAAGCAGCGTGTGGCACCTGGAGGAGGTGGAGGTCAGTGTTGCTGGGTCACTTGTTGCCATGCTCTGCTGTCACCTTGCTCATTCTTTGAGCTTTTGTAGCCCTGTGGTTTCAAACAGGAGAACTCCCCCTTGCCCAATCCCTGCTCAGAGCACTAAGTTTGGACAGCAAATTTTTTGTTGTTGTGCAAGAGCCACGTAAATGTCAATACTCAGAAGCCTGGCTCATCTAGTACAAACCACTCCAGCTCTCCATGCCCTTAGTCCTGTCCTTGCTGGTGCCCAGGGCTGGTGCAGGGCTGATGTGCCATCAGCA
This sequence comes from Anabacerthia variegaticeps, assembly GCA_035583185.1. Taxonomy (NCBI): domain Eukaryota; kingdom Metazoa; phylum Chordata; class Aves; order Passeriformes; family Furnariidae; genus Anabacerthia; species Anabacerthia variegaticeps. The sequence continues at coordinate 6,659,011 of JAWWEW010000012.1, read as the reverse complement.
GCTGCCAGAGGTGTCAGGGTGGCTCAGCTATGAACCCAGCTCTGAATGTTCTTGCTCACAAATTCCCAGTCCAGCCTGGCAGAGCTGGAGCTTGTAGCTGCTGGTGGGTGCTCAGATACCCAAGGACAGCAAGGATGCTGTTATCAGCTCTTGTCCCTTACAAACCCTTACAGGCAAACTTGCACTGGCAGGTATACAATTAACCTTGCTAATCAGCAGCTCTCTGTGGAAGGAAGTGTACTGCTCCTGCAGAGAATTCATTTTTTACTTCAGGTTGATTGATATTCGTGTACTTCAATATTTTAGCATTCCTCTGCTAAGAGTATCAGTTCAGGCTGGAGCAGGAGGGATTTTTCTCTCCTAAAGCAAGGCAGAATTGCTTTGTGGAAGCTGGTACCTCCCTGCAAGTCTGATCTGGGCTGGGAGCTGATGGAATGCTTAATAACACTTAAGGAAATACAGGAAAGGAAAGAAAGGGACCAAAATCTACAGGGGAAAACATCAAATGAACTAAAGTAGCTGAGACAAAATTAGGATTCAAAGTGGGATTTTGTGGATCCCAAGAGGCTGGTTGCATTGTACTGTCAGCTGGTGCCATGGGCCTCAGTCTAATGTGGATCTTGCTAATGTGGTACTTAAAACTCAAACTGAGCTGGAGAGTGTTGGTGTCTGTCCCAAATGAACAGAGCAGTCCTGACTGTCAGAGCAGGTAGGAAAAGCCTGGATTTCAGCTAATAATTGCCAAAGATGTTGTATGAAGGAGTGGATGCTGCCTGGTGACACAGGCTGTGGCCTGAGAGATGTTCATACTCTCTATTTAATGAAATCATCACTCCTTATAATATACTTTTCCCTAGCTGAATTTGTCAGTTTAAACAGCTCAATTAAAAGGCCAGCAAAAAGTCCTTAAGGGCACTGCTTTTCATCACTGGTGAGAAGATGAATGCTGTACAAACAGATTGCAGAGATATGACAAATAGCACTGCAAATAAACCCTCAAAATTAAAAGGAATGGGAAAATTTCCCAAGAAAATATCTGCATCTTCTCTATGTGTTACCCCAGCTAGGCCTGGCATGATGACACAACCCCCTACACCCTGGATCTGCTCCCGGCTGATGGGTTGAAATTGCTTCCTTGTGCATCATACAGGGAGTTTGTGGTTGTACCCTCTGCAGTTCCCATCCTGCAGAGATTCCTCCCTGGACAAAATTGTTCAGAGACCCAACCAGTCCCATGCTCCAGGCTGCAGAGAGGTTTCTTTTTCTTTTCTGATTTTTATGGAAAAATCAGACCTAGTTACCACTGAGGCTTGTGCTTACTTTGGTAACTGTAAGGCACGTTCATCTGTGTGTGTCAAGGCTCAGCTGTACTCAGCTCTACAAAACAAGAGCAGAAGATATTGTTGTGCCCAAAGAGCTCGTGGTCTACAAGGGACCTCCTGGATGGACATCACTGGGCATGGGGAGCCAATGATACTGGTTATCATGGGAGAGGCCAAAACTTTGCTGGAGGAGAATTTTCACTGACCTATGAAAGAGTGGTCTTGGGGCTCCCATGACATTTTGCTGGATTTATTCTTTCTGGGCTTCTGCTTCCTTCTTTTTAGAACAGTGCCCTGAAGCACAAAGCCAGCAGCAGGGCTTGCATTATTGGAGCACCCCAAGCCCCACTGCAGTCACACATGGAAGGTGAGGCTCAGGCCCAGCTTGAAACCCACAGTCAGGGGGACACAGGAAAGTTCTGAGCTGCTCCACAGTCCCCATCTTGACTGTCTCATCTTCCATAGAAACAAGTAATATTGAGAAGGTATATGTAATGTTTATTTTTTTTTTCAGTTAAAAAAGATTAAGTATTTGCAACTTGCATATGCTTATTTGCTTCCCAAGAAACAGGAGACAGTGCAAATGTGTTATGCATTGAGATTGCATTAATTTTTTATATTTCCTGTGCTGGAGATATTCTGGAGTCAGTGAGCAGGAACTTCGCCAGATTCAAACCAAATGTTAAAAAAATTGATGAAGTCACTGAAAACAAAGCCCAGTGAGAAAGTCTGTTCCCCTGTGTCTGCTGTCCATGATGCAGTAGTCACCAAGGGGAAAAATTTGAAACAACTCAGGTAAGTCAATTAGTTTTGCTTCATTTCTTCCTGATTGTTGCTTTGCCTTATCACGTTCCACCACATTTTGCTAGAACAGGGGGATGTGCACCAGGGCTGCTGCTGGTTGACAACTGATGGTAAATCCAGGTGGACACTCATGGCTTATGTGGGAATTGTCTGGGAAGAATTGTATGTGAGAGGATCAGGATTTGCTCTATCTGTGAGGCTGATGGGTTCTGACCAGTTTCAACCTTTTCAAGTGCACAGACATCTTGATCTTTGGCTGGCATATGGAAAGGCCGGGAGGAACTGGTGGAACATGGTCTCTGGTGGCTGTAGAGTCTCTGAAAATCATTAGATTTTCATTTTATTTGAGGAATAGCCAGAGCAAGGGGTTTCAGGGAAAGTCTGTTTGCCAGTCTGATTCTTGTCTATGTTGAACCCTGCTGCCAGGGCACTGTAGGGGAGCTGGTGGAGACTTCTGTCCTGCAGCACTTTCCTGGAGTTTATAACACAATGGGGTTCAAAAACTAAAATTTAATTGGCCTTGCTTCCCAGGGGTCAGAAGTCTGGACGTGATCAATTTAGTGGTGTCAAAATGTTTCCTTCACATTGTTTTCAGCAGTAAGATGACCTGCTTGGGCTGTGCCCTGCTCAGAGCAGAACCCAGTATTTGCATTGCACCAGCCCAGCAGTTTCACCAGTGCTTGGCAGAGTTGAACAGGAAAAGGATCCACGGGATTTTGGGGAAATGAAGGCTCTCCATCAGTCTCTCTTAATTTAATCCTCCCCACCCTCACAGATATCCCAGCACTGTTCTCCTCTGAAGGACATCAGGCATGTCATCCTCTCCCATCCTTCCTCTGACTATATGGTGCTGTGGCTGTGACCCTACCCTGGGTACCAGAGCCTCCTAGCTAACTTTGCCTGATCCTCTGCTGTGGAAAACCAGCTTAATCTGAGTGTCTGCTGGTGTCCATCTCTGAGCTGGGCTGCTCAGACTTGCATGGCTATCTCTGGGTGGAGCTGCTTCTGACTTTTCCTCCATAACAATTCTGCTGGCAGAGCAGCATTTGGCAGGGGTGCAATAAAGGATTGAGGGCATACATTGAATGACAAGGGTTAAAAAAATATGTTGAAGAACAACTCGTTAAAGGTCATTCATTAGGGGCAGAGCCAGGGGTCCTGTGGAAAATGGTATATCACTGTGTAGTTAGAGTGTATCATAATGCATGTATATAAGCAGCTCAGCATGGAGACTATTCAGACAGCTCTATTTCTGGCAATCTGTAACTTTGGAGTGCTTGTTTTGCAACCTGAATAATGTTCTTTTAAGTATAGAGTTTGGGTTTGTTTTTTTTGTTTTTTTTAGGATGTAATTATAATCTTGTTCTACATAATTTAACAGCATCAGGGCAGGAGATTCTTATCCAAGGCTGGAAGTAATTGTCAGGCTAGTACTGAACAGTCAAGGGATTTGAGGGAAGGACAGGGCTGTGCATTTTCCAGTCACAGAGTGGAGAAGAGGACAAGCCCATCCATGGGTGTGCACACAGAATCTCTGCAGCGGGCAGGATGCCTAGTGAGCTTGGGACACATGAGGGGTAAAGATCATCACCAAGATGTCTGCATCACAGATGTAGAAGAAATGAAGTGACATTTGGGACTTACTCAGTGTCACAGCCATGGTGGCATGCCCAGGATGAACTACTACCTCCTGCCCTGCTCTTGGTGTGAGGTGTGGAAGCTTTGAGGGTTATCTCAGGCATGGGGCAGCAGGGTTTGGGAACTGGGGATGTGGTTCAGCTCTGCAGAGGTGTTACTGTCCAGTGACTGCATGAGAGAGCCCTGGGTGCTCCTTCCTCACTGTCCTCTCTGGGAGCCTCGAGTCATCTGTGGTGATGGATCCACAGCAAGCTGGTGCTGGTGATGGCCAAACTCAAAGGGCTGCTGACACCAAAGCCTCCTTGCTCAAGCATCTGAGTTTGGGTTAGTGCTGATTCAGTTCACACAGCTCTGATGATGGGAAGTAGATGGCATTTTGGCTTTGCTTCTTCTGCTTTCCTGTGTGTGTTGATCAGCATGGCCAAATTCTCTGGAGAGAGGCCAGAAAGGGTGGAAGGGGACTATTGAAAGGTACAAGGGAACAACCAATTTCTTAGATCATTAATTTGCTATTTGCAGCCAAAATGTTGTTGGCTCAAGATGGACTGCCAGAGACAGAAGTGGAAATCTGGGACTGCAGATGTTTTCTCTTCTTAAGGTGACTGCTGAGAAGCAGAGTTAATGACAGGACATTGGAAAACTAGGGGCAGTGAGTGTCTCCCAAATTCCTGTGCACAAACCATGTCTACAGAGCCATGGACACTCAGATCAGGCACCATGTGCAGCTGGGGCAGGAACACTTGAAACTGCCTGATCTCCCTGGTGCCCCTCTGCAATATGGGCTGCAGTCCCTCCCTTCTGGCTCCTGTCTCAAGATTAACCTCCTGGTTGAAGTTATCATGTAAAGCCTCCTGGTTTTGACAGGAGAGGACCTGAATTCCGTCTAATGCCAGTTCTAATTGTGGTGCTTCTTACCATGGGGAAAGCCTCCTGGATAGCTCTGCCAGCTCTGCTTTGTGTCTTCCATAGGATGCTTTGAGTTAAAAGAATGAAAAATGGAGTGTGGTGGAGCATTAGCAGAAAATCAGGTTTTTAAATGAGGTTAATCAAATTCTCCACTCACAGCCAACTCCATCACTGTTTCTGACTTGATTTGTGTTCATTTCACAAGACCTGTACTTGGAGCACTTGCCTACCAGGTGTTGGGATGTCCAACCCCCTGCTCAAGCATGGTCCCCTACAGCACATTACTCAGGATTGTGTCCAGATGGCTTTTGAATGCTTCACTTTTAGTACTGAATACTCAAAACTTTTAGCATCTGGTTCAGTGGGACTAGTAAACTGCTACTCCTTGGGAAGCAGAGATTTGTGAAGGGCTCTGTGTTGTGTCCACAAAATGAACACCCGAGTGTTACATTCAAGCACAAAGATGTAACACAAAGAGTGAGGTCCCTGAATGCCTCATGCCCTGAGAAACCCTTGTGCAGGAGCAGAGTATCCTCATTTCTGCTGAGCAAAGCAGAACATCTCGTTTACTCATATTTGCTGTTTGTCTTTCCCGCTTCTTCTTTGCGGCTGTTTAATAGAAACCTTGGACTAATGGCACTTTCCCATGACAGTTTGCATGCTATGAAATAACTCGCTTTGTGACAGGTTTCCTGGCCTGTTTCATGATCTGGTGGGACAAAATGTCTAATACTTGGAGGCTGAGACCCAGCAACTCCTGTGCAGGTTGGGACCCAGTGTGTGCTGGGGAGGAAAGAGAATGGCCAGCACAGGGGATGTGCTGCTGCAGGTACAAACTCACTTTCCCGATGTCTTTGAGCATATGGTGAAGTGGTGCTGAGGAAATGGCAAGTAATTACACCTAGACTCCCTGTGTGTCAGGTTTTGCAGCCTCTGCAGTGTTCACAACCTCCCGTTGCATTGTTCAGCTGTCTTGCTGCATTAATGGCTTTGAACTCTTGCTTGTAAGGGGAGTGATTAAGGTGTTGCTGCTTAGTCATCAGACTTTACTTCCTACTTAATGTGTGATGAATATAACGGAGTGTGTGTGGTGACTGAAGCTGTAAGTGCCTTCCATGTGTAAGGGTTTCAAGGTGCTCTTCCTTTTTGCCTACTTGATTTTGGGTTCTGAGCTGCTTGGCATGTGTATGGGATTAAAAATGAAAATCGTCAAAATATGCTGCAAACTGAAAAACCTGAAAAAAATTAAAGTTGGGTTGATAAAATTAATAAGGTGGGATAGTGATAGATCACTCCAGGTTCACATTTTGTTTGTATGTTTTACCAAATTTTGGAAAAAATGGTAGACTAGAAATGGTGTCTTTAAAAGTGAAGCTAGTTTTGGGTATAATGAATGGCAAAAATGTTGTTTCAGCAGTTTTCTAACAATTTTTTTTCCTGAAATGTATAGAAAATTGAGGACACTATTGAATAAAAAAAGTCATACTTTTTTTTTGCAACCTATTGCAGTGGCTGATCCTGCTGGGCTGTTCTGGAGTGGATGTACATAAATTTCTATGTTGCCCTAAATCTGACCTGCCTGACTGTCTCTGCAGATACTTCCAACTCTCACTTGCTTTTCTTGAACTTCCAAAGCTAACAAACCTTTTCTGTGTGTTGGATGAGAAAGGTGATTCCCCATCACTGTTCGTGTGTTTTATGAGTCATTTGCTGAGCTTCTGCCTGGAAATGGCCATGTTTCAGTAGAGCCTTTACAGCATTTTAGAATAAGTGTCTCTTACCCTCTCTATTACAATAGAATCACTAGGCAATGAAACTCACTAAATTCTCACCTAAATAAACATAGTTCAGTTAAAAATAAATACCAGCTCTTTCTATGAAAGTGGAGAACTATAAAAAGTACCCAGGCTGTATGGAGTGCTCTGCCAATGTTAACACATTTCTTTTCAGTGTTTGGAGAAATTTGATTAATTTAAAAAATCCTGGTGTGAATTTACCTGTCAGCATTGCTGGTTTTCTTTAAAAAAATTATATCGGAAGGATGTAGCAGTCCTCTCTATGAAATGAGGTTTATTTTGCATTCAACAGCTGCAGATTAGGAACAAAAAGAGACTTGTTAGGGCAGTGGCACATGGCCAGAGGCAGGGCAACTTTGCCAGGCAGTGAGGACAGCACCCGCCCCTCCGGGTTCTTAAATGGGACTGACCAATATGCAAGAGAGGACATAGCTTGGGAGACCCAACTCATGATGGGCCAAGAGCTGTGGTGGCCACACTCCTGGGGCTAACAGGGCATGGAATCAAGTCACCCAGGAGTTCTGCCTGCAGGGTCCTCCCTAATTTACAACAACTCAGATAATTAAATCACTTGGCCTGACTGCTCCATTTTGTGTAAATAAATAAATAAAAATTAAGGTGGCTTAATTTAAAATGCACAGAGTACGTGCACATGAGCATCTCCGTGCAGCAGCAGCAGCATCTTCTGCAGGGATGCCTCTGCACCAGAGAGGAGCTGGTGTGTGGTGGCTGCTGCCCAACCCAGGTTATGAAAAACACTCCTTTCCTCCTTCCTAGTGCCTAATTCACTAGCTCTTATACTCTTTGAGGTAGGTGCTGTGCTTTGATTTACTCATAGTGTTGATCCCTGAGATGAGCCTGGCTGGGGCTGCTGCTGGTTATGCCCATGTGATGGATTCTGCACTTCACCAGTGGAAGACTGGTCAACCTCACAGAAAAGAAAGAAAAAGGTTCAAAACATTCAGTGAACTGAGCTATTGCTGATAGTTTTGTTTCACATTGGAGGAAGTATTATACTTATTTTTCAAGTTTTTCTAATAAAAGAACCCTTCCACACCGCTGGATTTTAAAAGGCAACACCAACTCACACTGGAAAATGGGAACATCTTGTTTTCAAAACACTGAAACAGAATAATTGCTGTTTATCCCTGCTTTTCACTCTTTCCTGCACAACAAAAACCATTTTGCAAAGCTTGTATCCAGTTGTGAGATGTTTGGGCACACCACAAGCTGTGCGTGGTTTTCTTCTGCAAAATTGAGTGCTGGGAAGTGACAAGTGTTCAGTGGAGCAGAAAAGTGAGGGTTTTTTCCCAGATCTTTGATGGATGATGAGCAGTACAGCACCTAATGGAAAACTGATGCTACTGTGCTGAGATGCTGAGTCTAGGGAAAAATTGTGTTTCTGCAAAGATATTGGTTCAATCCCCTTGAATGGCTGCAGCTAGTTTAATAAGGGCATGACTGTATGAGAAGAGAAATTAGCTGAGCAATTTTTAACGTATTACCTTGAAATTGCCATTCTCTTTAGAGGTTATACTAGTGCAGTTGTACTGCTCTAAGGTCACAGCTTATAGTCAAAAAAGTACAGGAATCCTCTTGGACCAGGTTTGCACCAGCCAGTTATTTCTCAGCAGCTTCTTTCATAGAACTCTTCCATGGCTGCTGATGATGATAGAGATGAAGAAGCAAAGCCTGCAGCATCCCCAGCCTTGTCTCAGGACTTTGGGACTTCGCTCTATTCAGGTAGGAAATAACTGCCTTTGTGTCTTCTCCAGATGTTTGGGCTCTTCTGTTTCTTGAGCCCTCTCTCCTTCCTGTATTTACCCCAATTCACAACTGGAGATATCTGCACTTCCACTCTGGAAACATTTTGTGAGATAAAGTGACATATTCTCAATTAGGAGAACTAAATCAAAATAAACTCTCTGTTGCCCTAGCTTGTGACGTTTAGTAAATCTGCTGCAAGGTGCCAAGTTTCGGAGTATTACAGCAGGGTTGTTCACACTTCAGCTTCAGATTTAGATGTTCTAGAATAGAAATAAGGCCTGACATAAATAATCTAATTAAGAAAATAACAACCAGTAAGAGGCCATGTGAATTTGGTACGTGGAATACTTAGGCATACCATAAATTCCACAAGGGTGCCTGTTAAAGGCTTCTGATGCCTGTGAATACTGCACAGTCTTTTTCATATTGCACTTCTCCATTCTGGGGTTTTCCAGCACTGGTTGTTCCCTGCTGTCCCAAATGCCCAGCTGGTATATCAAGAGGTGAAACATTTGTGCTGGGTGGAGTTGAAACCAGTCTTGGAAATGGGGTAGATTTGCCCAATTGCTGAATTTCACTACCGTGCTTTTCTCATTCATTTGAGCTGCCTACAGGAACATCAATTCCTTTTGCAGGGGTTAAACGTGACATTAAAGTGGAGCAGGGAAGAAAATAGCTCAGGGTAACATCCTCACTGAAGCACCACCTCTCTTTGGGGCAGCAGGAGTTGTCAAAACTCACGTTTGCAATGCTGATGCTTCAGTAGGGGGTTGACTGTGCCAGGGATCAGATGGATAATTCCCTTCAGAATTATTGTTTTACCTCACTCCCTCCAATTACTTGAGTTGTTTTGCTATCCCACAGATCTCTCCCTTAATGTCAACAAAATGATTATAGCCTGCAACAGCGTCAAGATGTTTCACCCACATGAGCTCTGCTGAAATGTTTTATGGCGCGGCATGTTGAAAACAGCGTTTGATGTGTAAATGTCAGGAACAATCAGCTTCCCTGTCACAGAACAAAACCACACAAATGGAGGCACCAAAAATGTCACACACACACAACTAAAGGGCTGCTTTATGGCAAGGCACGTAAATCACTGTGCAAATGGCCAGCACAGGTGTCAGTGATGGTGTGGAAAATCCACAGCTGTGTGCTGGCACAGCCAAGCATTTCCCATTCAGGAATCACAATCGGCAACACGGTCCTTCCTTTGGTATCGGTGACTGTGCTCTGAAGGTGGGGACACGAACAAGGGCAACTGAGGAGACAACACCAAACACAGATCAAACCTCTCTGCTTGGGAGAAAATCAGCTTTACACAGGAGGGAGGTGCACCCCTGGAGCCACATGGGCTGTGTAGAAATGGGTCACGGTGCCTCCTTGGCTGTGTGGCCTGGGGAGCCTCACCTGGATACCCCTTTTCTTGGAGAACCTGCAGGATAAGGTTTTGTAGCAATGGTGAGCATCTGCAGCCTGAAGCCTGTCACATCAAGGGCTCCAGGCAATGAATCCCTCTGTCCCCACATTGGTGGTGGCACCAAAACTCTTGACAGCCCCGTGCCTGTGCAGAAAGCAGTGGGGCACTGCAGCAGCAGGGCTGGGGGGCTGCCACCTCCATCTCCCCATCCACCCTGGCACTGGGGGTGCTGGCAAATGCATGGTCGAATAAAGCTTCTTGTCAGTCCACTAAAGGCTTTGCGACTCCAGTCCCTTTGATGCTGAGGTTCCCAGATCCACCGACGACGGTTTCTGCGATTCCAACATATCGATCAAAACTTCATTTTTGCAAATGAACATTTATGAATTCCCTGGTGCATCAGCACTCCTCATTTCTTGGTAATTCAAGCTATAGATAACAGTTTGATGAAACAAGCCAGATCTGAAGGCAGAAAATATTGAAATCTAGAAGATTTAATTTAATATTTTTATTACATATTTTTGGAACCTTCATTATATCCCCACCCCCCCAGGAATTTAATTACCTAAGGAAAATTGTACTACTGATTACAAGATTGCAGGTTCATTTTCACGGCTGAGAACTCTGGTGTTTTTTTTACAGCTCACGTTACACTTGCATGACTTGTTTTGTAACATCTTGAAATTTTTAATGCTATGTTGCAGAAAGGTACTTACATATATATAGATGAAATAGGCAAAATACTTGTTTTGCAGTCCTTTTGAAGGCAAAAATGTTAGTTTCTTAGTTTGAGTAGGCCTGCATATGGTTTCTTTGAGCTATTGGATAATGAGTTCACAGTGTCCTCCCAGGATCTGCCTTGCATTTGTCCTTCAGGCTGGGTGCAACGTGAGAAACTGAGAGAAGTGTCTTTAAAACACAAGAAGGGATGCATTCTATAGGGGACTAAAAATAAATAATGCAGAAATCGTGCATGAAATTATACTGATAAGTATACTGTGGTAGATATTTGACAGATAGGAAAAGTGTAGTCATTTTAGTCAGAATCTCAGTTTTTCCAATAAATCATCACACCTGGGCCTTGTAAATCATAATTCACATCAACCAGCACTGCATACTGAGTTAAGGGCAGGAGAGATTTCCAGATGTGTTATGATGATTATCTAACAATTCAGTTAAAAGAGCCATAGAATTGGATGAGATTTTTGTCAATTTCCATGTCATAGCAACGGAGACCTTTGACTGAAACAGCATCATGAATATTGGATAAGATCCTGCAGTGCTGCTCCTCCATGTTATGATATTATCCAAGGATGAAGGTTATAAATACATGAGTTGTACTGTTCAATTTCCAGTGGGTAAAAACAAAGAAAAAAAACCCCATAAACAAGTTCCAATACACAACTAGATATAATATAGCTTTTTCTTTATATATATATATATCTGTATATATATCAAGTAAAAAAATCTAAAATAGTTGGAAGTAAAAAATGAAAAAATAGCTGATTGTGTTTTCTTTTTTCTTTACAATGATATGGTAGCAAATACAAGACAAATGAGTAATAAACCTTTACATAAGGAGTTCTGGTCCCACCTCCATCAATAGGGCTCAGACTGGAATAGAAAATGGAACAAGGTGTTTTTTGTTTTTTGGCTACAGCTTCTGCAAGTGACAAATATTATGTTGATAAGACAGAAGGAAATTATAGCACTAAACAAAATAAAACTCCAAAGTATTTCCAAGAGACCTTAAACACCATAGGGCACAATTTACTTTTGAACTGTGGGAGCAAACACGAAGCATCACCAAGTCCTACTGAGGCTGAAAACACTGTACACTTATCCTGGCCTCAATATACCTCCTTTTTGTGCCATTTTACTATAGTAAAAACCCAAACCCTTATCAGTGCTTCCCCCCCCACCACACCCTGCAGCCACTTATAAAAAAGCCAAAGCCATAAATCCTTTGAATGGACTGAGCCAGATGTGAGACCTCAATGATGCACAAGTGGTTGGCTGCCCTTTGTTCAGGAGTGAACTTTCCCCAGAATCCTCTACACTGAAAACATCGATTGACTAAGCTTGGCAAATGGTCACACTGAGCCCTATTTTGGCTGTAGAAAAGAAAGAAGTACTAGTCTCAGCATAAAACAAGATCATAAAGACGGTCAACACAAAACAGTAACTTCTTCAGTTGTCTGCATAATAATAACATCATGTTTGCATATAGAACAGCTTTTGCATTATTGCTCTACTTATAAGAATATAGTAAGGAACTTATAACAGACTTGCACATTACAAACTTAAGGTTCTTTGGTGAAGAATGAGAAAACAGTATTTTCACTGTAATTAAATTTCAGAGAAGTTTTCATTTCTATCTGTTGATCCTTTGGATTCTCTCACAGAGGAGGGAAAGGTACTGAGTCAGCTTTACCATCGCGACGATGGCGACCCCACCGATCATCATGCAGGTGGGCCAGAAGAGGGAGTGGAACAGCACATTGGAGCTGTACAGTTTGGTTAATATCACGTTCTTCTGAATGCCTTCAGGGTCGTAGAAGCAGGAGAAGCGTTGGTACTTCCTGAAGTTTTCCATCACGACATTCACCAGTGACATGGATTCCTCATAATTCTTCCCACACTTGGGGATGTACGAACACTGGGAAGAAATCAGAGGAAGAAAAATACATCTCCAAACCAGTTACAATATCTGTTTTCAGGTGGCAATCAGGAAAATCTCAGGATCATTATGCTTTTCGTAGCACGAGTGGAATACTGTTACACTAATAATAAATTTATCACAGCAAAACTCAATATTTTGCACATCTACAGAATTTCCCATTGGAGAACCTCCAAGTGCTGTTCAAACATTAATGCTTTAATCTGCACAGTGTCTTCTGAGATAGGTGAATATATTATTATTGCTAATTTACACATGCAAAAATAGAGCTGATGAAGTACCTCTTCATCTTAAGTGGCACACATATGCTCACAGTTAGATGGGTAATTGGCTCTCTGTAAATACAAATCTGGTAGTTTAAATCTCACTTGGCTCAGATCAAACTGATCATAGTGGGCACAGGAGTTCACTCACAGAGGAGAGGGATGATGAGAGACCTTTGGACAAATTTTCCCATGGGACTAATGCCTCTATTAGAGACAAATAGATTGTTTAGGAGAAAATGTAGTTTTCCTACTGATAGCCCAGAGGACTTTCATTCAGCCTCTAGCTGAAGATCAGCCTGGCTACCAGGATGGCTCTTTGTGTTGTTTTTGCCCTTGACTCCAGCATAAGTCCAACAGTTCCTTCTCTCTGAACATGCTCCTTGAATTTCAGCCTTTCACAAAGGGAAAAAAAAGATCTGGGGGTGGCTCTATTTAGCACAGTTGCAACCCAGAGTTCCAGAGAATACTAAAGCCAAGTTAATTAAGGAACTACATTATGGAGTCCATGCACTGAAGATATTCCATGGGACATGCATGACAGTAGTCCTGGGCTCTGCTGACCATTCCCTGCAAAGAGCTAGTGTGGGTTGGTGAGGTGGTGGGCAGACTCAGAAGGATTGAGACCACACCTGCACCATTTTTGACCTAGAGCAGAAAACTCCTTGCTGGTCTGGAAGAAGATTGATGGGAACAGCCTCACTCCTCTCATTCATGCACTTACACCCCTCCAAACCCGATGGTTTTCTACACCTGCACAGGATTTTGATTAACTGCTTCAGGAGGGGTGGAAATCTGCTCTTGACTTCTTGTTGAACATGCATGGGGGGGCCCAGCAGGTCACCACTCCCTCGTAGTTATGGGTCGACAGTGTGTCCCACCGTGTTCCTTCCTGCACTGCCAAACCTGCTTGTATTGGTGAGCACCTAAAGTAGCTCCAGATAATTTAATGAGAAAGTGAGTTTTGCAAAGGAAAAAAGATGTTTTGAGTAAAATAATGTGACCCACGGCTTTTGATTATTATTGTTTTAATGTACATACTTTATAAATGTCCCTTTGTTCTTTTTCATGACTCTGCTGTGACTTTTTTGTAATATACTGTGACAAATCTCTAGTCCTAATTATGATCAAAGGATTAACCTCATAACAGGATTTGATTGATTCATTGGCAAGTTATTAGCACAGAATATGATTTGAAGCACAGCAGAAAGATTGTCTGGCATTAGCAGACTGGAGCATTAATGGTAGAGAGTGGTCACACTGCCATTATGAATATTTCATAGAGCTCTAGAAATTAGAGATGGAAAATATCAGAGCAGTAATATCTCATCCATCTTCCTACTGGTGCGTGTCTGTTCCCTCCAGCATATTCTCTTCTACTCTGACCAGTTTTGTCTTAAATGTCTAAAGTCACAAGCCTTCTTCTAGTGCCTGTGACTCTTTAACAGATCATAATCTACTAAGTGGGGAAAATTTCTCAATGAAGCTCACTTTCTTTTAATAATCCTGTTCTGTCACCATCATAACAGCAGTATTTCCAGTTCAAATGGGGTTTTGTTTCTTGTCCCTTTGTTACTATACATTTTTGTTTCTGGAAGTCCCATGAAGTATTCTGAGGGAGGTGATTAAATGAAGACTTGTCCCCTTTTGTCAAAATACAATTTCCCTTTAGCCAAAACCAGAAGACTTGTGGGAGCCCAAATGATGACAGATTCCTGGGCTCAGTGTTTACAGAAATGTCCCAGGAGTGCAGCAATTCCAAGTACTGCCCGAGGGTTTCAAAGGAGACCTGATGCTGAAGCAGAGTCCAAGCTGTTCTCCCTACACCTGGGGGCACAGAGCCACCAGGCATGTTGGGCTGGTAGGGCTGCCCATGATGGAGGGTCTGGAGGAAAAAACCTATGAAGTGCAGCTGTGCAAGGGAAGTTGATTTATTTTGCCCCTCATCCAGGCTTCTTGTGCTGAAAACATCTCTCTCCCCAGGCTGTGGTCTCCCATGTGCTCTCCAAGATCTGTGTGCCCTTTACTCCATGTGCTATCTGCTTCATTTCAGTTCTCCTGAGATCCTGGGAGCATGTTGGCCTTGGCTTTGAGGGGCTCCTTGGCATAAGGACATTAAATTGTAGTTGTGGGGTGCTCCAGGCCTCCTCCCACATCTCAGCTTCCCCAGGGGGATCCCAGGGATAGCACAGGGCTGGCTCTGCCACGATGGTGACTGCTGTGTTTTATAGGTGGTTGGTGAACAAGTAGGAAAACACAATAATGGGATGTGCTGATGTTTTCTTTGTTTTGCTCTTCAATAGTTTTCTCCAAAGCCTGGCAGGGAATTTTATATCCATAATTGTTATGCTGTACCTGTGAATGTAGACTACTAAATCTATGCTGGTTTATTACACTTCTGCATTGTCAAACACATGGAAATCTGCAAGTAAACAATGTCTGGTGCTCTACCTCAAGTGAGGATTCTGTGACACAACATGACAAAGGTGGTTCTTGTGTTACCAACAATCTGAGCACAAGAAGGATCTACCAGACAGTTACAAACAGAACTTATTATGTTTCCAATTCTACTTTCCCAATATAAAGGATTGGATAGGTATCCTGTCTGAGCTACCTCTGGACACATCCAGTCCAATGCCCTGCTCAGTGCAGATTTCCTCAGGGACTTGTCCAGTCAGGTTATGATTATCTGTAAGGATGGAGATCACACAGCTTCTGCAGGCAAGCTGGAGGCATTTTTCTTTAAATCAATGATGTTACACTGAAAAAACTATTGCCAGAAAAGCCCCCAGTTCAGGGTGGGCAGTGAAATACACGACTCTCGTCACACGTCTGTGGTTGGGATTGGTGTCCTTGCAGAGCCCGGAAACTTGGACAGGATGTGCTGTGGTAATCTTTGTGAGAAATATGTCAATTTACATCTCTTTTGGAAAGTGCAACAGGTTTGGACCAAGGGCTGAAGGAATTTTTTGTGTTGGCCTGGTATTGGTTACTCCAAATGGAATTCTGCTGTCCCAGCCTAGAAGGGGGTCTACTGGAACCCACAGCTGAACATCTGTGTTCCACCTCCCTGCACCAGGCATATTCCTTCCTGGGTTAGAAATACTGGAACCTTCAGTGAGAAACCCTGAGAACCCACATAATTTCTGAGTCTTAGGCAGTCACAGTTGATTCTGGTGATTAAATCCTGCGTGTTATCTCCCTTATGGTACATAGATAGAAATCAGCAGAAGCTCCAATGACACAAAAAGAATGAAAATCCTATAATATGAGATCAAAATGAAGCCTCTCTAATTGCTTTAACTACCATAGCCTTTCCTCAGGGTGACAGCCTGGCTCCATGGTCCAGGCATGAGGAGACAGGGGCCAATTTACCTCTTGAGAGGCTGTTACAGCCTCTGGCACCTGAGGAAGCAAAGTGTGGCCATGGAAACATTTAAACAATTTAGTCTGTGATATTGACAAGGGTCTGGGCTTGTCCTAAAGGCTAGAGATAAAGTATGCATGGTGAGAGCAATGAAAAGCCCTGAAAAATCTCATGTGCTTTTCTTGGAAAGACTCGAGCAGCTTGACAGGTATCCACAGACTTCCCACTGATTCCCACCGGAGACTGGCAGCAGAATGCTGTAGATCTCAACATAAATTGGACCTACCTCTTACTGCACCTTCTGAGCTGACAGCCAGGTTAGACAGCAAGTCTCCTGGATAAATCATTATTTAAAATCAAAGTGGATTCTGCTCCATCCACACTGGCTGGCAGGGAGAGGAGGGAGACAGGCTCCAGCTGCTGCTCCGTGTGTGCGGTGCTGCTCAGCGAGGCAGAGAGGTTGGCGGGAGGGTGCAGACCTTTTGAAGGTCACTGGTGTTGGTCTCTGCAATGTCTCCAGTGATATCAGAACTCAGTGAACCAGGCATGGCCTTTTTTATTTTGTTTATTTAGCAAGGAGAAAGACAGGGAACACAGATCTGGGCAGGTGGATGGACAGAGACAGTTAGCACCCAACATCACCATCCAGTGCTGCTTAGGACTGCTCATCCCACTGCATAGGGGTGTTCTCTGTCAGGGAAGAGGGAGTGCCTGTCCAGGATGCTGAGATGGTTGCACTGAACTGAACTTGGAAACACTGCTGATCTGAGCCAGGCACAAGAAGCCAGGTATTTTATTTTTGCAAACTTCCACTCAAAACTGCATTTGGATTCAGGTCACGTAGCCAGCAGCATGTCAGGAAAACCTAGGAATCCTCCTGAGAGCAGAGCTTAACCTGTAAAACAACCTTGGGCTGGAGAAGTATTAACTGTGCCTACATTAAGTGAAGAGGAGGTGTCATCTGGGAGAATTTCAAAGTCCATTTTAACAAGCAAAAATCATCAATAACACAATGCAGAGATTTAAGCAGAATTTCTTGATTTATCTGAATCAGTGGAGCACAGAGATTTATTTGATGTGTCTTAATCAAATTGCAGCATGAGCATCATGATTTTGCTTGTGCCCCAGCAGAAAGTGGAATCTGACCTGCTGAGGCTTCAGGGACAGTGAGTGCCTCTTCCTTCACTGATGCCAGAGCAGAGGGGCAGAAGAAGGGGACACTCTTCTCCATTTCACACTTCAGATCCAAAGGACTCCATGTCTCAGCCATAGGAGTTAATTATCCAGCAGAATCAGCAGCCTAGTGCAACCATGCCACGCTTTGGCTAATTTTAACATCACTTCATCTTAATATGCAGAAGTAATTTGGTCTACTGAACGACTGCCATAAATAGAAACACAATAGGTTACACTGTCAGCAAGCTGAACTGGGGCTCTGCTGTTTCGGGCTGTGATTTGCCCACAGTTTGGGGTCCAGCGACCTTGGATAACTAAGCAGTTAATGCAACTCTGGCACCTGTAAGTCTGATGATTTCACTGCATCCCAGCTCACTGCAGCCTGCAGTCCCAGTGACCCAGGCACTGTAGAGACGAAGAATGGAAGGTGGGCATGGGGTCATTTCTTAGTCCAATCCTGCCTTGCTTCATGGAAGGAGCAAAGAGCCACCTGTGAAGGCACCTCTGGCCCGGGTTTGATGCACAGCCCTGTGTCAGCCACACAGCTGTGGCTGCAGCTGGCGGAGAGGTGCCTCCTGTGCATCTGCTGCCTCATTACAGCCTCCAGAGAGGAGCTGCCTCCATCCCGCCTGGAAGGAGTTTTGCTGGAGTTTGTACTTGCCGAGTCAGAGGGGAATTCTTCTGTGGGTTTGTTCAAAATAATTTTTTTGGTTCAATGCCTGGAATCAGGGAAATTGTGCTACAAAACAGTCCAATTCCTTAACTTATTCACACTCCAAAGTCAGTCCTTTTATTTTTATGCTGCCATTTTTTTTTTTTTGACAGTCCCCACTCAGCAAACTTTGAGGATCTTTGAACCATCAGTCAGCTGACCACAGTGGAGATGCTCAAGGTGCTGAGTTTGTCACCAGAGATGGAGATGAGGACACGTGCTGTTGGACATAGGGCTGTAGTCACTCCCTGCTGCCTTGCCCAGCCCTGCAGTAATGATGCCATTTCCATTCTCACCGCTGTGGATGCTCCATGACATTGCTGGGGGTGTACACATCATGCAGTGCCATACCCAGGTGGGGAGTGACTTGTCCACAGCTCCACAGGAGTGTCAACATGACAAGTGCTCCGTGTTACCCTGTGCCTGTAAAGCACTCGCAAAGGATGAAGGAGCCTCCAGCCCTTGGGGGCAGGACCTTGTATGACATGAGCTGTGCTCCCTGTGTGGAATGGAGGTGAAAAACTTCCCCCTCCAGGCATGTGAGCTCAGCCTGTGCACCAATTTCTGCTTTCTCTGCTCTGTATTTACCAGTAAAATAGGAGCTGGAAGCCTTATATCGCTCTAAAGAGAGGAATGGGTATAACAAGGTGAGCAGCCCTCCAGAAACCCATTTAGGAAGAAATTTTATTCTGTGCTCCTACCTCAGAATTAATTTTCATTGTTTCCTCGGTGTGGTAGAGTAGAAGCTTCTGGCCAGAAGAGGTGAGATTAACGTACACCTGGAGGCAGGGGTACTGAGAGATTTTCCAGCAGTCTGGTCCGCAGTTAAATGAGCAGTTGAAGGTTTCTGTGATGGATGCATTGAGAAGCGAGCACTGAGTCTCTTCTGTCCAGACACTAAGGAGGAAAAAAAGAGACATCAGAGCATGGCAAGAATGGGCAATAAGGACTAAATACATCTCAGGCTTCCCATCAGGGGTATACTGGGAGCATCCTGTAGGAGAGGATACGTGTCTCAGGGCTCTGAGCAAAGTCTGGACTTTCTCACTTCACATATCACAGTGTTTTGTTCTACAGTACCCAAAGTTTAGGCTTTGGGTACAAAACTACCCTATTAACTTATGTCTGTGTATGAAGGGAACTGGAACTTTGAGTCTGGAGAAGGTATATTTGGAAGGGTATCAGCAGAGAGAGAGAAAAAAACTGAGCAGCTTGCACTGTGGAGAGCACAACACACTCAGTACTGCATGACAAGACACCCTGGGGCCAAGACTTGAGGGTTAACCACCAAGTCCAGGCCAATTTAAAGTGAAGGCTGGGAGGACAATTTTTAATTACCAGGGTATGTACACTCATATGCATGAAGACACAGTAACTCACAAGTGGGACCACATGCAGCTCTACCTATGGAAAAGCTTTTTCTGGTGGAAATTTGCTCTGTCTTCTGTAAGTTAAGTCAATGGTTGTGAGCATTCTGAGCAATTTCAGCTTATCTCCAATTCACCAGCGGCTAAAACTGTAACGATGGAGCCTGTGTGTGCACTAGCAATGTTTGCTGGGGTTTCTGGCATGCATTTAAAAATCTACAGCTGCATTTTCCTTGGGGAAAGGGCACATTGAGGGCTCTGCAAAAAGCCCTTCATGGACTGGTGGAAGGTATTGTCCCTTTAACCCTGCTCAGCCCCTCAGCTTACCCCCAGTGTGGCTGTCCTGCCCTACCATGAGTGGGCTGAGGGTCTGCTTGCCCCTCAACAAACCTACTGAAGGCTTTACATAGTTAGTGATTAGCGATATCCAAGATTTCCGACGAATTCTACTGCTATCTTACTTTGGCAGTAATTCTGCTTGTATATTCCATTTTTCATTTATATTAAATTATGCTATGATTTCTGGGGGGAAATCAAGCAAAGGCATTTTTTTTCCCCTCCCAGGCAGTATTTGTTGGAGGGGTATTGCTGTAAAGGAGAAAAAAACCCTGAGGAGATCTGGCTGTGTGAAGAGAAGTGACAGCAAAGACTTCTGGGTTGTCTTCTCCTCACTTTCACCTTTCTGGCTGCTCTTTTATTCATGCAGGGGGGTAGTAAAATAACACCTACCTATCACAAACTTGTGAAGATGGAATATTTGATACTCTGCTTCGATATCTTATGGCAATTTTTTCACATAACTTGTAATATAAATAATCTCTTTCCACATGAGTGATTTTGACCTTAGCAGCCTCTGCAATTGACCCTGATATTGCTGAAAGGTCTGGGAGAGCAATTTGGAATAGCAAATGCTCTTGGATACGTAACAGGTCTTGATCTCAGTTTTCAAAATCTAAATTTTGTCTGGACTTGAAAAGGGAAAAATAACTTCATTGCATAAATAAGATACAGCAAATCATTACAGCTCACCCTCATCACTACTTATTCCTTATCATTGCAGGGTCAAGAAGGAATATTCTCTTGCAGGTGCACCGGTATAATTGAGGATGTTCATACCATTTAACTGTAGGCACTTATTGCGTTGAAGCCTTTGGTGGATAAGCCAAAATGTGCCAGGCATCAGCCACTGCCCCAGGGTAGTTTGGGGCATAATTGACTAATATTTTGATCCCCACTCACACATTTTTCATTCTCCTAACTCCAACAATCAGGGCAATAAAAAACATCTCTGACAGCCTTATTACAGTCTGGGCTGGGTTTTAAATAGGGCTGGTGCTTGAAAACTGATTTCAAATGCTGCTAATGAATCACAGGCCAAACCCTCTGCTTGGTGGCAGAGGAGGAAGCCAGAGAAAGCCTGAAAAAGATTAAGTGCAATGCAATAATGATGAAAGATGATCTTTCACTTTCAGCAAATTACTATATTTCATGAGGATTTCACTTGTTAAGATGAAAGTAGTAATCGACATGTAAAACTACATGCTACAAAGAGCTTGATTTCTTTCCCAAATTAATTCTACATCCTTCGTTTGAAAGTGTGTTGTTTCTTTTCTCGAGGCTGCTAAATATTCTTGTTTTTTTTGCCCTGAGTTTGGGCTTTGCAGCAACAGCCCCTGAGAAGCTTAGAGGGTTCGGCAGACTGCCGCCCAGCTGATAGGGATATTATACTGGTGTTAAGCTGTGCCAAGTCTAAAGCCTGTGGATCAAGTCAAACAGGGATCTAATTCTTCCCTCAGCTGATGCTGGTGTTACTCGAATTGCTTTCACTGTGGCTGTGCCTAATTTACACTGGGGTAAGGTGAGGGAGTGCAGTCAGGCCCGTGTTGACCAAAGGAAAAATTATAAAACTTTAATAAAAAGAGTCAAAAGAATAAGCCAGCTGGAGCAGAGAGAGTGAGATGAGGGGGCATCATGAGCTCACCTTTGCATGTAGGAGCGCAGCAGCGTGATCCCCAGGAGGAAGTACATCATGATAGAGCACACCATCATGGCCAGCCCGAGGAGAATGGCCCGGTCTTCTCCAGCTTTTAGGGCTGTGACTGTTTTCCTTTTGTCCAGTAGATCGTGATCCCTGATTTTTTGGTAAATATTTCTGAGGTTGAAAATAATACATTCTTATGTGAAGTTCATATTTAATCAATGAAGCCTCTACAGGGTGGGCAGTTCCACCTCCATACCCATCTCGTGGGAGAGAAAGGCTTAAGGGTCCTCAGGTGTCCTTTTTCAACGGATTCACTCTGACCTAGTGGAAACTTATTCATCTCCAAAATAAATTACAGCCATTTCTGAAAAGGTAAAAACCTCTTACAGCAAATACAAAGATTAGACACTTGTGCCAGCTCAGTAAATCCTTTTTTGGTACAGCCTTTTTGGTTCAGTTGAATTATGCCATGGGTGCATTTGACCTGCCAATGCCATCTTAGGCCACTAGAAGATGCTCAGGTATATGAGGTGTCTTTTCTTCAGCTGGATATGGTAACAGGTCTTATGTTACCATATGTAGAAAATAACCTGAAGAAAGTTGTCACTAACATTATCTGAAAGGACCACGTTGTCTTTTCATTCCCTACAGGCTACTAGTTTGGACAATTTTCCGCCCTGAGAGTGACTCAAAGCTCATGAAACACTATGGGGATTTTGCAATTGATTTCTGTGGGTTTTTTTGATTGTGAGCTTATTTACTTTATTTGTAATACAATATCTGGAAGCCCAGTTACTCATTACAGTGAAAACTCTCACAGAAAATTATCCACCAGAGCTATTTGTTCTGGGATTAAAAAAAAAAAAAGAAAAAAAGAAAAAAGAAGATACAACAAACCATTTCCCCTTCTGCAGAGAGTCCTTTGCATTTTCTAACCATAAGTCCTTCTTTCATCTCCAAGCCTTTGATGATTCAATGGGTCATGAGGACACAATGGCGAAGAAGGAAATATTTGAGTACATTTCAAACACACTCAAACTCTGTGGGTTTAAAATGTACTTACAGACCTGAGGCTGGTCAAAATCTCCTGTGTTTTCTGTTATGGTTCTTTTGAATCATCCAGGCAGCACCCGAAGCATGTGAACCGCACACCTCTGAGCCCTGGCACCACCATAACATGGACACAGTAGTACACGTGGAAGAAGTTCCTCTTCTACTGTCTGCAAAATGGCAGGTGAGCAACATCAACATCACTTTGGGCTCTAGCAAACCCACTGCTCATTTAAGCTGAAACCTCCAAGTTTCACTCAGCCGTGGAAAAAAGCACTGAGTCAGATCAGCCAGATAACTGACATTGACTATTAAGGACAAAGAAATAGAGTTAAGACAGATATAAAATCATACATAAACACAGTAGAAACAACAACAAAAAAATATGTTTAATCATAGACTCTCTGAGATTGGAATTGAAATTGTATTTAGGGGATGAGTCATAGTCAGGAAAAGCACATATGGTGTGGAATTTTATAGCAAAATTCTTGCTTAGATGGTACTACAGTCAATAGTCTCCCGTACCTAAGACCCCTTGAGGTTTTTTCATCCAGCTGTAATCTACATCTTTAGATGCCCATGGTTTCTCTTCAAAACCATTCTTTAAAGCTTGTCAATGTTTTCCTAGTTGGAAAGGAAATGGTAATTCAGCCTGTCAAAATTTTCTCGGGTGCTCAGGAGAAAAAAATATATTGTGAGCTGGCAGACGCAATTGCCTTCAAAGAAGTAATGTAGAGTAATAATCTAATGTTACTTTTCTATTATTATTTATCAAACTGTATTTAACTCTGAGAGCTGCTATTAGGATTTGCATTGCTCCCAAGTGGAAGCCGACAGGAAGGCAGAGATTGTCATGCAGTTCCAGCACATTAACTGATCACACAGCATAACTTATATCGGCGTGTAGACATAAAACAGACACGGTGCAATCACTCACTAATGCCATTGGAGCAGCTAGGACGTAAAAGGGATACAAATGGACAATTTAAAAACAAATAGCTAATTGAGAATGCTTACAAATGCTTCCCACGTGGCCTTGAGCCAAGAAACATGCCATCAGAGATAAGGAAAAAGGATGGGCTAAAAGGTATGTGGTAGAAATGAGCTATCTGGATGGTGACGGGCAAAGGGGACAATGTGGGATGACCACCTGCCAGGTGGATCCTTCACGCTCACCTGCCGCAGTAAATAAAGCAAAAGAAAGCTTTGCCTCTGAGGACAGGCTTGGAGCCCTGGTTCCACCGCTCCTTTACAAATGTTTGTTACTCAAAGCCCCGAACAACAGCAAAGTGGCAGTCTCGTGCACCTCACTAAGGAGTTTCTCCTCCTGAATCCCTGCCAGCCGCCAGCCTGGTGACCACCCACTGAGGTGTGCGGTGGTGTGGCACTTGTCATCTGTGACACACCAATTCTATCACAGCCCAGGAGAAATGCTGAGTAACCCTCCCTCCTCCTCCTCACATTCATGCCTGTACTGGGGAGATGCCAGTTTTCCCTGTAAGGTACTGGGAACATCTGCTATTACCAAACTTCAAGTTTTTGCCTGTTGGAGCCCTGGTTTGGGGAACACGATACGATGTGCACAGTATTTGGCCACGCACAGAGCAGTCTCAGCATCTCCTTGGCTGGAGCAGCAGCCATGGCCTGCACACGTGTGTGTGCTGCTGCCTGGGGGTGGACCTTGTGTACCTGTGAACTTCTGGCACAGCCCAGGGACCTCTCTCTGCTCGGTGAGCTGGAAATGTGCCGTGCTTAGCTGGCTGATTTTGGACCCCAGAGCTGCACAGCCACAGTCAGCTGACTGCTGTGGGGTGTTTAAGTACAGATCACTGCATCCCAGACACTACTCATCCAGCTGACTCCATCTAGTACTTGTGATTACCTGTGATAACTCCCCATATGTGACATTGAGGGGGGTTGTTTGCTTGAAAAGAAGTCCCAGCTGTCAGAACACGGGATCTCTCTGCCCTGTGCAAAGACATTTAATAGGAAGAAAGCCTCCAAGGACAAAAGGTCTTCACTCCCCCGATCATTTCCAAACTGGCGTTCTCCCCTGCTAAATCTCCGGGTTCCTTTTGCCAAGTTGCTCAGAGGATATGGGCTGGCTGCTCTACCCGGGCTCAGCTGCCAGAGAGGCAGTCTCAGCCGTGACCATTCCTGCTGGGGACAGAGCAGAGAATTCCCTCTCCACGTCTCTCTGCACAGCAGCAGTGCGGGGATCCCTCTGCAGTGTGGTCAGCAGAACTTTACATGAGCTCCTGCTCCAAAATTAGGAGATCTAGGAGCTCTGCAAAGAGAGTTAAGTTTCCTCATGGGAAAGCTAAAATAATAACCACGCACCTGCAATTACTTTAGGTCTGTTTTTTTTTCCCAAATAAACACAAATTACCTACCTTCAAACCCCTTCCCTTGCAAATGGACCATGGTGAGATGGTGAGGGAGGCACTGCCTTTTCCAGCACCATGCAGTCATGGTGCTTGTCATATGGAGACGTCTGCCTGCCTGAATAATTCAGAATGACTTTGAATTCACATTCACTTCTCTGATATCACAGTTGTTATGCAGACCTCTCTCAAATTACTCCATGGTGAGGTGTTTACTGATATCAGAAATCCCTGAATGCAATGGTCAAAACTCCCTCCTGTATCTTACCTGCAGAATTCCCAGTGCTTGGGGACTTTTCTGCTCAGAAGCCACTTTCTTTGTTTTTCTTTACAGGTATATTAAGCTGCATTAGTTTTTGTCACCAGACCTGTGGCAACAGGAAATCTCTCTGGAGCTCTCAGAAAAGTCTCAGTGATGGTTGTAGAAAGATTCCTATTGATATTAACAGATTTTGTTCACTCAATTCCTTCTCTCTTCCTGCCAAACAGGACCAAACTGAACCAAACCAAACCAAACCAGTGCTTTGGTTTTCCAAGCTTACACTGTTGTGGAAAGCCTCATTGACTGCTGAGAAAGAAGGAGGACTTGACTAATTTTTCAAAGAATAGAAAGTGGTAGCTGGCCAACTGTCGACAGCTAAAACACCAATGAAATACAGGTATTTTGGTGCTGATCTTACAAAAGGAGATGCCTGGGAGAGATATGTCCAACCTAGGAGGAGGTGATTCCTCTCCAGCAAGTGGCCCATTGCAGCACAGTTAATATTATGGTGCAATCCCTCAAAAGTCTGTGGTTGTAACACATTAAGTGACAAGTTTGTTGATCTACATGACAATCTTCCTGCCTTAACTTTAAAGAACAAAATTCCTAAGAAAGAGTCATTTAAGATAAGACATTTCTCTAAAATGCACCACCTGTTTGATATAATGATGGTGCTGGTGACCTTACATGTGTTGAAATCACTGCCAGACACTGGTGGATGAGTTTCTCCCACTGGCAACACTTGCTCTGTGTTCACGCCTCTCCCCTGCAGTCCTGAGGCTGCCGTCAGTGCTCTCGTATTTCCATTTTCTTTTCCTCCCTTTCCCCACTGCATTTTATTAATCACTCACAAGGCACAAACAATTCCTTCTGTACAGCTCTACAGGACCACTTGGGAAATAAACCCACCTGAAGGCTGACAGGGCACCTGAATTTACCATGGCTGGTGTGTAGGCATAGAGATACTGCTCCCTATTCCCTGTTTGTGCAGGCAGAGAGGGATGAGCTCTGTCCAGGGTTTAGGCTGACCAGACACCAGTGAGCCCTCTTTAGCACAGCCCTCAGTGCAGGTTAGTAAGCCCCACTGCAAGGCATGCTGAGAGTCAAAGGCAATGCTAATCAGGAGCACTTGGCTTCCAGCCAGCCCAAAGTGTGGGCAGATATCTCCTCCAAGTGTCTAACCTTGGACCATGACAGTGTTTTAATGCAGGAGAACATTAGCCTAGGGAAAATTCAATTAAAGAAGAGACTTGCAGAAGTATAGGAGACTGTTAGATAACCAGCTCTGACTGAAAGTTCATGGAAACTTGCTGCCAAGCTGG
Organism: Anabacerthia variegaticeps; assembly: GCA_035583185.1. Classification (NCBI taxonomy): domain Eukaryota; kingdom Metazoa; phylum Chordata; class Aves; order Passeriformes; family Furnariidae; genus Anabacerthia; species Anabacerthia variegaticeps. The sequence goes on along the minus strand of JAWWEW010000012.1, from coordinate 6,632,794 downwards.
CCTTTTTGTCTTCAAAATATCTATTGGGGATCAGATTATCCAAAGAGCTGACCAACTATGCAGCCTTTGCAGAAAAGTCCAGTGAATGGGCCAGTTCTCCAAAGAATCTCAGGGTCCTGAGAGCAGCTCTGCTGCCTGAAAACAAGAGCACTTTTTCTCAAGCAGGTGCCAGCAGTAATGTCTGACTAGAAACACTGAAGAGTGGTTTGCTATTTGTCACTGTGGATACATTGATATCTGGTTTTGTTTCACTGGAGTTTGATTTTTTTGTGATTACGTGTAGTAGTGACTGCAAGAGGAACTGACAGGAGAGGAAGGAAGGGGCAAAGGAAAGAAACGAAAGTCAAATATGCTCTTGTTGTGACAAGACAAGCTGTCCAGCAAATCTTACTACAAAGGAGAGAGATTTTGGAAGGATGAGTCTGAGCATAACCAACAATTGTTCTTTCATCATTGATATTTAAGTCCTTTCATTCTCCACAGACCACTGTCTTTGTCTATGGACTTCAAACCTCTCCCTCCCTTTACTTCGTTTTTTTTTTTTTCTTTTTTTTTTTTTTTTTTTTTTTTTTTTGTGTATTTTCCTGATTCTATGGGAGATCCAGTAACTCATTTACTCCTCTGTCTCCTTCAGCTTGTTCCCTCCAGCAGCACCACTTAAGTGGGCTGGTGAGCTACCAGCTCACTTTCAAGCAGCTTAACATTCCCCAGCTACTGTGCAATTGCACACACCCTCATCCTCACCCACGTGTCTGTGTAACTAGAAAACATTTCTAACAGCTGGACACATCATCCAGATGTGTAGGAGCTATATGGGGCAATGATCTGGCTGGGGGACTGGAGGCACTGTATGTGTGTGCTGTCTGGAGAGGGTGCAGGAGAAGTGTGGCCACTGGCTGGAAGCAGGACACCTGAAGAAAGCATAAAGGCTTCACAGAGGTTGGAGCTGGGACTGCAAACCTGTGGCTGGGGATTAGTGTGTTTCTAAATGTGTGTGTGCAGACCTCAGAGATGTTCATGGTGTGGTGCTGATGTCCTGAGGATAAGGAAGACTTTGGCCATGGCTATGGCATTGTCCCTCTGCTCTGTTCTGGCATGGCACGTTAATCCTGGCACTCACTGGCTGGTCCTGTGCTCAGTGGAGCAGCAGCCAGGGCTGTGAGGCACAGGGTGGACACCTTTTGCATCCTTCTACTTCTCCAGTGCCAGCACTGGGGAGAAGCCACAGACCACACTCCTGAAGATAAAACCCATAAGAGACAATCAGCACAGGTGCCATTTACCTTTTCTCATCATGTCTGTAAGATGTAGAGCTCCGGCCACTGGTCCAAATAAACATTTTAGAGGGTTGCCCAGTGTTGGCTCTGCTCGCTGCAGTGGGACGATGGAAGGACCTGGGGGAAGACGGATAATTTTTGTCACTGCCCATCCAATGTGGCAGACCACAAAACATCCAGCGTGCCAAATCCCCTGTGGCCATGCTCAGTGTGCACTGAAGATGGACTGTTCTTTAACTCAAGGTGAGATGTAAAATAATGGGGATGACAGGTCAGTGTGTGAGGAAGGAGGAAAAAAATCCCATTAGCTGCACTGGTAAAAAGTGAGGCTGGCTAATCAGGCTTAGCTGTGCTCCACACTGCAAAGGACTTGCACAATGGGCAAGAAGAAATCATCAGTAGTTCAAAAAAAAGGGAATAGCTGCATCCAATCCTCTTATGGCAGTAAGACTTGACAAAATTGTTACTGTTTAGGCACATACACACTCATTACAGATTTTTGGTTGTTTTGTAGCTCTCAGTAAGGTAAGGCTCTGAGGGAAGGTGTCTGAATGAGTCACAAGTATGAGATGTAAATGCAGCATTTCATGGAAATGTAACTGATGTCTCAGATGTCTTTTCCCATGGAGAAATTACTATCCTGAGGCCATTTGGCCAGACCACTTAGATCCCTGCCCAGGGGCATCTTTGCTTCACCACAGGGTGTGAGACCTGCTGCCTTCTCTCAGGGTCTCAGACTGTATTTGATCCACTGGTGGGGCTACAGCTCGCCTCATAGCCCCTCCTAATCTGCTCCTGGTTTTAGTGAGGCTCAGTTAAAAATCTCCATTTCTGAGAATTGTGCCCTTCCTGTGAGGGCTGTATTTTGCATTATTTCATGGCACAGAACTTTGTGTTTTTAATATATGCAGACAAAAGCTTAAGGAAAAAAAAAGAGGAAGTATTCCAGATACCAAATACTTCAATGGTGAATTTTTTATACCCATGGGGCCATTCTTTAACTCACTGAGAAATCAACCTGATGGTTGATGCTGTCAGCAGAGTAGGCACATGATCTGAAAAAGTCTGTAGTGTCACTATCTACATAATCATGCAAAGGGCTAATTTCAATATTTGCATAGTGGTGAACCAGGAGAATACTTAAATACTGTAGAGGTGGCTGCAGGGGAAGACTGACATGGACAGGAGCCAAAATCCATCTGTATGCAGTCAGGCTGATGGGTGCCAAGGGACTGAGCTCTTCGTCTAGAGTCAATCTAAAGCCTCACAACAGCATCCGTGGTGCAGCCCCACGGCAAACTCACACCCCAGCTGGGCAGCTGGCTGGGCAAACTGGCCAAACTGGTGACCCTGTCACCTCCTCTCTCCTGGGATCCTGCTTCCATGCTCAGACATGCTGGCTTGGGACTTGGGCTTGCAAGCAGGGACCTTGCTTAAGATAAGAGGTGGCAATATTTGACAAAGCTTTTGTACTGCATTTGTGAAGAGCAAATTGGACAAGAAGGTGGTCCCAAAGTCGGGAGGAGAAAGGAGGGGAATCTCCCCCAGCCCTCTCCCTGACTCTGTGGTCATCACTGCAGCCTGGAAGTCGAAAAATACCCTTTTCTTTCCCTACAACCACAGTAGTTAAGTATTGGGGACTAAATGATAAAGCACTTCCTCCATGAAATAACTATAGTCTAGAAGGTGAAATAGCATCTTCCAGGATCTAATCAATATAGCCACCAACTCAGTGTTTTCATAGTGGTATTGGTCAGAAATTTTGGTTGTAAGACCTTGGGTCTAATCCTCACTCTCGTACGTAAGAGTTGCACCCCAGTACCTCAGACAGCACCACAGGGACCACTCAGCTCTGAGTGTTTCTGCTCTGAGCCACACAGAAGGGCTCAGAGCAACTACCCAAGGGCCTGGAGGCCAAATCAGAGGCTGGACTGAGCCTGTCCCAGGCTGAGTCCCTTAATGCTGGAAAATAAAATTATATATTTGCCACTGCACCCTTCAGAATGTCACACATGAGTGGCACAACAGAAAAGCCTGGATGCCAGAAAAGCCAGTCTGAGTGGTCCCAGAACCACAAGGAGATGGTGATGAATGCTATTAGAGAATCTGTTCTTAATTAAGCAAAACTTGGGCACACATTAGAAGTGATCAGCAGTTTTTGCCACTTGTCTGAGCCTAGAGGGACACCTGGGCAGGGCTGCCTGGGCAGGGAGGCAGATTTGTAATGTCCAGAGCAAATTGCAGGTGCACTGCTGGGGTGAGAGCTGGTGAGAGTGATTTGTCCCACTGAGGAGATGCCAGAGGAGAAAAAGGGATGTCTCTCTTCCCACTGAAGTTGGAGTGATTTCAGACTCCCTTATAATGCCAGTGCCCTGGAGCAGTCCATATGTGACAACATTAATGCCACTTGCTTCATTAGTTGGGCAATCCGAGCTAACTACCACTATTTAACACACAATTGCACACCTAATTTTGTGTAAAATTGTAACACTGATGACATCATAACAGCTACTTCAGAGGTCAGCAACTAAAGCCCATGGTTAGGCAGGGCTTAGATGTAAGGTAAGAACCTCTTGTGGACCAGTATCAACACAAACTCCCCAAGACCCACCTTCAAAGACTTTTGGAGGATGACTTAGAATAGTTGCAACCTACATGACCAGGTCCTGCCCCAGCAGCTCTGTTAACAAATTTCCATGTGTTTCTGCTCCTCTGGGTTAGTGCAAAGGCAGGATTGTGAACTTGTTCCTTCCCTGCCCCCTTTCTCTTTTCTGAGAAAACAAGTGGCACTGCTTCTTTTATTTTATTTTTTTTTTTTTTGCCCATTGCCTCTCCGAGTCAGCTGCTGGCAACTTATTTTTATCACGCAACAAGTAATCAGCCTGTGAAACTCATTACTGCAGGATGTAAGCCTCGCATTCAGAGTGTATTGTGCTATTGCTTGAACAGACGGAGCATCTAAAGTCATGGCAATACCTGTTAAAAACAGTGTAGAAGAGATGCTTCAAGCTGCTTTCTGACTATCAGGACTCTGTGGGGGATATTGCTATAGGGCAGGTTATCCACAAAATGCTGTACTTGATGTAACTTTTGTTAGAGGTGGCATTCTGGGCTTTCTGCCTGACCTTGCCTGAACATCTCCTTCACTACTTGCCCATCAACACAGTTCTCTCTTGACATGGTTGGCACAGAGACAGGCAAAAAGACCAAGCTTTGGTTTTTACAAAACACACCTCATTCTTCATGTCTGGGTCTATTCTGAATAAAACCACAAGGTTAAAGAGAGAAACACAGAGTAAAAAGTGCACAGTCTCCTGCAAATACACAGGCATGCCATGCTGTCACAGCCTGCCCATGGCTGACCCACTCCTCCCATCTTCCCCTTTCCTCGTCCTCCTCCTGACCATTACCTTCTGGTGGATTTCATGGAGCTCACTAGAAAACCTGACAAGACTTCCACTTTTCCAGCTATAGCAAGATGAAGACTTGAGACAGTTCTTACAAGATTAGAACTGCTCTGCCCTGTCCTAAGGAGTATCAATATGCCCACCCAACAGCAACCACCTGAGAGAGGATTCAACGTGAAGAAAACATGCCAGGGCAGCATTTGCTTCAAATTTCACTGAAAAAGGGTGTAATTCTGAGGGTAAATTGCAAAATTCCTTAGCTGGTACTTTGGGTACCATATTATGTGCTCTATTGTCCTTACTTTCACCCTGGGCTGACTGTTCCACTTCTTCAGGTTTTGGTTTATGTCATGATTGGTATAAAAAATCCCTTACATTTGGTCACCACATCTGTGAACAACCAAAGAGGGATATTGCAGACCACATATTTAGATGGAATGTTTGGTTTTATATATGTATTTTTTTGTAATTGCCTTTGACCACTTTTATGTTAATCATAGCATTTCTGAGACCTTGGAAACCTCTTATGGCACCAAACTAATGAGCTTTGCTCCCCTTATGGCATTTCATTTCCTGGGCAATGTAGCCACTGTAAAAAAAAGAAGCACTTGCATTAATTTTACCTCATAAAAGACTCCCTGAGTCGTCAAAAGGCAACAAAAGCTAAGCATTCACTTAAAGATATCATTACTGACCACCTCAGCTTTGTCTGAATACACCCACATTCAACACTGTCTATGCTGACAAGTGCTCTGGATGCTCATCCCAATGTTTCCCAGCCAGAGCATTCATTTGAACCCCAAGGCAGTTCTCTGCGAACCCCAGAGTTTTCCTGCTAGTCCAAATATTAACCTCTCCCTGTGCCACCACACAGCTGTCAGTGCCTGTCCATGGACAGACAGAGCAGCTGTCGTTGAGCAATGGGAGATATTTGGTCTCTCTCATGATTGGATAGACCTTTCTTTTTTTGAGGTCGTCCCATACACCATCACCCATGGGACAAGGAAGAGAGTGAACCCAGGCATCAAAGGCAACCTGCAAGGAGATGGTGATTCACTTTGAGGTGAATTAACTGGGTATGGGCAATTAGATTTTATGTCCCAATAGGTCTTATCTATGCCGATGTCTGATGATAGCATGTTCTCTTATGGCTCTGATGAGCCAGAAAACAGGGAGAAGTACTGTGGGATGAAGGATTGGGGAGTAAAGAAAGGGGCCTGCTGAATTTTGGATGTAAAGTGTAGCCTGTCTGGTGAGTAGTCTAGCATTCAGGTGCCTTAGAGCATAGTAGAGTTTCCCAGGCAGAGTGGTGGAGGTAACTACTGTATGAAGATGTTCCTGTCTGATTCAGGAGATGATCCAGGGGAGTTTTCCACTCCTGGTATCGAAAGAATGAAAGTGCTGGACCCAGTACTCTTGTCTGCATCCAAAATGGCAGGGCAGCAAGCACAGACCAAGAAGAACAGCAGTAAGCTGACTCACAAAAGAAATGCATCTGCATTAGCAGACGACAGTCACCACTTAGGGAACATTAAAGGCTCTGGCAGCAGCAGCTTTAAATTGTGTAGCAGCAACAGCAATATCAAATGGTGTATTTCTGCCTCGTGACCGGACTCTGCTGCTCCCCAGGCTAATGGGCACAGTGCAGGACAGAGGGACATAAATTACTGCTCTTCTTGCAGCATCTCAGGAGCTCCAGCTACACCGACTAATCCAGCTCACAGACGACCTTGAATTTGGGGTTCCTCATTATGGCAAGGGGAATGTGGACAAGGGGCAGCTGGTGCTAATGTACTGACAAGAGTTTAGGAGGACTGATGGCTAATGATGCTTCATTAATGTTTCACCTCTATTTCTGACCCTTCTCCTAAATGTCTGCAGAGCTCAGAGCTGAGATTTTTAGTTGAATGAAGGAGACATCCTGGACACAGGGTGGTCTTCCTGAGCTCCTCTGTCACAAGAATGTCTGGGACATTCCATGACCAAAGGCAGAGAATGGGGCTGCCAGTGAAAACTGAAGCCATCACATGGAGATGCAGATTAGCTGTATGTGGAATACAGTGGCATTTGGGTTTGTTTTCAAAGGGAAAATTTCTTTAAACTTGATGTCATACTTCACAATTGTTAATTCCCTCTCCCCAGCACATAGAGGAGTAGGAGACATGTTCAGAAAGGCTAAGGCATCTACATCTCCCTGCTACATGACAATACGCAATATGTTCGCACTTCAAAGCTAAATATTCCAATGTAACCTCTGAATCTTCCAGGTTTCCATTTCATGATGTTTTTCTCTGCAGTGCTGACTTTTCTGTGTTTTGAAAAAGCTTTCAAGCCTTGCTATTTAATGATGCCTTTCATCCCTAGACTTCCCCTTTCCCAACAGCTACCTTCCTAGTCCGAGTCTAAATAGCCCACCCACTATGGCTGTAGACTTTATCGTCTTTATTCTTCCTGATCTTTTTAACTTTACCTTCTCTCTCAAATTCTCTTTCTTTTTTACTTTTTTTTCCCTTTTTTCCCCGGTGCCTCTTCCTATACATTACTGTCCCAGTGACAACTCATTTCACTCACCTTTGCCACAGTGTGATAGCCTTAATTATTCTGATTTAGTTGATTGAAACAGCAGCTTTTTAAAGAAATTCCTCTGTCTCCAGGTCAGCCACAAAGAAGGGAGCTACTGCTTGTCATCACAAGAGGGTCACAACTTCTTTGGTGACCTTCTGGTTGCCTTCGAGCAGTCTGACACTACAGCCTCAGCCTCCTCATCTGTACAAGGGTCGTGCTGGTCCCACTGCTGTACCTGGCAGAGGACACTTCCAGGCCATCTCCAGGTAGCAGAGAATCCAGTGAAGGGCCAGGCCTTATTACCACCCTCATGTTTTGGTACTGGTGAGTTTGCAATCCAAGCACAAGGCAATGCCTCTCTTGGCATGTTGCAGTCACGGGGATCAACATTTGTGAGGAGCAGCTGAGGATAATTGTCCCCTTTGCCTGTCAGGATTATGCAAACATTTTTAGCCTTCTGTGCTGAATTTGAATTTACGCAGCAAGTGACACATTGGACAAGCACTTTATTCATCATTTCAGCTGCTCTCTGGCTTCAGAGAAAGGCATAATCTGCCTGTAAAATGGGCTGGCTCTGGGAGGGGGTGCAGCAGTGGCAAGTGCTGGGTCATCCCTTTGCCACATGCTCCTATCCAGTTAAGCCAAGAGAGTTTTACAGGAAGATCTACTCTGTCAAAGACCAGGTAGTATTACACTGATGAAGAAGGATCCTGGGGGTAAGGACAAAGGCAATGAAAGTGCTGCACTACCTCACTTGATGCTCTCCTTTAAATCTTAGCACAATTCTCTGCAATTGCAGAGGGATATATCACCTTGGGTACCACACTGCACCACAAGAGCTATATGGCCCAGGACCAGGCTGGCTGGATAAGGGCACATGGGTGGCAGTGAAGATGTTCTGTGGCTTGTGGTCAAGCCATGATAAACCAGTGGGAAATGGAGAGAGGGTGGGAGAAAGGAGGTGAGGTGAAGGCACATTGCCATATTGTTTCTCCACTTCCAGGGCTGGGAAGTGTTTCTAGCTCTAGCTCCGTGCTGAGATCAGTCTCTTTGATGGTCTTCAGGAGGGAATGACCTTCCCAGATGAGATATTTTTTTTTTGGTACCTACTTGGCTAAATCTTATATGAGGCTCTTTTGGGCACTAAAAGTAGTATTTTTAAGAATAACTGGATCCAGAGTGGGATTTGAACTCCTCTGACTAAGCAGAAGTTAAGTGGCTTCTGACTCAACTCCTCTGTCCCTGCACCATTGTCATCTCAGGGGCCTGGGGTTTACATCCCAAACCGTGAAGAAACAGGGTGTTGGCACTGCTGCTTTACAGGTGATGAACAGAGGCACAGAGGCTGCTGAGACTTGGTCACAGGCTCCCAGGAAGTCTGGGGTGGTTGTAGTGGAAAAACTGCCTGAAAAACGGTGGACATCCACCTTCCACCCAGCAAGGAGGGATGAGAGCCAAGACACGTACAGATTCCCATGTCAGAGAGCAAAGGCAGAGCCTTGCTTTGTGGTTGCGCCAAGTCCCATCCATGGGGACACCCTGTCCAGCTCTGTGCAACTGTGTCTTGGCTTTACCACCCTCCAGAGAGAACCTGATCTGAGAAGTACACAGATTTTAAATATCCCTGAAGAGAGAGTTTAATTTCACTGCTAAAATCCTGATGGTGTTGGTTTGTGGGTAGGAGCATGGGGACAGGAAGGGTGATGTGCTGCTGGGGACACGGAGGACACCAGCAGCTTTTAGGGAAGCCACGAAGGAGCAGAAGAGTGCATGAGTGATGTGGCTTGGGAGAGAGGTGAGGGCAGAGAAAGATAAACAGACACAACGCAGTACCCAGAGGGCAAAGCACAAACAGGCAGGGCAGATACAGCAGGAGTGGCTTTTTTTTGCCACCTAATTCCTTGAGCGGGTCAATCATCTTTTATCTCCTTTGAGTCAGTCCCTGTGCCATTGAGAGCGCCATCCGGAACAAAGCAGAGGCAGAGGCGAGTTAAAACTACTGCCCAGTGGGAAGTGAATGCTCTGGCACTATTTATTTTTGAGTCTGCATTTGGATTAGCTTTAAAGAGCTATGTGGATAAGCGAGCAGGCAATTACAGCTGGGACGTGCTGCTCATGAATGGAAACAGCTCCAATCTGCTCAGGACATATTGAAATTCTAATTCAGTTAGATTCCTTTAGTTACAGCGCTCATCACAGACACTAAAAAGATGGGTTTAGAAAATAAATACAACTCTTATGTTGCCTTTGGTCTGCCTTCCCTTCTCTCCTTTCCACCCTCCCCTCCCCAGTTTTGGAGTGGTGTTTTACTTTATTTTCTGTGGCAAAATACAGCATTCTGCATTTAGTCTTCTTGTTAATTTCTGTGAGGACCTAGCAGAGCGCAGTGGCTGGACAGTGTGCTCTCCTGACATGTGGGTAGTCAGCTCCAATACAAGACCACTGCTGAGGTTTCACATGTCACATCTTACTAAAGACCATTACCCAGAGGTATCTGTTAATACTGCAGAGGTACAGATGTGACACAGAGACGCAGAGCAAGGACATGATTTGCAAAAAGCTCTTCCCTGGCTTCACCCCTGGTTCAGACAAGCGCTCCAGCCCTCACTGCTCCCTCAGTAAGCACCTTGGCTCTCTGCTTTGGGTATTGATGTAAAGCTACTTCACCAGTGCAGGCAACTGTTTTTGCACTGTGTCTGTGCAGGCCAGTTCATAAAAGATCTGTTCCAAAACAAGTGACCAGGGAAGAGGACCAGGAGTGCTGGATTAGCCCTACCAATGTGAACTGGAAATTCAAGCAAGTTATTTAACTGTGCTGGTTTAGTTTCCCTGGTTGTCAGTGAACAGTGTTGTGTTAAATCTGCTGATACATTTGAGGAGTAGATAGTTGGGATCTAAATGTCAGAGACTGCTGGATTGGAGGAACAAGACGAGAATGAGCTTGGGTCTCCAGCTGACGTGGTGTTCCATTACCACTGGTCTCTTGGACTTGCTGGAGGACTTCTGGATGCAGAGGGATGTCAACAGATAGGTAGTGAATAGTGCTGCCACATCAGCTTAGAAACCTGGTCATGACACACTGGGTAGAAATTACTTGTCTCCCCTGAAACTAAGGAAAAGGCTTGATAGGGAAAGACAGATATAATACCCTAATACTACTGATACCGAATCATGGAGCTGTGAAATAAACAGCTCTCTGGTATAAGCAAACACCCAGTTAGTTCTCATGAGCATCTTTCCTCTTTGTCTTATTACAAAAGGGTAAATTTTGCATCATAAGCACTCTGTGGTGGTTTGTCATCTTTTCAGAACACAGACTTCACCATCTGTACCCTCTTAGTTGAATATGATCAATTGCTGTGTCAAATTCACAAAACAAAATCTTGTGCCCAAGTAGAAAACTCCAGACGTATTTTTTTCCCCCGCATATATTTAATGCAATTTAATTTCATTTAGCATTTTTAATGTCCTTGCTTTTTTTTTAAGTGTAATTCTGCAGGTGCAGCTGTGTATTGGCTCTCGAGTCTAAGTCATGTGCAACATGGCTACAGCTCTGTGGACCTTTGAACTCATGCATGTGTCCTCTCGAGCTCCCTGTTTGCTTTGCCTGACTGCTTTTTGCTGATTAGTGGTGAGAAACTGTTGTTTTAACAATGAGCTCAATATTAAGATAGTAACTAAACAGAAGAGATTTCTTTCTATTTAGTAGTTCTATTATTCACAGCAAAATAAAACAGCTGGGTGGGAATAGTGTGGTAGTAACACTTCTAATGACCCTTAAACATGATATAGCAAGCTAATGCTCACCAGCTGGGGACTTCTGCTGATATATGACCAAATATCTTTTGTAATAGTCTGTGGAGTGATGGTAAGAAGGTCCAATTCACCTATTAGGGACAGAAACCAACTGTCTGGTTGGAAAAACAATGCAAGACCCTAATTTCTACAAGGAAGATGCGTGCCCCAGAGGGCCATTTCCAGTGCAAGAGAAAGGAAGGAAGCCTTTCTAATGGAGCCATTAATAGTTAGGACAGAGATCAAACCCAGCCTGATGAACAAGGCTGGGACAAAGTTAGAAATTGAGTTACATTAAGGCAGAGTATTAGAAAAACAGGGAACACAACATTAAAGAGAGTGGTGATGTGCCCACCGGGGAGAAGAGCAGGAACAGCTGCACATTGCAGCAAGGTGGCAATGGAAAGCACAGAAGTAGTGGTGTGAGGTGGATGGGAAATCTGGTGAGTCGATGAGTTGCTTGACTACCAAAATGAGGCTGATGCAGCCAGGTTAACAGTGCTGCACCAGGCCAAGAGGTGAACAGTCAGCGTGAACACTAAAGCACCTGCTCTGCAGATGAGTGCAGTGCATGATGCACCGGACAATAGAGATGCAGATTCAGCCTCCTTAGAAAAACAATAGTTCAAGGGCTCAGGAATCTCTTTATAGATGTGTTATTGTAATATACTTTTAGCATAAACCAAATTTTTCTTGAGAGTCAGGAAAAAGGATAATGAGAAAGAACAAAAGCAAAGCCTCTCTGAGAGAGAACAATGTACATATGCCCTCCATGCAGTTTTGAAACAATAAAGAGAACAAAATTTCTGTCCTCTGAGGGCCTGAACATGTCTATGAAACAAAAACCCAAAGCAGTTTTGGTCTCAGAACTGGTCTGAAGTTAGAGCAATGGTAGGAGCAGGCACAGATGCTTCGATTTCTCACATGACAATAATCTATATTAATTACTGCAAGTGTCCTGTTTCGAACAATGTCACTGCAGTGCTATTATTGTTGAAGAGTATTGAGTTTCCAAGGAGGTGAATGTCTTTTTCTCTCCCTAATCATGATTACTTGGCTTAGTACTCAGACTAAGCTTTTATTTAACTGAGATAAATGGATATTTCCAAAACCAGTGAGTTAACACTATGCATCACATTATTACTCTCTTCACAGTTTTCTTTCCTCATGTGCTATTTTATTCAGCTGCTAAACACAAGTAACAATAAGAATAAGAAGGAGGACCTGTGCAGGATCCTATACAATTCAAGATAAAAAAAAAAAAAAATCTGGTTTTGACCATTCCTTCATTTTATTCTGTGATAACATTTTCCCTTGATTGTTATGCAACATTATTTTGTCATTTCATTTCTCTTTCTTGAAACATGAATGTCCACACCACAGTTTTGCAGACACCACCAGCCTATCTGACTGATATTTTGCTGCTTCCTGTTTGGAATCCTTATTTATCATTTAAGCTTATGTGCCAGTACTGTAGGTTAACATTCAGAAGAGCAGATGGGGAATTAGAGACAAAACTTCTGTCAGTGATAACGGGACTTCCATGCTTCATTTCCCCCAGGGCACAGGGAATGTTTTCCTCTCAACAGTGCTGGGTAAAACTGCCTTAAGGAACTGGTGGCTGCAAAGCTGTGAGCTGGCAACACATCGAAATTGTCAGGCTGCAAGAATAGATTTTTGGTTGCTGGGCCATTTGTGGGAAGTTATTTTGTATTAGCTCCTGGAAGATACCCATCTCAGTACTGAAGTTCCAGTGCAAAATACTGAGTGAGAATCGCCTTTCTGTGAGAGTCAGTGAGAGGTCTGGCACTGAACAGCTTCTGCTGCACAGGTGGATTCACCTGAGCACTTCACTGCCCAGCTGTCCAGCTTTGGTGACCAGGGCAGGCTGCAGATCCAGGAGATGTCCTAACTCAGGTCTCAAAAACCCTCCAAACCCCATTATTTCAGGCCCATCCCGATCCCCACTGCTGCTGGGGGGAGCTGCAAGGCTATGCATGGGTAGCACATAGTGTGGGTGGGTGTTTCCCTACCCACCTCCCACACCCTGACACAGCAGTGGTGGCCAGGACACGTCACACATCCACGTGTGTGGGTGTGCAAGGTCCACACATGCTGTATACCAGGGAAAAAGCTCCCATTTTTCTCTAGCAGCTCCATGGACCATCCCCTTTCCCAAGCTCAAGGGAAGCTTACTTGTGTGTTAGGGACTGGCACATGCAATAAGAAGGACTTCCCAAAGTGGGAAACAGTTCCTCTGCTGTGGGCTCAGAATTCCTCACCTTCAGTCTGGCAAACATCCCACCTCTGTCTTGGGGACATTCTGAAGCTGGAGAGCCCTGGGGCACCTCAGTGGGATCGATCACCCCCACATGCTGCTGGCTTTGTTCTGGGCTGTGCTGCTGATGCTGTCCAGCTGCCACCCAGCAGTTGCTGAATGACAGGAACTATCAGGATCAAGACAGAATTCACTGTCCTGACACACCAAATGTCACATGGGAGGTTAAATGCAGATTCTGGCTGTTAAAATGTGTGCTGAAGACACATAAGAGACCTGCCCACATAAGAGACCTGCTCAGAGAGAAAGAGCTTGCCCCTACCCTTGAGTGCCAGGCAGATGGGATTTGTTCAAATAATTACCTCAGATACAGCCTGCACCATCTCACCTTCCCTGCTCTTCGTCTTTAAGGTGTCCATCATTTGGCCAGCCTCCAGCCACCTTATTCCAAAAACCAAAAGGTTTTTACTAAGCATTTGGTACTGCCATTAATGAAACAAGCAAATAGATGCTGAAAATCAGACCATGTGTGTAATGTCAGTTTTCTCTGTTCTTTAGGGCCGTTTAACATTTGAACTTCAAATTTTCACCTATTTTGATACTTTCATGGAAGTGCTTCCTGTCCCTGTCTCTCCTAAGAATCCCTGAGCCCCAGTAATCACGTGAGTTACATTTGAATCAAAATGCAGAAAAGCTGTGTTTTCACAATGACCTTGAAAACCTGAAGACCATTTCTATTACAGAGGTGCTTTACAGCAGAGCTTGTGACCGAGAGGCTGCTAAGGTAAGTGGAACCAAAACTGTTTCTCATAGGTAGATATTCTCAGGAGACTGTCTTGTCCTAAATGCTGGTATTTGAATTCTTCAATTAATTTAGCTCATTTTAAGCAAACGTACCTGTAGGAAAACTTTTGAAGGTAACACTTAATGCCCTGATCATGACTTGAGCTATCCCTGTTGTATGTGTGCCTCCCTCTGTAGCACAGTGCAGTAGGTAAATAAAAGCTGGTAGTCCTCTTCCTAATGTCCTCAGGGGGTTTTTCTCCCCTATTGATTTCATAGTAATAACTCAATTACAAAGAATATTATCAGAGGCTGATGTAACAGGGGCTGTGTTTTTATTGTATAGGGTGCAAAATTTAACTTTCACTCCCACTTGCTCCTCTTCCTTATATTGGAACTGCTTTTCTTTTTTATTATTATTCTTTTAAAGCTTCTGTACAAGTCTATCATTTCAATGCTCTTTGATATGTACTTCAGAAGAGACCGGGTGCTTGATTCTCTTCATATTTACATCAGTGAGGCCAGCAGCTGAATGCAGAAGTAAGCAAAGGGTAGGACAATGCCACAGAACCTGTCAGCACCAAAGCAAAGGCATTTCTTCAGTTTGCAGTGATCCCTTGGGAAATCCTAACAGCTGCACTAATGTTGGATGTAATTGAAGAAATGTGCTCCTTAAACTGGCAGGCGGTTCAGTATTTAAACACAATGCCTGCTGAAAGAATGCGTAAAAGCTGAATTTTGACCTTCATGCTAGCAAAAAAAGAGATTTTTTTTCCAGTATCTGTACAGACTTAAAAAATGATGGAGAAACTTTTGTCCAATAATAACTTTATTTCTTCATACTGTTTGTATTTATTTTTACTTTTTGCCACAATGGAAATTCAATCAAAATCAAAGATTTTATCGCCTTTCCACTCAAATGCCTGAATCAGATGCTTAAAATGTAACACCAGTAGCACTGTGAGCAGCTGATTAAAAAAATCAGCCTATTGCACTACATCCCAGAGAAGTGCCTTTCATTTTTTCTTTATCCTGGTGGAGTCATTTGCTTTCAGAACACGTTCCCACTAAAAGTGGCCTGCCATTGGTACCTTACAGGTTTTGGAAAATGTTGCTACTGGAGTATTTAATTTACCAGAGCTCTCCCCAGTCAGACCAGTTTGTTGGTGCAAAGTTCTGGGCTCCCAGCTGGAGCTCTGTTATCAAACACATTTGGCAACCGGGAATCAGCAATTTGCTTCCTGACACTCAGGTGCAGAGAAAAGCAAAGTTTAGTTAATTTGGAAAGTGGAAAGATGGAGTGGAACGAAAGTGACTATCGCTCTGCACCTTTCCAGCTCTCCTTTATGTCCCTGGAAATTTTACTTTTTGTGTACCACCACCTCAAAAGCTCTCACTTCCCTCCCTGCAGCTGGAGCAGCAGTGCTTTTGACTGCCAGGTCTGTCTGAGCCTTTCTAGTCCCAGGCTTGGCCTGATGTGAAGATCATAGGGTCAAAGAAGGTGCTCATACAACCCATTGCTCCTGTCAATCCCACTGCAGGACACCAATGCTGGGAGAGGAAGGACTGACCAACAGACAGCACATCCAGTTCTGCTTCTGCAGATTTTGATGCACAACATGAATTTCTGTGGGGTGTGGGTCACTGAGCAAAGATATCCGTGTGTGGATTCTTATTCCACGTACCCTGACATAAATACAGACTAGTTGGCTGACCTGGAAGGCCAGGTTGGCTCCAGGAGTGCCCTGACCCCCCCCTTTTTACTTGTGTCTGAAAGAGCATCACCCCAAGTGTTAGCTTGGCAGTACTTGGAAGAGTACCAGCAGTTAGCATAAGAACTGACACTGTTTCCTAAGGGTCTGTATTTTCACTTCTAGGGAAAACACAGAGCTGATCTATAGGCACTTAATTCAGGAGCTGTAACTCAATCACAGTGAAAAGCAGCACTGGAAGACCACCTGTGGATTTCAGCAGATCAGATCCCCCGTAGTTAAACTAAATGTCATCACACTGTACACAGCTGCCGATTCCAGGTTTGCTAATTTGTAAAACAACGTGAAGAGATGCTGCAGTTGTGAGCAGAGCAGGTGAATTATAGGTACTTAAGCAGCACTGTAGGGATATGAATTCTGTTTATTGCACAAACCTGCCTCTATAATTAATAGAAATAGTACCATTCCCTTGCTCTGTTTTCATTAATTCAGACTGATAGCTTTAGAAGACCAGAATGGATTAGGAAACACAGTCTAGAAGAACAAGAGAGGACTAGAGGACCTTCTTGGTTTCTCAGCATCACTCCAGGTTTCCTTCTTCAGTGTGCAAGGGGCAAAATTACTAGCAATGCTCTGTGTGTGACAGACCATCTGACACCAATATTGTAGCTTTGTTTTACTTTTCCCTGTCTCTAGGAGGAAAGATCCCAACTTCCCTAGCTGCCTGTCTGAACTTAACACTATGAAATGTACTTTAAAACCTTGAGAAACAGCCACAGTTGTCCAAAGCCTTCTTAAACCCCAACAGCTCTCCAAGACCAATGTTAGGACTTCTCAATAAAAATTGGTTGCAGGGTTTACCCACCAAGCTGCAAATTACCCGAACAGCCATGTCTCTGTCTCCTTCAGAAGGAGTTTTATAGCCTTTCCTCCTCTCCTAGGAGGTGTAAACATATCATGATTTAACATTGTGTTTTATTTATCTCAGTGGTACAGTATGTTATTGTTCCCACAGAAGCACTGGTGATACTTTATGGTGGTGGAGAGGAGGGCACTGCATGAAGCAGAGCTGAGGCATGAGCTGGCTTAGCCATGGTCTGTGACATCTGAAGTATAGCACAGGCTTCAGTCAGGACACCATTTTTTCATTGTTTTGGATGCTTTGGGGACTGGAAGCAAGGGGTGTGCAGAAATGAGCATCAAAATCAGACAAATAGGCAAGGGGCAGTGGCCTTCATCTCTTTGGATGGACAGCTTTGCCCCCAGCCCTGTCCCTCTCAGGGTCAGAGGCACAGGACTAGGTATATCAGAGATTAGTTATTTTCCCCATGATTCATTGAAACAACATTATTCTTAATAGCTTTCTAACATGAAGTGTGTACCGACCACTGAACTGCTTTGTCTACGAAGGGCCCTTTATTGATGTGACTCCTTAGCCAAATGTAATGCAATTAAATGATTGGATTTCATTATGGATATTGACATGGTGTCAGTGACAATTTCCATTCTCTCTATTATTTCTATAAATAAAGTCATCTGCCATAATTAGAAAATATGAACGTGCTAAGACCTCCATTAATTCTTCTCCATATTAATCTAAGAGCTGGGCAGATGTTTATTAATACCTTGTTACACTGCGTTCATCAGCTGTTACCAAGAATAGAAAGATTGAGACCTGATCTCATGCTGAAGGTTAAATAAAAGCAGATCTGGCCAAATCTTGGCTTCTGATCGACTTCTTGACAATATCTTGTTTGTTTGTGTTTGTTTGGTTTTTATCAAAATGCTTTTTAAACCTTTAGACTCTCTCTCTCTCTGCTTCTTCCCCAAAGTTTCCTTTGGACCATACATGAAACTCATTGGTACTCTTTTCCCTCCATCATTGTGTTTAGCAGTCCTCTAGCTGCATCCTGATGTCTGGAGTGATTTCTGTGCAGTGGAATTACATCAGCCCTGCTGATCAGACCTGCCCTCTGCTTCTCCTCCTTGGAAAGCATTTGAGAAGCAGTGGTGCCAGGGGAAAGCCCAGGTCCAGCCCCTGCAGTGCTGAGCACCTGCTGATGGGTGCTTGGGAAGAGGTGTGAGGAGCAGCAGGTACGGATGGACCTGCACAAAGCTGCAAGGGGGGCTGTGACCAGCCTGTGGGAAATCATGGACCCTCCTGGTGTCCTGTGGTTGGCAGGTTTAAGACCTGGTTTAACCTCTGTTCCAAGCCATCTCCCATTATCACCTTTGCTGTGTCTTTTGCCAAGAAGCTCCACAATTTAATTATGTTCTCTGTCTGTGTTTCCTTTAAATATTGTGCTTTATAACCCGAGGTCACTCCCAACCTTCTTCTCCTTTCCCATTTGTCTGGTGTTTTCTGTCTCTTCCCACCGGATCTGTTCTCCCAGCTCTTACTGCCCGGGTTCAGTGCCCACCAGGGCACCTTGGCCAAATCCCACAGCACCACATGGGCTCGTACCAGCAAAGCAACTGTCCTGTAACCTCTGCAGACACAGCAGGTGCTTGGCTCTGTCTGTGTCTCTGTGGCTGTACCAAAGAACTCTGAGGTCCAGGCTGGTGCCAAACTCCTGCTTGCTCACATTCCTGGTGTGCTAAGGCTGCCTACACGGAGAGGAGGTGCCTGATTGCTGGGATGACCCAATGCTGATTCACATCAGATGTTCTCAGTAACGATGCACAAGATATATGTCTGTTTTACTGCATTGGAACTGCAAAGGAGTCTATTTCCTGATTTTAGGAAAAGTTTAAATCTTTCTGGCAAACCCTGATGAACTTCTGAAGGACTTGGCCTCCCAGGCTAAACCAATTTTTTTTTTTTCCAGCTGGTAATTACTGTAATTTTTTGCAAGCTCTTAACACTAAAGTGGATGAGATGAAATTGTACATCTTGTGACTTTTTCTCCCCAGAAAATCAGGCTTGTTGCCATTCCTCAACTTAAAGCCAAGCAAAGCATGGCTGTTCACAACTGGGATTTACTTTTTAGGGTAAGCTGTAATGCACTGAACTGAGTGAGGCAATGCTTGGTCTGAACCTGCCTTTAATACTTTTGGCTGGACCACACCTGAAATAAAACCAGAGCACATTGTGAGTTATTCAGGTCTGGAAATGGCCTTTCTTTACTGCTGTAGCCAGCATGGAGTAGCTGGAGCTCCTGGACTTCATCAGGCCTCAAAAGAATTGAAATAATAATTCCAAGAGTTCATTGTAGGGTAGGCATGACTCAGACTCTACCATACAGTCAGCAGCCAAAATCCTGAACGGATGAACTGTCTGATATGTACTTTGAAAGACTGGTGGTGGTGACGGGCCCAGCCCCATTCCATTCCATCTCATCTTATGGCAGCTTCAGAGACAACCAAAGCAGATGAAAATGGCTCAGTAAACCGAAAAAAGAGCTCCTGTCAAAACTTCTCGCAACCTCAAAAAAGAACATGAGTGCAAAATTAGGCTGTCCAGGTATGGAAAACATTCATGCAGATACCCTCTACTCACTTTTCTGTAGATTTCAATAACAGTGCTCAGACCTTGTTTTGTACAAGGTCATTTTAAATTCACATATATGAAAAAAATGAACAAAATCCTATGGTGTTTCCACCACTTCCCAGGCCTTGCCTTTCTTCTTTCGAGTTGGATGCTGCTTTCTCTTCTCTTGTTTCCAACTCTGAAATTGTCACTTAATTTTTGCACCCTCTTTCCCTTTCTTGGAATTGCCTTAGCAGAAATGTGCACAAACAGCTATTCTTTGGGTCAGCATTTCAATCAGTTTGAAATGGTACATTTCTATTTCCTGTGTCTGTACTTATGTATTATTATTTGTATTGAACCTTTGCCTGAGTGTTTGCATTGATTCTGATAATTCTGTGGGGTGCTTATCTGTACAAACAGATCAATAGCTTTTGGACTGCACTTTCTGAAGGAATAGACTAAAAGATTTGCTTCGAACTTGAAAGCTTCTCTACTGAATTCATTAATACAACAAGCTATTACAAATGCATGATCCACAAAATTACTTCATTCCCATGCTAAAGCAAGTGGATTTTGTGCCTTTTCTTCATGGTCATTTGTATTGAAAGAATTTGCCAATCTTATAACTCCTTTTTTTCATTACAGACACTTACAGGCCCTCAGGGGAAAGGACACTACTGATGTCACAGTGACATTCTTTCCAGAGTTGACAGAGTTGGGTTAATTGCTGGTCCCAGCAGGCCACAGTGTGTGGATCAACCTGGACTCCTCCAAGGGACTAATCTGAAGGGAGGATCTAATAGGAATCAATCTCCCATCTCACAGGAGAAATGTTCCCTTCCCTTAAACTGCAGTAAAACAAACCCTGCTCTAATCTGATCTGAACTAAAAGCAGGCACAAACTAAGACTAATTTCTATTTCTAGCTTATTCAAGTAGAGACCCCTTTGCACCGTCTCCCTCCAAGCTGATTTTGGGCTAAGTGAAAACACATAGCTCCACAAAATCTCCGTGTGAAGGCACCAGGAATGCAGCAAGATAATAGTATAGCCAGATAAGGGGGATTAAGATTACTTCTGGGCTTTTTTAAGAAATAAGGGGTGAAAAAGTTAATGGAACACTCAACTGCAAGACATTGCTGAGACCTGCAAAAAGTGATAAACCAAGATAGCTGGGTGCACAGCAGTTGCATTGTATGAGATGCCATTGCATGGCCAGACTTTTCCATGTACGTTGCAGCCTGCCAAATTCCACGTGGACTATGGCATGGAAAGCTGCCCAGCAGGTAAGGACCTGGAGGTATTGGTTGACAACTGGCTGAACAAAAGTCAGCGTGTGCCCAGGTGGCCAAGAAGGCCAATGGTATCTCGGCTTGTAACAGCAATAATGTGGCCAGCACAACTAGGGAAGGGATTCTACTCCTGTACTCAGCACTGGTGAAGCCACACCTCCAATTCTGTGTTCAGTTTTGGGCCACTCTCTACACGTGTCCAGAGAAGAGCAACAGAGCTGGGGAAGGAGCTCAAGTCTATTGAGGAGCAACTGAGGGAACTGGGGATGTTTAGCCTGGAGACAAGGAGGCTCTGGGGGGACCTTCTTGCTCTCTACAAAGACCTGAAACAAGGATGTGGCCAGGTGGGGGTTGGTCTTTTCTCTCAGGTAACAAGCAAGAGAACAGATGGAAATGGACTCAATTTGTGCCAGGGGAGGTTTAGAATGGTTATTGGAAAAAAATTCTTCACTAAAAGCGTTGTGAAGCCCTGGAAGAGGCTGCCCAGGGAAGTGGTTGAGTCATCACCCTTGGAGGGATTTAAAAGATCATGTAGATCAAGACACACATAGATGTGTCACGTAGGGACATGGTTTAGTGGTGGACTCAACAGTGCCAGATTAATGGTGGACTTGATGATCTTAAAAGTCTTTTCCAATCTAAACAATGCTATTATCCTATATTGAGAGTTTGTATTTTTGTGGAAATTAGACATTACTTCAATCATCATGGCAAGTTTGAGTGGACTATTCAGTAGAGACAATAACAACCACTGACAATCCAAATCCAGCCTAATCTGGCTTGTGTTGAAGCTGATGAAGTATTTCTAGTGTACTTAATGGACATTGGCCTCAGCCTCAAAAAGGTGCACTTTAGATTGAACTTCTTTGCCTTTGCAGCGATCTTATTAAATTTGCAGAGTTGGTATTAGATTTGCTCAGTGCTATGAGAACATTACTATTCTGTTAAATTACTTTTTCAGTTAATAATATGTTCTTTTCTACAAGGGTTTTTCTTTCTTAAGTCCTTTTCCCCTCTTTGCCTTGAGCTGGTTTGGGAATTCATTCTCCCTTTCTGCCTTGAACTACTACATGCTTTAATCTGGCAGGGTTAAACAGCTCTTGTCCCCTTCTCATATGAGTGCTCTGTATGCTAAACTGTATTTTTGTTCCTTGGGCAGGGTGCCCCTTTTTAACTGGTGGAACCAAAGCAAGAAGAGCCTCCTGGACCATGAGGAACACTAAATCAAAATAGATTCTTGACCCCAAGCTCTTCCAGGTCAAGGCTCAGCACCAACTTCTGGGGAAGGCCTCCTCCTACCTGAGCCTTTTCTGTCCAAGATAAAGATACACTTTGTGAGCCTATTCCCAATGAAACAGATCTCTGGGATCCAAACTGTATTATATTATTTGTAATATTTACACCTGTAATACCAGCAGCATGCTAAGGGCTTTGAAGAGATCTTGGAAGACAAAGTCCCTGCCTAAAGAGCTTAATATTCATATTTTATTCAAAATATAAAAATATACATACTCTGAGTCTGTAAGATACCGGATTAAAAAGGCTTTTCTCCTGAAATTAGCTCACAGAATTCTAACCCCTGAAGGGAGCAAAGGAGGCAGCTGTGGAGGGAAGGGAGCCAGCACTACTGAGTACAAAGTGACTCTCAGCTGCCTCATCCAGAGATGCACTTTCAGCCTCAGCTTGGGGTCCTTACAGACTCTTTCATCCCTGGGAGCCCAGCTGGGATCAGAGAGAGTCAGATCCAACTTTCCCCCTCCCTTGCATGGTGTTCTTGCACAGAAAGGAGTCCCATTCCTGCTCCATCTGGGATGGGGAACCAGGGGTGATGCGATGGAAATGTAGCCTTTGGACCTGGCTGTGCAAATGGCAGCCCCCTGTACTGGAACAAAAAATCAGACTGCTTTGCCTTTTTGTCAAAAGTCAGGGGTGTTTCTCAGTTCAGACTGCTGGGCACAGATCTCATTATTCCCAATATTTTGACACAATACAATTATTTTCTATTTTTAAGTGCAACACAGAGTGTCAACATTCTTTATAAAAATATATTAAATTATTTAAGACCACAGGAAACCTAAATAACAGCATACGAAGAAATCTTTTGGAAAAGGTTACACTTCTGCATCAGGTGTACTTGAAGATTGCCATAATGGACAACAGTGCCAGTGAAATGGAGCACAGTGCTCGGGAAGGGAACAGTGAATGTGACTAACATGTTTCTGAGGAGAGGAAAGCAGACCCACCACTACATGTTCACAGTTGAGAAGCAAAGTGACAAGTGTTCAGAGGCCACAAATGCCAGCCTAGAATTCTGCAATTGTAGACTTTTAATGTGTTTCCACATGAGTGGTATTTGGTTAGATATTGTAAGCAGAGTACTGGAAAATTAGGATTAGCAAATGAGTAAATTAAACTGAAAATTGGGTAAAGAGAGTTGAAAGTAAACCTAAGTGGTTCAGTTGTGATGGACTTTGCTCTCCAAGGGATTTTTTTTTATTTTATTTTAATAGCCTGTGAATTCTTATTAGTTTTGAAATTGTTCTCATTACAGACGCCAGAGATTTTGCTAGGAAATCTGATGGGGTGATAGAAAAGTCATAACAGAGCAACAACAGGAGAGATGTAGATTGAAAGTAATGCAATTTTGACTTAATGACCTCTCTTTTGTGAAATGCTAATCACAGATTTCTGGGAAAATTTCTGGGATTCATTCCTGGCCACAACATAATGACAAAAGTACTTAATACAAACCTCACCACCCCACTCCCGATTCTTAAGAACAGGCTTTTTACAAAGCCAAAATCCACAACTGTCTTTGCAGAGTTAATTATTTCTGAAACCCAAGTGACACACAAAAGAAACTGCACAGACAGACACAGGACATAAATAACTCTGGGTATTTGCTGCCCGGAGAGGGGGGAATCACCCAAAGGCAGCAGGCAAAGGAGATGGTCCCTGGTGGACCCCAGGGTGCACCAACACACCCCAGCACCTGCACCAGAGCACCCTGCCAAATGCACCAAGCTAAATCCACCTCTGATCAATGGCACTTGGATTAATAGAGGAGTTGGAATGCTGTGCAAACCAGCCTTGTAATGACACCGATATGAACCACACAACTCAAATATGCGAAATGGAAAAAGCAATAAGCATTAGTAAAAGAAAACAGTGGGTTGTGCGTAGCACCAGTGACTGTCTCAGTACATTGTTTTTCCCACAAAGATCTGGAAGATCTGACATTTCTTGTATTGGTTCTCAAGGAACATTGCAAGAGTATTAGAGATAGGGTAAGAGAGATGCAGAGCAATCCGATAACTTACCATGATAGTAGCTGCGAGTCAAAATTACATCCAGGGCTTCCCACTTCAATTTGTGAGGTTTGATGATGCTGATTTTATCAGCAAGGTCATTTTAGCACCAATGCTTAATCCAGAATCTATTCTGATATTTGTTTAGGAGATTTGAGTAATCTCTTTAAGAGAATTAACAAGTGCTGGAGTCCTAAAGAACAATCTTTTCTCAGCAGTGACTGGAGCAGAAGGATTGAGGTCACAGTTAGGTGAAGGTTTTTTTAAAGCAGTGTGGAAACAGATAGAATTATCTTTAGAGTGAGTTGCATTATGGAGAATGGAAGCACAGAACTTGCAAATCAGTTTAGGTTTCTTTGGGGTTCAGTTTTCTGGCTGTCCTGGACACAGGCCATGACCTGCTGCATGATGCAGGTACTGATAATGTGATGTGCAGAGGGGCTTGCACCGACACATTTCCCCTCTGAGCTATGTACAACTGCAGTTGGAGGCCAAACAACACATGAATGCTTTGCTGCCTTTTCCCAATGTCACCATATGCTGCCTGCTGACCCTTCATGACACTGTGGTGGCCCTGGAGCTCTGTGTTGGGAGGTAACATCTAGTTAGGGGAGTGGATGGTGAACTTCACCGAAATAAAGTCACTGATGCTCAAATGCCAAGCTGTTAAATCTTCAGTAAGTCATAGTTCAGAAATCAGTCATTTTTTAAATAAATAATTTGAAATATAATCAGTGGATATCAAGTAAAATGTTCACTTGAGGCTCTTGGGTTAAATTTTGGGAGGGGCTTTGAGGAATTGCCTTTGAATCTTCACACCCAAAGCTACTCTGTGTTCTGGTTGCTGCACAGGTCTAAAATAAACCATTTCTACATATTCTCATCTGAGACTATGTGGCTGACATGACATAAGATTACTCCTTCTCTTGCAGAGAGGTTGAAGAAAATAATGAAAATCCCACAAAGGCAGCATTCCCACAAGAGTCCTATCATGTCAGGCAGAACGGTCACCTAGCAGCTTATGGCACTATTGTACTATTAACCCTTACATCCTTTTCCTTCCCAAAAGGCTGATGAATTTTTACCTTGATCCAGACACAAAGAACAATATCCTGGCCCATGGAGGTGAACACTCATCTCAAGCACCCTGTTGTTTCACAGCTGGCAGCAACAGATAAATTTATCAGTCATCTGAGCCAAGGTTCACCAGATGGAATCACGTCCCACTTAGAGGTAACATGGGGCTATTGCAGCCTCGAGAGTAGAGGTAGCTTTGGGTATTATCTCACCTCCCAGGCTTTGGACTACCAGAAAATTTGGAACACAATTTGGAATCCAGAGGCCAAATACCCCAAACTTAAGAGGGGGTACTACAACTCCCTTAGCAAAGGTTTACAGTGAAGTTTGCTATCCAAGCCACAAGAAAGTTGTTATGTTTGTGTGTCTGATAAATTGAAACAGCAATGATTTTACTGTAAAAAGAAGCACCCCTCCCTTCCCATTAAAGTAGTAAAAAGAAGTATTAAAACTCATTCTTCTACTTTTGAGAGACTTTTACATAGAGGTCTAGTAATGTTTTGGTGTTAGGGGAAATGGCAGCTTATACAAGCAAATGGAAGCACCTAACACAGCATATAGGCAATGTCCTTGGCAAGGCCTATACAATCAAAGGTAAATGAGGTGTGGTAAGTGTTTGTCAAAGCAGATTTTCAGAAAAGACAATAGGGAACGTGCTAAATATTTTAGGGACATTTAGTGGTGGACTCAGCAGTGCTGGATTAATGGCTGGGCTCTATCTTAGAGGTCTTATTCAACCTAAATGATTCTCTGAAATATTAAAACATTTTGTTGATAAATTCAATACCTCTTTGGCAGAGACTCTGTAGATGTGTGGAGGACCCTTGACTGTAAGACACACACCACATTTGTCGATATCCACAGTTAAATATCATCTCAGCATCCTCCCTGTCTGGTGGCTGCTGTAGTGCAGGGAGGTGAGCAGAGGTGGGAAGAGGATACTGCAAGATTGGCCAGCCTGGGGGTTCAGAGAGTACAAAAAGCATGACTGTAATGCAGGTCATGACATGTCTCCTTTGAAATGAATGATGAGGACTTGCTGCAAGGCAGCCTGCCTGGAGGAGACAGTCAGACACACATTGAAGGGCTCGGGCATGTGTGGTCTCCAAAACTGCCATTTAAAGCCACTCAAGGAGAGCTGGCTGAGCTGGTCCACTGGGCTGGGTGCTCTGGCATGAGCAGCGATGCTCCTGCAGATGGTCTGACCATACTGAACACAAGCCCTCAAGGATTAAATACTTATCTTGGCACTTGCAAAATTCCGTCATAAGAAGGCTTTAAAAGAGAGCAGCCATATGCTTCAGGAAAGCATCGTGCAGTGATCAGCCTGCGTTACTTATCACAGCAGAGAGATGAGGAATCCAGCAAAATGGGACCAGGTGGCCTAAACCCCTAAACCCTGACTGCTTTCAGACTCCAAGTAGGAACTCAGCCCTCACCATGCTTTCATGGTGTTTTACATTCACAAAATAAAACCTACCTGGCTTTCTCATGAAGGTCCCCAAAATGCCCCAACAGGAGGCTGGAGCTAGAGGTCCCAGCACTGAAAATGCCCACATGCCAGGTCCCTGGCTGGGGGCTCCATCAGGCATGAACCAGCAGCTCCTTCTACTTGGGCGACTGCCAGAGGTACCTTGGACTTTTCTTTTTTTGACACTTACAAAACTGTCTGACAGCAAACCAGAGAAACAGGCAGTGAGTGTCCCACAGTGTGAAAAGGAAACAAGCCCCTTGCCAGGGGAGCAGGAGTGGAAAGAGGCTTGTGGCATCTCCAGCTTTCTCAGTGCTCTGTGGCAGAAGACATGAGAAATGACTCCCACTGACTAAGCCCTTAACACTTAGATAATTTCTTCTATTAGTGTCCAATGGAATATCTGAAAGTCTGGAAGTGTGGAACAAATCTACTTCGCAGGAAGGCACACAGAATTACGCAAGTCACTGAATTCTCATTTCTTCAGTTCAGTACAGTATGATGTACATTTTTTTCATCAGAAACACTACCTGTTCCCTGAAATTCATTCCAGATCTATTCCAGGGCAATACTAAACAAGTATTGTCCGAACTAAGGGATTCATGAGGTTGCCAAACACTGATAATAAACAAGCTGGTAATAAATACCAGCTTCCACTGTCTGCCTCATAGGTTTTATTAGAACTTCAAGAAGGAGCAGAAGCAGCCCAAATTTAGACTCCTGGCCACCATACCATCCCCTGATCAATTAGAAGAGCTTCAGGCCATGCTGAAGAACTATGAGGCTCTGGAAGCTCAACTAAACATTTGGATGATTATCCAGATGGAGCCTTAAGTGCGGATGTACAATATCTGATAGCATTAACTAAAGCCTTGTAATGGACCTCTGTAGTATCTACACCTCATGATAGCCTAAAACCACCTGGTCCTATGTCAAACTCATCACTATTTGCAGAAACAAAAT
Organism: Anabacerthia variegaticeps; assembly: GCA_035583185.1. Classification (NCBI taxonomy): domain Eukaryota; kingdom Metazoa; phylum Chordata; class Aves; order Passeriformes; family Furnariidae; genus Anabacerthia; species Anabacerthia variegaticeps. Next base: position 6,605,396 of record JAWWEW010000012.1, on the reverse strand, counting down.
CAAGATGTGAAAAACCTGAAACAAACACGAATCAAAAGGAGGTATTTCTTTGGTGGCTTCTCAGAGACAAGGCACACGAGGGTGTAGATGGACCACATAATTTACAGGTGGAGAGTGTATGTAACGATACCTATGTAGGTATCACATTCATGTACCAACACCTTCCTGTATGTCAGCACACCTAACTAGTTTGGTAAAGGTTAATAACCATCCTTTCTTCTTTTTCAATCACTGTGACAGAGTAAATTAAACATACTATTGCCACGAGCGCATCACACACGAAAATAATCTGCATTTGGAAATAGTTTCACAGATAACTTGGTGTTGAATAACTCAAGTTTTGGTTGTACCATGTGAGGAGAACTAGAAAGCAGTGCTATTCAAAGTGTTGTGCCATCAAGACATTTTTAGCATGACACATCCTACCCTAACATTGCCAGGTCCTGTAAAAGTGTATGGAAGAAATAATGGTTTTATTTTTCCTGTGTCTATTTGAAGGGTTAGATATAATTGGTAATATACAGCCTGCTACTACTAGTGAAAGTATTAAATAGATTTGCTAGTGCTTTTTATTATTAACTGCTAACAATAATCTATCTTTTCACGTGAGTGGAAGTAGGTATACAAGCATTCCTTAGCAAGTTTGTGCAATTTACTCCTCAGCCGTGACTCACCCCTTACCCTGAGAGGCAAAGCCCAAGTGACCCAGCTGTGGTGCACAGAGGCATCACCGAAACAGTTTCCTTAGCAACATGAGCCACACAAAAACATACCAGACATCTTCTACCTCCTGCTTGCTATTCCTTGAAGTTGTTCTAAGCAAGCAGATGCTAAACATCCTGACTGAATTTCAGAGGTAGAATCAATGTACCACAAAGAAAATCCTTTTGTTTGCAAGCAAGTTAACTTTAGCTACAGCCCTGCCTTCGGGCTTTATTAAAAAATAACATTTTTTTTTTTAATCTATTATCTCCAAACACTGCTTGGGCTCATAAACAAATAACAGAAGCGGCTGTTACTGATTGTCCTCAGCTGATACTGATTGTCATTAGGGATCTGTAGAAGTTAGGGAAACCATGGCAATTGAGAGCAATCAGCCCGGGATGAGCTGGGTGTTAATGGGTTCCAGGTGCCCATGATCAAGGCTCGATTAAGAACAGATAAATTGTTCACCCAGAGAAGGGCTAAGGGTTTTTTGAGGATGACTCTGTGGTGCCTCTTTCTGAGATGCTTGAAGAAAGTAGTTTTTTTTTTTTTAAGAAGTTTTGGACCAAAGAATTGGGAGCTGTTTGAAATGAGGAAGAACGTTTGTAAAGAACACTTGTAAGCAAGTGGAGAAGTGCTCTTTTTGTATTCAAGGTATTGTGTCCAGCAGTCTGAAGTATTTCCTATTTGTGAGTGCATTGTTTCTTAAAGCATCTTTGCTTCTTGTATTGTAGGCTTCTGAGGTAAAGTGTGTATGTTGTACTGCATCGAGATGCTGCTTTTTGTGTTCACTGTAATCTGCACCAAAGTTCAGTAGGACTGAATGTATATATTTTCCTCCCTGCCGTAGGCAGGTCATAGAAGTGTGCAGAAATGAGTGTATTGATTTATGCCTATCATTGTCTGACAGGAGCAGATGGGGGTCTTGGAATTTTAGTGTAGCTGATGGACTGTACTAAACCTGACCTGGTTCTGCTGCTATTACATGTCAGTTATCTTTGATGCAGCTAAATCACTTTTGAAGTATTGTAGAAGGTGAAGTGAAGCCAGCTTTGTAGGCAGTAATAACAGAATGAGATTATTTAGGCTAAAATGAGTCAATATTTGGAAAATTCCCCTGTTAGTAATAAAACCTTGCCTGAGGGATGCTGATTGATGCTGCCTGTACCAGATGGGAGAGTGGGTTTGTAGCATGAGACTGAGTGCTCCTGTGGACACCCCTGATGGGGATGCAGCTTGGGGGGAAAACATGAGGGTGCTACCAGGAGAAGATGCATGTGGGCATAGTCATGTCTATGGGAAGAGAATAGGCATGGGTTTCAGTTAGGGGTGGAGGAGGAAAAGGTAGTTTTGGGGAAGATGTAAAATGATGGAGATTTGATCTCTGGCAGGGCTTGTCTGTGGTGGTCCTGTCCCCACCTGCTGCCCAGCATGAGGGTGCCTGCCTTGCTGTGCCAGGGCTGTGAGCTCCTGCTGGCATCAGAAGCAGGAGGCCTTGGCTCTGTTGTGCTGACACTTGTTCTCTAACACTGACAGCAGTAGTGAGTGATAGCCCATATTTCTGCAATATCTTCTTCCTCAGGACACCTAATAACATGCCACTGACAATGCTTTTGAGGGCTGGATTTTGGCCAGGTTCTTGGAGAAACAATATTTTGGCCTTGGTCCCACAACAGGAAGCTCCAGTTCATAATGCTTATGATCAGGGGTGAGGGACTTGCTTTCCTGAATAAGCAACCTTTCTTCCCAGCACATGCAGGACTGTCTAGAGGTTCTGTAAGGGTGCTGTCTGCCCTCCCTGAGGACCTAGTTGGTCTTGGCTTGGTGCTCAAACCCTGGAGCCACTGGCTGTAGCTGAACAAGTGTATGAGCTCTAATGGGCATTTTTGGGTGGGAGCAGCTGTCTGTAGTGCCACACAGCAGATCAAATGACATCACTGGAGCTGTTCTGGGCTAGACTATAGCAATAACTTGTTAAATATAATTCTGAGGGAGATAATTTTGATAGTTGTTGTAGTGATCACAAAAAATTGAGCAATAAATGAGTCTTCTTTCCATCCTTGGTCCATTGCGCAGCTCAGGACTTCTCTGGCTATTTGTGGACAGAATTTATTGTTGATTATTGTATTCCTTGGCATGAACTGAAATTTCAGCATCCAGGTTCATGGCCATTAACCATGGTGAAAAAAAGTGACCCATTTGTCTCACACAATGAGTTTGCCTGTGGAAGCTGCAGAGGCTGTGACTGACTTAGGACTGTGGCTGGGTACACTTGTATCAGGAGCAAACAAAGCTGGAGTGGGTGCTTGTTTGTGACATCGTGGTCCCTCCTGCAGATACTGGGCGTGGGAGCAGTGCTCCAAACCAGCCGTGTCTTATTGGTGTCTTGATGAAATTTGCTTGCTTCTGTGTTGAGTGTGGTTGTAAAAGTAAAAAAGAGACTAATTAAACACACCTGATCCTTTACAGCAAGTCTGGTAGAGTCTTTCTGCTCACAATTTTTGCCTCACTTGCTCTGACAATAGTAATTTGCTGGTCTTGATTCACCATCATAAAATGAAAGTCATGGTTCGTCCAGCAGGAGCAAGGATGGGAGCTGAAGGTTTTAAGCACCTTATGTGTATGCAAAGGACACTAATGCATCCGAGGCTGTGACTGCTCTAAAGACTACTTTAAACCCTTGAGTGTAGGCCTGAGTGCAGTTTGAACAAGCTGTGTGCTTATGCAATTAAGGCAAAGCTGTGCAGCTTCTTGAGCACTTACAGCACTTCATAGGGATACAGGCAGGTCAGACAACTGCTATGTGGTCATCTCTTTCATCCCCAAATAGAGGGAAATTGTCCCCTGTGGTGCATGGAGGAGGCAGTGGGTTTCTGTCTCGGGCTGTGTAACATACAGCTCAGATTCTGAGCAGTGACTGCTATTTCAGCAGCACCTGTGCTCTTGTTTTGCCGGTGGTAGTGCTTGTTTTTATGGATCAGGAGTCTGCAATCAATTCCAAAAATATCAACAGTACAGTTTGAGCCCATGAGATCAGCAGTGGATGTGCACTCTGAAGAAAACATTGAAGGAAAAAAAACCACTTTAAAAGCAGTATGAATTTTATGATCATGGTAAAGGATTGACACACCAAGGTGCACTGTTTATTTCACTGAGTGAAACAGAAAATAAGGAATCAATTTCTGTATTCTGTTTCAGCTTTTTCATTAACTTCTATTTGGAAGCAAACAAGTGGCTTCCTTCCCTGCTTCTGCCTCTTATAGGCAAGACCGAGCTGTAATTTGGAAGAACTGTCCTGTGGCTTTAGGACTGTACAATGATGGAAAGCCTTGGTGAATGCTCCTATGGAGATATAAAATGATTAATCTACAGGCATCTGAGAATACTTATGACTTAGCTTTTGGTCTTGTATCTGTTATTTCACTTATGGGGCTGTTAATAATCTCGTAATGTACATCAGACCTTATCTTAATGATTAAAAAATGATTAAAAAGGGTCTGTTTTATCTCTAACTAGTGAGAAATGCAATTATATTAAGTAGTGCAATGTCTGTACCACTCAGAAGGGGTATTAAATGTTTTTAATAACTTGGCTGGAGGGTTGTTTCAAGATGCTGGAAGCACACCATCCCTCAGATGAGCATGTTGTGACAGCTCTGGAGCTGGTGTGGGGGCAAGGCAGAGGGACAGAAGGCCATGAGATGGAGGGCAGAGGGATGTGAAGAAACAGTGGAAATAAGGCAGTTTGAGTGTTAGATGTAGTGCCTTAGCCTGAGGACAGCTGGGGTGGTAGACTAAGGTCTGGGTAGGAAATCTAATAAGGATGACAGAGATGGGGGACATGGAAGGCTGAACATGTGCTGAGTGGGAAGTGAGGGGGAAAAGCTCTTTTCTTTTGACACCAAGACCTAGTGTTTACAGAAAATCCCAGGAGCAACCTTTGCCTCCTAATACTGACCTGCTAGTCCCTGGGAGGCAGCCTGCAGTGCTGGGACCTGTCAGGTCTGCTGGCAGTGCTGGGGTGCTTCCCAACGTGATCCCACACCTCTGAAACTTCCAGTGCTCCTCAAAACCACACAGGGATCAGACTTAAGTTTTAAGCAGAATAAATCAAACTGTAAGCATGTGGGTGTGACATAGATGGGCTTAAGCCATTTCTGAGGTTTTCCACTTATTCTTCCCTAATACTAGATGTGTTTCATCTCCCCAAAAGCCTTTACACATCAGCAATAGAGCTAAGAATTAAAACAGAATGAAAAAGGGACAGTTTTTCAAGCTTATCACATCCCTAGTATGGGGATCTATTGCTCAATTCAAATGAAGTCAGTGTAGAAGCTAATTGCTGAGAAAGTGAGATCTTCCAAAGCTCAAATTAAAGGCAATTTAAAATCTCCATTGATACCAGGAAGAACACTACTGCTGCTGGACACATACCAGTTAGCAAGCCCAGCTTACCAACTGAGGGGTGCAACTGACCTGCTTTAGAAATGCACAAGGCTCTGCTGAGCAAATTGCAATTAAACTGATTGACACCGTGCAGAAATTTGGTCTGTTATCCCTCCTGCACACCCCAACAATGCACCTTCAAAGGGATGTTTTAGCAGTAAGTGGCAGGAATGTGCCTGTGCTGTGCTAAGTGAAGCCAAGTTGATCTGAACCCAGCACAGGAAAGAATATTGATGTATGCCTGAAGCACAAGGGTTACAGCAAAGTGGGACTGCATCAGAAGTGCAGATCTTCTGTTCTGTACTGGAGAAGTTTTGCATAAATGACATTGAAGTAATTTTCTGTGTAACTCCATACTTTCCACCTTGTTTCATTTCTGGTGAAACAGACACCTATTGAAATTGCACTGCCTCGTACATTTGTTAACAACCAAGTATTCTACCCAACAGTGTTTGCCTGGGCACATAGAAATAAGTCCCTGGCCACATGGGAGCTGGAGGGACTTTGTCACTGAGTTCAACCAGCACTAAAACTATTCCTGTAAAAACACATTTCTGCAGTTGCACTGCAAAATCTCTGCTCTACGCCTCTAGTTAAATGCCTGTTAAAGTCTAGGATCAATCTGCCTGGCAGTAAATTAATGGTCCATGGTGTAGCTACTACTGTGATGCCTCTTCCATTAAGACAGGCAGTGTTGCCTTAAGTGGCTTGTATGTCCAGAATAATGGTGCTTGTGGCTTGCACCTGCATAGAGGATGATGCTTGTTGCATTCAAATGACATTGTATGAGCCAAAAGGCATTGCTTAGCCCACGAGGCACTGCAGAGCTGCAGTGCTCCAAAGGGAGGCTTGTGGGATTGGGGACTTCTGGCATGTCCCTCCATGCATTGTTTCAGGAAGTTCATGCAGATCCCTTCATTGATTGGGTTTTGCTGCCTCTGCCTGCCCTTCACCTGCAGGGATATTGCAAGCATCAGTACTTCTGAGTTTGCAGCCTCTGAACAAGCATGCAAAAGCCAGGAGACCCCTGCCCCTCTGCTGGAACAACATCCAGCATCTGGCTATAGGTACATCAATCTAGAAAATTATTCTTAAGGGGAGAGATGTTGGGCCGTTCTGGACACATGCAATGTTCCAGTCTGCTGGGCTACCTCTGGCATTTTAGGTCATAGCATGGAAGGCACTGGACCCGGAAAGTTCAGTGCTAGGTGTTGAGACCTCCCAGCAGCCTGCCACTTGGCATGCAAACCAGCACAGAGAAGGGGTGACTTCTCCAGCTCCTTTAAAAGAAAAAGGAGAAAGGGGAATAAGAAACATTTACCAGTTTTGGAGGTGGGAAGGGTGCTGAGGCCTTCTGCTTTCCTTTCCCATTGCTGTGCTCCTTGTCTCTCTTGGGCCCCATGTTGTAAATCCTACGCTCCCATCTGAGGAGTGCTGGCTGCAGGCTCCCTCCAGAGCTGGTTGACGCAATCTGGGTCATTCAGAGAAGGTTGTCAGGAATGATCCTGCACCTCCCTGCTGTGCTGGCACTGAGCTTTGCCTTCCAGGGCATGTGAGGTGCTGGGTTGGTCCAGAGTCTGCTCCTAAATCTGTCTGACTCAACCCGCTGCAGCCCTGGGGCTCCTGGAGTGTCCCCTGGGGTGCTAACTGAGATTAGACAATGTTGGGACACCACACTGGGGACACAGGGAAATACCCTGTGGGATCTAGCTACCCAGGGGGGGTTTTTTGGGGTGTAGAGAAATCAGTGACAGAGCTAGGGCAGGGTATTCCTGTGGGGCAAAACCCACCTGCCAAGGGGCTGCCAGAAAAGAGGATTTCTAGCAGGGCAGTGAAGCCCTCCTGGGGAAACCCAGGAGTAGATTATGACAGAGGGCTAATCTGTATGGCTGTTTCATAAGTTTCCCCAGCGCCTGGACTCTGTGCTTGGCAACAGACACCAAATGTGCTGAGAATAACTGATTTCTTGTAAGCACCATGTAAGAATATGTGGAGGTCTGGAGCAAACTGTCAGTTTCTTTGTATTTTAGTGTTACCTAACAAAATCTCTCCCCATTCCCACATCAGGTTAGTAAGAGGGACTAGATGTGTTGTCAAGTGCCACAGTTTGGGGGAGGCCACACTTCACCTGGCAGCTCACATTTCTCATTAATCCCCACCTCTTTCCTTGACCTTGTTTTAGGTGTTTACACATAGAAATGCTTGTCTCGACAAACCTAACTCCAAAGCCACTATTTAGACCTTTGTCAATCTCCTGCTCATTTAGTGCAGCCAAAATTCACAAGCAAAGGCAGAATGCAAGTGCTCCTCCAGCCCAGGGGCCACAACACAAGGGGCTTTGCTATTGCTGGTCCCTGTGCTCAGACCAACTGTGCCACACAGCAAAAGTCACCAGCAATTGATTTCCAGAGCTTTTGAGATTATTTTATTATATGGAAGTGAAGACTTTTAAGTTCCTGTCTGGACACTACTTCTATTCATCTGCAAGTTTTTATCTAAATTATTTAAATGCTTGCTGTCTCAGTTTTGTGTTTGTAAATCCCTAACCTGCCTGTTTGCTATTCTTGGATTAAAATCACTGTGTAGGACACAGTTCCTCTTCTAGCAGCTGCTGCTTCTTGTACATGTTTGGAAAAACACACTGTGAATGCATTCTGGGGAATATGGATATTCCAAATCAGCCCAGGGCTGAAGTAATGGCACTGCTTTGGTATAGCATGATGTCTGTAAGCTGGGTAGTGTGGAAGTTTGTGGTCTGCCTAGGGGAAGTCTGTGTGCAGCTTCCTCAGTCCTTCTCTGTTTTAAATGCAAACATATAAATGACTTCAACTTCCCCCTTAAGTCAATAAAGATTATAAATATGAAGTCAAATAAGACCCAAAAGTCCAATAAGTGCATTAAAACGGGCAGCCTACTACTCCTACACCTTTCATTTGCCTGACACAGCTGGGAAGTGCTGCCAGTGAATGCTGTATGAGCTCCTGTGTGTGAAGCTGGAGGGGGATGGACAGCAAGTCACCTGCTGGCCGGGAGCCACAGCTTGGAATTTCCTGACAGTTTTCCTCTGTGGTTCTGGGAGCAGCTTGCTATTCAGGGAATGTTTCTTGTGTCCCTTCCCTATCCCATATGCCATTTTCAGTCTCTATTGCAGCATTCTGGAGTATTTTGTTTTCCAAATGAGGTCCACAGGGTGCTCTAAGTTGTCCTCTTGTGAAACATCACAATATGCATCACTTAAACATTACTCTAAGCCTCTAGCTCCAGCCCACAATTGCTACCAACAGTGAATTCATTCCTCAGATGAGCAAGTGTAATTTATAACTCAAAACAGCACTTGAAACTGTTTGACTAATAAAATGTCCTTCACTTGACTCCTCAGTTAAAGCCTGACTTGTGCCAGCTTCTTTTCAGATGTAATCGCTCTAGGAAATACTTTTTCAGTGTGCACTGAGCAGCAGAGCCTGAATTTGCTCTAATACCATGCTTTAATGTTTACTCCCCAACACATCACAACAGCCTGTCTAAGCTCTCTACACCATCCCCGTCCCAAATGCCTCAGCCCATCCTGCAGCTTCCCCCCCTTTAAGGATCAGGTTTACCTTAGCAGCAGCGGAGCAGCAGTGCCCGAAATGGAGATTTCAATGGGATCTGACAGGGAGATTTTCCCTCTCATCTACATAGTTCTGTAGTTTCCACCTTTGGGAAAACAGCCTATCTATGAGCAGAAGGTTTCCATATATCTTGTCTTTCAATGTCTCCAAATACTTCTTGCTGTTCTCACAGTTCCCAGGCAGTTTTAATTACTTTGTTTTTAAATAGAGGCGAAGCACCAGAATTCAGTAACTATACAGAAACAAGACGTCAGAAGGAAGTGGGTGTGAAGACCCTCTGAATAAAGTCAGCCCAAAAAAAGCTGAGCCTTCTCTCTCCAAACTTTATTTCATGAAGCTCCTTGTTATCCCCACCTTTATAAAATCTCTTCTTCCCATCTGCTCTGCCTTTGCATCTCTGACTGCCGGGGCTCCTCTGGGACATGATGGCCATTCCTGAGAGGGCAGGATGCTCGGCGTGGAGTCAGTGCCTTTGCTGTCATTCGGCAAAATTCATCCCTCTCGCCTGCTCCTGGGAAGAAACTGCAGGAGTCAGGCAGAAAAGTGAGCTCAGGCTGGGGCAGTCCCAGTATTGTGCTGAGCCCGTGGCCAGCACACAAATGATCAGCACCTCGACCGGCCAACCTTTACTTTCCGAAATGTCAGGGCTGTGCAGAAGCAGCAGTTCAGCTCTTTCTCCAGCGCTCACTCATCCCTGTGTACCCTTGTATGTGCTGGTGTGAAATCAGGGGCTTCCCAGCCTTTCCCTCAGTCACCTCCATCAGATCCCTTTGTCCTTGGGTGGTATTTGCTTTTCAGAGTCAAGAGCGTGCCTGAGAGACGTTCCTGTTCGTCTCCGGCTGCTTACTGATTTCCCATGCTGTGCTCTTGCTGTTTGCTCCTATGGCAGAAATAAAAGCTGCTTTTGCTGGTGTGGTCCACAGTTGGAATTTTTCCCCACTCCCCATTTAAAATGTAAGGTCTTGTGAATTAAGAAGCTACAGACTGTCTAGATCTTATACCAGTCAGTCTCTGATTCATCAGAGAATCTCCTTGGTAACTAGCTGTTCCTCTCTGATGATTTGCTACTAAAAAACTCTCACAATTTAAAGATAAAATACAGTCAAAGCAGAAAGGAGCTACACCATATAGATACCTTATAGAGAAGCACATGCCTTATGTGCATGCAGCTTACTGGATATTTTCTGATGTGTGTGGGAAGCAGCCTCTCTGTGAGACAGCATGGTATTACCCTATGGATGGTAAATGTGCCCCAGCTGCCTCATCTCTGGTAAAAATCCTTTTTGCTGCTCCAGGGCCGGTAACCCCATCTGCAGGGTAAATAATCCCACAGGAGAAGATGAGGTTGGCATTTAACAAGGGGCTCAGCAGTTCATCCTTTAATAAGCCAGATTTCTGGCCTTGCGTGGGACTGATTGCCAAGTATAAAGATGCAGAGATGGGGTGAATTCTGCAGGAGGTGTGCCTGGTGTTTTTCGTGCTGCCTGGTTGCCCCCTGGCTCTGACCCCCTCCTCAGCACACAGAAAAGTGTTGCCTGTGCTCTGGCATCTCCTCGAGTTGGAGGGAAGGTGCTCACTGAAGATTTGGGGAGTTTTTTTTTGTTGTTGTGTTTTGGGTTTTTTTTCCCCCAGCGTTGCTGAAAGAGTTGATCTAAGGTAAGGCTAAGAACACTTTGCTTTTGAAATACTGAGTAATTGTGCTCAGAAAGCTGGTGTAAGTGAAGAGTTTGACCCACGAATGCCTGAGGCCAGGAAGCTCTGTGGTGAGAGTTGCCTGGGGTTATTGAGGAATGAGGCAACGGTACAGGGCTGGAAATGAGTATTTGTGTTATGCATGTCTGGTACACCTACAGCCAGAAAGCTCTGACTCCCTGTGCATGCTGTGCCTGCCCCAGCAGGACTGTGCTGCTGTGTGGGGGGCTCTCTGTGATGCTGAGCCCACCAGGGTAGAGAAGGGGACAGACAAGTCTAAATGAGTGTAGCTGAGCTGCTTTCTATTCTTTTTTTGCCAGATAAATTAGGAATCAAAAATCATTCTTAGATTTCTCTTGCAAAACCCTTCCAGCAGCCCTTGTCTGGCTCTTGGCAGAAGCAAACAGAGGAAGCATGAAGAGTGAGGCAGATCCACAGCCCAGACACTGGGCAAGTCACCTTCCCCCTCATATTTTCTCACTGGCCTTATGCACTTTCTGTCCCATGGTGCTAATTTCTCTGAGTTGATCCAACAAACAGCAATAATGCACCAGATCCATGAGGTGTTTTTTAATCCCTGCAAGAGGCTTTGGAGCTCACTGTGAAAGCTCACTCAGCAGCTGGAGGAAGGCTCCTGCAGGCAGCTCTGACAGTAGAGCTGTTGTTATACCATGGGTGTCATCGACTTGGGACAAAAATCTGTGTTCCCATGAGGTGTTGTGGCAACTCTAATGCCTGGGCAGGAGAAGCCTAGGATCATATACTCTGCTTGATCCAGACTTGCTCAGAGTCAGACCTGTGGTTCCAGGTTGTTTGATCTTAGCAGGCAAAAGCTTGTGTAAAAGTGCTACCCACACCAGCAAAGCCAAAAGTGCTCATACCTTCATTTATCAGGTAATATGGGTGACAATAAACTGGTTCTGATAAATGAGGGTTGAGATAATCAAGCTCGTTTTTGATGCAATTGAACATGTCAGGAACATGACCTTATTCTGGGTAAGGGATGAGCTTTTAGATAATCAAAGTTGTGATAAGTGTGGCCTGACTGTCCCCCCTCAGTCAGGGGGAAAAGGGGAGGTTGATGCTCATCCTTCCCCTTCCTGCCCATCTGCTGCCACTGTGGGTGCTGAGGCTTGGGGTGGGCAGGTGAGCCCCTGCTCTGTGGGGTCTGGTGCTACTGTTTCACACCTGAAGCGAAATACAAGGGTCAGTCTGTCCTCTGCTGCTTTCTTGCCTTTTAGTTTTCTGCCTGAAGAAAAAGACTTTGCTGCTACCGGATCTCTGGGCCTGTGCCTCTTGGCGGGAGGGAAACAGGGAGGCAGAAGGATCCCCTGATGGGAGGGATGTCTGCAGGCATATCCTGGCTGGCTCCATCACAGGATCCCTTGATGGAGGGAAAGCTGGAGACAGGTCAGGTTCAACAGCACTGGTGCTGGGGTCTCTACTACCCAATGCCGTTCTGTGACCATGAGGGGGCTGAAGCCACCAGGTTGGGAAAAGCAAGATCATTTTTGTTTTGTCCAGGGGTAACAGTAGTTCATCTCCCCCAGGTGAGCATCAGGGCAGAGCCTGGGTGCCATGTCCCACTGCATAACTCCCCTGGACCGAGGGGGATGCTCTTTTGGAGTCTGTCCTGCCCTGTGGAGGCAGTGGGCAATACTAAAGGAGGACTGTTTGCCTTTGCTGGAGCTCTGGAGCAGCCAGATCTCAGTTTTTATGTTTTACATTTTAATCACACTGTTGAGACCTGGACCATGGCATGGGGAGAAGTGGAACAGCATCAAAACCTGCTTGTTCCACACCCCCCACCTGGTTCCTGCGTTCTTCAATTGGTTCCCCTGCAGATGCCTGCAGAAAATACCTCCTTGTCTGGGTTATTGCCCACCCTGTGTGGTTTTGGTTAGTTTATGTACAGTGTTTTGCTCTTTCTCTCTCCTTTGCAATGTGTTTCTATTTTGGGAAGCGGAGCAAAGGTGGCTGCAGCTATTTATAGTAGGGGAAGGTGAATGAAAAAGGATGCCCACAGCCTGGGTGGGCACAGAGCTGCTTGCCTGAGGGTGAGGAGGGGTCCCTGCCATCAGAGGTGATGGGTTTTTATTTTATTTTTTTTGTGTCTTTCTATTTTATTTCAATTGCTGGTCTAATGTTGAATCAGACACAAACTTAGAGAACTACTAGTGTCATTATTAAAAAAAAAGAGGAAAATGAGGAGCCTTGGCAAGTGTTTTTTATGAATTGAATCTCTTGAGATGAAAGCTTCATTACTGTGAAACAATGAGCCCACTACACTCTTGGTAGTACAAATGGGTCTCATTTGTATTAGGAAGATACAAGCTTATTACTTTTAGTTTGTTCCTGTAGCACCAGGAATGTTTAATGTGATAATCAATGTAATTGAGTAACTGAAATTACAGAAAATTGCAACACTCCCAGGAGTGATAACAGCTACAACTGCAGCATGGCCAAAAGGTCCAGGAGACAGGCACAGGTGTGGTTAGAACTTGAATCCCCAGGGTGGCTGATTCCATGTCGTGCTGGGATCTGTGGAAGGGCACCTGGCAGCTCCAGTGCACCCCTTGCACCAGGGGCCAGACCCTCCCCAGTGCCACTGGGATGTACCCAGTTCTGAGCATCCAGCAAGAGGCTCAGGGCTGTGGGATGCAGCTGGGTTAACTTCTCTGGAAGGACACGGGGAGAAGGAGCCTTTGCCCCAAAACCCAAGAGCTTGGGAGGGAAAGTGTCCCTTCCTGGGGTCTGGTGGCAAAGGACATCCGGGAGCAAGCCTGACTGCAGAATTTGGCACCTGTGTTTGAGCAGCTCTTTCCCGAGTTATTTGTTTTGGGATTCTCCCCCCCCTTCTCTTTCTCCCCAGAAACAGCTGGGGAGAAAGAACACACAAGAGGCACAATTTTGACACCAAAACTCTATTGTCAACTTCCCAGCTCCTCTTCCTAAGTACATGGTTGCTAAAGCTTTTCAATTAAATGCTTCAGAGCCTTTAACAGAGACAAAACAGAGCATTTCCTCTCCTGCACATTGCTCTTAAAACGTGATGTTGGTTTGTGAAACTTTTCACTTCTGAAACTCAGACTGCAGAAGGCATCCACCACACACTTTCAGCCCAAATTCTATGAAAAGCAAAAGCAAAAAATTCCTTGGAGGACGTGACAGCTATAGGAAGATCACCTGTAGCTCAACAGCATGGAGCTCCTACTCCAGCTTTGGGGAGCTGCTGGTTGCCATGTACCAAATCCAACCACTCCTGCATCTCCACACAGTTTTTCTGCTCATTTAATTGCCTCAGTAATACAGTGGGGTTTTTTGTTTGCATGTGTGTGTTAGTCTGCAGAAGAGATGCCTGGCAGAGACAGAGATGGCAGACATCAGCCTGGGCAGTGATGAGTGAGGAGAAATACCTAGAACCCAGGGAAAATAGAATATATTTCAGATGCAGCCTCTGAAGTTGTTAAATTCAGACCAAGTCTGAAAGAAACAACAGCCTGCAAAGGTGCATCCAGGTTTGGTTTTAGTCCTCTCCATTTAAATCTGTTTCACTCTGAGGAGGGAAATTTTCTCTGTTAGAAAAGTTGCCTTATTCTAGTAGTTTCTAATAAATCATGTCTGTAGTCACCAAAAGCTGTTTGGTGCCCTCCCTTTCAGGAGAGCTGCCTGAGCTCCCGTTCCTCACCGGGATAGGCTCCCACCTGGCAGCATCAGACTGGGTGCCCAGCACTGTTAGACACTGCAGGGCCTCCTCCCTCTGCCCGTCTTGAACAGAGAACTACAGAGAAACCAGATTTATCCATTAAAGAAACTCACTTTAGCATATGCCATCAGTTACACCATGAGTTAGATTTAAGCCTATTGCAATCAGAGGGTACTTCGAGGGAAACTACAGAAGGCAGAGCTGAAGGTGGTGATTCATGGGCTCTGGTGTTCATGCTCTTAATGCAATTGCTTACATTACAAAGCAATTATCAGGGTTTAAAATTTCAATAGCATTTAGAAGGCATATATGCCTGGGGCGTTTCCATTTGCAGAGATGTTTCTTTTATTGTACCTACTTGCCTAGTATCTTCACCATTTTAAACACATCAAAGTGTTTTAGAAACCTATTTGTGATCTTTGTTGAAAAACAAAAGCAATCCTGCCAGCTCCACACAGAATACTTGCTCCATTGCAAGATGCTCCTAAGACCCAATTTAGGTTTTGTGAGCTTTAATGAGCTAAATCTCCCATACAGTGTTTCCTGTTCGCTTCTGTAAATTTTGGAGCACGTCATTCAGCTGGGGCAGGGCACTTCAGTGCTCTCTCTATCACTGTGACACCATCAGCTTTTGCCTGTCTGTCCAACCCCTTCAGGAGCAGCATTCACTCTTGCAGTAAATTTTTGCCTGGAATAGCACATCATTCTTGCAGCCTGCTCCTGGTGCCCTGCAGACAGGCTGGCTGAGGGGCTGGGGAGGGTAAACCTCCATCAGCTGCTAAGGGCAAAATTTCTTGCTGATATCTTGAGGTGGTGCTGTGTTGGAAAACAGGGCTCTGGGCAGCTCCAGTTCAGCCCAGAACTGAACTGGGACCTACAGGAGGAGGTAATTCAGACAATCCTCCTCACTTAGCAAGGGAGAGACTTTCTACAGAGACAACAATGTCCAAACCTGGCAATTCTACACTTCTCAGCAGTGCTACAGTTTCCTTAAACAGCATCAGCAGACTAATTGCCACACAAGTGTTTATCACGTGTACAATGCCTATGAAATCGCATAAGTAATTTCCATAGTAACCATAATCAAAACCTTGAATATTGTATGCTTGATAGCACCATGCACATATGTGTGTGTGCAATAAAGCACATACTCTTCTGGCAGCCAGTGTTTTGTTTCTGGGCTTCCACTGCTTGGTTTATAAGCATTTGCAGAACCTTGATTACTCATGTGTAATACCCTTGCAGTAGACACATGCTTCTGTAATGTCTTTAAGGTTATATGGAATTCTATTTGCGATCCCTTTCATAAAAAAAATAACACAAACCACTTGCTGCTAAATCTGGCTGTCAGCAAGCAAATGCCAGGAACTAAAATGACTATTATTATTACTGTTATTTGCACCATTCCAAAATCCATTAATTTGCTTGCTGCGGTGTTGGGTAATGAACGCTTCTGCAGCAAGGTCACAACTCCATTTTACATCAAATAACTATCTTTACTCATGTATGATACATGAAACATATTTTTTGCTTAGGGAATAATGTTTTATTAACATTATTTTCCTTTGTTCTTTCTTACAGGTTTTCTATTATGACTCTAAAGATTGCCTGCATGACATGTCTTTTTAAATTCAATGCATAATTATATAAAACAGAAATTCATCTGATGCTACATTAATAAATCTCTTACAATTTTCTTTGAACAGGGGGACGCACTGCTATTATTTACCAGAAAACATGGATTTAGCTAAGCTTCACGGAATTTTTCAGCCACTGACACATGTATTGGATACGGTCAGAGCGATGATGGAAATGATGTGAAAGAAAACTGTTCAGTTCAAGCCAAAAAGACTAATGGAAGTGGTAAAAATAGTAAAGATATGAAAGCAAGAAGTACTGAAATAAATATCTGAGATGGCAACTTGCAGGAAAGGTTCACTGCAGCTGCAGACGCGCCTCAATGAGTGTCAGCCTGGGTTAATTTGCAAGGTGACAGATGTCTTGGGAACAGGCAAATGCTGAAGAACAGAAGTGGTGTCCCTGGGCCAGATCTGCTCATGGAGCTGAGCCACTCTCAGGTGTCCTTGGAGCATCACTGACTTACTGCAGCTGTGCCTTTGGTGCTTGTCTTTAAGGATGATTGTGCAATCCTACACCTTTGCAAAAAAAGCCTCACCTCCCTCCTGACAGGACAAACACAGTTTTGATTGACTGATCATATACTGCTTCATCCCCTTCAGCTGGTCTTGTCTCCCCTCTGGCTCTTCCTTTGACCCCAGTTTTCCCTTGATTGACTCTAACCACCTCTTGCTGGGCTTCTTGGTGCTGCCAGGTGTCTCGGGTTCCTCCAGCTCCTCCTCAAGGAGGCTGGTCCTAAATTCATTTAGGCTGCTCTTTAATACCCACCCAGGCTACCCTAAGATGGGATTTTACAGTCCTCTTGCTGTGGGTGGAGGACTCTGAAGAACGTCCCCAACTGTTGTGGTATCCACATGCAAGGATGGAGCAGCAACGTGGTTCCCATACCTGAAACTTTGAAGGTAAGTGCTGCTGTTACTGTTTTGTAGATAAAAAAACATACTTGTTGGCAGATACTAAGTGTTTGGCTCAAGGTCACAGTGAGTATCTTTGAAGTCATTTGATAAACACTTCATTCTCAGCAAAGGATGTGCTTTGGGCTGTGATCTTATCCTGTAACAAAAGCTGAGATACATTCCTCCTCTTCCATTCTAGTCTAGTGGTACGTGTTGCTCACAGTTAATAATCAGTGGAAGATCATTAATTTTGCCTTCTGATATATGTTTTTAATTTCTTTATTCATAATGAGTTCATTGCTGCAGCACTAGGAGTGAAATATGTGATGCTACTGGAATTTCTTTGCAATGCAGTGTTAATTAATGTCCACTTCTTGCACAGTGTTAATAATAATGTGCCTAATATTTCAGAGTTTGTTGCGGAAAATTCTTTCTTTTCTAGCCAGCAAGAAGCAAGGTTTGTATTTTAGCCTTTTGTTTAAAACTGCCTCTGAATGGGTTTGAAGTGTTGTAGCAAAGCTGATGTAGCACCCTTGTTGTCCAGCCTGGTGCCATGTAATTGGGATTCCAGTCCATCCCCTTGCCTTGTCTCTTCATGTTTGCCAGTCGGTGCAGGGGGGGACACCTCATTTCCACAGAGACCATGATGAACTTTTTGTTAGGAGAACAGGTCTGTCAGCCCTTGTTCCTCCCCTTCCAGCAGAGTTTTAGTTAAATGCAATGTGTCACTTGCTGCCTCTTTCCCTCCCATTGCATGAGGTGGCCTCCTGGGCCCTGTATGGTGATTTTCCTCTCCTATCCATTACATTAACAACGTGCTGCAGGTTTTGCTGTTCTTTGTCTCTCTGGAGGGTTAGATGTGCCATTTAGCAAAACTGGCCATCCAGGGATAAGAATACGTTATTAAAATCAAGTCACCATTTGCCTTTACTGTGAGATTTGTCTTAATACCATTGCCAGGTTGAACCCATTTCTTCACAGGTTAAAGGGATGGATTTACTGGCCTGAAATGCTGTTTTTTTTTTAGCACACATTGCTGCTGCTTTGTGAGTGTTTGGCTCTGAAGCCCTGTCTGAGAGAGAGAAGGGGCTTGGGGTTGGGGAATCCTGACCTGTGGCTTTAGGCAGAGACTGGGGAGCAGTCAGACTGATGGTTCATGACTTATTAATATTGTGCATCCCTCTGCTTGTAATGATTTCCCTAGTTCAGCAGCAGGATCAGGTCGAATTCAGGCCTTCAGCACCACACTGAATACCTCTGCTGTGAGGATTAAGGGAGTGACTTCCTGTAAGAAGTCTAAGGCTGTTGCAATCCCGTGTTCCCGACCCCTTTAAAGCATGGTGTGACCTTTTGAGTGTACAGAGAGTTGGGAACTTCATAAAAGCACACAGATTTAAACAAGAGATACAGCTTCCATTCGTGAGAGCCCTGTCAGGCTGTGTGGGAGCGTGATGATGTCGAATGGCAAACTTGGGAGTTTCTGTGTGACCTTGCTGCTAAAAGCTTCATCTTGTGGCACCAGGGGATACCACTGAACTTGTGTGTGAACTCTCAATTTTTGCTCTTCTTTGGCTGCTGAATGAGCAGCTGTGAAAACCAATGCTTCACTAGCAGTGCTTCACTCTGCATGCTTGGGATAGCATTCCCAAAAGCTCTTGCCGTGGCCCAGGTCAGAAATACACGGAATCTAAGGACAGCTTGGGGATAGGACAGCCTCACAGTGTGGAGGGGTGTACTAGCGGGGGTTCATCTTGTCCCTATGGCCAACTCTGATACCTTGCTGCAGGCATAAGCTGTGTCTGAACTAGAGGAGCATCTTTGCTACCTGGGAAAGATGCAGCTGAGGAATCTCCCACCTTAACAAGAGTCACATCTGCTGCTTATTTTCCAGCCCTATTTGCTCCTGATTGGAGTTCACCCAGTGCTTGTGCAAAGCAGCAATCACAAAGCCCAGTTTTGGATGGGCTTTGGGAATCTGGAGGCACTTTTAGGTCTCCTGCACTGGGGATGTACCAGAGACTGCATCTGGCTGCTCTGCCCAGGGAGGGCAGCCAGAGCAAACTACTGCTTTCACACCTCTGCTCTGTCGCATTGGAAAGGAACTGGAGGTGCAAGTTGTTGCAGTTTCCCATCCTTGCTTACCAAGGCTTGGCAGGGAGATGGCACTCATTGTCACAGCCAAGCCTGCCATCTCCTGACCCAACAGCTTTGGTGAGAAAACTCAGGGGGAGGGGTATTGGATCCTGCTCTATCCTGCTTCACTGACTTATTGTTAGGAAAGTTTCTTGCTTTTGTGCCTAATTTGGAATATGAGCAGAATTTGGTCAAGCAAACTGAACAAAAAAGAACGCTAATTACTGCACTCTGAGGGCAATGGCATCACTAGCCCCATGTTGCATTTGACTTATTGGGCCTAAAGGAGGGGTTAAATACAAATTCCAGCAGTAGCACAGGCTCTTTAGTAATAAACCATCTTGCTTATAAATGTGCTTTGCAGAAAAATAACTACTTAAAACCTTCATTTTTCTACACCCACTGAGTAATACAGCCCTGGGTTAGTATAATGTTCTTTCCAAAGTTCCTCTTTGCATCTGTCTGTGCTCAGTTCATAGCAGAAGTTTTTACGAGGAGATGAATTGCTAAGATTCCTAATGAATTTGGTTATGGGAGGCTTTTCTAATAAAGATAATATACGTCAACAGAGCTGGCAGGTTTTTACTGGGGCGATTCTTCACTGAGGAGTGCAGAGTAGATGTTCTGTGATGAATCTTGGTAGTACTGTCACTCTTGGTCCTAATGTTGTGAATAGCCTTTTAGCCTGCAAAACAGCAGAGCCATTCAGTGGCTCGTGGGTTTTGGCACCACCCTCAAGTGTTCCCCAGTCTTTCCTGTCTTTTGCCAATCTCTAATTCACCAAGTTTTTTATAATGCAAGCAAGGTTTCTGCAATGTATCTCTTAACCTCTGCTGTTCAGACTCTTATGATGGATGCTGCCTGCTTTCGTTGCAGGATGTGATCCCTGCTGCAGTTACCTGGCTGCATTACCACAGATTGAGGTAACACTTTGTTCTTAGTGCACCTGCATGATTTGTTTTATATCTTTGCCTTTCAAAAGCTTTTGAATTGCACTTCCTCTCTGGCTTTCACAGCCAGTTGCAGCTCTGGACTGAACTGAAGCCTAAGAGATAAGCCACATGCTGTACTTTTTGTGCAGAGTACAGCAGGTTCATTCATTACAGGGGATGCTGCTGCCCTGCTGAGCCGCCCCTAACTAGTTGTGCATCTCTTGGGCATCACACTCTGTCTCAAGGAGACACCCACAGCCTGAGACTGTGAGTCCACAGCTGTGATGTTCTTTTGCTGTCATGAGGACAATGGCGTTGTTTCCCTAGTGGTAGTGTAATGCAGGGCACATACCCTGCAAATGGGGATGAGCAGGGAATTTGGAAACAGCTGGCCTGTACCTGGAACTAGTTCTCATGCTCTTTCCTTGCCATGTGCTGTGCAGGACCAGTGGATCTTAGTCCTGCTATGTCAGCTGCATTCTAGCAAGTGGTGGGAGTATTTTTTTTTATATTTCTTCTTTTAAAGTATCTGTTGCTGTTCTTACATGTCAACAAACACAAGTGCCTGCAGCAGAGACAGTATCTTAATGAGTTGTTTAGCATCTGAGGAAATCTTGGCAAAAAAACCAAAAAATGAATAAACACTAGATAGTTTAGTGAGACCTGTGTCAGTTTATCTAAAACTGACTTTGCAGGAAGCCCTTGGATAGTGTGAACTGGCTGTTATTGGTAGCAGAGAAAATAAAGTTGCAGCAGTTGATGCCAGCTGAGCACCTGGTCATTATAGCTAATGTCCTAAAATTTGCTGTGGAAGCACAGGCTAAAATAGCTATTCATCTTTGATCCCTCAGCAATGCAGGAGTCTCTAGTAATCTCTAAGTTTAGGTTTATAGTGAGATCACATTTTATATACAACCTGCTAAACTGTGTTTACAAAGTGCTTCAGTTCAAAGAGGAAAGAACTGCACGTGCAGTGTGGTATAGGTCTCCCCTCCTTCCCTGTGCCTCTTCTGGGCTTTAAAGTGTGTGTATGTGGTGCCTTGAAAGTCTGACTTTAGCATGCTGTGGGAGCTCTGAGCTGAAGGCCAGCAGTGCTGGCCCAGCAGCTGGTATTTCTAGGAGGGAAAGTGAAGCTGGATAGGGGGTACCACATATTTACCCATCTTGGGGAGCAGAGATGGAGCCAGGCTGTGTTTGAGAGATGGTGTTAAAACAAGTTAGAGGAATATACTGTCCTGCAGGAGTGGAGTTAGTGGCTTTGCTGCCACTACAAGTTTCCATGTGACTTTAATTACACTCCTGTTTGGGGGAGGGTGTAAAACAGTGGCACAAATAAACAAATTGATCCAGCTAGTAGGAGGCACAGTTGCAGGCTCTGTTTCCAATCCAACATATGCTCCAGCCCTTATTTCTAGATTCCCTGTGTATTAATACATGTCTTATAAAAAAACATTAATGAGAAGAATTTCAAATGCCAAAGCAGAAAGTCACTGAGACCTGGAGCCAGCTTGTTTTGGGCCAAGCCTGGGACTGCTCCCTAGGCTTTAGTGGAGTGATAGTGGGTTTGCCCTGGGATAGCAGCAGTGTGTCTGACCATCAAGAGAAAACATAATTCAGACTGCAAAGGTGAACACAGTGAATTTTGTACCTTGCTTTCCAAAGTCTTGTTCTTTGAGTCTGCTCTCGTCTTGTGTAGGATAGTGCAGAAGAATGGATTTGGTAAAGGTTAGAATGTTTCAGTGATTGATGGAAAGTTGTTTTCTTCCCTGTCACCTTGCAGTAGTAATGCTATGTATCTGTCCATAGGTTTCTTAGAAAACTATTTGTGTCCTTTCAGCAATATTTGATACCCAGGGTATCTTGCAGGCTGCAGAAAATATTTACTCTGTCTCTTTTGCCCTTCTCTCAACAATGCACATGCACAAAAGACAGTTTTGAAGCGTTTGTACTTTTTGATTGACAATAAAAGTCTTTTACTTTGAGTTTTGGCAAAGCGTTCATGGTTCCCAGAATGCTTCTCAGTTAACTTTCATTTCATTTGCATGACTAAGCAGTGGTTCTGCATCACTTCATTACAAAAGATTTGCAGAGCTTCAAAAGTGTTCCATTGCTGGACTAAAAATCCAGCAGTAAATCCAGCTTCCATGTATGGTTAAATTGCCTAAAACTAAAAACTCCAACAACAACACTTCTTTTTCATAGAATCATAGAATGCTTTGGGTTGGAAGGGACCTTAAAGATCATCCATTTCCAAACCCCCTGCCATGGGAGGGGACATCTTCCATTAGACCAGGTTGTTCAAAGCCCCATCCAACCTGGCCTTTGAACATTTCTAGGGATGGGGCATCCACAGCTTCTCTGGGCAACCTGTGCCAGTCTCATCACTCTCACAGTGAAGTATTTCTTCCTAATATCCAATCTAAACCTATCGTCTTTCATTTAAAAGCCATTCCCCCTTGTCCCATCTCTCCATGCCCTTGTCAAAAGTACTTCTCTGGCTTCCTTTTAGGCCCCCTTTAGCAGTGGAAGGGGCTCTAAGGTCTCCCTGGAGACTCCTCTGCTCCAGGATGAACAACCCCAGCTTTCTCAGCCTGTCTCCATAGCAGAGGTACTCCAGTACTTGGAGCATTTTTTTGTCCTCCTCTGCACTCACTCCAGCAGGTCCTTGTCCTTTTTACGTTGGGGACATGAGAGCTGGATGCATTACTCCAGGTGGGGTCTCGTGAGAGCAGAGAAGAGGGGAAGTATCACACATGGTGCTGGATTGTGTGGATTGTCTTTGTCAATGAACACCCCCAAGTCCTTCTCCTCAGGGCTGCAGGACTTCTCTCCTTTCAAATGCAGCCTTATGTAAGAGGAGACAGTGAGGCTTCAAGCCCCGGAAGAATCTGGGTGTGAACAGTGTAAACAATGAGAGATGTCTTTGTGTAAGAAATAATCCAAGTCACTGTCAGCACAATAATGTGAAACACTGATGATTCACTGCTGGAACTTCCTACCACATCAAATATATCGCCATGAATTATTTAGCAAATCTAATTGAACGTAATTTTGCTATTGGAGATAAGTAGCCACTAAGCTTAGTCTGAAAAATCAATTTGTATATGCCATAGTACTGATATCCCTTAGAACTAGCTTGGGATCATCCACTGCCTCCTTTATGGTGCAGTTTCACGCTCTTTGGTATTAGTTTGGCCTGGAATGTCCAATAGCCCTGGGCTCTCTGAAATTTTGCATGCAGGAGGATGTAAATCTCCTTGAATTTCTAAGGTGACAGGCATCTCAAACGTTTCTTCATCCTTTCTGGAGCATTTTTTATGTTTTTGGGCAGTGTGACAGACACACCTGGTTCACTGAGTGGTGCAGAAGGGCTTGAGTTTGCCCAGAGTAGCTGGCAGGTTTGCAGTAGATCTGCCAATGATCTGCTGACCCATAGTGAAAGCAAGCCAGGATGTGACAGAGCTGGAAAGTAGCTCTGCAATGGGAGCTAGGGAACAGTGTAAAGGGGTCCCGTAGGCTAAGAAACCTAGATTTGGTCTATCGAGGTCAACATCATCTACTGAGGATTAGGTAGGATCAAGTAATTAATGAAAAGGATAATTCATACCAGTTTTCTAATCCCTGCAGACTATGTAGATGACACACTTCTACTGTCGACCCTTCTAAATACATTTTTTGGTGAAGAAGTGCAGAGAAGGGAAGGATGGGCAACAGGCTGCAGAAGTCACTGACACTTCCCGAGTGCTCCTCTCTGCTGGTCCAGCAGTCCCTCTCCCTTGCAGATATTTGGCATGCCCAACTCACTGCCTGCTCTGGCAGCCTCTCTGCCAGGGTATGCCAGCTCCCTCTGAGTCCCCTAAAGCACTGAGCAGTGCAACCTGTGCCTGCTCCAGCCCACCACTGCCACAGGGAGGATGGTGATGCTGCTGAGTCAACTCATTGCTGAAATTATTCCTGGAGACCTCATCAGGAGTGGTACAGTCCTCCACTGTGGTAGTTTGATAATGTGAATGTAGCAGAAAAAGCATAATCCCGGGGGATGCCCAAATTCTGGTCTTAACTGTGTGGTTGAGCCTAATTGTGTCTATGGCTCACACAGCCAGAGCATTTGCATGGGAGCTGGTGTGTGATGGGGCTGGAGCTGCAGGTCCTGCAGCTCTGCAGAAAGGGCTGGATTCTGAACAAGCTGATACTCCCCTTCGTGGTTTTCCTTGTTGCTTTCTGACTAGGACCATGGTGGGAATTGACTTTCTCTTAGGATGTATGTTCAATGACAAAGGAAAAAAAATAATAGTTGCAGTCAAAGTTAAATTGACCAACCAGGGATTATTTACTGCAAGCTTATTCTCTTGGTCCACAAACAAGTGGATTTACTGCCTTGTGGGAGCTGCCTCACATCATGTGGGTGTGCAGGTCTTGGCAAAGTACAACTCCAGTAGTAGGGCTGGAGGAAATTTTCTGCTTCAAAGTGCTCAAACTTTTCACAACAATGTTCTAAGTCAGAGCGATGGTTTTGGTTGCAGATAGGAGGAGAACTTCTGAAGCTGTTGCTTGTTTTGTTTTAGAACTCACAAAATACTGTTTCAATAATTTCAAAGTTAAACTCCTGGACTCTTTTCAAATAATGCTCTAGTTTTAAAAATTCCCCTAACTTTAAAAAGAGCTGTGTTTTAAAATATTCAAAGTAGACTTGAAAATGTGGATTTTAATTTATATGGAAAATGTCCTTTTTGGATCAGTTGCAACTAAATTTTTCCCCTCTGACCTGCTTTGTCCATCAGACTGGAAATTCCATTATCTGTTCATTTCTACAAGAGGTATTAGATGCTTACAAATGGAAATGTTGATCTCTGAAAAAGGGTGCTGCTTCTGCCAGTGCCCAGCCTGGACTTTGAGATGGGAGAGTGCACAGCTGGGTTGGCCACAGAAAGAGATTGCACCAGGGAATCCCTGCTGGGTTTTGCAGCAGAGGTGTGATGTTTCAGCACACAACTGCATTGCTCTTCCCGACAGAGCGGCTTTGATGCCAAGGAAGTAGAATCTGAGTGCTCTGATGCTTGCAATTTCAATATGGGTATCTAAGGTTGTTTCCCACAATGTTCTCACTTTTATTGCTGAAACATGATGCACCAAATTACTCAACTGCAGCCACTGGAGTCATTTAGCCTGGTGTGAGAGTGTGTTTCTGGATGCACATTGCAGGGCTCAGCTCTGCAGGCTGTGCCCACTGACACTGTCCTGGTCCCCTGGTGCAAGTGTCCATCCACTCTCTCTGACCCTCTCTCGTGGGAAACCTTAATGTTACACTAAAAGTGACCTAGTGTGGAAATCAGTAATTTTTTTGGTCCCTGAGTTCTTGCTGTGGCTGGAGCAGGCAGAGAGCAGGAGCAGCCTTTGTGCCAGAGTTGCTGGGCTCAGGAAGAAGTGAGGTGCTGCCACCCACAACTATGGGGCTGTGAAGGTCAGATAAGGCCAAAAGCCATTTAAACTGCTCTGGCCTTCAAGGAGAGATTGTTAGATTTGTAGGCAGCTTTGGTCCTGCTAGAAGAGATTTTGGAATGCTTTCCCCACTGCTCCCATACTCGTTCTGCACAACACAGGGCAATTCCCATCTGTCCTGCTGTAAATGTATTGTCTCCTCTAAAACTTTTCTGAAAGCTTGAATTTTGCTTTGCCTCTGCACTCTTTGAAATCGGTGTCTGAAATACTAAAGCAGCATATTTGATTATGCTGGACTTGGCCTCTGCCTGGCAGGGCTCACTCCCTCTGCTGAGACAATTTGCTCAGAAATAAATTATCAGATTAGCATAACCAAAGTGGGAAGGGCTCCTAAAACACTGGTAGAGATAAAGCAGCATGATCAGATGCAACCTGCTTATTTTCTCGGGGTTGTGCAACAAGATGTGATAGATGGTCACCTCAGCAAAGGCAGATAAGAAACACCCCAAGGTAGAAGGAAGGAAATGGGAAAATATTTCCTACTGCCTGTTTTTAACAGTTTGTAGAGCACTACAGGTTAAACTCTGTATTATCTTTAGCCTGCATTATTGTCAGCCTATACCATTCAAGAGCATTTGTGACTCAGAACAGGTTTTATGTGCACCCTTTTTTGTCTTTGTCACTTTACAACTGTGTGACACATCACTGAGGCTGCAGCCAGGTGAGGAAGCTGCCAACAGGGCTGTGGTGGGGTCTGGAAAACACAATGGGATCATTTCCTTTGAAGGTGGATTTCCATTTCAAATGTTTCTCCCGGAAGACAAGTCCTTTCCTCCACTGTCCTCTTTACCTTACCCACCTCGGATATCCACCCGGGGAGCCTCATGTTCCCAACAAGACCTTTGCATCATTATGACCCTGGTCCTCTAAATTTGATCCCAGCACTGGGGATTTAAAGCCAGTTAATTGGTGCAGTGCTGTATGGGCTGCTACTGCACAGTATTGTGTAGGATCTTCTTTATAGATAGACAAGGCAGTTGTTTTGTACTTGCTGTATTTTGTCAAGTACTAACTTGGAGAGGATGGTGATAAAGCTAATGGGAAAATCAGAACAGTAGACTTCGAGAGCATAAAACACAAGCAGGTCAAAAGCTTTGGGAGTTGTACATGGTCATTCAAAAGCAGGATAAATTGCAGAGGGTTTGGTGGCTGAAGCTGGAAGTGGCACCTGTTAAATTTGCAAAGAGCTGCTGGGAGAAAGGCCAAATTCAGGCTTTGCCTACTCCACAGCTGTGTGGGGAAAGGGATTGTTTTTTGCACATCTGGACTTCACTGACCCTGCAAATTGCAGCAGAAAAGCAGTTAGCTGGGAATAGAAACCTCTGGATTGACTGGGAGAAGTGCTCTGTGGTGGGGGACAAGAAGAGGAGGGAGCAGGGAAGGCTGTCCTGGGTTCCCCTGAAGCAGGTGCCCAAGCAGCCAGTCTGGAGGAAGCAGAAAGAAGAATTGGAGAAGGAGGGGCAGGAAACTGTAATAGCCCCACTCTTTGGTTTCATAGATTGATGGCCGATTAGGATTGTCCAGAAGAGCTAATGTGGAGTTGGAATTCCAGGAAATCAATCCACAGGAGTTTGTGCATTGATCTGTTTGGAAACATTAACCTGAGGAATTTCTCCATCTACACTTGTTTTCATTTGGGTACATGTTCACAGGGATTGATTTTCTTAAGATCTGAGCATTGAATTAGATGCTTTTCTGGATGCACTGATTCAGCCTCAGCTTCTGTAAGGAGGCATCAGCTGGGATTTCACCTAATTCTACCTTGTTACTGAGATTCACTGAGGGTAAGCAGTAGGTTTGTGACTGCACATTTCCCTCAGCAGCCCTTGAAGGGGCAGAGGGCTCTTTTATCCATAGGGCTGAACTGTGTTTTCACCTAAATGCTGCAAGAACTGGGGGCCAAATCCAGCTATTGCTGTGCAACAGGGTTGTGTGGCATGAAGTGGGGCTGGATTCCTACCCCAACAAAACACTGAGGCCTCTTGACTAAAGTGTCATCTTTTCTTAGGAAAGTAATGTATCTAGATACATAAGACATGCATGTAAATGTATATGTACATGTATATATTTTCTTACCAAATTGCTTTTTTATCCTCTGGTAGCAGAGGAATGAGAGTGGAGCCTGAAATAACGTAAAAGCCAGGTGGTCCTAAGTCCTGCAATTCTGGTGAAAAAAACAATTTTGGTGAGAGAAGACTCACCATTACATCTGCTTGGTGATGTTGCTGCCCATCTTCCAGCTCATCTCACTTGGGGGCAACCACACCTGCCCTCTGCTGTGGCTGTCTGCCAGTGCCAAGCACCTTTAAAGAAAACTCTGAATATCTGAGCCCAAATTGCAAACCAGGCAATAATATAGTCTTGTTTCCTCCGTCTTCACCTTCCCCAAGGGCTCTGTGCGTGTTCCTGCCCACTGCTTGCCACTTAGCCCTAGCTGTGTCAGGGTGGACTGCCCTAAATCACAGGGAGTCTGCTCCAAAACCAGCTGTAAATGGAGCCCCTGCGAAGTTACGGAAATAAGAGAGACTTTGTCCTCTGTAGGCTTAGAACCTCTTTGCCTTGAACCTGTGCAGAGCTTGACATGCAGGGGTCAAGTCAGAGTGAGATAAAGTACAATTCATTTCAGTGGTATTTTGTATGCAGGGGCTGAGCTCAGGCTCACTGTGTTACCAAAAGCTGGTAACAAATAGATATGAAACACCTTTGAAATGTTAACTTATCCCAAAAAGCCCATTTCTTCAATACTTCTAAGCAACACAAAGCTTCATCCTAGACAATCTTCTCTCTTCTCCCTATTTTAATAAGCAAGAAGCATAGCATCTGACCAGAAAGAATGTGACAAATATTTTTACATTCACACAGCTCAGGAAAGAAGAGATGTTGCAAAATTGAGAAATCCCAGTTTGAAAGTACTGAGATGAACAGAGAGAGGAGAAAGCTGGGAGCAGTGAGGTTTCAGGCAGGATTATGCTTCCCCCCAGCTGTACTGCCCCATCTTTTCCCTATGGGCTGTAAGAGGCTGCTTAGGCTGTGTCCTTCCAGGGGATTTTATTTTTTTTTTTTTTTGACCTGCACTGCAAGAGCAGCCAGAAGACCAGGTTTCTGCATACCAGGTTCTGTTTAGTGCCCTATGCCCTTGCTCTCCCCAGCTGCATTTTCCCTGTGCTCCCTCTGAAGTCAGGTTTGCTGCTGAACTCCTTGTGTGGGTACACTGTGACCCATTTCAGTTCAAATGAACTAGGTTAGCTAAAGCAGTGGAAAATGTAGGTCTTTTGCTATTTTGCGTTGCTTTGAGTGAAACCCATTGGATGCAGAAGACCACTCCCTTGGCTGATATAAGTCAATGTACCTCCTTTGACTTTGATGGAGGCTCATCTTTGTTCCAGCTGCTGATCTCTCCTGGCATCTGGTACAATCTGTATGGTGTTTATTTTAATAGTCTGATAAAACTATTATTCTCAAGGGGAGATAGTGGCTGGTAGCTGTGTGTTTAGCAAAAATCTGCACCCATACAGATTCCATAAGTGTTTGCTTCAAAGATGTAAACACCACATTACCCAATTAAAGGAGTGTCCTTAATAATTTATCAGGCAATTAAAACATTCATTGCCCTTTATCCCAGAGAGCTCCACCAGTGATATATAATCTGAACCTAAGCTAAAATGCTATAATGAATGAACAGTGATGCAATGGATCAAACATAATGAGAACATTAAGGCAATGAAGGGTGGTTTGTCAAGAATGGAGGATATAACACAGTTAGTTAGTGGAGCTAACTTAATTTCTGGAAATACCACTGCTCCTGAGGAGTAGTGGGGCATGGCAGGGGGCATGTCTGGCAGAGAAACCTCAGTAATATGTTCCAGTGAAAACTTACCCATTACAAAGTTAGAGATGGAAAAGATCTCTCTCCCTGGTTGTTATTAATAATCCTTTTGAGAATGTCATGAGAAAGGGAAATGAGCAACTGAGAGAGGGATTATAGCAGGACTGGTGTTTCAGCTGAGCTCTGACTGATTGTCATAGTACAGTATTGCTTCACACTTGTGCAGTGAAAAAAGCAAAACTAAAGGGGGAATAAAACAAGGCAAATCCTTTTGTTACTAATTCTGGTGTGGATGTTTCAAAAAAATTACTGAAGGTGTTGCGAGTCCAATTCACACTGAACGAAATCAGATTTGGACAATTTGTTTCTCCTTTGAAAATCTCAGTCACTGTTGCAAAAATGCCAGTCTTGGTGGTACCAAATCTGCTGTCTGTGTTGTTCCTGCTGCTCCTGGTAGTATTTTGTGGTGTGAAGGTGTACTCAAAGATGGGTAGGTCACTTAAATATACAGTCGGGATGTGTTGCAGTATGGATGAAGGAGGGATGATAGTTTCATCTTCCCATCTTTAATAGTATCTGGAGCTGGGAGGATGATTAAGGGCCACTATTACTGTTTTTGAAGAACTGTTCTTGAGCCCTTCAATTCTGGATATGAAAAAGGATGGGATGGAAGTGAATGGTGATATAAAGACAATGGTCCCACAGTTCCCCTTTCCAAGCTCTGAGGCTCAGACATGTTATCAGGTGATTTGCTTTAATGGAGAAAACCCAAATGAGCCTTTTTCTCTGACCAGAGTTTGAGACAGGCTTCACAAATACTCACAGATACTTTGAATGCAGGTATAAATGAGGCACACTTTGAAAACAGGTTCCCATAATAGGGCTTTCAGTGGGTGTATCTTTGATCTTTTTAATGGTGACACACATCATCTGGCAGCCTAGGGAAGAACTGCCCTGTTCAAGGTACTATTCCATGCCTGCTGGTTTATTTGTCAGCCTGTATAAATCTGCATGATGCCTGTGGAAACTACGGTTATTGATATTGGAGTCTCAGCACAGCATCTTACATCAAGCAGAGCTAAGCGATGTGGAGCCCACTGCAAGCAGCAAGGGCAGGAAGGACATGGGCTCTACTCCTGCCTCAGCTACTGACTTGCTGCCTAATCTTTGGCACTTTGTGCTGTTATTATTTTCCCTTCACTTACGTGGTCCCTTGTGAATGTTTTGGAGAAGGAGCAGCTGCTTGCTGCAGGATTGCTGGGTGCTTAGTGCTGTTACTATATGGCAACTCATAACAATAGCACGGAGGGCTATTGGATAGTGAGCTTCCTATTAAGTAATTTGGAGTGGATTATATGGACTAGAACAGTGTAATGGAATGCAGGGCTCATCTTTTCCCCACCACTTGCAGTATACATTAACTCCATTTATTTATACTGCCACTCTTTCTCCTTCATGGGATGCAAAGGAGACTCAGCCTCCCGTTACAAACTCCCCAGAGAATTTTGGGGCTAGGATGTGCTCCTATTACACAAAAGAAAACTTCTGCAGTTGTTCCTAGTCTCTGGAAAAACTGTTTCCAGATGCACATGCAGCTCTGCCACCCTGGCTTGCACAGCAGCATCTGTGCTGGCCCACCTGCCCTTCCTGGAGTAAAAGGCTGGGGAGCTGGACACTTCTTGGCAATCTCCTGTCCTAGTTTAAAGAATACCCACATCTGTCAGGATAAAATATTTTGGTTTGTCACATCTTTTCAGAAGAAACTTTTTCACTGAAGAAAACTTAAGGACAAAAGAATAATTTAAATAAAAGCACGAGTCACAAAAACAATAGCAAAATGTGCTTTTCAAGTGATACTTAATACAAATAACTTTTCACTGGTTTAACTCAGCCAGCTTTTAGTTCTTTGTGGGAGGTTAAAGCGGGCAACTCCCCCTCTTAGCCTCAGAAAGGGACACAGAAAAATTGATATCCCTGTTTCTGCTATCAGTTGCCTGCATGTCCTTGCATTTCTCTCTTGCCTTTTGTGCTTATTTCTCTTCTTTTTGCAAATGAGCATTTGGATGCCATTCAGCCCGATGGGGGACTACAGCTGTTCTTTCCCCCCTCATCGTTCTGGTCACTTGGCTGACATTCTGCCATGTACCTAAACTTGCCCATTCCTGCATTCTGTGTGCTTTTCCTTGCACCTTTTTGAAGGCAGAACAGTAAGACCTTTTGTGTCATTATGAGATTTGGAAAAACCCAGCCGTTTTAGGACACTCATAACTATTTTCTCTTGACTTTAGATGCTTAAATGAAAAATGGCTTGTGCAGTTTATTGATGCTGTACCTCACTATAGGGTTATAGGGACTGCTGAACATCCCTCTGCCATTAGATACTGCCATTATTGCCTTGGTATAACTTCTATTCCTTGGCATGAAACTTAGAAGAAGACCTGAAACAAAGCCAAAGATCTAATATCCTATCCACAGAAAATCAGGAAAAAGTTGGCTCTAATTTTGCTGTGAAAACATTGGATTTATGATGAATTTCCAGAAGAAAATAAAAATAAAAATTGCTGCCTTGCAGAAACCACAAGAATTGCAGTAGCTTGCAAGAGAAGTGTTCTTTTTGATGACTGCCTGAATCCCCCTCATGTCATATAATTTATGTTAATTAAATGCTGATGGAATCTGAATAAGCATATTGATGGAAGATGTATTTGAGATACTGTTATTAATTCATCATTCAGTAGCTAGTGCGTGAAATAATGCATTCCTAGGTTCTGATTTAGGACATTTCATTTTCAGTATTACCAGGATGTCTGTTTCCAACAGAAATAACCCTTTAATCTACTGTTAAAAAACCCCCACAAAAGCAAAAAACAACCAAAGCACAACAGAACACCACTAAAACAACAACAAAAAGCCACCAAAAACTGGACTGGAGGCAGCCTGATAGAACAACTCTGAAGCAGTAATTATTTACGCCTTTCAGAACTATGGCACATACTGATGCCAGTTCTCCAGACAATGGACATAAAATAATCATTTAAAATTAGTTACAGCATTTGAGTATGAAGGAGAACCTCTAAACTCGACAGCATGTGCATTATTGCACCCCAAGATTACATTTTGGAAGCGTAAGGACATGGCAGCCTTCCTGGAACTGTGCTTTGTACCTAAAGCCTCACCTTGCAGGTGGTGAGCTGTGGCCAAGGTTCAGCATCCTCCATCCAGGCTCCATCAAACTTCACCTGAGCACAAAGTGCTGGGTGGTGCCTGCTTGATGTGGACGGCCAGGAGACACCCAGTGGCCTCAGGGGTCAGGGATGTTTCCTTTCCCTGCTGAGCCTTGCCTTCTGCCAATATTTCCACCAGCACCAGAGCCTGGGGGTCAGCCAAGGCTGACCCTGACCTGCCACCAGAGCGACTCCATGAGCTGAAAGCACGGAAAAGGGGCAGCCTTGCCTCAGTTGTTGTTTCATCACCTCTCTTGCACATGGCATAATTAAAAGCAATTAGGCCGGGTGAGTCCACAGAGTGATGCAGACAGTGCATTGCTGCTGTGCCTGCTGCCAGTGCAGGTGTCTGACAAAGCAAAGATGGGCTGGGTACCTCAGACCCTCAGCCAGAGCTGAGCTAGGAAGAAAACCCTACAAAATAGTAGAATGGGACATTTTGGAGTATAAAAGGCTAAGGAGCAGGGGTAATGACAGTCTAATACAACCTGAATGGTTTGCCTTCACTTAAGGTGGAGCGCTTCTAATGACTTCTGTGTGTTTTGGGTGAGGTCCCAGGGGTTTTTTTTAAAGAGCAGCTCTGTAACCTGCCCCACCAGTTTATGCTTAGTGTCTTTGAGACGAAGGACATGCACCCTGAGGTTTCCTCAGCTCAGAAGCAGAGGAGGTCTAACCCCAAATCCAGGAAGAGCCTTTTGGGAGGCTGTGACATACCATTCCCACCAACACTACAGTGTCTCTAAATCGACTTCGCTAATTTTCTGGGATCACATGAAACTGGGTCCTAATTTTTCTGCAAAGGCTTTAAGGCTTGCAGCTCTCTCCCTCTATAAAGGTGTCACTGCCTGAGGAGGTGGAGAAGCATTGATGTTGACAAGTGTTACGTTAATGCATGAGGCTGTTCACGCTTTCCCCATCGCTGCATTGAGCCCTGGGGACGAGCTCAGAAACGACGGAGAAACCTAATGATGAGCTTCTCTGAGAGAATTACAAATGTAATAGGGAATGGAATGAGGTAAGCAATGAAAACCAAGGTGAAATTTCCCAACTGACTGAAGCTGAACTAACTGTGGGCTGCTGAGGGAAGCTGTCCCTTCCTCCTCTGCAGGCTTTGCCACTTTCTTCACCCAATACCATAACATGGGCAGCAAACTCAGTTGCCTTTAGAGCTGTGGGGTTAGTTTTCAGATGGATCACTGAGCATAAGTCAGTGGGAGATTTTTACTCGTGCTTAAGAAGAAGTAAAGTGGCAGCACTGCCAAACTGGTGTACAATTGAAAGTGTCTTGTGGTAACTGATAAGGCTGTAGGTTGGATACAGGAGCACATAAAACAAATATGCTCTTTCTCTGAAGTGGGGAAATACTGGCTTCGCAGTGCTCATAAGTAACTGAAAGTATTTAATATTAGGTTTTAGCCTCCAGGAACCTTTATACTTCACCATCAAGAGAGAAATTAAAATCTAGGAAGAGGTATCTGAGTATCTGCACAGAAAGGACAGAGGTGTTCCAGATTGCAAACGACCACCTTCCCCTTCTGCTCCCTGAGACTTAACAATCCCAGAGTAATTCTGCTTTTTGCTCATAACCATTCAGGTCGGGGAATTCTTTTATTTAAATGTAATGCCTGTGGCTTCTCAAATGGTAGCTGAAAACCTTTCCTTGTGGCTCCACCAGACAGGCTTGGGAAAAAATGCTTTCAGCTTCTTGTGTTTTGCTAATGAGGTTCTGCTATTCAAATAGGTGTGAAAGGGGTTTGAAAACAGTTTGTGTGTTTGTATACAGCAGGGAGAAGTGGCTGCTCGCTTTAATTCCCAGTTCAGGCTGTGCTTGTAGGTGGTTCTGGCCACCCCAAAGACCAAGGACGTCTGTATACATAACCTACTTCTGGGCTGTTTCCACTAATGGTGGTGTCTGGCTCAACTATGAGTAGTTGAACAGGTCTATATAAGAGGTACAAATCTGGAAATACTCAGGAATTGCTCTTTGCCCCCTAAACCATTTAAATTGTTGGAGGATTGACTGAAAAAGGCCCTCACAGGAGACACAGCCAGGAACTACCTGCATCTCACACTGGTTGCACTCATGGACTCTGACATCTCTGTAGCACGCAAATCTGTGTTTTCCCTTCCTAGCTATCATTCTTTAGTGTTTAGATGGTTCTGTGACAGTAAGGCTTGTGAATGTTGCTGCTAGGGCTGGTTGTTTGTCTTTGGATTTGGCTTCTTCCTATCCCAGGGCAGGGCACGATGCACCATTAGAAGCTGTGCAGCCTGTAGAACAAAGTATGAGAACTTTTCAGGTCCTGCATCGCTTTCATGTGTTCTCTATTTTTACATTACTGTGGGTTTATGTACATCCACTTGCCTGGGGACTTGTCATCTTATTTGTAATCTATTGTTTTAATTATTTTCTCTGAAGGTGCCCAAAGACCTTGGGGTATTGAGACACAAATACATTATTTATTCATTAATTATTCATTAGCGCTAACTACTTGCTACAACGTAGTTGTCTGCAGTAACTGCCGGGTGAACCCTCTCCCACGGATAAGAGGGTAGCTGCTTTATTTGCCAACTATTCCCTGGTCCAGGAGTAAGATTGCTAAAAAATGGAGGGGGAAAATAGCTATATTTGGCCAGTAGCTTCTTTTCTGATGTGACTCTCCAAGAATTGTCCTAAAAAGCATCAGACGGAACACAGGCTCCCTAATGCACATTTGGCGTTCATAATCTATTGTTAATTTGTCCCAGAATTGCCCAGAAAGGGATTTACCAGATGGGCAAAAGGGCTTTAATTTGCTGGTCATCACTGACTTTTCCCACTTAAGCAAGGTCTTCTCTTGCAGTTTCACCTGCATCTGAAACCACACCAGTTACCTCTGCAATCTGGTCACCTGCACTGCATTTTGTTTGAAATGCAGAAATGAACACAGAAATCTTAAAAATAGAAATAACCCTGAGCTGAAATGCTTTCCCCTTCCTGGCTGTCTGCCTTGCACACCAGACTTCAGTCATATATCATCTGAGATTGCTGAGGCTGGAGCTATCCAGTGCTAATCTCAGCAATGTTTTTTTCAAAGATAAACCTGGTCCCAGTTGTTCATGGGCTTTTACTCATTTGTCCCTTTGTGATCCAATTTCCATGATTTCCCTGCACTGATTGCTACAAGAGAGGGGGCCTGAAGCAAACACCCAGATGCAGGAGATGCAGGTTCTTGGCCAAAAGGCAGTCACTTCAGCCTGCCTTCCCCGCTCAGTGCTGCAGTTCATTGCAGCCCTGGGTACCAGGGAGTAAACATGTTGTTTAAAACTCACATCAAGGTGTGAGATCTAGTCCTGGTGGGGACTGTGATCCTCCTCCAGGCTGACCACTGTGTGTGTGGCTGTGGGTGAAATGGGATTGATGCCTGGTGAGTTGCTGCTGGAGGACAGACTGCTTTGGAGGTGGTTAAAGAAAACTCTGATGAGTGACAGCTTTAAAGAAGGTCCTTTGGAACCTCAGGGAAGTTTTAACAGGCTACAGGAGACTTGTTTTGGTGTTTGGTTTGAAATAACTAGTAATTGCTGAGCTTTTGATTTCTAGCTTGAGGGGAAACTTCTTAATTAGTTAATTGATTGATACCAGATCAGAGAGGTTGAAACACACCAGGTGGATTGAGGAGACCAGACTTTATGGGGATGGCAATGTTGACTGGAGAGGTCTGAGGTGGAGGAGAACCATGTGTAATATCTAGTGATAGTGTTTTGTCCTTCTGAAAGACTGTCTCATCTCTTCAGGGACTATTGCAGCAACCTGAATTTCTGTGAGCACTTCTGGAAATAAAGCTCACCCACTCAGGAAGATTAATGCAGGCTGCTGGGCACTGCTGTGACTAGCAGGTCTGGAGAATTTTTTAATATCTTGAGATCATTTCTGGGAGCTCTAAAACTGAGTGGAAAACCTCTTAGGCTTCATAGTCTCATCAGAAATCCTCCTGGGACATGGTGGTCACCATGACTGTCTGCTCAAGAAATTTTTGCATCTGCTCAATTAGTGTGCTGGATTGCTACAGTAATTAAGGAAATTAAGTCTTTACTGATATGGACAGATATTCTGACAGTCCCAGAGAGGGCAGAGAGGAAGTTTGTGTAAAATATCCTGACACTGGAAGGGTGACTTGAACACCCAGAATTGCCATCAGCTGTTTAATGGAAGGCAGCTCAATCACTGGCAGGATCAATCCCTATAGATTGAGCCCATGGCTATTATCAACTTTTCCGATGTCCTTGCTGCTTGTAAATTTAACTCCACCTCTCAATAATTTTCAATGAAAGGCACAGCAGCACTGCAGGAAAGGAAGCAAAATGATTCCTTAGCACGTTGCTCTTTGAGTACAACTCTTCTCTGTATGAAACTTAGCTTCTGCCTGTGCTTGAATTTGTACCTCTCTTGTCTCTCTGCTGTGGTTGAGTGCAATCACAGCGTGATACAGCTGGGATGTACCTGTCTGTGTCCTTTCATAGTTCCAAAATCCACTTTAAAGGAAACATTCTTGGGAGAGTACAGCCCATTGCACAGTGGTGAGTCCATCTAACGGAATAGCATATATTAAATGGTAATCATCTTAGATGTTTTGCCGTGTAATTCTCCCTCAGCTGCTCTTTCCAGTGCTCTTACCCTCTTGGAATTATGTGGAAGTGGGAATCAAGTGTTTTCAGTCTATTGCTGATCTACCTGAAGAGGTCTAGAAAGCAAGGTGGGAAGGTGCCTATCAGCACTCTTCCTTGCACTTGCCAACAGCTTTGGAGCTGTATTGCTTGTCTGCCATCTCCATTTGAGAGGACCATAGGAAGCAGCATCAGTTGCCATCCCAAAACTGTCAGGGCAGTGGCTGTGTGTGGCTGGCTCAGCTCCTGGGAGGAGATGGCTCAGAGCTGGGGTAAGGAACAACAGAACAAGTCTGCCTGATGCAAGCTCCAAATTTGGCTGTGGGCAAAATGTGTATTTTTAGCTTTCATGCTCTCCCCATCACTTAGGTGTTAATTTTATAGCCCTCCAGTCTGTTTGCCTACAACTGTCTCACACAGCCCTGCTGTCCGCTCCACATCAAACCAGGCACGGCGCCAGTGACTGGAGGCATTGGATATGGCAGCAACAGGAGCATCCTATGCCAAATCCACCTCCTAGGCCTGGGTTAATGGAACACTGCTCAAATGCTTGCTCAGTTTAACAGAAAAAAAAAAAAAAGAAAAAATGTCAACATGTCCTGGCAGCTGAAGGCCTTAGTGTGTGACTGTGTAGTGACAAAATTGTGCAGAAAGTGATAAACTCTTAGAGCATCTCAGCATTTATGGGAATGAAGGCACATACATTATTACTGGTAAATTACCACCTTCTCTATACTTCCCAATTGTACTATAATCTCTCACAGTGCTGCTCCTCACTGTGCAAGGAGCAGCACAATAAGAAGCAATAAGGGAGCCAGTGCTTCACACTGCTTTTCATACAATAAAAGTGCAACATTATTCCGACAGCCATTCTGTTTTGTGCCCTCGTGCCTGGAGCACATCCAAAGCTGTCTGCCCCGCACCTGCGAGACAGGCAGAGCTAATCTGACACTGCATCTGCCTTCTCTGCCCAATGCTCCTCATAAATACAGAAACAGTCCAGACCAACATCTGTAGAAACTGGATCTTGCTGCCGCATGTGTTTCTATCTTTGCTAAGTGGGAGAGAAACAGAAGTCTGAAAGGATCCTACCTTTGATGTGTGGTTGCTATAGTAAAACCAAACTTCTTTCATGCAAAGGATGTAGGAAGGTAGAAGTTTGTACTTAGAGTAAATAGGTTCATTATAGGAAAGAAAATAATAGAGGTGAGAGACACAGGGAAGGAAAACACTCTTTCAGATATTTCATCATGGATCATGTGAGAATAAGGAGCCACTGGAAAAGGTTTTAGCACATTTCAATTATCTTGCTTTCAACAGAACTTGCCAAAGTCTAAAACCACAAGGTTTCAGTCAGAATGTGATAATGATGGAGATAGGGCTCAAAAATGTAAACAATGGAAACTGAATCTGATATGGGCAGTTTGCTTGAGGTTTTGCTTGGGGTTGTTTTTAAAAACCAGAATTTCTCTCCAAATCCTGCCTGTCTTAGTCTGTCAAAAAGATATATATGTGCGTACAGGATGTGCTCAACAAGAACATGATATATCACTGATGAATAAAGAACTTTGTAGATGAATACCTGCAGGTTTAACACATAAACAAACCCTCTATCTGCAGTCTTTTGCTACCTGTTGCAATCTAATGAGCAGAAATATGTCAGGGAATGCTAACAGCTTTTTGCCAGCAGGTTGTCTTCAAATGCATAATTGGTACCAAGTTGTGACACTATAGAAGCCTGCAAAAATTGTAACTGATGATCAGAAGGCAGCATTTTCTAGAGAGGAGTTTTATCCCTTATTTTGTACACCCTGTTGAGTTAATTTAGCTGATCACGTAGGGTGAACGAGTGCTGGAGCAGCTTATGGCTCTTCTGCTCCCCAAGTGCCTACAACTGCTCTCCATGCTTCCCTCTTGTCCATTTCTCAAGACTATTTTGACCCCAGGAATAGTTTGCAAGCACTTGAGGAGGTTTGCAAAATGACATTACCCCACGGCCAGCCGGGAGGGCTGCTTGCCTCCTCTACTTGGCATGAGAACACTGGGGTGCAGGAGTGGAGCTGCAAGGACACTTCATGGAGAGGTTTGGGGTTCTTTCCATTAGAAAAGTAAAACAGGACCCATCCTCAGGTCTTTTCCCTGTGTGAAGACAGTTTTTATGCAGTTTTTCTTTTTGTCACAATACACATATGAGGATACCCTCCCCTGACCTGTGACAACTGGTCTGTGAAGATCACGTGTCACTCACAGTGATTACAAGGTCCAGCAAGGGGCAGATCCCAGAGCTTTAACTGACTGAGATATTTCTCAGCCATTATTTCAAGCCAAAGATCTCCTTTAGACAAACCATCTGTAATTATAGCTGAGCTACTGTTTACACCATTCCCCCAGAAATGGTCTTGTTTCCAGGCCCCCTTCTTTTGCCTTGCAGAGCGTGCCTGGCTCAAGACCTCATTTTGCCTTGAAGGAGCTCAGAGGAGGCCAAGGTGAGATGCTGTGATTTGACCTGACTTCTGTCATCTTCTTCATTTAACATGCATCAGGGTAGAGTTTTCCAGATGGGGGATGGCGTTTGCAGTAGTGTTGTAGTGTGGTAAATAAACTCCCAATCTTGCCTATGGAAGATAAATTTGCCCCCTTAAGGTTGCTGTGCAGGGCAGAGGTAGCTGTTGTATGCTGTAAAAAGGCACTGAACATAAGGACCTGGAGGTAGGAATAATAAGCAAGAAACTCTGCTCTGCATGTACTTGGGAGGTTTCTGATCAAAAAATGCAAAATTTTTAGATTATGGAAATTGTTTATGAAAACTATATGGGGAATCCCAACTGGTACAAATCAAAGGATCTCATCCTTCCCTCCTTGCAATTTGTCACTCTCCAACTTCTCACCTCCTGGTTGCACAGCTGAAAGCTGGGCTTTTACCTGAGGAAGTGAAATTTAGTAAAAAATATTTTTACAAAGGTGATCTGATCCCTGCAACTGGGGGGAAAAACATTACAGCTGCAGTATTTCATATAATTTAAAGGCTGATTACTCTGCATGTGGAAAAAGTACTTTCCATAAGGCTTTCTACTACATGTGGTATGCACCCTAATTTGTATTAATGGCTCCTAAGGAGCCATCATAGTTTATCAAGAAAGTAATATGCATTTTAAAAGCACTCAAATAAAGATTTACACGATAAACCTTAATAACTCTGGAATGCATTATTAGCTACTGTACACTTTCAGAAGCAGTCACTTATTTCTGGCAAATTAGATAATTCAAAAAGCCATGAAAAACTTCAGCTCAGAATTTAGCTGTTGTTTGGTCACTCTCTAGGATTTATTTCATGCATTAAGGGGCACTTCCCAGCTCAGCCTTTGTATGGCAAGTGGCTATTTTGTGCATAGGAACTCTGATATGATTCCTTCTAAAGGAAACAACCTGTTAAGCTGTAAAGCTCATTATTTATTGCAAAATGGCCTTCTATCTCTGGCAATATTTCCCTGCAATTGTCCTGTCAGCCAGATGCTAAGTAAGATATCAGTATAAACCAGTTTCACAGTATCTGTGAAATATGGCTGGCAGATAACAATGTTACTAAGATGATGTTTTAAAATCATGAGAAAAGCCAGTCAGTAAATTGATGACTTCCATAAAGCCAATGGAAAAATTAATCCTGTGGATAAATGGGGCTAAACCCTGCATTTTCTACAGCAATATGAGATGAAAGCAACAGTGGAAATGAAAATTCAATAATTCTTAATTGTGTTGAAAACTGGGACCTCTGATATGAAGACTTGCATGGAACAAGAAAAAATACATCCTAGGGAATAACTACGTGCTCCAAGTAAAAGGATTAACTGACCTTTCTCTGCCCTAGTCCAAGTAATTTTACTTTAAATGTACTTCTTAGTGAGACTAGTCATGTCCTTAAAAATGAGTGATTTACACATTTTTGTCTCCCACTGAATTCTGAACTGACATTTTCATGCTGTCAGCTCCATTTTTTCAGCTATGCTGTATTTGCAGTCATTCTTGTGTGGACGGGTTCAGTACTAGGGACTTGCTTTGTGCTCCTCGCTGGTCAGCCTTTTGGTGCTGGTTGGGCAGGAAAGGCTGCTGTGCAAATAAA
The DNA here is from genome assembly GCA_035583185.1 of Anabacerthia variegaticeps. Classification (NCBI taxonomy): domain Eukaryota; kingdom Metazoa; phylum Chordata; class Aves; order Passeriformes; family Furnariidae; genus Anabacerthia; species Anabacerthia variegaticeps. The sequence continues at coordinate 6,564,328 of JAWWEW010000012.1, read as the reverse complement.
GAGGAAATATTTAACTGCCAAGACCCATCCCCTGTATCTGTATGCAGCCAGTGGGCTACCACAGCATTGCCTAAACGTGGGATTTGGGGTTTTTTGGTCCTTAGACTTGATTCCCCTGTGGGCTTGTTGTGCTCTGTGGTTTTACGCCTTCTCTGAAGCTTTGAAGAGGCTGCAAATATTTGGACATTCCACTGCTAACTAGAATTAATGAGAGCAAAAGAACAGGTTTTAAGTGCATTGTATTTTTTAGACCTTTAGATATTAGAGTGTCTTAGGTGGAGCGAACTCGGAGAGTGAACAGCTGGTGAGGCAAATTGTTCTGAACGATTAAAGGCCTTAACTTATCTTGAGTGGCACTATAAATGCCTGCCTGCCTTTGTGGGGCATGTGCTGCTAAAGATCAGCTACTCACTGTGGTCAGGGGAAGGATGTAACGAGGGAAAATGGGATGGAAGGAGAGGGATAATTTTACCTTAGTGATCTGCTCTTTACCATGGCAGGATGGTGAAGAGAAGTGTGTGCCAAGGTGAATTATAGCTGAGCTGGGCAAAGCAGGACCTGGCAGAGGACTTGCCTGGTTGTGTCAGGGCGATGGCCAGTGATTGCCTGGCAGTGGTTGTATGGCTTGCACTACCCAAAAATCGTTATCTGCTGGACTGCAGAGCCATTGCTATGGCCAGATCCCACTGAGCTGGTCAGTGAGAGGCAGTCAGTGCAGTGCACTGATGGCTCCTCACCTGGGCTCCATCTCGGCCAGAGTGGGAGCCGTGTGGGCAGCCCAGCACTGCAGGCACCAGCTCCAAGGTGGGAGGAAGCTGAGCCAGTCCTTGCAGGCAGCAGGATTGTTCTGGTTGGATGTCTAACAGTGAAGGAGAAGCTGGAAAAGGCTGCCTGGGGTGCTTCTGGGGATTTGCTTGGATTGTTTGTTGTCTCTAAAGGGCTGTATAGCAGGGGCTGAAGGAGCAGGCTCAAGTTACTGCCTCTGAGGAAGAGAATTGTGCCATCTTCATTCTTTTAATCAAAGGACAACTTTTTGGGAGCTCTCTGTCTCTTGTAGGGCATTGACAACTGAGTTATTGTCTTTGGAGCCCTGTGTCCAGGCTGCTTTCAGGGCAAGCATGAGTTCATTGCAATGGGAGTTTTACTGCAGGGAGAGAAGCTGCTCTGGCTTATCCCCAGCTGACCCGAACTTGTTACCTGTTTACAAAAAGCCTAAATGTCCATGAATGCAATTGCAAATCTCAAAGAGTGGGCTGGATCCAAATAAGCTGCAGCTGCTGTTGGGGTAAAGGACACACAGCTTTGTTTCATGCTGGGGAGTGAAAAAAATGACGTTTGGGAAGTGCTGCACTCTCCCAAGTCTGTGAAACATGGCTGGGAGCAGTGATTGCCTTCTCTTGGACAGCATGTCCCTGAAACACCACAGTCCTTGCCTTGTTTTTATGTTTAATTGACATCTGTGTGTCTCTAATGAGGCACCTAAGAGAAAGGATGTTCATGGTCATACCCTTCTCCTTTTTGTCTGGTGAGCACCATGGCAGCTTGGGCTTTGGGTGGAGGAAACCTTCTCCTGGTGAGACCATGGGAGGCAGCACAGAGGAGAAAGGATGATCTGGGATATATGGTGGTAGCTGCAGGTAAGGGGTGAGTGCAAATGGGGTGGATGAGTCGCACGCTGGGGAGTTTTTCCTTAGCACAGGAGAGAGGAAGGGGAGGTGAGCCTCCCACTGATGTGTTTGTTGAGTAAACCACTCCAGAAAGTGACAAGCAGAATCTGGACTCATCATCCCCTTCCTTCCCCTGAGTAGATACACAGCCTGGTATAAATTTGCAGCTGGGTTAATTACCTCTAATTGCCTGCAGCTTTCTGGCCAGCCTCCCTTCTCCCCAGGAGGTGATGGCCCCAGTGGGAACAGGGATGATCTGATCCCTGAGGAGCTGCTCCTGATGCTTGTGGCCAGAGACCACCTGCACTCCTCTTCCCTCAGTGCTCAGCATCAAATCACTTTGGACATCCTTGTAATTTCAGACACTCAGGGAAAAACAAATGTTTTCGCTCCCACTAGTTTGATGATAACTTTAGACATATCCATATAAAAATGTTTTTTTTCCACATGGGTTTCTTGTCACAGACTTCTTTCAGCTGTCTGATACAGCTGATCTCAACTGGAGCGTTATGTGAGTTTCTGTGAGCTGTAATGGGAAAATGAACCTTGAAAAGGGAGTTCAAAGTATTCCTATAAGAACACAAAAAGTTTTCCTTTTCTTCTTACCCTAAAGCTAGACTTTGCTTTGTGTACTTGAAAAAAAGAAAAAAAAAAAAAGAAGAAGCAGCTGATTAAGTGTTTTAAGTGCATTTGGTATCTGTTTACGCAAAATCCAGGGCTTAGTTGTGATGAGATAAAAGCAAATCTGGCCTTATTGTTTCTCTTCTGCATTTAAGTGATCACAGAAAGAGCAGCCGTAGCTCTACTGCTCAGACACGCTCTGTTCACATTTGGTTGTTGCTTGTGTTAATGTAAGTCAGACTTTGAAATGAATTTTCTGCAAATTTGTTTGTATGAAGTTTGGCACAAAGCAAATTCAAAACTTGGCGTGGCAACAGGGAAGGGGAAGCAGTTCAGAAATCCAGGGAAGCGAGGCTGGCAGCATTTCGGTGTTATTTACATTCCTCTAAAATCTCACTGGTGAATACTGGGACGAGTCAAAAATAAGCTGTGGTTATCTCCACTCTCCTCCTTCATTAACCTGGTGGTGCTCGTTAACTGACGAGCCTCTGGGTTTTATATGATCCCCTACTGTCTATCACAAATAATTGCACTAATTAAATAGGTAACCAAACAGTTCAGTGTGGGAGTGCGATTCCTGAGATGGAGTGGACATGTCTGTGGGCAGTGAGAGTGCTTTGAGTAATAATACTTAGCACTAATAAATTTAATTTTGGAACTCCATAAAAATTCATGCTTCAAGGCTTAAAGTTAATCTCTGTCAGAATAAGACCTCTGTTGGCATAGATTATCCTGCATTTGCCAATTAAGGAATTTCTTGTAGCTTCCTCAGAAGGCTGTTATTGGCTGGCTTTGAAGACAGGATTGTGTCTATGCAGAGCATTTGTCTTGCTCAGGTGGCAGTTCTCACACCAGATGCACTGACCCAGGGCAATAAAGCAAAACCAGGCATGATTCCATGGATGTGGGAGTAGGAAACGTTAATTGGGGCTTAGTCATTGTGCTTGGATTTGGGAGTCTGGCTGCTAACTTTGTTTTAGGCTTCCTATATATTTTTGTAGGATACAGGCAATTTTTCTGTGCTTTTGCTCATCTACTTTCAAATAAGAAAACACAATTCCTCTTCTCACACCTTTTCAGTCGAAATACTAACCCTTCACTGAGTAGGGATCAGTTCTTGCTATGGGCTGATACAGTCAGTCCCTGGCATCCTGGAACATTGAATTTGAGGATTTTCATTTTTAGCTGTGATGCTGCTGCCATTCTCAATGATACAGGTGACAGCTGTAGCTTTTCAATTTCTGAAGTTTATTGTCTTCAGCATTTATTTTTATGTTTCATTTTCTTATGTTAAAAAACTGCTTTTCACACATAATATCCTGCTAGTTTGATTTTTTCAGTTGTGAGGATGGATAGTAAAGACAACCAGGAGTTAGCATCAAGTGAAGTATTTGACAATATCTCTAGAATCTGAATGAAGAAATGAGGGTTAATTTATGATAAAACACTTCTTTTTCAACACATGTTCTGTCTTATTCACACAGATTTAGTGAAAGAGATACCACAGCTCAAGACACATTGGAAATCTCAGGAGCTGGGGAGATGCTGTCATATAATTTGTAGCTGTTTTTTCATGTCTGGCAATAAAATAAGGTATAGATGGAAAAGAAGAGTTAGAAAGGAAAAGGAACTCTGTTTGGATAAGCAATGTTTCCTAGTCATGCACAAGTGAAAGCCAGAAATATAACATATGAAATGACAGGGAATGGGAAAAAAGTACTATCCTGGGAAATGTGAGCTAGAGAATCTGAAAAGGAGATACTGCTTCAGAGAGGGAAGGTTTGTTTCCAGAGTTACTATGAACTCTCATGAATGAAAATGTTGTTCTGCTGTATTTATGCTATTATGCAGTGCAACTTACTGTCAGGCAACAAGCTCTTTGAAAGAAAAGCTGATGGTCCAGTTACTGTGATGCTGTAAATGCACAACCCAGCAAAAAAATCACCAGAGAGAAAGAGCTAGAAAATGAGGTGGTCTATAATTCCTCCTCCACCTTTCATTTCACTGGCCAGAGCACTTTGCATTCCTTCTCTCCACCCCAGGGTACTAAGTCATCACCCATCCAGCTTCAGAGTCATCATTCAGTACCTGTGATACACCAATTCATTTGCAGCTGCTCCTGTCCCAATCTTTCATTCCTCTCAGCTGCTCACACCAAAGAGTTCAGAAATATGCCTTCAGGAAAGTGAAGCAGCCAGAAAGAGAGTGTGTGTGTGTGTGTGTGTGCAGCCCCCACCCCGTGTGAGCACCACACCAGCTCACAGCTCAGCACACCCCTGGGCTGCATCTTCCATTCATGTGCAACGTCTAAATGCGTTTAATTGATCTTTATGGCTACATGTTTGCTTTCCACCTGGTTCAACATGAGGTTTTAATCAGCTAGCATGTCACACACATCAATAATAAATATTTCAATTAGCTAAAACTGTGCTTATTAGTTCAGTAGCTCCTCTGTGTTCCATATCATGCATGAAGGTACACCGGTGTTGCTGTCTGGTCTCACGAACTCAACACACAGGTACACTTTGAGACCTCACAATAGGGATGTGCTCCTGTGCCTGCAGAGGCTAATGATGTGAGTGTTTAATCACTAAAAAAATAGATTTTTCCATGTTAGGTGACACTAAAAACACATTTATGCAACCATTTGCAACCATGAAATCCCTTAACATAAAATCATTGGTCCACTTCTCGCCTGTTTTCTAACCTGGAGGAAAGGTGTGATGACTGTTGGTTGTTTTGGAGGCTGGAAATGAAAGACCAGTGCCCCTGTTCTCGGTTCTGTTTCCCAGGGAAGACTGAAGGCACTCTTAATGCTGAGCTGCTTTGAAAAATCTAGCCCTTAATTCTGGCAACTCTTTGAAGATAAAGTGTTGTTATTGTTGTTTTTTCCAGCTTCTAGCAGATCCCAAATTTGTGATATTGTATTTCTGTCTCCTGCCAGCCAGAATAAGGCAGGGCACAGCCACCTTGTAATAAATAGAAGAAAGACAAGTGACTTTTTCAGACCTCTGATGAAATACTTGTGTTTGATTTTGTATCAACTGTGAGATGAGAATTGGGATGGTTTTTATTCATCTTTAGCTGACAAACAGGACTAAACCTTTCTTTATGCTCGGTCTCTGGCTATTGTTGGTACTGTCCTGTATAATGCCTTTGGATGGGTTATCGAACTCCATCATAAAAATAGTCAGGGTTTTTTCCCCTCCACCGTTGAGGAATGCTTTTCATATCCTAATCCTTTTAGGATAAGGTGATTTAACACCTAATATTTCAAGACAGAATCTATTATGAAAGCAAAATGAAGCAACATTTATTCTCTGATTTCCTTTATAGACTCCAACGTATCTTGGCATACTTTGCTTTTTAAAATCTGACATATGCATAAGAGATGAAAGTTATCACTGTAAAAAATGTTAAAATCATTAAAGATGCTGTCATAGGTGACTATGATATTTATTCATGCACATCTGGGGGCTTCTATGGCTTATAGTGTGGTTCAATAGAAATTACAGAGTGGGAGTTTTTTTTAGTATTAACAGTTGTTAAATGTGTCAAAGCTAGTGAAGCCAGAGGAGGTTTACAAAGACAAATGTACGAGAGGCATGACAGCTGGTGATATTCATTGATGAATTCTAGTAAGATGGATTGGAAAGAATCACCTCAACTTCTTATGTGTTGGCGGATTTTAAATTAATTATATTTTAACTGCTTAGGAGACAGACCTGAGAACAAATTTGTGGAGCCCAATGTAAGTGGCTGTTCAATAAATGAAAGAGGTATGGAAAAGTAATCATCATTTTAGCTGTGTACAGAATGAAAAAGAAATCAAACACTGAAAATATTATTACAGGGCCATTAACATAAATCAATGGCGTGCTCTATCCTCAGAATCTTTTTTCATTTCTGGTCATCCTATCTCATAAAGTCTTTAATGGATATAAAAAGACTGCAGAGATTGACAGTGAAAATGATTAGAGACGTGTAGAGATTTTTGTAAGAGGGGAGGCAACAGACTGGAACTGCTTAGAAAAATCTTTATCCTCACTAGGAGACTTGAACAGCTCAGCAGGACCAAGGCAGGCTGGAGGTGCTGAACGTGGTCCCTTGACCACCTTGCTCATCTCCTCCCTAACCCTTGGGGCCCCTAAACTCTATAGGCAAGCTGAGATTTTAATTTGAGGCCCCAGAGGCTGAGGGTTGAGGACCTGAGCTGTTGCTGCAGCTGTGGGTCACAATCTGCTTTGGGCCAGGCTGACTGATCACAGCCCAGCCTGAGGCTCTTCCCAAGATCAATGGTTATGGAAGCAGTCAAAATGGACCAAAATACTATTGAAAAAGACAGGAAATATAGATTGAAGGTCTCACCCTTGGTAGCTGGTTCTGTCCCATGTATCCCTTGGTGGAGATGGGATTTCAAGCCTTTTCTATCAGATCCTTGCCCATATCCCTTGGTTAGGGAAGGGTCCAGTGCTGTGTAGCAGTTGGAGGATTTTAACTCCCTGTCCCCTCCAGCATCAGCTGCTAAAATGGATCTGCTGGAGCATGTGTATTATGCTAAAATATTTGCCACTTGATACACACCAATTGCTTAATAGGATTAAAAAAAAAGTAGAAATTTCTGCAGGTAAAGAGAGCATCTATCAGTTTTATTGAGCAAGCTACATATTTTCAAGGATATCCTATCTCATGCTTTATGGAATAAGTCAAAGATGCAGCTACAGCAGATTCAGGCAATGGTTCCCTTCTTGGCAGATTGCTCTGCAGTTTTGTGCCATGCCTGGGAGGATGCTGGTGGGATCCCCACACATGATGCAACTGGGAGTTCCCATGGTCAGGCTTTTCATGGCATCTCAGCAAGGACTGAAATGACCTGTCTCCCTCGCCACTGCATTCGTGGTGGGCTCAGCCCCCCTCTGCCACAGGGGCTTCTGGCACCTTTCTACCTTTCTCCTCATAAAATGGAAGAGAGGAACGAAACAGCGTTTCTGAGATGTAAATAATGTTTAACAAGTGGGCCTTGGAGTTGTAAAGGAACTCCTGCACTTATGCTATAATCATTTTGGTGGTTGATTTAGAGCCAAATCCTGCTGGCCTGACAGAAGCAATTAGCCTGATTACTGCCAGAGGGATACTCACACAATTAAGGTGAGCAGTGTTTGCTCTTTATTCTAGAAACCAGTTGTCTGTGTAAAAGTAGTTGACACAGTGTAGTGGTGCTGAGGCAGTGCCATGATGGGCTCTGAGAGAAACAGTCAAACCCAGACAAAATCTGGTGTCTTTCGAGGAAGAGAGGGATGGACAGACAGACCCTGCACTGAGGGGAATGCTAAAACCTGACAATGAGAGACTTGTCCTGGTGTGTTTGCTCTGTGGGACCGCCACTGTTGTTGCTTCTCTAAAGGAGGGAACTGGCTAATTAGATCTACAATTTCCATTTATCAAAAAGAGCATCTGAAGTCTCCAGTCATACTTTTTCCCCTATCTCCCTGCTATTTCTAAGGCACCTATCAGTGTGGTACATAAGTACCATCTGGATACCTGGCTAGTGACCAGCAGGCTGTGATATGTGAGGCTTTTTAAATAGAGACAGGAGAAGAGAGAGTGGAAAGAGCAGACTAACAGTGTGTTTTAATGGAAGCTTAAGAGGGTATAAATGAAGAGGGTAAGAGCAAAGAGGGACAGAAAAATTCCTTTGTTCAAAATTTCCTGCTCAAAGAAGAAATGGAGCATGCTAAATCATCTAGGAACCTCCCTAGGAATATTTAAATTGCCTGGGAAGTGTTCTTGCAGATGAGAAGAGCTGCTGCATTGAGTCTGTGGATGAACACTCATCACAGAGCAGGAACACCTCTGCAGAGGAAACTTCTTCCTGCCCTGCCAGGAGAACCTCTGCACCTTGTGCTGGATGCCAGCATTTATCTGCATTCACAGCACAGATGTGCTGGAGTTTTATTAAGGGCAGACAGCTTTGAGGTCAAGAGTTATGACTTCCTTATCCATCCCCCTGAATTCAAGGAAATTTAGAGATTTTATTTGATTCCTAAGAAATCAAATACACTTTACAACATAGGAATTTGCCTTTTGGATGGAACTGAAGAGTTTCTGAATAGCTTAGTCCAAGGTTTTAGGGAGAAGCCACTTGTATTGTCTTGCTGATGATGAATTCGCTCACATCAGCAGAGTTTGGTGTTTGTGTTAGCAGTGTCCCCCAGGTGGGTGCCTGTGTGTGCACAAAATAATGTCTCAGTCTGGCAGAATATCTTTGCTAAGGAAACTTCTGTTGTCAATTACTGGGAACTTTCCCTGAACTCTGATGATTCTGGAGCAGAGTTTGGGCTTCTGGTGGTATGACAGAGTTTTGCAGGTTCAGTGATGGCTTTTGACAGTTCAGGTCCCAGCAGGGAAAGACTCTTCACTTGAAATCAATCAACTTTATCACACACGAAAAAAGAAAAAGGAAACCCACCTGAAACTCAAACCTAGTTTAACAAGGGATCCTCTCTGACTGAGCTGTGCTCTTACTGCACATATCTCTCTACATGACAAACATATTCACGTAGGGAACCATCAAAAGGCGGGTGCACCTAACAAAGACATCCTGTTCACACTCAATGCGCCAGATAAATTGTTTTTAAATGCAGAGTTATTTTGTGAGTTCTTAGTGAATAAGCGCATCCACATAGGCATTTCTGAAGAGATTTTTAATTAATTGCTTTCAGTCATTTTCTTTTTATAAAATTAGAACAATGACGGAACAGACTGGCTGTGGAGTTTGGTCGAGGAAAGATTATACTAATCCACTTGAAATACGACTAAAACAGAAAGCAAGGAGAGATAAAAGCAATATTTTTTTTCAAAGCTTGTTTACCTGTGACAAAATCCTCCCAAATCAGCTGCATACAAAGTACTCAATCATCTTAATTAAACTCAACCAGAAAAGACTTTGCTGTGGATTTCTTCTAATATTTCATAACCAGAGAGTATGTCCCATGATGCTTTCAGTAAAATGGGGGAATACGTGTTTCATGCAATTAATAACTAGGAGAGCAGCAGAGCTTTCAAAGAGCAGAGTGGCACCAAGAATAACTTGTTATATGAAAGCAAATAAAGAGGGAGAATTTGTCAGAAGTTTTTGCTATACCTGGGGCATCATTAACAGGGGTTTTCAAAAGTCAGGGCACCTTTCATTTGCAGCTTCTCCAGTTAATAAAAGGCTATGGTTACAAATGAACTTCCTTTGTTCTGTGCTTGGGTTGTTGCTCCCTATGCCTTGAACTGCATATGCTTTGCTGGAGGAATTGAAAGATGTCCTAATTGAACTGATGTTCTCCACTCAGGCTTTCTTTCCAAAACACTTATTTCCCAGACCAGTAAACTTTGCCAAATCACAACAGCCCTCCACACACCTGCTCCACAAGGACTATTTTTCATGGCCGAATCAATTCTTTCCCTATCACCACTACAGTATCTCTGGAATTCCACACGTAAGCCTAAAAATGGCTCATCAATAACCAGATGGGCCCTGACAATCAAAGAGCAATGACTGCAGCCAAACTGTTGTCCTTTTTTGTCCTTCAGTTCTTTTATAACTCCTAGGCTTTGCAACACATTGCTGTGTTCAATGTGTTGTTGTCTGACACCTGTTTCTGCCACAGTCTCACCAGGTCATTAAGACAGAGCAATTTAGGGCTGTCCAGCTGTGCCAGGACTGTGATTGCTCCTTGCTCTCAACACCTCACACCTGGCTATGCTCTTCTGCTTCTCTTGCATCAGGTCTGGTGTTCATTGACTCCCAACTGGACTCCATCAGGAGTCAAAACCAAAGCACAGTTTTCAGGAGGTTTCACGGGCTGAACGGTCTCTTTGGAGGCCCAGGAGAGCTTGAGAAGGTGCAGGAGCAGGTGATTGGATAAGAATGGGAAGGCAATGGGAAAACAAGGGGCAATGCCAGCCCTAGGAAAGCTGCAAGCTGCCAGGGCAGCCTGGCTGATGGGTTCCCTGGACTGTTCCCCCAAAGAAACTTCCATACACTCCTAACTGAGGTCAGAGAGTGATTGTATTTGGCAGTAGTACTGAGGAACACATCCACTCCTGTGAATGGAGAGGGACACACATCTCCAGAAGGATTTAATACTCCTTTATTTCTTCTGACTTTGATTTAACCATGGGCTGTGATGCTTTAAGTAGCAGGTATTAATTAGAAGTGGTAGGGAGTCCCAAAGGGACCATACTTCAGGTCTTCTCACTGTTCCTAGTTTGACTTATTTCAAGTTACTGCTCTGAAACATTATTTATTCACTCAGGTGCCTGACATTTATAAGGCCTATATCTAAATTTGCAAATAAGTAATGGTTGTCAGTAAGGGGTGTCACTCTGCTGAGGTGGAAAATAGCTTGCCCGTGAGTAAAGCACAGCCAAGTATATTGAATGTTTTCTGCAACATTCCTTTAAGGCAGGCAATGTTATCTTGTCCCTTCTTTGGTAACACCCCTAGGCAGGCACACAAAGACAGCGCCATCTGGAGAGCTCCCAACAGGATGGTGATTTTGGAGAAACAAGCCACTTTGGTCTTAAAAGCAGAAACTTCAGTCCCACTCTGAACTCTGCTACTCTAAAAGGGAAGTGAGGAAGTGGGACAAATTCTCTTTTGGCCTCTCTGGTTTTCAAAACCCTTCTGGCAGTGGTTGATTTAGGATGATGCAGTGGCATGCAGAGTGGGAGGAACACTGAATTCAGGCAAAATTTCTGTGTACCTGGGACTGGTTGGGGCATCCCATTTGGCACAAGCAGAGGTGGAGGTTAGCTGTGGGTAACAGGACACCTTTATAATTATGAAAAATTGAGTATCTGAAGACCTAATATGAGTTTTACCAGTGTCTAGGAGGAGTTTGAAGTTGGAATTTCATTCCAGACTACATTGAGTCAATTTTTGTCCTAGCAAAGATCCTCTATATTTTCTCTGGTTTTAGCTCCTCTCATTCTCCTCTTTCTCTCGCTCTCCCCAAGCAGGATTAATCTGGTGTTACGTGTGCTCTGACAGAATGTGAACGCACGTGTGTTGCCCGTAGTGACTCTCCCTGTGTGACTCACACAAAGCGCTTGCTGTGTGCAATTCAGGCCTATTTCTATTTTTAGAATAAATGAGAATATCTAGGATCACTGGACTTTAAAATCAGTGAAAAGGTAAAAGGGCCATCTAACAGGCCATAACTGTTGGTTGGGTCTGTGCAGTCACAGCAGCCCTGTTGATTCAGCACATACCAGACTTCCTATATAAAGTATTTGGACAATAGAGCTCACTTGGTGGGAGACCTGAGGCTTCCTCCTATATGACATAAGCACAGTGCAAAAATAATTCAAAAAGCAAATGTATTCATGTTTTATAACCTTTTCTGCCTCATTTGTTTCTGAGTCAAAAGAGCTTGGTGTTTTGACAGCTGAATTTTTTCATGTCTATGAAAAAAAAAAACATTTGACAGAAATTCTTTGCCCTACTGGTTTTCGCTTCATTTGAAACACACATCAGATTAGTTACTTAGCTAGTTTTCTTCTTGTCTGTTATTTTCACAACTCTTCCATAGCTCTGTGGCATGTTGTCAGACCCCTGCATGAAAAAGCTAAACCACGTCACCCCCTTGCCTGGTTGGACTTGTCGTGAGCACCCATGTAGTACCTGCACAGAGAGGGATGGGGAACAACAGCTCCAGGGCTCACTATGGGCTGAGTCTGATAAGACCATGAACCTTGAGGTTAATGACCAAAATTCAGTAGATTCATTTTTAAAAATCGTACTTGTGTATTATGTGTTCTTGCTGTGTCCACCCCTATGTACCTGCTCTACATGCTGCTGATCCCCCTTGGCCAGTGGTCATCCTTTTTTTTCCCCTCTTTCAGTATTTTCTCTCCTACATCACTGAGAGCATCATTGATGCTCTCTTGCTGTCCTCCCTGTTGGCTGTCTTCGTGTCACAATATGTGCAAGACGGGCACAACAGGAGAGGCTACAATGTGGAAAATTTAGAAATTTCCATTATGATGCTTTTTCCCTCTGAACTGCCTGCACAAACAGTTTCCACAGGCACTGTGGACCTACACAGGAGAGTTGTGGAGACTGTGGGGACATGGCAAGTGCTGTGAGAGGATGGCCCATGCAGTGCGTGATGGATGATGCCGACTATTCATTTTAACAGAGCTGCAGGAATTCAAACACTTGTCATGAATATTCATATGAAATTGAAAGCTGTTTAACCTGGCTCTCACATCTGTCTGGTGGGAGCACTTCAGTGCTTATGTGTTGCTCGTATGGCTACTTGCAAGACATGAATTTTAAACCTGACTGCTCCGAGAGTGATGGAAATCCAGTATGAAATAGTATACTTGGTTGTGAAATTTGCAAATTGCTTTCTGCCAGTTAGCTATACAAATCAGCTAATCAAGGAACACCACAGGACTGAACCAAGCAACACAGTATGAATTTGCAAACATTTGCCATTCCCAAAAGATCTGTCAGCCAAGAGTTATTTGCTGAAGAAAGCCCCAAATAATATCAGGTAAATAAATTAGAAAATTGCATGACCTCCACAGACAATTCATAAACAGAAAGGGCAAGTGAGATTCATGGCAAAAAGTAGTCATTGAGCTTCTGAAGAATACAGGGAAATTGTTCCTCAGCACAGTGAATCAATCTGATGTAGCTTGCTTCGCTATCTGCTATACATTGATGGAACGATGAGAGATTTGGAGTCACTTCTGACAGGCTCTCAGACAAACGGGTATTTGCTGCTGGCAGAAGTTTTTGTAAGTGGCAAATTTGTCTGGGATAGTTTTGAAAGCAGATTTAGTTATAGATCATGGGATTTGTGTTATGTCTTATTTTACAGTTGAAAATGCCTGAAATATTAACCTCCTTCTGCTACAAAATTTGGCTTGGGGTTTTGCCTTATCTGGAGCTCTGTGTTCAGCTTTATTCCCTGAGCACCACAGTCTGTCTTTTCATTGCATCATTACCACACTATCCTTCCTCTTATTTGCAAGGCAGGGCTATTTCCCTGCCTGTTTCACTGGGAAGTTGGGGGACTTAGAATTTCTTTGAAAGGAAGTTTGCACCATTGTTGTTAACCTGTGTTACATACACTACTGAGTATTTGAAATGATTTCCCCCCAAATTTGCAAAGCACAGTAATGCAAGTGAGTGAAAAGTTGTTGCTTGGATCAAAAGGAGAATATTTATGTTTCTTAAAAGCAATTCTTACCATTCCTGATCCAATATTGCTTCTCTTTGGCATGATCTGTATTTACTTAGACTGAAAGCATTTAGCACTTTTGTTGTTGTCATCAGTGTTTTGTTATTAAACGAATTATATCATGACCTATTTACAATGCAGTATAGTACACTGAAGTTCTCCTTAAAGGGAACATTTGTGAGGATGTGTAAATTCAAATTACTTGTAAGTCCCTGAGATATAGGAATTCTTTTTTTTTTTTAATGAAGAATTATGAAAACGATCAGTATAACAGAATTCTCGAAGTTAGGAGCTTTAGACAACAGTATTGTAAAGCATTCTTAATGATACCCACATTAAAGTAGATTTAAAATGGCATCATATCCTTAATTTTAAAATTTAGCACAGCAAGTGACACCATACCTCTTACTGCAAGATATGACTCTGTTTCTTTAAGTGCATTTTTAATAGCTCCTGTGAGGAGCATTTCTGCAAGCAGAACATTTTATTGTTACTAAATACCACTCACTCTGAAGTCTCTCTGTTGTTTAAAATGAAATTTTAATGAATAAGTCAAAACAATTCATCAACACAGGGAGCATCACACTAGATCAAACACACCAAATGATAGGGACTCTGCATATGCATGGAAATAAGATTTTCATTCATTAAGTTCCCGCTGCTCATCCTGGTGAGGGTCTGATGCACTGACAACAACACAAACTCGCAGCCCAGCACTGCCCAGGACCTCGTGCAGACTTTGCTGCCCTGTTTGGCCACACAGACCCAAATCTTTGATGTTCAGACATTTTCTTGTCTAGTGATTCTAAGCAGGTGCATCCTAAAAAAGTACATGAGGCTTCTAACTTTGCCAGTCACCTCTTAGACTTCTGGCTGGGGAGAAACAAGCTTTTTCAAGGGGAAGCTTTCCTGTTATACTACTGAGTGTTCATTCAACCCTCGCTCACAACCCTTTCAGCATCCATCTAAAGGTCGTGTACATCCCTCCCCACAGTGGTTTCTCAGGGGGAGGAGGGTGACAGGGGACTGGCAGGGGCACACGAGGAAATCGTACCTTTTTCTGTCTGAAACTACAATTCATGCCCAGCAAAACAATGCCAACAGTGCAGAGAAAGCTTGATTATGCAAAATGGATGGACACATCACGCCTTTTTTTTTTTTTGCAATAGGTTATAACCTCACCCGGAAAATTCCTCCCACCCTCAACCTTGGCTGTTCCCCCCCTTTCAAACGACATCGGTGGCACTCCAGGCACATTTTACACATTAATAGCGTGCCTCCCTCATCTCACAGGCTCCATATAGCTTTCCTCTTCCCCTTTTATTTTAGGGCAGATTCCCCCTCTCCCTTCTCCCACCTCAGAAACAGCCCGACTGGCTCGGTAGAAAAGGGGTAAAGTGTTTTCTGCATGACCTCTATGCATTTTACTCCGTGGGAAGAGCAACGTGGAACGCACAGTCAGCAGGCAGCGAGATTTGAGCCAGTTTGTCCTCTGGGCATTTCTGCCATAAAACACAGACCTAGGCACGGTATTTCCACGCTCGGCTGTCCCCCCATCCCACCGCCGCCCTCCCCGCCGCTGCCGGCAGCACCTGGCTGCGCTCGGGAAGCCGCACAAGGAGCAAAGCGCGAACAGCGGGCACCAAACAGCAACAGCTCCCTTTGTTTCCCATGCAAATCCTACCTCCGATAGTTGTCACATCTTCCTCCGAGGCGAAGCCTAATTATCGCTAAACAGAGATCCAGCGGAATCCTCCGAACTGCCACCAGTTGTTAAACGCTGTCATCGTTTCCTCCCGGTGCTTAAACCTTTTTTGACCATTAATGTCACAACCCCCGCTAACTCATCGCTTAGTACTCCCTGCTCAAAATGTCTGAAATAGTTTGGAAGGACAATAGGAATGACAGGCACACTAGACAGCCATGCTTGAAATTAGTTTTCTCCAGCTGACTTAAGGCTGTTTCGTAGTGCTCTTAAGGCAGGCACTCCGTAGGGTTTATTAACCTAGGCTAGACATGCCATTCCTGCTTTTATTCAGAGCTGTAATAGGATGGCTGCTAGGAATGCAGCGATAGGTCTAACCCCATTCATCCCTCCGTAGTTTCTAAACCTCCCTGGGAGAGTAAATAGCTTCAGTCATCCTTAAACTTACTGAGGCTACTGTTTCTGCAGAGCAGGGTTTCACACATTGTTTTGAAACTAAGGAGAAAATCACTCCCGGGAGCGGAAGGTGCCGTAGCTCTCCTGGCTGATGCGATCGGCAAGATGGACCAGCAGCATCCGCCCCCGCCGCAAGCTGAGGCTGGCGCAGGAGTTAGTGGAAGTACTGATTGGAAGCTGAAAGTTCCTAAAACTCCGTGAGGCAGATGTGGCACAAAGAGAACCAGGGGGACGTATGGACCGTGCTGTTGTTTGTGTGTACAGAGTCAGAGAGGTACACTAGGCTTCCCAAAAGGCAAAATACCGTTTGCAGGTTGATGAGGGTCTTGCAATCTAAATTTCTAAGTTAGCAGCACCTGGGGTAATGACGGGGAGAAGAAACGAGAGGTATTTGAAGTGTCTGTGATGTGGAGAAAAGAGGTGGTGAGTGGATGCTACAGTTTTCAGTAAATCCAGATCCCAGGTCAGAGATGTTAGTGCTCTGTTGAGATCTTGGAGCCTTTTGCTTCTTGGTTGTCATTTAATAGCCAGCCCAGGTCAAGATGCATCAAGGCTTGTTAACATCTGCTGTCAGTCCCGTGTTGCTGATCTCAGTGTGGTCCCTAGTGGACAAACATAAGAGCCACCAGCACAGATGTGTCTGCCAGCAGAATGGCACACATGGGCTGAAGGACTGGAGAGCCAAACTGGTGCCAGGGCTGGCTGGGAGACCCAGCGTGTGGGGAATTAGTACTTTTGCTGCTTCTTCAGCACCTGCCTGATTTTTGTGTTCCACCCAGTTCCTAGCCTTTGGCTCAAAGTAAAAATATGATGCATGAAGACAACTCAGGAATGAATGGTGTTTGGAGAGATTAAGGAGTAGAGCAGATCACAGTGAAAATCCAGCTATGGGTCCCTCAGACTCTGGGAATGAAAGGGTTAAGATAGCACTAATGGCAGATTTGCATTAGGTTTTCAAACGATTGGGACCTGAGGGCACCTAGGGCTTGTTAGGGTGGGACCCTTCTCCTTGGAGAAGCTCTGGTTCACATTTGTGTTGATCCTTACCACTTGTGGCTGTTACAGACTAAGTGAAACTTGTCCTTGCATGAGGGGAGGCTGCTAGAATGTGCTGAACCGGCTGGTATGTTCTGCCTTGTTCTCAGTGGGAGAAGTAGCCAATTTAAAGCTTTCTTTTTTTCCATATCCCATCCTGCCACCAACACACCAGATGTCCCCATTATCAGGGGCTTTACCAAACAGCATGTCAGTGTGTGTCCCTAATGTGGATGACAGGTCCTCCTTCTGCATTACCGTTCAATGAAACCGAGAGGGAAAACAAGATTGTTGATGGTGCAAGCCAGCCATAGATCCTGGTGGGGATATCTGGGGTACCAAGAGCATGATATTTGCCCATGAACCAGTGCTGCTCCTAACAGAGCTGCCTCTGCACTCTCTGCTTCCCCAAGCCTGTACTGTTGCTCTCGAATATCCTCCTTTCCCCTTTTCACCCACTGCACCTTACACAGTGTATTGGAGGAGAGGGCTCAGAGCTCCAGTTTTGTTTCTCAGTTTGCAGTATTATTAGCACCTTAAGCTTCTCCCACAACTGGTGGGAGCAAAGGGGATTTTGAATTTTTTGAGTATGAATCTCAGAGTGGGCAATTACATGCTGACTGCTAGCACAGCTGCCAGAACAATACCAGCTTTCTTAATAATTTAAAGAATTTTTTCACTGTCACCTCTCTTGCATCTTTCATGTGCACTACATCCACTTTAAGGCAGAAAAAGAAAAGGGAAAAAGGAAAAGTTCTAGTTCTGAGCAATATACTTCTGTCTCACTAAGGGTCTCACTGTGCTATTGATTTGCAAGTGGGATGACACAGCAGTTCAAGAGACATTAAATTCCTGTTGGGGATAATCAGGTCTAAGAGTCCTTACTTTGTTGATGATCTTTTGAGAGATTTCAATACTGAACTGGACACAAGTGTGTTCAATGACAGGTTAAAGCAGGTGATCCTTGCCACCCATGTCCACAGTTCCCTAGCTATGTGTGCTGAATATAATGACAGGTTAAAAAAAGATGGATGACTATCCCAGCTCCCCCCTCCCTTATGGACTTCCCTGCCACAGTGATCCCAAAGACTTCAATCCTGTGCAGTAAGTTAAAGTCACTCATAATTGGTGGCCAACAGGTGATAACTATCTATGAGAGCTGTGTAGTGGAAGAGAGGTGGAGATGTTCTTACATTGTTCTTACATTAAACTGTTCAAAGTGTGAGGTGTAGGCTAGCAGGGAATGACCAGAAAGATATTTTAGGGGTTGATTAGTTCAACATGGTTCAGTCTTAGGGAGATATTCCATGATACCCCTCCTTTCTTCAGGTCTTTTTTAATCTCTGAGTAGTAACAGCAACTGCCATCAGTGATGGGACTCCTGTACTTCCTATCCTTACTGTAGCTCTACTGCTGTTTCATTTTTCCAGCACACCAATCTGCCCATTGCTGGAAAGAAGATACAGAAAGCGATGGGGTGGTGATCTGATCAGATATGGCCATTTTCTGTCTTCTTGGATAGTATGAATGTTAGGAAAGCAGGTTTGCCCAAGAAAACAGAGGGCTCACGTGTGCTTTCACTCTGCTCTCCATCAAGAAAATCCTATTGACTTCTGTAGGAGAGGAGATTGCTGCTCAGCTGTGAAGCAGTGGACCCTCTTTGAGAAAACCCATTGCTTGCAAAGGAGTTACAACAATTTAAAGTGCCTTTATCTGTTTCTGACCAGTATTTGTTTAGGAAATGGCCAAGGAGGATAAAGGACAGGAGGAATTCAGATTTGTAGTTTGCATGCTGACTGTATGCCAAACAATACAACGAACAGAACAACTAATGCATAATTTCATTATGAGTCATCCTAATTATAACATGGATTTGATAGACATGTAACTAGAAAGTGTAACTATCAGTTACAAATACATATTTCTAATTGCAAAGGGAAGCACACAGTATAATTAAAGCTGCAGGTTGCATAGACAATAATTTTTTCTTCTACTGTGATCTCAAATTCTCTAGGAACAGTATGAATATATTTTGAAGTTGCATACCTATCAGACAGCATTCTTTCTACCCACTTGCTGAGTCTTTTTGAAACAGCAGCAGGTAGTCTCACTAATCCATAGATCCTCGGTGTGAATCGCGCATTAAAGAATTGCAGGAATGATCTGTTGATGGCTCTTCCACGCTGGGTCTCTACAGAGTGTCACTGTTCAGTGCAGTGCTAGCCTGGCAGAGTTACAAATGTGACGTGCAGGGCAGGTAACAGTTTGTGTTCAGTATGTATAATCACAGTGTAAGTGGAAATGAGTCTAACAAGAAAAAGGATCATTCAAAAAGGCCCAAATTCTGTCATACACAATTAGATACTCTTGGGCATTTTAAAGCCTGAACTCAGCACTGAATTTTGCAGAGGACAGCTATTGACTAAAAAGAGACAATTATCTTGGCTGCATGCATTAATCCCACCCCTGTCATTTAAATGAATGAATTATCAAGAAAGACAATTGATGTCCATCCCTATATTTACACCTCTGTGTGGTTTTCCTTCCTTTTCTTGTGGCAGAGCAGGCAGCACCTGTGTGAATGCAACCCTGTGTTTGGCCACAGCCTTGCAGTCTCCCTTGTGCTGAGAATCACAGGACACCCAAGTGTTCATTTCACTGAGTTATATCACACTGACTAGCTAATCGCTTCCACATGCTGCTTGATTTCCCCCTTTATATGCCAACTCTGCCTTTTTCTTGCACAGCTCTTTTTGAGCCACTTGCCTAGGAGAAAATAACTACATCTGGAGTGTTGTTAAATGACCCAGAAGTTGCTGCTTTGCAGACTGACAGCATTTGATGCAAATAGATGGCTTCTTGCTGTGAAAATCTCCTTGGTTGACAATCCATTGGGTACTTTTGATGATAGTTGTCTGAGTTAAAACACAGGCTCCTCTTTGCATATTCACACTATCATTCTTACAGAACTGCTGGTATTAAAATATTCCTGTGCAGTTTCAGCAGAGGCCTTTCTACTCCCCATTTGTTCTCCAGCTGGTGGTGCACATCGCTCCTTCTCTTTGCCTTCAGCTTTTGCCATCTGCCACCATTAAGTTGCCCAGGTGTCGGAAATCTTCTTGCTCTTCTCTGGTAAACATTATTCTGCCTTCTTCTTCACTAATTCAACCTTCATTTATATAGAGGCTGATAGATCAGGATAGCTGTTCTCCAAACATCTGCTGCATTTTATACTTTATGGGGGTGGATGGGGAACAGAGTACGTATACTTGCTGACAAAAATAAAGGCTGCTTAACCCTTCCTTCACTTTCTTTTCCATCTTCAAGAGTTTACTGTTTCCCTGAATTTCTAGATTTGCCAGTTAATTAATACTTGCCAGTTAGGATGTTACCTAGAGCAAATATGTCCTAAAGCACAGCTCATTTTCAGAAACATCAAAGCTTCCACATTCTGAAACGGTGTCTAGTCCTGGGGTATTGAGAAGCAGAAGAGATGGGATATATCTAAGACAGTTATCAGCAAAAACATCAGAATAAACCTTTTTTCCTCTTTAAACTGCTTCTGCTGATGCAAACAAGGGTTGCACCGCTGATTTCTGTATGTTTTGTGATGAGATACGGGTCAGTCATTCTTCTGTGATTGCCTGGAGGGGAAATCCAGACTCAAAGATCATCTTTCACAGCAATGTGTAAACTATTGAATTCTTTTAGTAGAGATGATGAAATTAAATAATTTCTGGCGTGCCCAATCCTCTTCAGCAAATCACTGAAGATTGGTGGTAGGTTTGAACAGCAACAAAACAGAGTCCAAGAGAACAGGCTGCTTACACAATGCTGCTTGCTGGGCCCAGGCAATGTTTACTGCTGTAAGGCTAGTAAAATATGTATCTGAGGATGCACACCCAGCCGCTGGGGCCAGTCTCTGGTGTGAGTGTTGAGTAATTCCAGCAGGATTTCACACTTCAGCAGTTTTACTCTCCTCAGTCTGGGTCTCTGTATCAGGGCTTTCAGAGCCTGATTTTGTGTGAGACTCGTGGGCAGAGATGGTTTCCTGCTCTGAGCAGTTCTGCTGAGCAGCAATTGCTGCCTGCTGCTTTCCCATTTGTTAAGCAATGGATTACTGCTCAAACATTTGCAGGCCACGTTGATCTAAGCCCTGTGTGCAATTCCAGATTTACTCCTCTCCTGGAATGCCATGATCAGAGGTTGTTTCTTGCTTGTTCAGTAATTTCCTCAAGGACTGCTCCAATCGGCGCCGCTGTGATTTCCTCGCTTTGTGACGGATAATGCATTATGATATTCACCTTTCACAGAAACACCAAATTGGCCACTTAGATACGCTCTGATTTTACACACAGTGCCTGGCTGTTTCTCCAACTCTTGATTGCCTTTTCTGGTCACGCTTTCCTATTCCTATGTTAATATTACTTCTCCAGTAACTTTAGCAAGATATTGCTAGATAAGTCTTTTGCCTTTTTTCCCCACCCCTTGCAAATGATTTGCTATGCAGAGCTCTCCTTTCTTCAGGATTCAAGTATCTCCTTTAATCTATTCTTCCTTTTATTCTTTACTCAGCTGCTGCTTTGCTTTGGTGGAATAGTCACTTCTCTGATGAAGCTCACGCTTCTATTTCTGTTCTCTCTCTTTTTGAACTGTCTTTTGCATCAGTGAGATGCCTGTTTGGGTTTCTTTGATCATTTGGTGCTGTATACTGAGCTCTGCACTCCAGGAGTGAAAGATCAAGTTGTGGAGAGAGTGTACAAAGAGGGAGGAAAGGGGACTGCTATGCCCCAGTGAGGGGGGTGTTCAGTGAAGCAATAGCAGAAGTGAGCAGATGAACAGCCAGGCCAGGAACAGTACTGTGGAGAGGCTGTTTTGTAGCACTGAGCCTCAATTTCCCCATTTGTAAACTAAGAATAGTCCTCTGCCCCTATAAAGTCCTTTGTGAGCTTTGCCTGAGAACTGAAGCCAGATGACTGAAATTCAGCCCTCTTAAACTTGTCCTGTTGCTGTCTTGCTGATAAACTTTAAATTCAGAATAGCAAGGGCCTAAAACTGACTAAGCAGCCTCTGGATTTTACAAGGTGTTTGGTCACACATGTCTGCTAGTGAAGGCACAATGTCTTTATGTCCACTGGCTCTTCTGTCTGAGATCACCAAGGACTCTCATGTGGAATGCTGTAGGTGGTGCAGCCCCACTTGAAGGGTGAAGGAGGATTTTGGGGGCGGCTTCACAGCAGCTGGGGAGCAGGAGGGACATTGCCTGGACTGAGCTCAAGGTCCGGCTTGTTTGGAGAGAATGTGTGCTGGCAGGGAAAGGAGAAACCTTGCACAGGATGCCACTTTTTAATTGTATTGATTTATATTCTGCAGCAGGTGCTCAGGCTGTGTGGCTGCTGCTGGACCTACCAGCACAGGATTTATTGTTGTGAACACCAAAAATTTACCAAAGCTCAAAATCTCTTCTCAGTTTTCCTGTGTAAATCTGGAGTGAATAGAGGGATTTGACTGTATTTACTGAAATAGAGTTGTTTGGGATTTATACCACTGAGGGCAACTTTTGGTTCTAAACATACACCTCCAAATATATAAAGGTTTTGTACAAAGTTGTTTCTTCCCCATGAAAAAGAGCTTACAGCCCCTGTACAAGCTGCCACCTCTTCCCCATCAGCACTGCAGCTGAGGACACAGGACGTGCTTATGAATAAATGACTTGGTGAAAAGTGGTATTTGAAAACCAAGCAGATGCTTTCCAAGAGGAAATAGGCAAAATGATAAACTTTTGTTTTTAAGACAGGCTACAGGGACATTCCTTTGGCGTAAACATACACTTTTTCATTGATAAAATGAATCTCCTTTTTCCATCCTCTCTAATGTGTTTTTCAATTCTGCATATGCAAAAATAGTAGTGTATCATCAAAAGCTGAAGTGGACTCCAGAGGAATTTAGGCAGTCAGTTATCTCTGGTTTTAATTACCTAATAGTATTTGCTTACATCTGTTTGAAGTTATTTTACTTTCGTTAGAGCTATTGAAGTAATGTTTCATTATTTCTCCACTTTCAAGAGTTTGTAAAACAGAAAAAAAAAAAAAACCACCAAAAAAAGAACAAGTTGTCCATAAATACACCTGTAATCTGACCTTTTCTCTGCTCTGAGAAGTTTTAAGAAGAGTCTCTAAATTTTTGTGTCTGTACTTGCTCTATTTTCGGACTCTTAGAAATAACCTTGACTTGAAATTGTAGACTTAAGAGAGGCACAGAAGATGCAGTAGGAGCTGTGGAGTTCATCCCTACTGGGATGAGGGACTGTATCCTCACTGCATGAGAATTTGTCCAACAATACACAAATGCCTGTTGAAGGGGCTCCCAGCAGGAGCTTCAGAGCACAGAAACCAGCTATGTTTTCAGAGTGTGAATTAAAACAAACCTGGAAAAACAGTCCCAGAGGGTCTGAACGTGCGCAACTAATGTCCCAACTCCAGTGTGACCCAAGGATATCGCAGGACCAGGCTCTGGAGGTGCATTCTGGCCTCAGCTGCCTGTGCTTAAAGACAAAAGCACCCTGAGGTGTCCCACAGACACACACAGGCGCACAAACTGCAGCTCTAACCCTTGGCTTGCTCCTCTAATCCCTTTTCCTCCCACCCACAGCAGGAAGGATGTATTTTCTTTACTTGGTTTCCATGCTTAGATTTCAAATACCTCTTGGTGCAGTAAAGAAGTAAAAAACCCCAGTCCCTGGAAATGCAGTACCCTTCAGGGGAAGCATGACAGATCTGGTAGTGCAGGAACAAACATCCCCAGGGTCCCGTTTATCTCACACACCATGTCTATTTACCTTTTTTTTCTGCCCCCCCAGAGTTATTATTTTTTTTTGCACAGATGACTAAACCAACTCTCCCCCTTCTTGCCTTGCTGCTCAGTGGCTCTTTTCTGCCATCCTGGCTGGTGCTCCCAGGTGGATTGTTAACCCTTACCAGGCTGTTGTGCTTGAGCAGGGCTTCACTGTAATCCCTCAGAAAAGGAAAGGCCACTTCTCGGAGTTCCTACCTGGCTCTCCAGGCAGACTGTGCTGTTTGCAGAGTGGAGCTGAATAAATGCAATAGAATAACAGGCCATCAGCTGTCTCTCTAACACTAACAGCAGTGAATCCACCAAACAAGCAAAATATTTCTGTCCCCCTTGGTCTGATGTAGAACCTCTGTTCTGATCAGGTTCAGTATGATATGGAAGGGTCAGGAAGCTTATGGGAGAAGGGAGGTCCCTTAAGTTGTGAAGGGTATGGCAGGCACCTGCCAAGCATGAAAGGCGCTACCTTATATGGAATCCTGGTTTTCTCTGTCCTTGCAGGTGTGTGTGGGGCACTGTATGGTGTTGCAAAGGAGAATGGGAAGGATGTTTGGGATGGCAGGGATGGCCCTGGAGGATTAAGCACCTTGTGATGAGGATTTTCTTTCCCAGACTCCCTTCCTGAGCCTGGCATAGCCTTTCCCAGCAAAGAGGGCACTGTAACATCCCCAGACTGTGGGGTGTGAGAGCCCCAACACCCTGTGTCAGTGATGGGCACCTGCCCTGCACAGAACCTGTGTGAAAGGCAGTTCCAGACAGGAGCTGGTGGGAGGCAGTGGTGTGGCCGTGTGCCCATGCAGGGTGAGCAGCCAGCAGCGCCACTGCTGCTCCTCTTGTCTGGGTAGGAAACCTTGGAGGGAAACCAAGGCAGGCGCTGTGTTTGTGTGTGAGGTCAGAGATGAGATACTTTGGAGCATTTGTCAAGATAGGATTTCAAGAGAGAGGAATCCAAATTATACCTATCAAAGGACTAAAGAAATGGTGACATGATTCAGCTCTCAGCTCCACCTGTGTAAACACAGAGCAACTCCCCAGCAGTCGATTGAGTCACTCCACTCCTACCTGTGCCAGTGGGAACAGGCAGAATTTGGCATGGCTGAATGCAGGAGAACATGAAGGATCATTGATCTGGAGCCAATTAGGAACCCAGTGTTACTAGACTGATTGCAAGTGATGTCTCTCCCACATATCACAATGAGGAATAAAGGTCTGAGTCCAAAAGCTGAAGATGTGCTTTTTCTTTCCTCTCTTTTGCAAAGAAAACAATCTTGTGCATTAATTACTTTGGCCAGCTCAGTCCTTTCAGGGTTCTTTTCCAGGGACTGCTCTATTGTGTCAATAACAGTACAGCCACTGAACAAAAAGACATTTTCTTCCCAGAGTTATTCATGTGTTTTATTTTAGTAGCCTCTCAATATTTTAGCTACTAGAATATTCCTTGAAATATCTGAGATGCTGTGAAGAAATTTCATGCTATTAATTTTTAATATAGCCATTTTTAATAAAATAGAGGATCAAGATTCTGCATTTATGTATTTGGTGTTATGTAGAAGATATATTCTCTACTGTGTAACTAGTACAGTCTGCTGTAATTCCTCTCTCCAGATGTACAAACGCATTTTACTCTCAAAAACATCAATCCTGAGATGAGATTTTTCTCCAGAGATCTTTTGTCCATTACATAATAACACCCAATAATATTTGAGTATGATGGGAGAACCATCTAAATGTAAGTATGAGCCCAGTTACTGTCAAGCAATATAGTTTTACAAAGGAAGTCTTAAACTTTCCTGAAGCTCTTCTGATTTCAGTGGCTTGACAAGAATATAAATGAGAAGGAAATTTCCCCCTTTGCTGACATCTGATTTCTGAATTGGATTAATTATGACAAGAGCTTTTTCCTCGCATAATCAGTTTTGCTAAAATTTCCCTATTAGGTTCATAAAACTGTTTTGTGAAACAGAGAAAATTAAGTGGGGTTTTCTTTGCCACCGAGTTCAAATTTGTCTGAACTTTCAACTGGACTCGGGTATCCTATTAGAGTCTGTCTTTGATAATAATCATGTTTGAATTTCATTACTTTCTCTTATAATTCCAGTCACCGACCATTTTATTTTTTCCAGTAGCAGTAGGAGATCAATTGCCCATGCAAGGTTGTTTGAGACAGTCTTAAAACAAGTGAAATGCCCTCATTTTTCTTAATTTTCATTAACTCACCATTTTTACTGTTGATATGTAGTGTAAACAGTTAGTAAAATGTCATATTGCAGACCTGTACATTATGGCTTGGAGGTCTGCCTCAGTAGCTGCTGAAATAGCCCAATGCTCCTTTATCTCACTATGGATACTAAAACTGGGGAGCAGGGAATGCAGAGCCCTGGGCAAGGGCTGTGCTGAGCAAAGGAGTAGTAGAGGAGAAGGCTCAAGGGTATCATTGCAATGGATGATGCACCCTTTCTCAGGCATGAGAAGGGGAAAAAGAAGCATAAAGATGTGATGTGACCTGTGAAAGTCATGGCATTCCTGGAGTTGAAACCCCTTCAGCTCATGGCCTTCTACCCTTCTCTGTCCTCATCTTCCTCCCTCACATAAGCTGTGTGTCTTGTGGGCTAATGATCTCTTCGTGGCTTACTCATGGACCAGAGCTATGGAAAGCTGGCACTGTTTATTATCTGTCAGGATACAATTGCATCTGGTCATCCTAAGGGATAGTGACATTACAGAAATGAGGCAATGCATGAAAGGTTTAAGGGAGAAAAGTCAAAGAAGATGCCCTGGCTGAGGAAAGAACAAGAAGTTCCTTGATGGGTAGGACGAAGGAAGGAGGGAAAACAGGGAGAGACAGATGTTAGTATGGATAACTTGATAACATAAATGTAGTGCACAGGAGCCTATCAGGTCCCCAAAACAAGGACTTTTTTCATGAGTGACCAAAGGATGCTTAAAAATCAGATCCCCAGCCAGAAGGCTGTGAACATCTAATAGCCCATTAGCTGCACTGTCCAGAAGCCTTTGGATCAAACCCAAACAAAACACACGTAATATTCACAATTTTATTTTCATTTCTAATGAGCTGCTTCTATGCACTTTGGAATTCTCTATCCTCTTTTAGAGGAGAGATTTCCTAACTGGCATGGGAAGAAATGCAGTATTTTGTTTCCACTGGTCTTGTGAAAATCTAAGTATTATATTATTTTTCTGGAACTTGGTCTGTTTGACTCCTAAACCCCTGAGTCTGTACTTTGACACTGTAAAAGCCTGATTTCAAACCGCTTTTGAAATAAAGAATGTAAAATAATCCAAATAAAAAGAAGTAGGAAAGCAGGAAATAGAGGTTAGGTGCTATTCTGCTGTGGCTTTGTTGGAGTGAGTTTGTAGGGAATCTGGCTCCAGATGGGCCACTGTTACTGTCATCCTCATCCCTTTGTATAGTAGTTGCTTAGTATATTTTTGAAGGAAAAAGATGACCTATGTGACTAAAGGCTGGCTTGCCTGACCTTAACGTTATATAAAGCTTTAGGAAGGAAAAAGTCTTCTTTTTGAAGGAAAGAATGCAATAAAGCTTTACCCATGGAATGTTGTGTCAGATGCATTTGATGATTTTATTTGATAAGATAATTGATTTTCTTGACAAAAGCAGTGCAGTAGATCTAATCTCTCTGGACTTCTACAGGGTATTTGACATAGTGACAAGATGAGTCAAACTGGAGAAAATGGGGATTAGTGGAATTGTGCAGGAAATGTCTGGAGAGGTAGGGAGAGTATATATTTGGGAAAGTTTGGGGTGTAGTGGTGACCCTGGGGTCCCTTTAGGGCTGGTGGGGGAGGTTGATTACATTTATAATTCTAATGTTCCTGGAACAAAAGAAGATGCTTTAACATTTTTGGCTGAGATTAAATCAGGGTGCATAAACACCATAGTGGGAGATGAGAAAACTGTATTCAAAAAATGGGATAGCCTTAAAGGCTGTGGCAGGAGAGATGTAAATGTGAATAGGGATGTAATCATATGAAGCACAAGGCTGGGCACTGAGGGAATCCTGCTGTGCCCTATTTCTGTGAAATGGGGTTTATCTTTTAGAAACAATAGAGAAGAAAGTAAAGGTGGATGTTCTGGGATGCCTTGAGGGACTTTTTGAACCTATGATGATGCATCAAACATCCAAGGCCTGATGAGATCCTACCTGATAGGCAGTCCTGGCACACAAGCTCAGAAAAGGTCTGCTGAAACAGAAACAGCTGCCGAAAAGTGCAGCAAATGCAGCATTTCTTTGGCTTTGAGAGATGTCATTACTGTCTACAAATGCTATAGGAAGGAGAGCTAATACTGCAGGGTGAGAAGAGCTATTTCAACACAAGAAGAACATTGTAACAAGAAAAAATTGGTATAAATGGGTCATGGATAAACTCAGGCAGGAAATTCTGAGGAGGTTTCCAGCCATCAAAAGAATGAGGCACTAAATTAGTCCTCTTGACAAAGAGGTGGGGGTAAAGACCATCTAGTTTTAACATAACAGCTTCACTGCTGGATGGAAGTGATCTTATGAGATGGTGGCCTGTGACTGCAGAGGATTGGTCTCAGTGATGCAGAACCCTCTCCCAGCCCCCTGTTTTTCTGCTTCTGACAGAGCTCCAGTTTTGCACTGATTTTGTGAGATCCTGTCCCCTGCAAGGCAGTGGTTGAGGAGGACTCAGAGAAGAGACTTTGCACCAGTGAGGAGCACAGAAAATACCTACTGAAGGCCAGCTCTGGGAGACCATGCATGAATATCCCTGGTGTGCACGTTTGTGGGTGTCAGCATCTTTATGGCCTCTGGATAAAGCTTTCTCCGAGCTGGGCACTCCAGCCAGGCAGGACAGAGCTTGGCAGACACAGCAGAGCAGCTGCTCTCTTGTTCCCACCCGCAGGAAAAAGAGTCAGGCTCTCTTGCAACTGAGAGAGTCATGACCTACGACTGAAACTTTTATCTAAATCCTGAAAATAGAACTGGCCTGATCCTCAACTCCCAGGAAACAGCAGCAGCAGAAGGAGGAGCAGGCAGGCACCAGCTCAGCATCAGCAGTTCTTCTCCCCCTTTCCCTCCTCGGTCTCTCAGTAGGTGACCTCCAGTTCTTGCTGCTTCTGCCACCTTCGCTTGGGGAGCAGCAGTGAACCCAGCCCTGTCCCTTGAGGGCTGTGGCATCCACAGGCACAGCCTGTGCTGCTGCAGGCAGGGCTGTCTCTGCTTCAGAGCTGCTCACAGGACTCTCAGTCGGAGGCCCCTGCAGAGAGTCAGCAGCTCATTTTGCCCCCAGCCTAATTGCACTGAAATGTGCAGGGCTGTGCTTAGCCCATTTCTGGCTTCCCACTAATCACACCACCAAGGCACAGGGATGTAAGTGGCAGGTCAGGGCTATCTGACATAGCGTGAGCCTGGCTCGGCACTTTGGGCTTGCTTGTGTCTGCTGGAAAATGCCATAGCTGTGGGCCACAGTGATGCTTCTCAGCAGGTACTGGGATTAGAGCAGAATGATACCCTTCTTTTGGAGCACTGTAAAATGTTCCCCTTCTACTGGCACAAAGTAAATGTCGCTTTAGTTTATGTAATGCAGGTTAGGTGGGAAACAGCATGGCTGAGATGTCATGTTACCCATGAAAGTACCTCTTGACACATTTTCTTAGGAGTGACTGAAACAGCAAAGATGCCAGTCAATGAGTTGTTTTTATCTGAGCAAACATCTCATCAATTCCTACTTTCAGAGGGAAGCAGAGGGTCAGCACTGATCCCTTCTCTCTGGTGAATAGTGAAAGGACCAGAGATAATGGAATGACACTGTGTCAGGAGAGGTTTAGGCTGGGTATCAGGAAGAGGTTCTTTACCCAGAGGGTGGTCAAGCACTGGAACAGGTTCCCCAGGGAAGTGGTCATGGTCCCAAGCCTGACAGAGTACAAGAAGCATTTGGACAATGCTCTCAGGCTTATGGTGGGATTCTTGGGGTTGTCCTGACCAGGAGCTGGACTTCAAAGTGATCCTTGTGAGTTCCTTCCTGCACAGGATGTTCTATGATTCTGTATTCTAACTCATCCTGCAACTAATCCTGCCTCTGGGCATGAAGGTACTTGCAAAGTCCATAAATTTACTGTGATAATCAAGTCAGGAACCAAAGGGGACTCTCTGTTCCTGCAAGCGTCTGAACATTTTCTTTTATAAGGTTCAGGCTATGAAGAGTTACTGCACTGTGTCCATGTGGTACTGTCCAGAATGGGAACAGAAGTGTGTGTGTGAGTGTCCAGATTCTACACACACTTGAGAAGTATCTGATACTTCAAGGAGAGAAGAATGAACATTTGCTTCTTGGAAGATTCTTAGTGACACGGGGTTAAAGATGGGAAAAGAAGCCTGTATCTCCAATAATTGCCGAGGAGATAGAATCCCAAAGGTAAAGAGCTCAGACCAAACTTTCCTTCCTTTTGGTGCTGTGTGACACCTAATAGAATTTCTGCAGCAGAGAGATCTTCACTGTAGTCCTTTGTAGCTGGCACTGATATGTCTACAGCGTCTCTCTCTTTTTTTTTTTTTTTTCCCAGAGGAATTGAAAAGACTGTGTCAAATAAAGAGCACAACTCTTGTCTTTGACAAAAATAGCAAAGAGAAGAATTAAAAAGACCCAGAGCACAGAAAATTAGTATTTAAAAGAAAGAAAAAAAAGAAAGAAGAGATACAGGCTCATTTTTCAGTTTGTCTGAGTTTTGGCTCACATTTTCTAGTATTCTTTATATGAATGCCAGTAGTTCTTGGAGTTTGAGGTGCACTTGCTGGATCTGTTACCAATATGTGAAGTGTGGGCACCTTGGGGCAGCTCCTGCCCCCCAGGGTTATGAAGGGAGGAGATGCCCTCCTGGAACTACCTGAGATTTTCTTCCAGCTATGAACTTCTCTACGGAAAGGAAACACTCTTAAAAATTACTCATTAAGGAAATGTTCATGGATTTTGCAAATACCATTTGGAATTACTCAGGTAATGAAGGATTCACTGCCACCTTTTGTCAGTAACAGGCGGGTACTTTTCCCCAATTTACTCCCAAGGAGAATACAGCTAAAAAGATGGACTGGGAGCCATAGTCTCTGTGGTTGCTAAATGTGCTGTTAACTTCTTGAGCATGACTATTTCCTAATATTTTGGTTTGCTCATTAGTAAAGCAAGTACTTTTACTAATAATGAAGGTATTTGTAAAACTGGGGGGGTGTCCATGGAATGCTCTTAGTTCCTTGACTCCACTGGAGTGAATGGAGTGCTGCTACACAAGCCCAAGGTCACACTGACCTTGATTGCTGGACATGACTAAGCCACCCATTTTTTTTTTTTTCCTGGCTGCTAAAATAGATGCACTGAAAACAGTTCACTCACTTCTGTCATTTTGGTAGATTCCCCTTCACTCTGAGCGCTTCCTTCAAGTCAAATGGTCAAATTGTAAAAGGTTTCTGTCTATCCGAGATGCCTCAGAGTGGGAGGAAGCCAGCAAAGACATCACCCCAGCAGACATAAGCCGCCCCAACTTAGCCATTACAAGAAACTTTTCTCCATCACCTCATCTGCGTACTAAACAGCTGAGAAGTAATTATGCCTAATGTTCCCTGATCTCTTCCCTCTTTGCACATGGCAGGCAATTCTGTTTCCGAAACACTCGCCTCATGTTCATGCCATTTGGCCTGTAGCAGGGAGGTTGAGTCCAGCCCCAGAATGTCTAAAACATTTTCTTCTAATAGATGGCTCACCATAAGCTGGAAATGCGTCACACACCAGCCATTTATTTCCACATCATAAACTCCTAATGCTTCTTTAGACTGATGGGGTTTTGTATTTGCTAAGACCTGGAAATAGGCCAAATATTCTTCCATGCATGACGCTTCTTTTATTTTAGCCACTGCTGAGTTAATTGTTGGGTATTTCTGGTGCTCCAAAGCCCCTCCATTTGCTTCTGGGTATTAGCTTAAAGCACTGAGCTGCTCCACAGCTCCCAGCACTCCCTATGGCAGGGAGACAAAACATTTGTGCTGAGAGATGACCTCCCACCCTGGCCATGAGGTTTGCATTGCCAGCATTCACAGGACTTCAGGGAATTCTTGAAGCTGGGACCTGAGCTGTCCTTATGTCCAGGTTCCCACTCAGTGAACTTCTAAATGTTTTCTTTAAGCTCTGCATGCCAGTAATCCTACTCTCTCACTTTTCTGCTTTTTTTTTCTCTTCCAACACCCTTGCCCACTAAAATCCCAATAGAGCAGCCTGGCTGGGAAGTTCAGCTTATCAGTGCTTGCTGCAAGGAGAGGCATTTGGGAGGGTAGCGAGGATAAGTGCAGATTTTCAGTAGTGGCTTGACTTCTGTGCTCAGATCTCTGGTGATCCTGTTAGGATGTAATCTACTGTTGATCCCAAGAACCAAAAGGCAATTCCATACCATTAATCTCTTTGTTAGCTGACTTCTAAAGGTCTTCTCAACCTGCTTTCTTGTCTGCTAACTCCCCCATCCTTGCAGTGCTCTGCCCACCCACCTCTCCCTTTAATTTGTTCCTTTTAGGACAAGACTGGTAACTGCAGAATTTCCTCTTTTCCCCACTGACTCCAAGTCTGCTGTGTTTTCCAGATTCTCCAGCTGCTCAACACTAGTTAAGACGGGGCCAACTTCTCAGTGATAAACCCTTCTTTATTTTCTTCTCCCCCGGAGACTTTTGTACACAAAGCTTCAGGCACAAAAATTGCTTCAGTCCTGAACTTGGCAGACACATCTCAGAACAGTAGTAAATACCTTTGGCTGGTTAAAAACAATGATAATACTTTTGGCCATTTTTTCAGTACCGAGAGTGTAAAAATAATAGTTTGTGTGGAGGAGTGTATGAGCTTATTTAACTAGAATGGGTTTGATTTAGCACAAGGATTTTGTGAGGGATTCATCCTCCATACAGCTTATTGCAGTGCTTTAAATCCCTCCTCTCTCCTCTTTTGAGGTTAATGCAGTTTGTTCACACAAAGATGAGAGTTCTGCAACTTGACACTGTTCTCCAAATGCACCCAGGAACTGAGGAGTTAATCATACCTACAAACCTCCCTGCATTTGCACATGGATGCAAATACACACAGGCAATGCATGCATGGATTGTTTTCTCTTTGCCCTTTCAAAAAAGCTCTGACCTTGTACCAACTCTCTTTCTGTAGCTACAGAACTGCTCCTTCCAGAGCTCTGCAGAGCTGTTCTCCACAAACAAAAGCTTTGCCTCACCAATGCACGGCACAAAGTACCTGTGAGCCCCTGTTCATGAATCCTGGCTTCACAGGCTGACAGAAGACCTCACCACATGCAGTGAATCCTCCAAACGTCAGCTCCCCTAGGGACTGCTTTCAAAGGACAGCAATAATAGTAATGCTTTTCACTTCTGCCACACTTCTCATCACAGGACAGCAAAGCATTTTATCAGCATGGGGTCCTGACTACAGGCTTGGAATAACTTCCACAAAAGAGGGGTGTCCTGGCATCCCCTACTCTAGAAGCATAAAAAAATTCTTGTCTGGAGTGCAAACCTCCACAGAACCACCCTCTACAGCAGTGGCCTGTTCTCACTGAGCTGTAGGACTAAAGGTCTGGACATGCCTAGCCATGAAAACAGGATGTCATCCTAGGAAGGAAGAAGTGGCAAGGCAGTTAGAGCAGTGAAATCTTACCTTTAGTGAATCCAGACTATGTGAATTAACCAGGTCCATCCAAAAATGTTTACAATTCACAGCAAACTGCCATAAACAATAGTAAACATAAACACCTACAGGATCCCCTCTGCATTATCAGCATATGTCCTGATACAGAATCTCACAGCCATCCCTATTACAGGACTGTATAGAGGCGGACAAAATCTCACACATCAAGACATATGAAATATCTAAACATTTCATCATGCCTAGAAAATTGCTTAGAAAATGCAGTAAGTTTATTCTGAGTCATAATGCACAACAATTAATGACAAGGGCACAGTTCTCGCCCAAATCCCTGTAAGCACAAAACAAAAGCCTTCCAGTTATAAACACAGAATCATACCATATTGTTTAATTCCACACCAAAACACTTCAGATCCCCAGTCCCACTGGAGAGCTTTAGACTTATCAAAAATCCAATAGATGAAACCAAAAAGGCATGGCAGAACTCAGCCTGTCCAAATTAAAGCCTCTGAGATTCCCTGTAAATCCGTTGCAGAACATAAAAATCATTAATTTATCTCCTAGCTTCACAACCTCCTGACAACTTAGTATCCAAATGCATTATTAGTGGCCATTCCTGTTGGTAACAGCCTAAAGGGAACTGGGAAAGGGCTTGTGGTCGCCAGCATGGACTAGGGCACCACAGGAGCTGCACTTTGCCACAGGTTTGCTGTATCTTCTTGGTCAAGTTCCTTAACCTTTTATGCTGAATTTCCCCCTCTGTCCTGGATAACAACTGCTGATTTACTTTGCGAGGCTTTTGTGAAGCTCCATTTGTCAGTGCCTGTGATGTATTATTTATTATCAAAGACATAAACAATCTCATCCTGAAGACGCTGAGCACATCACCTGCATTTTGATTTCTGCCAAAACCTCTCTTCCGCTCAGGACAAACCCTTTCTCCTTTGCTAATGTAATAGTACTTTATTCATTTATGATTGAATTTAAACAAGCCAATATTCATGTTTGAGGCCATGAAGCCAGCTCCCAGTTACTGGCTTTCTGGATCAGGGGAGGCTCAAGGGAAAGCCACTGGATTTGTGATGCACTGGTGACAAAAAACCATTGCTAGTTTTGAGGACTCCTTGCAAGATGCTTACAAATGGTGGTCCCATCAGCATCTTCAGCAAGATGTTACCCATGTCTGAAGGACAGCTTTTAGGGTGAGAAAATGCCCTGCACAGAGGCTTAAAGAGCAGCAGAATAAACATATGTGAAGGAAAAGCTGAGCAAAGTCCAGATAAGCACATCTGTCTCTTTTAATGCTACATGGGGTAAATGCATCTGAGAAAAGGCACGTAAAAAGAAGTACATTTTCTATAAATCTCGGTGAAAATATTGACTTGGTTTTCATATTTTTTCTTCTGGGGATTCTGGTCTATCAGGCTCCTTTGTTCCTGTTACAAAACCTGATGACAAACTAGGCAGTGGCTAGATTTAACATCCTGACTGACCTTATCTAACTGACCTTGCACCAAAACAGCACAGTGTGCTGCCAAATTTTCCAATTCTCTTCAGTATCTGAAGTCTCAAGAGGTCCATTTCCTAAATAATTCTGCATCTGTTGACCTTATCACACTGCCCAGAAGCAAAACTGCCAGACAGGTGGTGGGGGTATTTCATCACACTTGGAAATGGGGGAGCTCTGGGTGCAAAGCCCTTCTCTGAAAACACAGAAGCGCTGGGTTTGTGGGTGCTGGGGGTGTGGTAAACTACAGAACAACGAGGTCTCTGTCACTAAAATGCCTTTAGTTTACAAATTCAGCCAAGAAGAAGTATTTAACTAAAATCCTGCCACACTGAAGACTGAACACAGTTTGAATGAAGTGCTGCACATTTAAAGATAAATGGTTTCAGTTCGGGGAGAACTCTTCTCAGCACAAAAATAAACCAGAGAAAGTTAGACACGAATCTTGCAACTCTCCGGAAGTTTTATGTTATTTTACTTGTTATGCAAGCCAAAAATGGGTTTAACACAAAATGACATTGACTTTTCAGTCATTAATGGCACAATCAACTAAAATACATAATCTGTTGCAGTGTTTGTAAACACGTGCAATTAAAGTAGAATAAGATTCAATTATAATGGATTATGTGTGCATAATAATGCAGATCATGCAATTCCTATTAGTTGGGCTGTACCCTGAGCTCTGTTCAGGAGGAAATTATATTGAAATGCTCTATAATGAAGAGGAAATTTTAATGAGAAGACAAGGTTGAAAAAATATTACTCAAAGCAAGAGGAGTGAAAGTGTCCGGAGGCAGAATACAAATGACAGTAATACAGAGTCATTTGACTGTGTCTCCGGCTTTGTGCGAAGATTAGAAATTCACACTTGACAGCTGCCAGGAACTAGGTAGGCACAGCTCGCCCCACTGCTTGCCACTGTTCAGAGAGCAGCCCTGGGCTTCCTCTCCAGATAACTTCCCTACAGGCTTTGCTCATTTTAGGAGTTTCAAGTGGTGCAAGAGGCAGAATTTAGCTCTTGGTTCTACAAGTGTCTACTTTCTCCCAAGCTGCTACTTTTTTGGGGGGGGCAAATAGTACTCCCAAAGATGCTTCATGTAGTTTATTTGCACTTTTTTCCCCTCTGATAATATCAGCTTATATACAAGGTAGATATTATGCAGCTATCAAAATTTTTCCTTTGTTCAATCATTCATGGAAGGTGTTTTACTTGCCATGAATTGCTTTAATTAACTATCACTAGGAGTGGGGGAGGGCCAAAGTACATTTTCTAATGCACAGAAAATTACTCCTAAAGAGAGTGTAGGTGATACAGAACACATAAGAGCTGATCTCAGCTGAAACATGCAGACCTTGTCTCGTTCTGGAAACAGATAGCTCACACGCTACTTTACAAGCCCAGTTATAATGGGTACAGATGTATAACAATGCAGACTGTGCTGCGCTGATTAGTACATGGCTTTGACTTGACTTAATCAATATTTGAGAGGTGAAAGCAATACAGCATATGCAGTAAAACAAAATAAATGAGAAACCCACGGTGTTGTGTTGCATTAGCCACACAGTCCTTCGGTGGCTGGAATCCTGAAGGATAACTTATATTGACTTGGACATGGCATTAAGGATATCTCCCCTGAGCTTGATGCTGTTGGCACAGAGCATAAAGGTGCACTTCTGTACAGTGATAACAAGTGACTGTAAGTGTAGGAGATTAAACTGGAAATTTTACATGGAGAAATAAACTGCTGTGTATATCTGGTTCCACAGTACCACCAAGCATAATATCTCTCAGATAATCAAGGGGAAAAGTGTCCAGGGACCAGAATCCAAATTCTTAATTCTGAACAAATGCTCAGCAGAGGAAATTTGAAATTACATGAAGGAAATGATACTGTCACCAGAGCTCACAGTGAACAACAGTCTCATACATATTCCAATATTCATTGCTGCCATGTCACCCAGCAAGGGATCTGTGCCAGTCCCACAGAGAGCAGCACGGTGACCTCCTGGCTCTCCAGTGGGGACTGGATGATCACCCTCCACTGCACATCTGGCTTTTTCTTCACTTTAACTTCAAGTGTTGCAAACTATGATGCTTCCCTTGTCAGGAATTCTTTCTGGGTATTTAGTCTGTTCCCTTTCTCATTTCTGGTTCCTTATACGTCCTGTTGCACCCCACCATGCCACTTCTTTCCTGTCTTTGGTGTTTATAACTTTCAACACTAGATTGCAATATCTCTCTATAGCCGTTTTTCTGAGTAAGTGTATTACAAATTCAATCCTTCCAGTCCTGATTTAGCTCCTTTAATCTTCCTTTATAAATGAATCTCTCCATCCCCTTGATAATTTTTGTTGCTCTTCTCTGAACTCACTATAATTTTTCAATATCTCCTTGCTAATGAGTTTCCCAGAACTGAACACAGTGTTCCAGGTGAAGTAACAATAGAGCAGCACAAAGGTGGTCTGAACCTGTGCTGCCCCCAACTGAGAGTTTGAACCTGTACTGCCCTTTTCCTGCTATATCTCATTTCTAGCTTGGTTCTAACTTGTGCCCACAAGTTTGAAGGGAGTAGGTGAAATTCACCTACTGTTCTGTTTCAGATATTGGAAAAGCAAATTCTAAAATTTCAAATTTTTGGTATTTTTTTGGGTTTTGGGTTTTTTTTAGCAAGGATTACTGGGTGCACACATCTGTCCTGAAGACTGCAGTCTGAACTGCAAGCACTGTCACCCATTGTGGAAGTCAAACTCTGTCTTATGTCACTAACTTAGAAAATATCCAAAGTGTACAATTGGGTGTGTAATTCAAAACCTTCCATTTAAGAAGAATGCTAGGCTAAAAGTGGATTTTCATAACCCTTCAGGCTCACAAGATTCACATCTGAAGAAGCAGACATGCAAAGTTATGAACCCAAACCTCCTTTCTTCCTGCCAATGAAAACTGATGATCTGGTTTGTTCCAGCAGACAGGAAAACCGGTCACAGTCTTCTGCTCTGTAACTAACCCTGAATTCACATTATATCATCTTGACCCAGCTGCTTCGTTCTCTGGATCTGTTTGCATCTTTTGTGGAGGATTTAATTCCTCCTAATGTCATCTTATCTGCGTATCTTATTAAAATGTTGCTTCCTTCACCCTTTTTAGATGAACAGTGAAAATCTTAAATATAAATTACAAAGAGTAAGCTTTGTGGTTCTTCTACAGTCTCCTCATCTTCAACTCCATGCTTTGCCACTCACTGTCAACCTCTCTTTATAGCCTTCCAGCCTGTTTTCAATTAAGAAGACAGTGCTCATCTTCAAGCTGATTTAAATTAATTTTTCTAGAAAGATTTCATGAGGCACAATATCAAATGCACTACTCAGATGCAAATATATTAGAGCTCCAGCATTCCCTTCATCCATTAATTTTCGGTTTCTATCAGAAAAGCAATCAAGTTTGTCTGGTGAGATTTATTCTTGCTAGACTGACACTGCTGGAGACTTCATGCTGCTGGAAACAGCTCTCAGACGTCAAACACCCGTGACCAGAGTTGTCTCCAAGGTAGCTGGATGCATCAACACCTCTAAAAAGGGGTATTTGGGGGACAGAGTTATGCTAATCCTACACTGTGGGCTCAGTTAATTGGCAGTTCTGTCATTACTGTACCAATGCAAGCCCAGGCAGGGCTGTGGTTTCTGTCCCAAAACGCTGGGATCCTGTACAATGACCTGAGGCACAATTTCCTTCCTGGAGGGCTGCAGCCAGGGACTGTGGTCCCTTTACTTGCTGAAAGCTCAGCAACAGGTCTTTTGTTGTGGCAAGGTCACCACAATACCCCAGAAAGCCTCGTGCTGGCACATCTGCCTCAGCACCAGCTGCAAAGCATCCTGCTCCCTGCCAGGTGTCACCCCCAGGGGACCTCCTGCCTGGAGTCTCATCACAGATTTGGCAACAAGCTGCTGGCAGCAGTGGCCATTGCCATGAGGGACTGCAGCCACCCAGAGACCACTGCAGGGACCTCTCCTTGGGCCAGATTGTGCCACTGATGTTCATATTCCTCCCCTTCACTGCATTCTAAAGCAATACTGATTAGTTTAGAAAAGGTATAAAGTATTCAGAAGGGTATAAGATATTCAGAAAACAGTGTTTTGGGATAATTTATTGCTCATTTTAATTGTCTGTATACACTTTTCTATAGTCAGTTCTTAATTAGGAGAAATAATCTTATGCAGCATGACATTTTCACTGCTTCCCCCAATAACCCGGGCTTGTCTGTATCAGCTGATTCATGTATAGGCTCATTTTCCTTGAAGTATTTTCTCAGATGCTACTAAGAAAAGATATTTTATTAGCTTTTTCTCATTTCTGAATTGTTCACATTTCTTTTATCTGTCTCATTAAAGATAGATTCTAGTCATTATTATTTTCATGCTCACCTTTGTTTACTAATTAATGGACATATCTTCTAGGTTTTTTGATTGTCTTCCCCCTATGCTCATATAATAAGTGTCTTTCATATTCCCTTTAAATCCTTTGACAGCATTAATTCACTCTGATTTATTTTTTATTCTTATCATTCCCTGCTGAGCTTTAAATGAATCTGTATTCTTGTTTGATTCCCTTCCCACCATTTCTTATTTCAGTACAGGATTTTAACCTCACATCTTTGAACAGTCCCTTGTGAAGTGACTGTAACTGTGGCAGATAACAAACTTCTCATGCACATTTATTAGCGATGCTGACTGTGCATACCTGATTGTCACAGAGATTGGAGGGGTCAAATCTGAAAGTGGTCTCTTGTGAATTATGGGAACAGGGCCTGGGTCAGGACAAGGACCACTGTCATTGGGACCTCCTAAGTTGAGCATTCTTCCATGACTCAGGCAAGCTGAAGTTGGGATCCCACCCCAAGAAACCCACTAACTCCCCAGAGCAAGCAGCAGTACCAGCAAATTCATCAGGGTCCTTCAAAGAATCCCTGGCATACACCCGATGCATGTACTCAGAAAAAGCAATAAACCTCTTTCTGTCAGTAATTAGTTCCTTAAATATTTAGTAATTATTTGTATAGTACTTTGAAGATGTTAAGTGCTCTATAAGTGCACATATTATTTTGGCATTTAGGGGTCCTCTCAGTCTCTGCTGGCAGCGCCTGCTTCTCAGCATTAATGAGTTGTGTGACATTGCTTAGGGGTAGATGTGTTCAGCAGAAAGGATTAGTTGCTATCTCTCCCTGCTCTCTACTAAAAAAAAAAACACACACCAAAAACCATGCGAATTTGCTGTTTGTCAGGAAAAGGAATATCTATCTCCACCACCCCCTTAGGGCAGCAGAAAGCCTCATTCTGGGCCCCTAAAAACCTGTTGTCCTGGGGGTGGAGGGCAGAGCTGAGCTAGTCAGACCCATTCCAAGTTCCACCTGCAAATCTTTCCCTCACTCAATTATGTCTCATTGGGATAAGGGGAAAAGGCAAATTCTCTTCTTCAAGCCAGGTAAACCATTGAATTTTTTTCCTGTCAACTCCAAAATGAGAATTTTGAAAATCATTTATTTTGGTTTTTAAGGGTCACTACAACTCCAGCAGGGATGCTGGTGAAGTTATTCTCAAAGCCAGGCTATCAACATATTAAGTAGCCTCTTGATGTGATTTATCTAAGTCAAGTGAAGTGGTGTCTGTGTTGGTGCTGTTTATACTTTTCCTACAAACTTACTTAAAGCTCCTGGCTAATTCATTTTTCTGGGAGCCTAATGCAAGGCAGCAGGTACTACAGTTCCCCTGCAGAGTCTATTTTCAATATTAATTATCTTGCTGTGCGTTAAGTAGTTTTTGTTTTTGCGTTAAAAGGTTTATGAAAATTAGATTATTAAAATGATAAAAACTAATTTTCTCAAGTGTAGCCACTCCGCAGCAGTCAACTGGAAAGAGAAAAATATGTGCACTTAGCTGTCTTGAAAAAATGGCACCATAACTAAATTATCATATGGGGAGGAAGGGAACAGTGGGAAAGGCTGCTTTATCACAAATGTTGTTGCTATCCTGCTGGCCACACACTTGTGCTTGTGTTGATGGGTCTGCTGCTCATTTTCATTTCCAATAAAGCAGATTTTTGTCTGAGAAATTAATTTCCATATATGACAGGAATGGCTATCACTTGCAAACATACCACATCTGCTGCAAAGCTAAGCCTGACACGGCAGCAGGGTGTATTTTGACTATTCTTTGAGGAGGAGTGGGCTGATGAAGCCCCTGTGTGGCTGGATCTGGTTTCAGGGCATTAAGCTGGGCTGCCCTCTTACAGGGGCAGCTGTTCCTGGAGGATGATCCTATGGTTAAAGGAATCTCTTTTACAAACACCGTTACCATGCCTCGGTTCCCTTGCTGCAAAATGATGAGGAAGCTCTGAAGGAGAGGGATAAGTCACAGCCCTGCCTTCTGTGAGACGTTGTTATTAGTCTGCTAATGCTGACAGATATCTGGTTTCACTCCTTTGCTCTTTATCCCTGGTGACATCCCAAGGGATTCTGCAGAGCTGTTGTGGCTTATTACAATATATTGCTAAATTTGGGGCTGTTGGACCTCAGCAGATTTGTTGGTTTAATTTTGGCCTAACGGTGAACTCTGAAGTGAGGGTTGGATGGTTAAGGAAGATATATCCATCCCCTGGACCAGTGGGCTGGAAGTGTGATCCAAGCAGAGCTGCAGTAGAGCTGGGTGCAGCTCTCAGAGCCGTGCTCTGCCACCCCAAAGCTCCCTCACCACAGATTTCTGTCCTATCACCCCTGCTGCTTCCATTGCAGGGCACGTGTGTTGGGTGAGAGAGGGCAAAGTAGGCAAACCAGCAGCAATGCCATTCCCATCCACGGTGCTCCACATCCTTCCCTGTGACTCTGGCACAGACTGTCCTTTTCCTTTCCCCCCGTCATTATAAACATGGTAAGTGACTATTAAGCAGCATAAAATGTTTTGTTATAACAAAGTTTCCTGCCTGTCAGGTAAAGGTGTCTGCAGAGAACTTGCTAGTGCTGAAGCCATGGGGATTAAAGTCACTCTTTTTTCTAGCAGTTGTCATCACCCCCACTGCATGTGCAACTATGAGGCTTAAAGAGCAAAAGGTGCTTTGTGAGCTACAGTGCAAGCCAAGAAGCTGAGGACAAGCAGGAGAATTGCTCTGATTATTTTCCATGTTGCATATATCCATTTTTTGTGGTCCTGTAGTGGTGTCTGCATTTTGGAACACTTTCCTTCAATGACTAGCATTCTAAATATAATTTTTTCTATGAGGTTGTTATTGTTAGTGCTGTGAATTGTTATTTGTTGATATCATGCAGCTTGTCAATGTT
Organism: Anabacerthia variegaticeps; assembly: GCA_035583185.1. Lineage (NCBI taxonomy): Eukaryota > Metazoa > Chordata > Aves > Passeriformes > Furnariidae > Anabacerthia > Anabacerthia variegaticeps. Next base: position 6,522,233 of record JAWWEW010000012.1, on the reverse strand, counting down.
CTAGAATTTATTATGGATATTAGAGATGCCAATGTTTATCCATTTTACACCTTCATTATCTGATCTAGCCCCATCATTACTCCAGATACATACAATGGTATTATCATTGTTGTCTTGTTTCATTATAATTCCCATTTGTTTAGTGCTTTATTTCTAAGAAATAATTTGTTAGAAAGCATGCTGAAGCATAATCAGCCCCCATATTACATATGTTTGGATCTCAGGCATTTGAAAAAAAATATCTGTGACTGAGAGGTGGCACAGTATCTGTTTTACACCAGTGTTAACAGACTGGGCCAACAAGCACACTGAATGATAGACCCTAACAGCCTGTGAGAGCCTAAAATGTCTGTGAGAGATATGCAAATCTCCTACATGTCCAAAGCAAAGATTCCTCCCCATGTTGAATTGAGTCTCTGCTCTCAGAAAATCAAGAATTTGTCATATTAATATATGTCCCACCTACTGTAGTCATGACTGATGCGTATTTGATCTTTTTTCCCTAGTTCTCCTGAACTGAACCTCTATTGTGTGAGACTACAGACAGTTGTAGAGAGGGAAAATGAGAAGAGAAAGAGGGACGGAAAGGGGAAAAAAAAAGTGCAGCAGGATGCAGCTGCCTCTGACTGAGATGGACATAGACGTCACCCTGTCATGGTGGCAACTGTTAGATTTTTATGTTGAGAAGGATTTTAAGGATCAACTAAATAGAAAGTAAAGCTGAGATGAGAATGCAGAGAGGAGAGGGGCCAGAAAGACAGCTGTGACATGTGTGACATGAGGGGACTCTTGATTAAGGAAGCAGCCTGTCTACAGTAGGCAGAGAAAGTACACTCCCAGCGTAGGACAAATCGCTGAGTGTCCTGCCTGGGAGAAAGCATTGAAAAAGCTGACCTGAATCCATTTTTAACAGTGACTGTTCTGACTCGAAGTGTTTTCCAGCTACAGTGAAGCTGCACTCAGCTCTGAGCAGGTTCTGCTTTGCTGGATTCCCACCAGGTGAGTTCTCAGCCATCAGTGTGAGGTGGTGGGATGCCACTGACGCTCGGAGCAGGACAGCCTGGGCTTGCTCAACAGCCCTTGCCTTTGATAGCACTGAGTAGCTCACGGCAATCTTTGGCCCCAAGAAACACAGACTCACAGGAGGTCTTACAAGAGCATCTGCTGCAGTAAAAGCAGATGATTTTATCTGTATTTTAGGGAGGCTCACAGGGAGACTGAGTGAGTAACCCCAAACATAGCACTTCATCCCTGCTAAAGGCTGGAAGGGAAAAGTCTCTGTTTCTCAGCTTGCAAGGTGTCACTAATAAATCAACCCTGGGAGAAAGTACTAGAAACAGTGTTTTTTTAACAAATTATGTGATTAAAAAGGTATATTTCATCCAGCAAGTAAGTATCACACCTGCTAACATTTGTTAAGATATAATTCAGTGAAACATAAAACCTGTGTTTCTGCTATAAATTCTAGCCTAGTTCCACAGATACCAATCCTCAATCTTTAGCCAAAATTTGCTGAGGCATTGTCTGACACAGAAAATGGACTCTTGAGCTCTAATATAAAAGCTAATTAGAGGAGGTACTGCAAGAGAGGGCAAGAGATAATGCCTGTAATGCTGAAGGAGACAGGGTTTGGTCTCCATTCTTTTTCAGAAAGAAAACCCCCAGATATCAGTAATGCTGCCTTAGATGCAGAATATGCCCACAGACACATCCTACTACAGTATTGAAAAACATAAACTGCCTTCTCTCCTCTTCACTCAAAACCCGAATGCCTGCAGCAACATCAACAAACACCATAAAAATTAGAATAACATTCCAGTTCCCTGTGCAAAGGTGTGGTATGTGCATGAGCACACAGGGGGAAGTGTGAGGATGTGGCTGATCAGTAAGAAGTCAAAATTGATTCTATACAACATTTTATTTGGAAAGCCAGTCCATCTATTCACCAGGACCTGCCTTGTGCCTGGGCAGAGATGGCACCTGGGTCAGTCAGTGCATTGATGCCCATCTAAGGGCAACAGGATTTTGTGGGGGCTTATGTCTCTGCAGACATTAAGACCTTTGGCTTCAGGTCAGGATTCCCCAAATGCCTTTCCCTCCTTAGCACCGGGAAGCTGCACTTTGCTGGCAGTTCTGCCTGGAGGCTGTGTTCACACAAATGGGAAGTTTGCCATAGGCTATATGCAACAGCATAGGAATGAGGGGGCTGGCAAATGCAGGCTAACAGCATGGCTCTGAATTAGATCATTAGAGGGAAAGTGCTGCAAAATGCACTTTTGTGTGGTAGCTGCTCAACACTAAAGGCTCAGTCTGGTGTGACGGTCCTGTGCAGGTCATGGGAGCAGTCAGGGATCTGTGTGCAGCAGTGCCAGCTCCCAAGCAGTGTCCAAGCTCAGGCACCAAGAGAGAACCCAGGTACCTGCTCCCAGTTCTCAGCTTTCACCACAACTCCGTAAGTGACTTGGGGCAAACATTATCATATGTTATAGAGAAATGAGAAATAGGTGATCTCAATTCTCCAGCAGGTGCAGGGAAGCTGTCCACAGATTTGTCAGGTATACGGCACAGGCTTGGTATAGGCTGTAAAATACCTCTGTCCCTGCTGTTTCTCAAGCAGTATTTCTCATTTGGGACACGGGTTGACATGGCAGAGCAGTGGGTTGGACCTGTTCCTTTGTAGGTTCACCCCCAAGCAGTGCTGTTTGTATTTGCCCAGGGACTCTTATCCACAGTTTGATATTCCTGCTGGATTGCCTGGACCCTGCTGCAGCTGAGAACCATCTGTGTGGTTTCTGCCAGGGATTATTTTCTACATGGAGAAGTGGCAACAACTAAACATCCTAAGGTTAAAAAGGCTTCTCCTTCCCTGAGGTACCTGCCTCCTCTATCTCCTAGGATCATGTGTTGGATGATGCTCCAGAAGAACACCTTCTAGTTTCTCCCATCACTCCACCCTACCACTGCTCTCTGCCACCCAACTAATTCACCCAGCACACCTGAGACCTTCCCAGTCTGTAAGCAGCACCACATAAGCCTCACATTTCAGCATGCAACAGCCACCAGAGATAACATATATGTGTTAAATGCATTTGTTGAGGGAAGAGTTCCCAGATGGAAAAATTAAAGAGCTGTTTTGCCAGGTTTGTGCCTGATTGTGCACCATCCTTGCCCTAAGCTGAGATTAATATTTCAAAGGAAATACAGTCTCCTGTGGGCGCTCTTTCAGAGAGGTCCTGCAGACCAGCTGAACTAGGGTAAACTTCTAAGATGTACAATCTTCTTGCTTCTTTCTCCCTGCAGTACATATAGTAATAAGCCCCTTACATAAGTATACATGTGCCATCAGGGATGCAATGTGAACTTTGATAGTTATTACCCAAGGACGGGCAGATCCAATGTTCGCATCATATTTGTGGGATGGTGTTAAGGGTTCATCTGGCCACAAAGAATTCATGCTATGTTTTGCCTAGCATGGGATACACACAGAAAGAACTGGTTAAAACAGCATCTCTGTACTGGCAGTGAGACAAAATTACGTTCCTCAGTTGTCACAGCTGGCATGGGATCGGGTATTAACCACTTTAAATTTATATTCCTTGGGGCATCAGAGAAGGAGGAACACCACCTTACCTTAATGCAAGGTGAAATCATGTTATGGCAGTGAATGGGAAAACTGTGAGGTTGCCCTTGGGAAACAAGGGAATATTTGTCACTCATTTAGGAAACAGCAGGACAAAACTTGCAGATTGGCTAAATGTCTGAGTAAAGTTCCTGTAGGAGAAGGAATTAATATGCTTTCTGGTACGTGTTCTAATTTTCCATCACATTGTGGTAAGCTTATGGTGGTCATGACACGCTTTGTGATAGTGATCAATATCTAATTAGGCAAAATGCTAATTTGCTAATGCCTGAAGCTTTAAGCCTCACCTTCCATCATCAGCCTCCTGTTCATTATTGCTCTCTGACAAATCACGTGTCCTTGCTCTTGACCTGGCAGGATTAACTCCTATCCCGACAATGCCACTAGGTCAGTTTAACCTCTTCTTTTTCCTTTGTGTGAAAAGCTAAACTACAGCTGCCACTCCGTCAAAATGTGATGCAGAAGGTGATGCTCAGGCTTATTCCCGCTGCCGCAATCCCTGCAGGAGATGTGGATGGATAGCTGTGCCTGGTGTACTGGTTTACACAAGAATGAACACGATGCCTTTTTTTTTTTTTTTAAGAAAAGGCACTTTCTGGTGATCCAGAACTGCTGCAGTTTCCTTCTGCAACATGAGGAAGTTGCTGCCATCCCTTTCCCGTTTTTCCTTGCCGGGAAATCCATAGCTGGTAGTAGAGCAGCACCTAGAGGCGGTGGATGCCAGGGACAGCCCTGCCCCGAGGGGTCTGCAGGGAAGGGGCACAGGGGGCTGAGGAGAGGTGCTGTGGGTCCCAGGGAGCACCCACAAAAGTGCGGGGCTCTGGTAGAGACTGCCATTTTCCTGGTGTCACAGAGGGTTTGGGGATGAAACCAGAATGGACCCAACCTTCCTGCGTCTCAGGACTGTCCCTACCTTCCATATCAGACACGCCTGCTGTGTGGGATGGAAGAGGCCCACCAGAGCAGGTTTCTGGGGGATCCTTTTGATCAATCGCCCTCCCAGTAGGTAGTGAAGGGAAAAGGGCAACCAGTTTGTACTTAGTTGTGACTCTTGTGAAACCAGAGGCTCTCTGTTGGCAGTACCTGAACCCCCAGCTTGCCCATACCCCTCTCTCTGCTTGTCTCCCCCAGAGCCTTTGCTGCCTCCCCAGCTCCTTTGCCTGCTCTGTTCTCCCACATATTGCCACTGCTCCAAGGCAGCCCCGGGATCTTCAGGGGAAAGTTACCCTAGAAAAGCCATGCAAACAGCTCTGCCCCATGGAAGGCATATCTGCATGGAAGCAATCACCACCTCTTCACTGAATAATCCCTCCCTCTATAGGGTAGAGTTTTTTCAGATAAGGTTTTCTTGTTTGGGCCTGTAGATCTTGATATAAACCAGTTAAAACTTCTCTGGAAGTCAGGCATGTCATCTGATCCTGATCTGGTCAAGGAAGGGAGAACTTGCCATCCATGCTGACATTGTTAGTCATTAGAAGTTCCCCTTGCTCTCACTGGGGTTCAGCTGGCCACTTCCAGATGCCTGCTTCTTCCAGCTGTTTTTCCAGACTCTTTTTTTTCTGAAAGATTAAACAGTCCTTTATCCCTGATATTTTCCTCTCTTCCTCTCAAAACTACTTTTGTGTTCATATTTAGTCACTTCTTGGTCTGACTTTAGCAGATGTATAAACTAAGAGACAAATTTGTCCTCTGCAGCCTTTTACCATCGGTATGGATCCAAACTGGCTTTGGTATTTAAGCATCCCTGAGAAAATATGGATGCTAGAAATAGTGCAGCAATTTGGTATAATGCTATATATGGAGGTAACCACACTTCCTTCAATTAGTTTTAATTTCCTTATTAATATAGATGTGAAGCTCAGTCTGCCTTTGGTGTCTGCCTTGGAGAGACTCTCATTTTCACTCCGGGTTTAGGAGGCGAAGGTCTGAGTAAAGAAGTGGAATTAGGGGAGGATAAGGAGATCTGAGAAGAACCAAGTCAGTCCAACCCTTCACAGGGGGCTGGAGCACATTACCAGTTTAAGATTGTAATTAGTTTCTGCCCAAGGAAAGTGGTCTCAAACCTCAATACTTTGACAAGGGGATGAGATGCCTGTATGACACCTGCTTTCCAAACAGAGCTGTGCTGCTACTCTGCTGGGGAAAATGAGTGGGAAAGGAGAAACTCAGTCCATGTACTAGAAAAGTTGATGAGTACATGGAGACCTCACCTTGTCTGTCACTCCTCAGGCCAATGTTGGGCTCCTCCTCTCATCCTGAGGGCTGAACCATTCCTGACTTGCACAACTCCTGCAGTGAGGACTATGGCAGAAGCAGAGCTAATGGAAGGACTCTCCATGGGACAGATGGACAATATGCCTGTAAGCCGATACACATTACAGCAGACCAGGTTTTTGTGTGCTTTTCCAACCCTTCTACTGATCTTATTTAAGATAAGACTAATCCTAGCACAGAAAGAACAACAGAAACAATCTTCTAAGAAAAGGGCACATCTTACAGACTTTCCTTGTCACCCAGGGTTCTCCCTTTGCTGCTGGTGGCCAGTGTCACTAATGGAGTTACACTGGCATTTATGTTCATATTCCTTTTGCACAGGACCTTTCACAAATGTACAAGTATGTTCTAGAAGACAGTCCTGGCATAAAATGGACAAACAGGCAATAGAGACATATACAGAGAGAAAGGAGAATGGAAGTAATTTTCACAAGTGAGACAAGTCCCTCACTGCTGTCCTGCCACAGCACACCTCATTTTTTTGTGCATTCCTTGTAATCAGTTGCTTTCTTTCCCGCTGTTTTTCCTTCCTTCCTCTCCCATTACCTTCAAGCTCCACAAGCTGTTGTTAGCTTTGTACAATAGCTTTCATGCAACTTAGTATTTACACTGTGTCCTACCATCATCAAGCCAGCAAGCTAATTCATCACAGCCCTGCCTGTGCCTGGCAAGCTGGAAGGCAGTGCTTTTAGGTGTCAGTGCTCATAATGGTCATTGTATTTTCACTTGCTGCTTCTAAATGTGCTGGTCATCAGCCCCAAATAAGTAGGGAACCTTTCTCACTCCTGTAGCCACTGCTGAATCATTAATCAGTCTCTCCGGGTGCTTTTGGCAGCTTCTTGCCACCCCCACCAAGAGCTGTTGGCTGCAGAGGCCCTAGGACAGGTTGAAGGCAGTTACTGAAGGAGAAGGTGTAATTCGCTTTACTCTCATTTGATGAGCAGGAACATCATGCAGATCAGCAAACTCATCATTTCTTAATCAGAACCTGATATTCCAGTAGGAAGTGGCATGTGGAGCCAAGCAGGACTAGCATAGTAATTAAAACATGTCAGCAAACAAATTCATCATTAATACTCATGAATAGGACTGTGCAGATGGAATGCTTTGGAAAGATCAGGAATGTGCCTGAGACTTGTTCTCCTACTTGAGCAGCACCATTGGGATCCCTGCTTCTTGCTCTTGAGAGCAGCGTACTGCAGGAAAGGATTTATCTCTGTTTCCAACATTCAAAAGGATAAAACTGATAAAATTTTGGTTCTCAATCCCTGAATATCTTCACTGACTAAAAAAACTGAGCTCTGTGGCTGGCTGGCATTTTCTGGGAGAAGAGAGCAGGATTAATCCCATCTTCCTGTCCTACTAAGTCTCCAAGGAACATTCTGTTTTAACCAAAGTTTTCATTTCCAGCTTCAAGCTGGTATCCTCAAATGAGCATTTTTGCTACTGCTGCTTTTCTTAACCTATTGGGAAAAAACCCAAAAACCTTTCTGTAATCTAAGTTTAAAATATTGGTCTAGAGGGAGGATGAAGAGGGCTGCATGAAGGTATTCTCAGCAGAGGAAGTTGCATAATTGCATGTTCTGTGCAGGCCTGGGCACTGGTCTGCAGAGAGGCTGATTCTGAGAGTAATTTCACTGACGCTACTAAATCAACAGGAATGTGTATGAGATCAAGACCTATGAAAATTGATAAGGGCAATGAGCCAGCTGGTATGTGTCAGTGTAACTCCACTGCATTGGATTTGCACCCATTGGTCCACTACTGGCCATAAGGGCAGAGTGTACCTGTGCCACAGGGTGTGAGCTGCTGCAAATTAGGATCCCTGCAGAGCCCTGCTCACCAGATGCTTTGTGGAGTCCATTAATTGCTTAAAGAGCAGATGAGCTGTTTGAGTGTTTCCTGGGAAAACACTGAAAGAAGCAGGGCAAGAGCATTTGGAGTGGAGTTTTACAGGCACGCTGGAGCAGCTGGTGGGCAGCAGGTGGGCTGGGCAGTGGGATGCAGCAGAACGGGCTCTGCCTGCACACACCACTTGGCACTCATCATACATATTGGGCTTCTGCATCCTCCTTCAAAACTTCTGTGGGAGATCAGGCGTGGCATGATTTTAACTCTTTGAACCATGGTAGAGAATGCTTGTCTGGAAACCACGCTAACAGGGAAATGCACAAAGCATGTCAGTTGGTTTTCCAGACTGTGAGCAGTCTGGCTTGGTTTTTTAGAAGGTATTAGGTCTGATGGTGCTCTCTTTAGTGAAAGGGACACAAGTAATAGCTGTCTTGCTCGATGTCGTGAATGACTACTGAAGTCAATGTTGGCTGTGAGAGACATTTTCCTCATTTAATTAATTCTGGTGTGAGAGATTTCATTAAATACTAGAAAACATACATTGACTGAGTGTTACAAAGCCTCTCCTGATGGCAGTTATTGCTTCTTGTCCTTTGTTTATAAACCGAATCTGTATTAGAACTGTATGAGCAGCAATTCACTTAAAAAATGGCAGTAACTTCTCTTTGCAAACTCACATATAGGAATGATTTAGCCTCTGTAGAGGGAAAGGTTGTATTTCCCATTCTAAATGTGGAGGTTTGAAGCCTGAACCTTGCCTAGGGTCTCTTCTGTAATCTAAGAGCCAGGAATAGATCTCCTGAACTCCAGCCCAATCCTGTAACTAAGGGCTATTTTGTAGTCTCTTATTCCTGCAAGCCATTACTCTATAAACATGATAAATAGACTGCTAGAAGTGTTTAGCATTGAATATTTCTGATGTATAATTATTCCAGCCTCCCTTGGCAGCAGAAACATTACTCTTATGTCAAAGATGAGGAAACAGTGGCACAATGCTTTGTCCAGGCTTGTAGGATGGTTCAGATCAGAGTCCTACAGCTCTGCACCATGGCCCCAGGTCAGTCCTATGAACTGTGTTGACTGTCAGTGCCAGCTACTGCCAGTGAATTAAACAATAGCTCAGTGGAACAGGAAAATTAAGCAGTACTGATGAGGGAGACAAGATATGGTTTTCAATGAGATTTGAAAACTGAGACAGAGAGTTGATTAAGTTCCTATCACTGTGAGATCTAGAGATTCTAAACAACCAGCTCTCCACAGCTGTGCTGGTGGGACTATCGACTAGATGGAATTACTCCTCCTGAAAGGTAGTAACCTGCTAGTACTGCAGTGCTGCTTGGAGGGGATTATTTTGTCATGGGAGGAAAGAAAAAAAACCTTTATTTCTCTGACCCTCAAAGTCTTAGGGAAATCCATTTGCAATAACATGGTACTTAAATTTTCCTTGTCTGCTTTGCAGAAAAGGTAGTGTCAGAGAAGTGGAGGAGAGAAATTTTGTAGGTAACAACTCTACACTCACTCTCCTCCTACTATTACCAATACAAAGAACACATCTGTACTGTGAGGCCAGATCTACATTGTGATGGGAAAGCTGCAGGAAAGAGAACCTTTGAGTGTGCTGAGCCTCTGAGCATGATCTCTGCTCTCCCTGACGTGTGCTGTGCCTTGGCTGTGGTTCAGATGTGCTGGATGGATGAGAGACCAGGAGGCAGAGCAACTGGTCTGCACTTCTCTTCAGGTCCTGTGGCTGAATGACAACGAGGCAGATCAACTACACTCAAGACTTCCCCTTCCAGACAACTGTAGGGAATGTCAGATGATGACGGGGCAGAGCGATATTGGCAGCAGGCTGAGGACTGCAATGAGCTGACAAGTGGTATAGGCATGGTGAGAGAGAGATGAGGGTGTGCAAGCAACCACACACTAAATGTGGAAGACATAAGAGAGAGAGGGAGGATTATGGATGCTGAAATTTTTAGAATGTTAATTTTCCAAGATTGTCTACCTTTTCTATGATGCTCCCTCTCCAGTTACATTATTAATGCTTTGTTTTATGAAAGCTCTTCCAGCTGACCAACACACTGTATGAAACAAGGCACATCACGAATTGGTGTGTCAGCCTGGTGAACTGAAGAGGAAAAAAACGTAAAAGCCCTATTTTTGAATACGGTCTTAAAAAAAAATAACCCCCACAGAAACAAAAATACCAAAGAAGCTGCCTCTATAACTCATTTTTTACAATTGTATTACCAAATACAGCTGCTCTCTATTCACACATGTGTCTGCCAGTTGTGCCTGGCTTAATGGGGTGCCTGGAGTCCAGGAGGATTCCCTCATGGTGAATCCTCTGCAGTTCACATTAGGAAGTATCATCTGCAGCTCTGTTCTCCTTTACAGACCACACTGGTGCTCCGTAATGGCCCAGTGGAATGAGTGAGCTGAATGGGGCTCCATTGCTAGTGGAGGTTTTCCTGCTCCTTTTCAAGCTGAAAAATCATGTTTTGTCGGAATGGAAGAGACTAGGGACTCCTTACAAACAACTCAGTTTATAAGGTTTTGGAAAACCTTTTCAACAAGTTTCTTTGGTTGCAGAATGGTCTCTGTCAAAAGACCCCACCTCTCTGGTGTCCTGCCCTCCCTTTAATAATGTTGGAATCCTGTTTCCCCCGTGATTAGTAACCTGAAGAGAGCAGGTGGGCTCCTTGCTCTGACTGCCTGCTGCCAGAGATGCTCCTGCTAACCAGGAGAAACGTGGCCCCTGTGAGCCCTGGCAATGGCTCTGCTTCAGGGACCATGGGTGGAGACAGTCAGGGAACAAAAGGTTTCATGGAAAATGAGCAGGATTTCTGGATGGCTGGGCACAGTGGTGAATTTATATGGACTCTATATGGATCTTCTGCTGCCTCAAAAACAAGAAGCATGGCTGAGGGGGAAAGGATCAGCATTGATTAAGCTGACAGTTCTGCTAATGTCACTGTGGACACAGCCACTTTCCTTTTCTTTGCCAGCAGCAACTTCAATAATAAGATGCAGAGGCAGAAGGAGGGAGTGTCAGCACTGGGCTGCTCACAGTGCTGCTGGCAGTATTTAGATGAGAAAGTGGTGGTGTGATGGATGGCCATGATGCAAAGATACATAGTGATCAGTGCTCTGGAAATGCAGGCAGATTAAGTAGGACTGTGCCTGACTAGTCTGAAGGTGACTCTACCAAGAGCCAGTAGTTAGATGCTACTCACTTTTTGTTCTCCACGAATAATATTTGTACAGAACTCTCAACAGTTGTTGCAAATACATTGGCAGATGCTGCTTCCTCACTTTGGCCTAGATCTGCTTGCTTGGTCTGAACAAGCCACGTTGTACATCAAGCTTTGACCGAGCTGAGTGGTCCAGCTGTCCTATCTCCATGCCCCTGGTCCTGCATCCAGTGCCCCCACTGATTAGCCCTTGTTCAGGCTGTCTGAATGGCACTGTTGTCTCACCATAATCTGAAGACAAACTCAATTCATAAACTCTATACTGTTCTATGGGAGTTTTTTCATAATTTTACCTTCCTTCTGGCAGCCATGGAGGATCGATACAGCTCTGACTAAGCACCTCTAGATTCATGACCTAGTGTAAGGCAGTGTAAGTCAGTGTGTTACTGGCTGGTTTGGAATGTGCTTACGAGCTGTGTGAGATGGGATAGTCTTTGTCATCTCCACAGACAACAGTTAGGGCTGGATTGGATAGGGATAAACCACAGGTAAAGTATGTGATCCATGGTGACTGTGCCCTGTACCTTTATCAAGCCTGACGAATGAAACTAAATCTTTCACACCCACAGTTTTAGTCCTAGAGCTTACCTTTAGAGAAGGAGGATGGTGCTGTAGAAATATTGTGTGCGTTATGGTCAGCACATGGGTTTGCACACTGAGTCATAAGTGTGTTTAACTGTAGTTAAGAAAAACGTCCACCAAATCTTGTATCTTTCAGTGGCTTTCAAGTCTTATATTAGACCACTGGTCTTGGATTTAGGCCTCATTCCATCCATTCTCATGGACAGATTCAGATTAAATGAAGGGTGTTTCTGGTTTTATAAGCCTCATGCATATTGGACAAAGTTAGCTGTAATGGGCAGCTCTAAGAAGATCCATTTGTATGAGTACCCAGACATCATTTTTTAGATCCATATCTCCCTGGTCTTTATGAAGAGGTAAATTTGACATCTTTGACATCTTTGAAAACACCTCGTCAGGCTATTTCAAAGTATGTTTCAGCTCAGAAATGAGTATAAAGCTCTAGTTTTAATTTTTAGGAGTTAAATTGAATGATATTAACATCTCCAACAGTAGACTTCACATATAGAATATTATGGATATCTATCTTGTGTTTCCACTTAGCCAGCGGCACTGTCTTTGCTGTCTGTTTCATCCAAGGACAAAAGTAATTTGTTAGGATAGCAAATTTCCTTCCCCTCTTGCAAATTAGCATTAGAGCATCACTACAGAAATAATCCATACTATCTGGATTATGGCAATGAAATTGCTATAAATGAAAGCTGGTTTCTGAACTAATATTTAGAGAAGAGAGAGAGATGTGCACATGAGGGGCATTACTAAACAGATTTCAGTATTTACTTTTCTGACAAAGATTCTGTTTCTCCTGAAAGGGTAAGGTACATCTATCTCGCAAGGAGTTTCCTTAGAGGGTTTAAATGAAGAGCGAAGCTTTAACAACAAAGTGAAAATGGAAGAAGAAATATACTGCCATGGGAAACTCAAAAATGAGGCGCTTGGGGTTTCAGAGAGTTATCATTAATCCCCTCCTGCCTCGAGGGCATTGCTGTGTGACCATCAAAATGACACACATGCAGCTGCCTGGCAGGTTGCCACATCTCTGGGTTTGATGGACTTTGCTCTGGGGATGGCTAAACCTCCAGCTGTTCAGAATGGCAGTTTGTTTTCCTCAACAAATTCACTCGGATGTTTATCTGACCTATCTGAATCCACAAAAGTCGATTATAAATTGTTTCAAATGTTTTTTCAACACCTTTTCCTTCCTGAAACCTGGGAACACAAGCAGCCATCAAAAGGCAGCTGTCCTGCCTGAGTGCTGCTTTGCCTTTAGATTGGGATTAATGGCTGTACTGGGATATACTGGGTTGTACTGCCTAAGGTTGCTGTTGTACTCTTGGCTTAACAAAATGTGTAATAAGGCTCACTTTATTAGTACAGGGGGGAAAACACAGGGATGTGTCTGTCTGGTGTGCTGTAAGACTGTGAAGTTCACGTTTTCCCCCAGGACAGCATGAAACAGTCACTAACTTGTTCCTTGGGGCAGTACAGCCCACACAGTTGTGTGATAAAAGCATGTGCTTCAAATAGGTAAAAGGAGGCAAAGGGTGAGTCAGAAATATACTCCAAAAGGCAAAGTGAGCTCTTCAAAGTGAGCAGGAGCTCAGTGATAGAGCTGAGGGTGTGTTGGAGGAATCAGCCACAGGCTGGGGCTGGCAGCAAGGGCTCCCAGGAAGGTGGTGTGTGTCATGGCTGAGCCATCAGTGCCTGCAACGGTTTGGGTCTCATCAGCTCATCGGTTTGGGCATCCTCCAGATCAAGAGATTTAGAGCAAGGAAAAACTGTTCAATAATAACTGACACAATGTAAGCATTGATTCTGAAAATGCTGCATGGATACAATAAAAGAGCAGGTATGTGATCGATGACAGAGAACTGTGGGAACCACTTGTTTGGCTTTGTTTGGGATTGAGTAAAAGATGAGAGAGAGAAAAGGATCTCCTGATGGCACCATGTATTTTAACAGTGTAAGACCCAGACCATATAACCTATCTCAGGGTCTCCTCTCCTGTGATAATATCTGATTCCTGCAGATATAAAATTTATTTGCTTTCATAAAAAAATTGAGCTGGAAGTACAGCTCATGATTGCAAACCGGGAAAGAGAACAGATATTTCCAAAGCTACTGCCAATCCCCTTACAAGGATATGATTTGACTCCTGCACATACTCAAGAGGAACCCAAGACTAAACACATGGATCTGAACTGAACTGCATTAACAGATTTTTATTCATTATGACTTTTAAGCTCCATAAATAAGAGCCTTTTAAAAAAATTAATTAAAAGGAGACCAGGGGTTGATGCTAAAAAAGACTCCAACAAACAAATCCTTCTGAAATATTGGGAGCAACTGTACATATTTTTCAGCAGTGAAAGAACTAAAATGCAGGTGTATTCTGACTCAGATAAATCTTAAGTTTCCCCTGTGTACAATTTAGGCTGTAAATTGGAGAAAGACTGCTACAGGGAGATGAAAGTTCCCTTGCCAGATGAGGACTTGGCTCTTGTTGCTCAAATACATGTTCCCAGGACTGTTTACTTTGTGATAGACAGCTCTAAATCCAGGACTTTCAATCCCTTAGCAAAACTCCTGAACATAGTAAATGTACCTGCAACAGAGAGGATTCAGGGAAACTCTTACTGAAATCAGTGGGACCTGCTGCTCTGACTGATTCCACCCAGTGTAGGTGAGAGCAAAAGGGATGGTGTTGCCCCTCCAGCCCTTGGCTCCTTTTCCCAGCGCTACCAGTAACACAGAGAAAAGTGCTGCACCATTTCCAAGCAGCCTCCACACCTGAAACCAGTGAGCTCCTTATTCTGCAGACAAGCAGGGCCAGGACACAGTCAGAAACTCAGAGTTAACTGCATTAAACTGGCTCAAGTTGGAAAACATGGGTATCAGCCTCTCATAAGAGACCAAAGTTCTCAGGGCTCAGCTGGAGGATAAGGTCAAGAACTGAGATTTTTTTATTCTAGGTTTTTAGAATTTCTGCCCCCAAACATACAGATGACATCCACTCCCTCATTTAAAAGCTCATATTTTGATAAGAATACTAATGCAGTGGAGGAATACATTCCACTCAAACAATATTACAGACTAAGTAGGCAACTGGGTATTTTCTAAAGAGCTGTGAAGTGGCTGGTGTTTGCATGCACAACCTTTCTTTGCTGGGAAAGATTTCAGATTTTCAGTTGTCTGAAAATACAGACAACAACTGGCTGTACATGGACCCTGTTAGCTTTCATCCAGAGCCGAATGACTGCTATGAAATGCAAGCAAAACACTTCAAACTGGCCTCATCTAAGCCATCTCACATCACTTGTCTTATTTGTCAACTATAAGCTTTAAATTAGAGAAATTATAGAAAAGAGAGACTTGGAGGCCCCTTAAAAGTCATTTTGTCCATCTACTGTCCCATGACATGTTCAGCTTTAGTTGCACCACTTCTCTCTGGTTTGTTTAATCTGTTTTCCAAAATCATCAGTGATGGAGATTCCAGAATAACTCACCACTAGGTGTAAAGAAAAAGATTTGCTTCATGAAAAATGCAACTCTTTAGCTAGCAGCTTCTCTCTATGTTAATCTGATGTACAACACATCCACCATGTGGTTTACTAATCCTTCAAGAAAACAGCCTGATCCTTTTGGGACATGCAAATCTCAGGGCTGGAAAATGGAAAATGCATGCTAACATTTGCCTGTAAAGTTGTTAATGGTAATGTGCATGGATGAATTTTGGCTAGATGGGATCTCTGATCTAATGTACTTATACAGTAGCCTTTAAGATCTTAATTGTAATGAATGGGATTAAGCACACACTGAGCAGCTCTCATGTAGTGCCCTATTAGTGATTTCACTGAGGCTGTTCAGCTCTTTCCTTGCCTTCCCAAGGCGTAAGGTAAAAATGGACTTAACTCTGTGTTTGGTTCATTCCCTTCTTTCCCTTTTGCTTTTAGTCCTCGAGCATAGTTTTATGGAGGAGGTAAAAGTGCCTCACAAAAGGGCCCCCCAGGCTCAGTGCCACAGTCATTGGAAGAAGATTGCCAAATGTTCCTTGGTGAGCCTCTTCCACACTTCATGTCCCGTGACTTCTCCCCAGGACCAGTTGGGAATGGCTCCAGATTGCTTCCTGCAGCCCTGCATTCTACCTGCTATCGAAGTGGCACCCTCACAGAATTCATCCCACTCAGTGCCAGGGTAACAGAAACTTGTAAGGATACTGCCAGCACATTATGGATTTAGAATTTTTTAAATAACTAAAGTCCACATCTTAATCCCAGTCATATTAGCTGAAATCCTAACCAGTCTTGGAGGGACTGCAAGTGGATGGAAAGGAAAAATGTTTATAAATGGATGAGAGGAAGCAGCAGGAAGAAGTTTTCACAGCAGAGGCAATTCAAAGCTAATCCCAGGCTCTACTGTGTGACAGTGCCTTTGAACACACTCTTATTTACTGATGAAGGGCAATTGACTTTTGGGTAATGCTGAATTGTACTGTTTATATGTTTTAAGCATTTTCCAAAATTGCATACTTCACAGGAATATGTGAGACAAACTGGCAATGGAAAAGAGCAATTGTAAACTAGTTAACAGGCCTGACTGTCATTTTTATTCAGCCTGTACATGTACGGCTTTTTTAAAGCAGTTTTAAGGAAAATGAGAACCAACCCTCCTGAGCTTACACTCTTATACAATCTGAGGAGCTGGTATAAAGCTTGGATTTCCTTCTTCAGTCCATGGAATATAAATCAGAGAATATTGAAATTTTAAAAAATAATTCTGCGTGGGTTAACACTGGGGAAATCCATGATTCCAGTGAGGAAGAGTAACAGTATAAAACTTGTTTATCCCTATCAAGTACTGCAGGTTTTACCATCAATTCCTGATTTACAACCAGATCTCTACATTAGTTGTACTTTTTTCGTATCCTCGTATTCCAACATTTTTGTAGATTGAAGCTTCCTAATTTGAAAGACATATTTTGATGTTGTCCATACAAAACACTTGCTTCTCTGGCAGATCAAAGCTCCCTTTTCCCAGCAGAGCAGAAATACATATACCACCTGCTTCCTAACCCAGGACTTGTAGAGTTTCACTTCTTGGCATCACTTAAGAAGCTTTAAGGTTAGGGAGGGATGTAAATTAAAAGATTTGAGGCTCTGAGGGGTTGTACTGCACTCTGAGTGTTTGTTTTTTGTTAGTTTGGATGATTTGTTTGGTTTTGGGTTTTGTTTGTTTTTTGTTCGGGTTTTTTGTTGTTTTTTTTTTTTTTTTTCTCCTTTATGCAAAATACTTGAATGTGGTGGAATTAGAGACATTGCCAAATTGCTGGCCTACCACTTGTGATCTTTTTCTCCCTATGACTTATCCTCCTGTTTGTAAATGCTCTTGTTTCATTAGATTTGGGCTGTTTTCTGGGTGTTTTAAATTCTTCTCAGAATAAGGCCCCAAAGAGAGAGTTAAGGAAGAAGAAACTGGGAGGAGAAATCCTTGGGGGTGGAGAAATCCTTGGGTGTAGAAAAATTGAACTCAAATACTATTCTTACACTTAGAACTTTCACAGATGCTTTTTAATAGCATTTATCCAAAAGAGCAACATATCTGTCAGAGGGTTACCTTTGCCAGTATGTCTCAACAAATCATCAGAAGCAGCTTTGGATACTCAAGAAACACTGGACATTTTCCTCACTTTTTTAAACATCAGAATAGAATCAGAAAAAAATAGATTCCTGTTGGTTTCAACATAGCTTCATGCTGTCCAGAAATAAGGTGGGAGAAAAACCTTTTAGGAAAAAGCAGAAATTTCACTAAGAAATAGCAAGTGAAACACTTTCTTTGTTAATCATAATTAACAGTTCAAAGCCACTTGCCTTTCAAAGTGTCTGCTTTGATTCCTGTCAGATGCAGAGGCAGTGATATATGACATGACGTTCATCAACTAACTCTTAACATAAAATGATGTGATGATTTTTCTCTAACTGAGGGGGTAGGAAAGCTTTTTTTTTTTTTTAAAATGAGCTTGAGAAATAATTTAAATGGCTGTCAAATCTCCAGCAGCAGGTAGCAGAACACTGGATGGAAGATCTTTGAATTCAGTTTTTGACTGCTCCAAATGTTTTTCTTTTAAAAGTATTTTACTTCCTGACATTTCAGATATTACTTATAGGAATAGTTTTTCCATGTTTTGAAGAAATCTCCTGTTCAAATTTGCCTGCTGACTTCAATATGCCGTTCTGACAGCTTTCTTTGGGACTAGCTGGCTCTTCTGCAGTGTATTCCAATTGAGAGGTTTCAAAGTAGTTTTGTTTTATTTTTGATCTTCCTGTGACTATCAAGTAGTATGCTGGCCTTTTTTTTTCTAGTTGGCTGCTCTAGTGTTTCTTTCTCTTTACTCTCCACTGACTCCCAGCACATTTTTGTTTTATAGGTGGATATTGTTTTGTGTACTCTTCTTCACATGCTATTTTTCTTAGTCTCTGAATTCTACAGTTAGCATGATTCTGCCTTTTTTAATTATTATTTTAGAGTAGAATATCTATCAGCATAGTCTAGTATAACTACTAGAATAGTCAGCTAAAATGACTCAGTAGTAGAGGAACTTTTGAGTAAGATCTGCTCACAGCAGAAATCCAAGTCTGTGCTCTAGCTGAGAGCTCAGGGGAGAAGGGGTGACTGCTCCTACTTCACCTCGAGTACCTCAGGATGTCATTGATGAGTGCAGCAGTGTATTTCCCTGTGTCCAAAACCTGGCCCTTCAGATTTTACACAGGCTGTGGAGAGCATTTCAAGCTATAAAAAAAAAAACACCTGAAAAGCCAGTAGAAATACTGGTAAAAGGGAGTTTCAAACCAGGCTGTGAAAATATACAGGTTATTTTTTGTTTCTTTGTCTGTATCAGTGGCTCAAGGTTATAACCATAACCCACGACTGTCTTCTTGGTTTGTTCCTGACACAGGACTTTCCCCTCTTCCCTCATTACCAATCTGGTAGCTTGGAAGTGTGACTGCCTCTGCTTTTGTCTCAGTGTGGTGTATGAAAAGCAGAGTCATGCAGCAAGAAGGGTCCTGGAGCCTGGAGGCCTTGGTGGAAGAGGAAGGTTGTAGTTTGGAAAAGCAAATGTTCAAAGGAGCCATAGCTGCTGCTTTGCAAAGGGTGACTCAGCCCCCTGGGCATGGGTTTGCCAACATTAAGGCAGCTAAACTCAGTGTTTCCATGAAACCAATGAACAGATAGTCATCTTTGAGGTCTGGTACTGACATGTAAAACCTTCCATCAACTTTACTGAACTTTTTGGTGTGGAAAGGGATGAATAAATCCAGAGCATTTATTTGATTTATTCTCTATACTATGCTGCTATGTAAATAAGAGCAAGACCCTTGCAGGCACCCAGTGTGTATGAAAACCCAGTCAGGGAAGGTTCCTGCCCCAAGGCACTTTGGATCTACATGAGACAGGTGGTCACACAGGAGGGAGAAGCCAGAGGTAATGTGATCAACAGAAAGTTAATTCATATATCCCCTCTTCATGATTTTGCCTCATTAACATCCTTGCTGAGTAAGGGTCCTCTCAGAAGTTACATATCCTTCCAGCACCAAAACACAACTCTGTTTTCTGGTACTTCACAACATGGGGGAGTACAGCACCTGGTCTATGTGAACAAAAGATGAAACTAATCTAAAAAGTTTGCTGATTCTACAAAATATTTGGGGAAAATGTTCATTCTGTTTTATATATAAACTAACTTTGTGATCTCTCACCTACAATTGTTTGCTATCAATATTTTCCTAGAAAACTCATAAGTAGACATAAGATTGAATTATCAGCAAATAGTAAATAACAGTGTTTCCTTTTTTGGCAGTCTAGTCTGGAAACCTGGCTTCAAATCCCTGGAGACCAAAAACACACCATAGATGTGCCTGCAAAACTAATGTAACCCTAAAGTTTGATATTAGAAATACTCATTGAACAGTACAGAAAAAACCCTAATCTCAGTAAATTTGAAGATTCCTAAAAGACAATTTAGAAAACAGAAAGAAGCAGAGTCAAGAATATTGAGTCTCTTTTTGCCTATTCTTGACTCACATGTGGAGTCTCGTTTGGACACGCACTCCCTTCTTCTCTAAACTGAAATATTTGTTGCTGTTCTACAACACAATAAACAAGACTATTTTCATCCACCTAACTTCCAGGTATGACACCCTATGAGTAAGAGATCTGCATGTCATCAAATCCTGTACTGAGTAATTTTCCTTTAAAGAGACCATTTTCAGTTTATCTCAAAGTCCAGCTTAGCTCTGAGCATCCCTTTTATGCCAGTACCACTAAATTTGTATCAGCATTATAGGATTATGAATTGGGATCACTTACCCTGTCAACTCTGTCTTCACATTGATACTTCCAGCAGAGCAGGTGCTATATTTTATTAGTTACAGAGATTCACTGTGCATCCAGAGCCTGCCCTCTGCACCCTGCTTTTATAACAGGATTCAATACAGCTGAGCAAATACAACCTCTGTATTATATATGAAGTACAGGGAGATAATAGGAGCAGGGTAAATGCTCTGAGTAGGTACAGTGTGAACAGTGAATCAGAAACACAGAGACACTTTGCAAGATGAGGGGAAGGGAAGAGGGAAAATGTGTCTAAGGTCTGCCATGAAGGCCCAGAAAACTCTGCTCAAAGGGTTTCTGTCCCAACCAACTCCATAATCCCTACCAAAGGCCTGGATGCAATTACAACTCCAGTACATTTCCATGCCAGACTTCAGACTTCTCAACATTGCAATCAAACAGGGGGAAAAAGGCATAAAAAAAAATCCAATGTACTAGTTCCTAGTAACATTCTTTCAGTGAACTGACAGCAATTCCCCAGCCCAAACAGCTCAATCCATTTGTTTTGTTTCTACTTACCTCCATTTGTCTCGGGGATATTTAAGGCAAAGGCTCATTTTGTCCTGCGGATTCGCTGCTGCTGCTCAGTATTATTTTGCCAGATCGTAAAAAGGCTCCTGACCGAAAGGAAGAGGAAAGCAATACGTAAAGCAAACACAGAAGCCCAAGAGGAAAGCTACACCCTAAAGACCAGCACTAATAGCAACGTTGAGACTCGGAAGGAGAGAACACTCCCAGTTACTAACTTTTTCCATCGTTACATCTGTTGCAAAACAATTTTGCTGAAAACTTCTCTTCCTTCTTGCGAGCAATGCTTAGCTGTAGTGGAGACCTCAGATAAACTACGTGATGAATGTGGGAGTTGGGGGCTGGGGGGAGGTTTGGGGGTTTTTACCAAGTAAGCAAGTTAATCAAATATAAACAAGGAGATCAGCTGACTGCTTTAAAAATACAGTGCTAGGCAGATATTATCACAAGGTGCATTTGTCCGTACTTCAGATTTATTATTTTTTTTTAATTCAAAAGTTTTCAGTGGAAGCAGAGTGATATTTGAAATAGCCACCTATGGGACTTTCTGGCCAGAAAGCTTCAGTGCAGCAGAGGTGAATGTTTAGATGATTAATAACTTAATTTTTTAAGAGCTTGATGGGCAGACAGGGAGAATATGCCAAACTGTCCTTGCCTCAGCGGGAATTTTAGTGCCAAAAAGGATCTGCAATGAGAAGGAGAACGCATGATTTCACTTCTAAAGACTTTAAGGGTAGAGAGATGTGTGGAGAGGCAAAGGGATTTACTGCAGCAGCAGAAGCTGCTGGGCCCAGCTGTGTTTTCACACCCTTTCCTCAGTGGATTTTAAGTTTCTCCAAGTGCCAGGGCTGATCCTTGGTGTAGGTCATAGGGTAGCTATGTGTGTGAGCCCACAGAGGCAGCATGGAAACTTTTGTCACTGACACTTAATATGTGGCTTGGAACAAATAGCAAACAATTTGGTCTGAATTAAAAGGTTTTGACAGTTACATTTTGCCAAATGTTAGTCAGAAAGGAAAACTGATGGATATATTGTGTATAAAAATTTGCAGGGTGTAGCAAATTCATTTGCTTTCCAAAAGTCAGGATCAGGTTCTCCTCTTGCCTCAGAAAAAACCTGGAACTACTTCAGGGAGGCTGAGAGAAATTAAGGTCATTCCATTCACCAGGGTAAATGAAATCTGCCTGGAGCCCACAGCCAGGAAATGCTGCATCCAGTAGCAGAGGTGTGAAAGAACTGCTGAAGGCAGCAAGGCTGCCAATCGTCCTACTAAAAGTAATATTAACCCCCACCCCTGTGCCCCTGTAGCCCTGTGACATCTGGCTTTGCAGTTTTTCATCTCCACTTGCTGTTGAACTTTTTAAAAGTTATGAGTTATGTAAGGAGACACACAGATCATGACACCTCAGCTCATGGGAGAAAGGACTTGTCTGGTTCCCATCTGGGATATTAAAAGAGGCCTGAAGGCACTTGATTCCCAAATCCCCTTGGACCCAATGGAGCAGGTGTGCCTGTATCCTTCATGGTCCTTGAAAACTGTAGTCAGCAGCTTGTCCAAGCCTTGTTTTCTGAAGGAGTTTTCCAATGTGTGCTCCTCTCAGTGAGCAGCAAACCTAAAAGCCTTTCCATCCAGTCTGCCAAACAGTGGTCATTCAGTAAGGGCTGGCCTTGGGACACAAGCCCAGGAGAGGCAGAATTGTCCCCAGCCCTGGCTTACCCATTTCCTTCAAACTGAGAACTGATCCCTGGGCAGGGGTAACCCCCCCAAAGTAGAAGGCAAATTCAGATGCATCTCTCCCCTCCAATTCAGTGGGGTTCTGTGCAAATCCTAGAGGAGAATCTGTCCAAGATTTAAAGACTGAGGTCTTAAAACACTTTACAATGGGCGAGAACTGATTTTAGATGTTTAAAAGAACATAGGAGTGACCATTTTTTAACAGAGCATTTTTGGATTATTCCTTTATGAGTGCTCCTTTTGGTCTGGGACAACATAGAGTGACAGGACAGTGTATTTTCCCCTCCTTTATCATTTTCAAAGGAGCCAGTGTTGTTTCCTTTGTAACTGGTTAAATGCTTGACACATGGAATCTGGATAATTGAACCATGTTAATGGCAGAACATAATTCACCTGCCTCCCAGTTGCTTTTAATGAGCTTGGTTGGTATGGATGTTTGGAGTAATTGCCAAGAATGAATTTGTTTGGGTTTGTACTTTCTCACTCTTTGCAGAGCTGGTCAACTTATGAAGGAAAATCACTGGAGTAATTCCAGCACAATTATATTTAAGCTACTGGTTTTCAAAGGGCCTTTGTGCTTCTTGAAACAGAATATTTTCTTCCTCATTGTTAGTACAGCACTGCCAGGAGTACAGGTAATGTTCTCAGGATTACCAAACCCTGCTGTACATGCAGCAAGACAGGGTTTATTGTCAGTCCAGAGGTTATTTACCACCCAAAATAGGGAAATTGTCCTGTTCTCCCATCTGTATAATTCTGTACATTCATTCTATTAATACTTGAGCAGATTATATATTTAGCTTTTGTAATTACAATAATTATTCTGTACATACCTGCTGTTGCATCACTGCTTCCTGTACACATGAGGAGCTGGTTCAGGGGGTTCAGTGGGCACTGAAGTCACTCCCCAGCCAGAGGGGACTTTCTCTGCCCATTTAACTCCCTGTCCCAGGTCTCTAAGAAGGCAGAAAGCAAACAGGCCATTGATCTTTTGGCAACCTTTGACCTTTCAGTGACATTTTACTTTTGGGGCAACTTTTCACCATTCAGTGAACTTTCACCCTCTGGGGTGACATTTGACCTTTTTGGGTGGACTTTGACCTTTTGGTTTGACCACTGACCTTCTGATGATATTTCTCTTTTGACTTTTTGGGAGGACCTTTAGTCTTTTGGGATGACCTTTGACTTTTTGGTGTGACTTCTGAAATCTCGTTGGCATTTAACCTTTAACATTATGAGATGACCTTTGATCTTTTGGTGACCTCTGACCTTTTGTTACTTTTGCCTTTTGGGGCATTTCAGCTTTCAATGAATGACCCTTGACCTTCTCAGGAGACATTTAGTGAGAACTTTTACCTGTCATTGGCATTTGACCTTCAACCTTTTGATCTGAACTTTTAATGTGACCTTTTACCTTTCAAGGTGACCCTTGAGATTTTCAGGTGACCTTAGACCTTTTTGATGAGTTTGTGACCTTTTGGTATGAACTTTGGTCTTTTCTGATGGACAGTTACCTTTTTGTATTACTGTTGGGGATTAGCCTTTTACTTTTTGAGTGTGACCATTTACCATCGTCTCTCGTCTGTTCTTGTATCTTTCTTCTTTTATTATTATTATTTTTTTTTTTAGAGAGAGACCCAGAACACTCTTACATTTTATTCATGGTGACAAGTATGTGGATATTTTTATTGATAGAAACAGCTGAATGTTTTTGAGTCCTGCTAATTTGACCTCATAGTAATTCACAGCAGATGCGTCACAAATTAATTATGTGTTCTGGGAAAAAAGATTTCCTATTATTCCTTCTTCTAGTTAATGCCATTTAATTTCATTGGTGCATCTCTTGCTGATTTTGTGTGAGACAAAGTAAACCTTTACAGTCTCTCTTCCGTCTATTGTTCATAAACATCTGTTGGTGCCAGTTTTAATTTACTTTCCCCTTCCAATGAATTTTATTTGATCTGTATCCTCAGTAAAGACTTTTGCATGTTAATAAGTGATCTTGCTTTTCTTCTTTTCCACTCCTGTTTTATGATTTGTAAACAAGGGAGTCTAGCTGAGACAACAGTATTAGAAACATGGATGTGGAAAGTGGAAAATGGAAAGGGCTGATGTAATGCCCTAATTCCAGGTAGGAATGCTGCACAGGACAGGGGAGGTGGTATTATCTCTACAGCAATACTGCAAATCCATATCTTGTGCCTTTGGTGTCAGATCCTACTGGCAGTAACTCCAAAGGCATGTTGAAAATTTGGGAGGGAGGAGCTATGAAAACAGTGAACACCTTGGAAGACCTTACCTGCAGGGATAACTTTCAGAGCAGCTCCATCTGTTTGGCTTTAATAGATGTAAACAAATAGAGAGGGTTATTGAATGTAGATTTACAAGAAGCTGCAAAATCCTAGCAGGAGATTTCACCCTCAGAACAATTCTCTGGAGGCTTTGTTGTCCATCCATCTTTGGAAGTCTAAATGTGAGGTACCTAAAAATCCTGTAGTGAAAGGGCTCGGGGACATGACATGTCATCAAAACTATCAATTAAGACCAAAATCACCAGTCTTGACTCTGCTGGATGGGCCACTTTTACTTATTCTGGAAAAGGAACATATATAAATTGTATGTGTTTGATAAATAACATGGTTCTACTACATTTCCTGAGCATCTCTGGTTACAAAAGGAACCAGAATCAGAAGTCTAAAAACGCAGTTTATTTCTGTAAGACCAGCAAAGACAGCCAAGCAAACACTTCCAGGGATAAGGTGCAAAAAAGGAATGAGGTATCTCATAGAAATAATATTTAGAACAGCTGAGATTAAAATGCTGCCAACTGAGAACCCTCCGTGCACGACACCACCCCAGGCTGAGGGTGAAGGCACAAAAGGCATTTATTCAAATGGAGCAGGGGTTTATACAGGGTCTCGGGGAAGGTTCTGGAACCCGGACGTGATGGGATGGGTGAAGGGGCGCGGAACAACCAATCATAGAGAACTCGCCGAAGGTGGGAAAACTGTGAGGGGGAAGAGGAGAACACGGAGGGGAACCGGGGATAAAACAACAAGGGATCCTCCATGTGGGGATCAACCTGAGGGGTGCACTAGGGAAGTACTCATAGGGAAAACCATAAACAGGGAGGGTTTTGGCTTTCTACAAACAATCATATAATGGCGAAATAGTCCTTGAGATCAAGAAATGTCCATGAACTACCAGAGTCCAGTGTTTCTTCAAACTTCTGCCATAAACGTTTGCAGCTCCACAGTCCCCGTTTTGTCCTCCATATCTTCGTCCTCGTAAGTCCACTTCTGAAAGTTCCTTTTCCATATCTTGTAGCTGTCTTTTACTCCCACACTGGCCCAGAGGCTATTCCAAGATATTGGATGATTTCTCATGCAGCTAAATTTCCTGGGAGGTTGTGGGCAATGTTTAGTGGGCATAAAATGCAGTCTCATTTCCTCTGGATAAAAAGCATTCTTAAGTGCACACACCATTGGATTACAGGTGCCCTGGAAATGAAGGGGAAGGCATATTTCCAAACCCAGTCAGTATTTCACTAAAATTCCCTATGGTGATAGAAATTCACCACAGGATTTTGCTCTCAGATGTGGATAACTGAACTAGGATTCTTGCTGAATCCTTCCCAATCCTGTCTATCCAGGCATCTTACTTGGCCTGAGGCAAAATGTCTCAGCCTTTCTCAGGGGCAATGCCTGGGAGCGTGGGGAATGTACTTCTCATCGCCCCCAGTATGGCTCATTCCTTGGGCAATCCTGGAATTTCTGCTGTGCTCCCATCTGTTTTGGTACTTTAATTTTATTTGGTAGCAGGGGAAGGAAACACTGGCAGTGTAGGGGTGGGAGGGAAGTGATTTCTATTATCCCAAATTACAGCAATGCCAGCCTGGAGTGTGAGCATATGAGCTCTGATAGTGAGCTCGTGTGTGCTGCTGAGGTGAAGAGTAAATCCAGTGTCCTGATGGCTTAGACTCACCTTTTTTTATGCAGCACTGGCTTGGATAATGCCGACCCAGGTAACTTTTACACCTTGTTTTGCAAACTTCTGAGCAGATCCTTGCTGTGCAAGGCCTCTCCTTCCAATTTCCAGCCTAGAAGTGTTACATTTTAACAGGGAGGAAACTGAATCCTGTAACCCAAGCTATGCGTGATGTGAATGAGTAAACAATGAGAAAACATGATACTCAACACCAGCTACAATATGAGAACAAACAAACAAACTTGGTATTTATCTGCCCAGTGAAAGAGGACAGAATTTTAGATTCTCTTCTTGCTACCAGCATACAAACACTTGAGCAGACCAGACCCAAATCTCTTTGTAAAAACTGTACTTTGTTGTCCAATTTCTGTAGATTTTCAGCGTGGATGCAGCTGGGTAGGTGACTGCTGCCAGTGTAACAGCTTGGAAAGGAAACAAAAGACTCATTAATCCCTTGAAAAATCCATATGTGTTCCACCTGGGGCTCTTCACTCAGTATGACCTCAGTTTGTGTCCTTTAGTTACGCAGGAATGTTTTTGTCCTTAGCCCAGATCTAATTTCTCTGCTGGGCTCTCCTGTCAGCCTCCTCCTGGTACCCCTTGCCAAAGGCATTCCCATTGCATGTGCCTTCTCTTGGCAACCTGTCTTGGGAACTCAGATCTGCAGCACAACAAGGGCTTGTCAGATCTGCAGTGGATTTTTCTTTGTAGCTTTTTCTTGGGGTTCTTTTTGTTTGTTTGTTTGGGGGGGGGGGGGGGGGGGGGGGGGGGGGGGGGGGGGGGGGGGGGGGGGGGGGGGGGGGGGGGGGGGGGG